>OY728151.1:661689411-662889411 GCA_963277665.1 Viscum album | reverse complement strand
AAAGTAAATTCATCTTTTTGAAGAAGTTTTTTTTTAAAATTTTCTTTCATTTCATGTAGGTTAATTATTTATTTCATTGGTATTTTCACATTATCCTTTTCATTTTCTAAAAAAATAATGCGGAACCTTATATCCAGATGTACAACCTATCCACAAAGAATTCTTGAGTGTGGGACTTACCCCATAGAACACAACTTATCATCTTTTCTGATTTAAGGAAAATACTGACATTATGTCATTTGTATCATCTTCTTTGTTACCATCATCAATGGTAAGATTATTTATTTCAATGAGTTCCACTTATTTGGATTTATCATCTTTTTTAGTCTCATTATCATCATTTATCATCACATATGAAACAATAGTACTATGGATACTATCCAATGCCAGCTCCATTGGATATTTATCTTATGATATAGAAACATTGGGATTGAACTGAGGTGGTTGTTTTTTCAATATATATTTATTGATATTTATATCTACATTAATTTATTCATGACCATGAATTTCATCCACAAAAACATTAAATCTATCAACTAATGCATAAATAGATTCATTTGGGGGGAATCTAAGATCCTCATACTTGTTTTATAGTACTAGAATCTCTTCTTCTTAGACATTTTAGGCACCCTCTAAATTATTTATCAACTTTTCTCACATAACATGTGATGTTTTCATGAAATATGCTTTTTATATATTTCTTTGGATAGGGATATCCATAAATCATTAATCCCATTGGAATCAACATTTAATTACATTCATTAAACTCCAAATAATGCACTTCTATTGTTGTATAGATAAATTCCATGAATTTGGATGTTAATACATCCATTCTTAATGACATGATGTAGTGTTTCATCTGAGGTCGGTGGATCGAAACCTCTATCTGATAAGATGTTGTCATGAACCAGCCCAGGTACCTTTCTATACCAATAACTAAGATAGCTCGTCCATTGCCTGATGTGTGTGTTTAATCAACAGGTTCTAGTCTCCACCCCATGGAGATAGGGAACACCCTTCAGGCTATGGGAAGGTCATATCAGTTATTATGTTACTAGGGTACCCAAGATGGATCATGAAAAAATCATCCATAATTGATTTTTTCCTATGAATATTTGAATCCATTGGAGACTGAAAACATATATCTATTCCATTGATAGTGGACCATTGAATTTACATATTTCCATTTGATATTAATTACTATCACAATTAGGTAAAATATCTTAAGAGGGGGGTGAACTAGTGTATGACATATTAAAATTACATCCCATCAGATCTAGTTTTGATATTAAACAAATCACCCTCTCTAATTCTTTTGTAACAATGAATGAATGGAAGTGAAATAATACATGAGAGAAATTGATTTTATAATTCCCACCCTTACTGGTCTATGTTATGGAGAATAAAGCAGTGTGGTACGGATGTACCAAATTTAATAAGGATGACATACAGATTAAATGATTTGGGATAGATCACATATATGCCTAGGCTAACAATCTTTAAAAGGTTTGGGGAATGATCATTTCATTCATATGGTTTACTACCAATTAATCTTTCTTTGGATCACATCTACTGTTATGTATCAAATAATCCATCTTCCATTACCCACTACTCTTGTAAGGGATTGACTCATAATTTATAGACTTCTTGGTCCCCTAATATTCATAAAATCACTCAACATCAACTATTGACAGATGCTCTGTTAAAATATAAATTTCTTCCATATATGAATTCCACTTTTCTATGCATTGTTACTTGTAATTTATGAATTTTTTTATTTTTTTAGTATCTTCGTGGTCATCATTATGCACATTGTAAACTGCCATTCACTGCATGGAACAAGTGCTTAACCAAAAAACTCTACTTCTACAGACCATCCATTCTTACCGGATGGACTCTTATTCTATTATCTGTATCTCCTCAGGGGAGTAATTTTTCATTTTATGGATATAGTTCCCCACAATACCCTTTTTCATAATATATTTGCAGACACACTTAGTGGAAATAATTCCCCTTAAACTATCTCATTCATAGAATATTCTTATGATCTACTTCAACATTCATGGAATACTCTATCAAAAACTATTTTAGACATATCTGTGTTTATCCTAGTGTTATGATCCTTTCAAATAAGATTCACCCCCACATAAATGATCATACAAGTGGTTCTTATGTAGGAAAATAAATTTGACAATTTTAAAAATCTATCTTCACCAATGATTTGATGAAGTTTATCCATCACCACAGACTATTATATGCGGTCCACATAGCATGATGATCCTATACAATAGAAAATATCTACTATAAATTGATCCACCATGCGGCTCCTCAAATCACTGCCTTCTATCCGTAGATGACAAACCTCCCAAAACCATCAATCCTTCTACAAACAGTGATCCTACCATGGACTCTCAGAAAATATAATGCAATGAAATGTATTTGATAATTTATAAGGTTGAAATTTATAACATCGTAGAAAATGTTATTATCAGTTTTTTCATGATTTCACCGATAAAATATGATCTATTATTTTCCCTTTATTAGTTCATATGAAATTTTTTATTAAATTAGTCTCATATTGATTTGGATTTATTAGGTAATAAATTATTCTTTTATATTTAATGTTTTTTTTAAATGGTATCATTTATAAGTATTCTTGAACTACTGTGTTTTTTCACTTTAATTATATACAATACTGAGATTCTTTTTCTCATCATTATTTTTAAAAAACAAATTTAGTGTTTTTGGATGGGTATGTGAAATGAAAAAGTCGGCTGGAATGTCATGAATAGTTTTCACAAATCAAAGTCAAGATTCGCCTTAAAATTTTCATCATATCAACAAATGGATTTTAGGTAGAATTTTATTCTTTTAAATATATTGGATTAATAAATATTTTTTATGAAGAAAAATCTGAAAATATGAACCAAAAATATCCTTAGGAATGATGGAATATAAAATGGTGTATAAGGAGTAATATTACATAATGTATAAGATGTATTTTAAACTATTCTAGCACACGGTTTACCTAGAAATATTCTAAATATGCTACTCATATTAAAAATTCTGAAGTAGAATAGTTTTTAATCCAAGGAGGGTCAAACTGCAGAAAAACTTTGGATAAACACCTCTTAGCTTTTAAAAATTATTAATTTTTCCTGAAACCCTTGGGAACCAACAACGTCTTTAAATTTATTAAAATAATCAACTACTTAATTAATGACACAATGACATATTGGGTGTCACAGATGACCTAGATATATAGGAAAAGTTATAAAATATTCTAATTTTAAACGAAGTTATATATAATAATAATTTTGATAACTATTCAATTATTCGAATTAAAATTAGAATAATCAATGATATTTTTAAT
Source organism: Viscum album (assembly GCA_963277665.1). Taxonomy (NCBI): domain Eukaryota; kingdom Viridiplantae; phylum Streptophyta; class Magnoliopsida; order Santalales; family Viscaceae; genus Viscum; species Viscum album. Next base: position 662,886,038 of record OY728151.1, on the reverse strand, counting down.
TGATGCATATATTTCATGCATCTGTATTCATCCTTGATGTATGTATTTATATAGATATGTATAAAATAATTATTAAATACATTTCATTAAAAGGAAAATTGTATAATGTGTATCTTAATTCATGTTACATGATATTGTAAATGTTTAACAACATATTTGATGGGTATGTTGTAACAGTTATATATACATATTTGGAAATTTTAGAAAAACCCTTGATTTAATCGTATTGAACATATAAATTTCCAAATTGAATAAATATGTTTATGTTGTGGTTGATTTTATTTCAAATTAATCTCAATTTATTAACATGAATAGGAATGAACGTCAATATGGAACTCCCTCAAATTGTTTGAAATGGTTGGTTATAATCCCTCCCATGCGCCACTATATTTTCTAAAGGCATCCGACTAGTAGAAAGTTTGGAAAATTTATAGTGAGGAGAATGTAACCCATGTTATCATGTTTCATATCATTATAAACAATTTATAATAAAATTTAAATAATCATCATAAAAACATATATGAATAAAACAAAAAAACAAATATGAAAAATCTAAATAATAATAAAAAATAATATAATGATTTCATGGAATGAAACTAAATGACATTATAGAAGTATATACGAAAAAAAAATAAGGATAAAAAGACTTGAAGTCCCATGTCTCTAACCCTACATAGATCGCATCTCCAAACTCTATCCCATTTTCAAACAAAAAATAAATAAAAAATGTGTGCTTCCCTTATCCAATCATACATCTATGAAACTTCATGGTTACCAAATGGAGGCATAAATAAGGACTGAGTGTAACCCTGTAGTTTGAAACCACCATGGCTAAACTAAACCATTATTATAATAATTTTATTCTTTGATGTGATAAATATTTGTATCAGTTGATTCAATAGTAAATAAAACACAATAGGAACCTACACCTACTCTATATTAATGAATTAAGACCTAGAAAACCATAGCCATATAACCTAGGTAAAATAAACATCTTCGTATCCTTGCCATAATATCAACTAGCATATCATATAACCATTCAACCACAACTATACAACCATTGTAACATCAAAACATTTTCAGTCAATTCCCAATATGTATTACAACATCCAGCGCAATGATCGAGAATAATTTCAAAATGGGACTAGGAATAACCCACACCCTATAAGAATTAAAACATAGGACTCAATTGGGCCTACTAAATATCATCATGACAACATATTATAGATTATTTTCCATGTATGAGCTTAATATATAAGAATAACATCACGGAACACAATCCACATCATATAACACGAATATAACAATATAACCTCACAATTCACAATGTCTAGTTATGTGAATTATCATTATTATTTTGTATTCCATATACAATTTAATTAATAATGGATTTGTAATTATATCAGAAAATAAATAAGAAAAAACTTAGGGATTATATTACAAATCTTCACCCATGGTCACATTTCATTCTAAAATGACATTAAGCCATAATCAAATTTAATTATATTCAAGGTTATCTCACCAAACCTATATCCAAATTCGTTTTCATAATCCAATTGAAACCACAAGACTACAAGGAATAATAAATTAATTAATTTAATTTATTTGGTAGAACACTACATTAGTTCTATAAAAATATTAATTAAACAGTACATTTTTCAAACATAAAATCAATGATTTAGAAAACCAACCATTAACTGATGATCCAAAAGCACCTCAAACATCCAACGATCTGGAGGAAAAATGAGATAATGATTGTAAATAGGATCCTTGATCAATAATAAACAATACCAGAACCAAATATTCAATAGAGAAAATTATATCACTACAACGGTTTGAGATGAAGGAAGAGAATAAACAAACCTAAACAAAAAAAACATACTAGGGATCACAAACACAAACGGGATGACTGGAATGGATGTTCCCCCCCTCAACCCTCTTTATGAAAGCCTTTGGGTGAATTGTATTGGATATTCCTTTCATTACGTTGAATGTAATCCCCACACCACATTTCAAATAACAATATTGATATTTACATGACATGTAATGTGATTATACATCGTGTAAATGTTTTAATGGAACTATCAAAAATACACATCACCTTACATTGTCTTATTAAATACCTAGAACAATTAAACGATATGTAATCCCTCTAAATGATGTGTAAATGTTAGGAATTAAATACTCAAAACATTTTATATTTAAAAAAAACCAAACATATTTTAATGTTTCTCAAATCATATAGAACCCATGAAGCTCTTAACCAATTATCTCTATACTCTATTAATTTAATAAAGAATACATCCCAGCACATGATGTTAATGTCTCCAAAATACACTGCTCATAGATATTATAACATATTTCTCATGTTTCCTTAAAAATTAAGACCAAATTTACTAAAAATGCCGATATATATAATAAAAAAATGAAAATAAAATATTAATTGAAAACACAAAGAGGTAAGTGCATAGAAAACGACAGGATATTAAAACCTCCCCATCTTATAACATCGTGACAACGAGATGCACCAAGCATCATTGTGAGGTCTAAGTGAAAATATATAGACATTTTGTACACATATCAATCTCCATATCTTAGATATCAACGTGCACACACCCATGATGAAATTGCACTCAAGCCAACGTTATAGTACAACCCCAAATATATTTCTCACCATGATACAAAAATTATATCAGTTTCTCCTCAAAAGGAGCATTAGAGAAAAGATCAAAATATTCTATTTATATCACATGGGAAGGTTTTTGATAAATTCTACTTAAATGGGACATGTGGAACATGCCATTCATGGATCTGTAGAGTTGTTGAAGGTATAATCAGTATGCCACTAGACCGACCCATGATGCAATTTCAAACAACCCAAAAAACCCGGCCACTAGATTTCACATTGTATGGATATGGAATTTCCAATAACCATGTGTAAATTGAAGGAAAACATGATGAGTAACCATGAATTCCAATGGATTACTTGGATGGTCGATATATTATTTCTTCTTTCTCGATTTGCTCACCAACCATTGCCTGGTCAACTAATCCTATTCAGATGACTCATGTGCACAATTATTCCCATTATGTGTCAACTCACCTTCCTCGATACATCAATTTGTTAAATGGAATAGAATACAATATAAAGCCTCAAAATGATATGTTTCAATCAGTTAATGGATGTTATTATAATATGCAATTTCCAGGCGTTCCATATGTTGCTCCCATGAACCACCCAACTCTAAAAAATATGCTCATAACCTATCATTTCAAACGTGATTAGTCCACCTTGAATGACCATCAATTTGTCTATTGCAGGATCATTATTATATAACTCAATATACTAAATCATTTAGAATATACCCCAGAAAACACAATGTGAAACGAGTTTCTCCATTTGAAATGATACAACTCTGAACATCGTTCATCTTACCAATCTTGTACAAGTATATATATCACTGATCATCAACCATTAAGGTTTAATTAATCTATAATAAGATGTATAACATAGTTATTTGATCTAGTTCAACCCATATATAATAATTTATATGAGTTATCCTGGTTAGACCTATAACAAATTCCACTATGACTTCATCTAATTTAAATTTAGAAATCGGTAAAGGGTGTAAAAGAACATCTGGTTGTTGAGGATCATCCTTAACCTGACGAGAAGTGAAAATTTTTTCCATGATGCTAGCCAACTCCATTTTCATTTTTGAATAGCAGTACTATCTATGGATATCAAAATACATCTTTATAAATATAAAATACACCTCCCATCTAGAATCATGATAATTCATCATTAGTTCCTCTGGAATGCCAATCAAAACACATACTAATCCATGTGAAATTAGAATATTCAACACCAGTGATTATCCCTATGCATAATTCCACAATATAATTTTTCAGCAACAACTGATCCATCTAAATCATAAAACTTTTCAGGTTTATTCAAGTTCAAAATCATGAGTATTACATATATCGAAGTCAAAGCTACTCTGCCATGCAAATCTTGAACATCCAGTTTCATGTTAGGAAATAAGGACACTCTCATCAATTCATCAAAATAACTTATACTAAATATTATTTTGTTTTTTATCTCAATGTTTTGAAAATAAAATTTCTTTTTCTGGGTGCATAATAAAAATCCATGGTGATGGAGTATAGCTTGACGACCCACCTCTTGTATCTGTGGTTGAAGTCTCATTGAGAAAATATGTAATCATGTTTATTGTGATATTATTTTACCACAAACCACTCACATGTAAGAATCATTTTCTTGTGTCTCAGGACACATACCATTGTATCTAACTCTAAATTCTGAGCAATGTAATTCCTTTCATGTTTTCTCAAATAACCATAACCATATGTTTCCCCTTCTACCTCCTATATTATTTCTATTCTGAGTACAACTCCTAAGGAATCACAATACATGGTATATAATTTAGCTATTATAGGTAATTTGAGGATTTTTTTATGAGCTCATCAATAATTTCATCACCCAATAATATTTATCATATGCAGAAAAAACATCACACAACTCCTGATCAATCAAAACACGGGTTCTTCCAAACATGTGAACTGATGGGAAGAATTCTAATAATAGCCATTTAATCCAATAAATCATTGAATATTGATTTTATATTTCAGATGTCCCCAATATACCATAATTGTGACTTTATATGGGTCCAATGACACTCATGACATTGAAATTTCATTTTCCAATAAGTGCACATCATTAATCAATAAACAATATTTGGTTATCTTGGTTTAAGGATGATGACTTATCAATGTAATAAATATGAAGTCAAGGTGATTGGAATGATCATCCTTTGATAGGGATTCCACTAAGATGATATTAAAAAAAATACCACAATGAGTTCTATAAAATGATGAATGATCTTATTCATTTAACTCTTGAATACAATTGGCTCATTGGTCAACTCAAACGTCATCACTACGAATTAATACAATCCATACCTAATAATAAATGTGTTTTGAGGTATGTTTGATGACCTCTCCCTTAATTGATGATATGTTACTCTCAAGACAATAATGGAATGGTTCTTATCACATCTCCACCAATCTAAAAGATTATCAATGCTTGAAATAGGATATCCGTTCTTGTATATCATCCCATACACACTTCTATAACCAACACATAAGATACATTATTTATTATCCTCTAGTGAAAATGGGTTAGAGAACCCCATGAATATGTACTATAACATATGAATCCTTTTCATTCTATATCATTAAACTGAAAATTTAACTCATGATTCTCTTTTGTTTACATTTTGAAATGCATTATAGATTTTGGATCTCCACCTTGCACCGACTCAATCATGAAATCAACCTCTCTATTGGACAATATTACATAGAACCCATTATAAAATTAATCCTTAAAATGTTATACCACTAGGGGAAATAAATAATGTAGTATTCCACCATTATCTGGATCATGATAGATGATCATATCTATGAGAAAATACAATCTCCAAATAACTTTTCATACAAGATTATCCTAATGATCCCACACAATTAGGTGTGAAAAAATACATCATTTTTAGGGAATAAATGTAATTATCATATTTTATCATTTTATCTAAGACTAATATAGATATAATTAATCCATTTAATGAATCATGTTGAAGGTAGTCATTTCTGGCATAAATGGATCCAAAAAAGGCAGTAACCAAAAATATCTAGAGAAAAAGACTTGAATCATTTGAGACACTATGTCCTTACTCCCAAAAGTTATTCAGTTGTTAAAAAACATTATAATATTTCCACATCCAATATATAACTATTTATTAAATTAGAAGATAAAATTAATATGAATCTCAAGTATTTAAACACAAGCTAATGTAGATGATACAAATATCATTCCACTCATGATATAAGGTCCTACATCCACGTTTTCCAGAGTATTATGAATAAAGTTAAACTACATTTTACCTCATTACTAGGTTTGAGTATCTCTACCCTAATCTATATCCATATTTAGGTATATTTTCTCAGGCACTGAGGTACCACATCCCCTTTCTAAACCATAACATCCTATGTAACTATATGTAATAGCCTACTACGGGGTAGTTACGCACATTCCTAACTATGGTTCCTATCCTGATCCTGAATCACTAGACTACATCCAAATATTCAAACATAACAATTTACTATTATCATGTGTTCCACAGATATGACAGTCGATTGTGGGGTAAGGAGAGTGTCAGAACAAGCGAACAAACATGCCACATAGATAACACTATAATAGAACATGATCAGGAGATGGTAAGATGATTCCCAAAATCATATTACCACTACATCATTGGCAGAAATTATCAAAATGGTACGTATTAAAACTAAAATAATAAGTCACATAACACCATAAATAAAAATCATGGTTTCTACTTGGGGCCTCTCTCAGATACCCTGACATGATGATTGTCTGATTCATCAAATATTCAATGATCAGTAAACCGAAAACGTTTACCCGTGTCCTAATCTCATAATGAATACCATCCATGAAATTTCTCACCAAGAATATCTCTTCAGTTTCCATAGTAGGAACAAAGAATAGTATGACAGGAAAATTTATAGAATATTCAAGTACTAACAAACCCAAATACATTATGTAAATTAACTCATGATATATTTCATCCCTCATATAATTGGGGTATAAATGGATCAAGAACATCATCTCGATGTACTTCCAAGATAGCTCATCATTCTAATGAGAATACTTTAGAATATACCACTAATGAATCCCATGTGTAAGAAACAAATATGCAACACGAATAACCCTCATATCCATGGGTTTCTAGAGGTGATTTAGGATTACCAGTACCGAATCAATCCAAAACACATATTCCGAGTGTCCACTTCCCTAGTAATCATTCTCCAATGACGTTGTAAAAAATCATTTTCCAACTTAGACATTGATGGAATGAAATGAATATTCTACTATTTCATGGATCCGCTGACCATCTGGATGTTTTCGTAAAGATGGATGTACATCTACTTCTTAGGAACTACATGATGATATAGATCATCTATGTTAGAAGTGTGGTTACTTCCACTCTCCTAGTACTCAATTCAATGGTGATAAAAAGACAATTTATCTACTAGAAAAATACAATACATCAAAAATGGCTTGTAAAAAGGTCCATAAAAATGTGTTTGAATTAGATAAGCAAGAACTCATGCTATCTCTAAAAATCAAATATTATTATATTAGAATTACTTGAAAACTGTTTTAATTTATCTAATGAAAAAAACAACTCATTTTATAGTTCAATATGAATGCATATATTACATGAGAAAATAGATGTATCCTTATCCTAAAAAATGAATGTAAATATATCCATATGTGTGAACGATGATTATTATATTCTCATATCATTCCATATTGGTTCAGGAGTATAGATATCATGTAATTTTAAGATAATAAATCAATAACCTCACAAAACATGTGAATCACCCATGGTAAAATTACATCAACTATAACAAGAACTCATCACAACAACAATATCTTCCAAATGAACTCATATTTCACATCATACATTGGTTAGCTACTCCGAAGTACAATCTCATTACAATGTACTGACACATCCTTGTATTGTTTCTACCATTACCAAATTGTATCTAAAATGAAAATAATACATTCTCATTTGATACCATTTTCAAACTTCCCCCAATATGGAACTCTCTAATAGGGCAAGTAAGGGTTATTTACTTTAAATAAAGAGTGCATCCCCATAGTCTATAGGATTCTATCTTGATATAGGGGTTTTAAATGTATAGTTGGGATACTATACACCATATTATAAATTGTCATTGTATGAGAAAAAATTCATAATAAAATAGAAATAATCAATGTAAAGGCATTGTGGTAGAGTACATTAAAAAATATTATATTATCCAATAAAAAAATAATGTAATGAGTTGTTGGAATGTAACTAAATTTCAATAATGAAATAAATAATAATATGAATAAATGTATCAATAAAGACTCCATGTAATGGTTCCCCAACCACACATCATTCCAATATAAAGACTTTATCCCATATAAAAACAAGAAATCATCAATAATGTCACTTTACCTTTTCAAAACCTTCATCCATGAAATCTACTAAGGTAACAAATGATGGACCAAATAGTGTGTGATTGTTACTCATTATTTTGAAGAAAACCTAGACTAAACATAAGAAGTATGATAATAATTGTATTCATTAATGTGATAAATATATGTATTAATAGATTTATCATCTAATAAAATAAAAAAACAACCTCATTCTTCACTATGCCATAATATATCAGAGCATGTATGATGAACAATCCATCCAAAAAAATATATTCATTATAAAATAAACAACATTGGCACCACATTGGAATATGTCTAGGAATTTCATTCATCCAGGACAACAATATTTATATAACCACGATATATTCACAACAATCAGTGCAAATTCCCATAAGCATTACATCATCTGGGAAAAAGCAATGTAATCATTAAAACATATAACTATATATTGACCAATACTTATAAGAATTATATTATGAGACTAGACCTATACCTAACATTATCATCATTACAATATATAATTGTGCACATGTTAGGAATGTGCATGATATATAAGCATTACAACATGGAACGCAATCTATGTCACAGATAATGGATATCACAATATCAAATCACAATGATCATTGGTTGATTATAACAAATTTTATTCTTATTTATTTTTCCACATTTAATTTTATTCAAAATATATTAAAATTTATATCGATAAAATATAAGAAACAATTTTGGGATTCGGTAACATGAAATCACACTAGGTCACATGTGAATAAAAAATCACTTTATGGCATTAGCAAATACAATTATATTCATCTGTTTCTAAAAATAAGGGAATCCCGAATCCACATAAAAAGTTAACTGCAACCAATTTTCTCAAAATAATAATACATTCCTTCATTTTATTTTTTGTTCTCATTATATGTTGGAGAAATCAAAATATTGAACAAAATTGGAAATTATCAAACCATATGTGTATAATTTAGACCTTCAACAATTAACTGGTGATTCAAAAATGGTTCTAATGACAACTGACCAAGATGAAGAATGTTTAGATGATTTCATTGTGGTTCTTGGATAAAAAATAGTCAATATGAAAACCATGAATGTGAATTTTCAAAGGTCATTATAAAAATGGTTACATAACATGGATATGATTGAAGAAAACTAACTGAAAAGACATGTAATGAATTACTCAGACAAATAAAAAAACACAAAGTGATGTTGGGACACCAATATAGAATGTAGGATGAACAAGGATCCAAATAAGGGAAGATTTTGTAGATTTGAATGAAAATACTCAGTGAAAAACGATTGAAATAGTAGTTCATACATTTATATGTTGTTTAATTTGGTTACTTGTCGAGTAAATGATTATAGCCAAATTATTCATAAAGATCACCACATCAGATTTATTTTATTCAATCCCTTAAATAATAAAATGACATTTAATCTATTTAAATGGAGAGTAAATGTTATTAAATTTATATTTCATCCAAATTTGTATTTAAAAAAATGAGCCTCTTTTAATGTTCCATGACTAACAATGAACCTACAAAATACATAACCCATTATCTATGAAAACCAATATTTAAACGAGCATAATTCCTAAAACATTACATAATTTTCTCCCAAAATCATTCATCATGGATACTCAGTTATCATTCTCATGATTCCTTTCAATCCAATACTATGTATATTAAAATGATTGACGTCATAGAAAAACACTACTAAAAGTAAAATTTTAAAAAAATAAGAGTGAAATGTTCCTGGAAATTTGTTTATCAATCATAAATGATTATTTCATTATTTAAAAACAATCCTTGATATATTTGTATGAGAAATTTTATGGCCATATGGAGTACCATTTTCCATTATATCTGATCTACATATGAGGATTATCTAGAAGATTTAGAGAATAGTAATGAAACTATATTATATTGAGTTGTGTTTCATTAGTAAAAATAATATTTAGATTGATTGTTTTTATTGGATTTACATTAAATATCAAAACAATATTGGGATCATGTTTGATTAATTTCCAATAGTGTATATATATTCACCTTCCCCATGTAGAGTTTTTATACTACAACCGTTTTCATTCTATAATTGATATGGGAAATTATGTGAAATTTAATGGGAATATATAAAGGAATCCAACATTTTGTGGAATATTTGGGGAGAGAAAGAGGATATTTCATGATCATGTACTTGAAACAATAGTGAAGCTTCAATCCCTTATTAGAATATGGAAGATTCAAAATGATGAAAATGATATATATAGATAGTAATTGATATGAACTTGTGATTGAATACAAAAATATCTTTTAAATTCAAATATCTTCATGTATGTGTGTTATGATATTTTAAATTTAAGAGATGTTGATATATTGATATATTCTTCCATTTTATATCATTCATCATGTTTTGGTCTTATTATATCCCATATCTCACCCATTTAAATGCAATCATGGTTATGATGGGATCCATGTATCACATTATATTATGTGTATATCATATCCATCACTTGTACCTAGGTCAAGAGATACACAATTGGGACAAGAACATTCATCTCAGGAATAACCCTTGATGATCACGGATTGATGATACATGGTTTTGGAATTACAACCTACTATTCTAGTCAACATTCAATAGAGGAATAATATGTTTAAAGAGTCTACATTGGATATTTATAATGTGAATACAAAAATGAACCATCACATGGATCAATAATATAATAAAAGTTATTAGGATTAATTTTATATGGGGATAAATGCCAAAACACTAAATTTTAGTAGTTACTATTACTATATTAAAAACCATGTGTCTAGAATTTAATTAATGAAACACTTAACTAGAATGAAAATTGTATTACCCCAATAATATTGTTATATATAATATCATTAATAGAACAATTTAATTAGATAGTATCAATCAAATTAATAACAATATGAAAACTATATAAAATAGTATTATAAAAAATGGTAAATTTATATTTTAATGATAAATGTATCAGAAAAAACATTGTATCCATTACGTAATCTCACATTAAAAAATATTTTTACCACATTTAAATATTTAATCATTTAATATTATTTTAATATATTTAGTTAGTATTTTAAAATTAGATAATTTGTTTTGTATATTTTTTTCATAAAATTTTTTTATACTTGTAAATAGTACTTATTTTAATAAATATGAATTTTTCAGGGATTAAATCATTTCAAAATATAATTTTGTGACAAATTTGAATATCCGTAATAATTTAGACCATTAATTTACAAAATAGTGGAATATTTGAGGTGTGTGGGGGTAAACACTAAGGTGTTTATGGGACTTGTGAATCACTCTAGTGGTGATAAATTACAACAACTTTCATAATTTAAAGAAATCATGCAGTGAGAAATTTTCAATAGTCATACATTACTAATGGTGGGAAATTTCCAACTCTGGGACATTTCTAATGGAGACAAATTTACAATAGTGATAAAGTTATTGTTGAGACATTACAATGGTGAGACATTTCCAACAATGTGAAATTACAACAATGAGACATTCCAATATTGGAATATTCCCAGTGGTTGAACATTTCAAATAGTGTCACATCTCAATGGTGTTACATTTAAAATACTGATTCATTTGTAATGGTGATTCATTTCAATCATCGATAAATTTCTTATGTTGATAAATTTTTAATAGTGAGGCACTCCAATAATGAGGAATTTCCAAAGATGTGTCATTTCAATGGGTGGTCCACTACAATTGGTGAAACATTAAAATTTTAATACATTTCAAATAGTGATACATTTATAGCTGAGATACATTTCTTCACTTTCAATTTTTTTAAAAAAATATTTAATGTTGATTTTGACAACTTTTATGAGAAAAAAATTGTCTAAATTCATTAATTAATGGGTTTAATATTGTTTCTAAGGAGATCATTGACATCCTTAATTTCTAAAATTTTTCCAAACCTATTTTATTTTTAAACCACATAGGTTGATGGGAAGTTCCTTTAATATTCAGTTAAAATGTTATCCAATCTCTTAGTACCATAAATGTTCAATCAATAGAGTACCCCTATTATTCTTTCCATCGAGATTACTTTCTATTGATATTAGGGTAACATAAATCCATCTTATGTGGGATTCATATAACTGGATGATGGGGTTAGTTTTAGTATCCACTAATGACGACCCATCATGTATGTACACTCCCATGTTTTGGTGTAGTGTGTTTGGGATAATCTTATTTCTTCAAATTTGGTTTTTCCATTTTTCTCCATATGAATATTATGTGGGATGGGCTTATTATTTTTTCCTATTTTGAACATAGTTGTAACCAAATTAGGAAAGATAATGAATTAGTTTAAATTGAATTTAAATGGTAATGGAAATTACTTATATGATCTTACAACTTTTTATCATTTTTATTTGACATGATTTGATATTATGATAGTATGTTTGTATGGACCTTGATGAAAATCACGTCTCTTTGTGGATTTCTTATGCATCAATGAATTTATTTCGACACCTACATTTTTTTACTGTTTTATTTCTTCGTAATTAATTGTCTAAGAAAATATATTCAGATAAATGAATGGATTCCCTTTGATAATCTGGATTTTATCATTACAACCTTAATTAATGAATTGAAATTGAATAATTCACCCATTTATAAATTTGAATGTGTTATGTTTTTTGGAATATTATGTGTTTTGAGTGTGGGAAGTGGATGTGATATATAAATGTAGCAGTGATGTTATGGATTTTATGGTGTGGTGGTGCATCACAGTTGGGATGGGTGTTCTGATGTTGTTATCTAGTGGGGAAGAGATGGAATGTTGATCTAGATTTGATTGTTGGGATTTCGTTTTGTGCTTCTTGTTTTGTGTTGTGTATTTTTAGTTTCCTAGTTAGTAATGTATGATGAAATGAATAATAATATTATAAATTTCCATGGAATTAATATTATATTTCATTCCTATTTATAAGAAAAATTAAACTTTTGAATGGAAAAATTTGGGGATGGGATGTCTAGAAAATGGATTACTGATAAGAAATAATTTAAATATAATGTGGATTTTGGGTTTCTCTAATGAGGGTTGTTCTTTTTAGCATCTAATAAAAGTTGAGTATTCAGTGAGATGTTTTCTACCTCTATTATGATCCATTTGGATGACACATGGGTGTTGTTTATCTATATGTATATACCTTTTATATTCTTGTGATTTATATTATAACCCCACCCTCATTAAGAACTATTTGTTTACACCCGCATTGGGACACAAGGGGAGTTTTTCCAAACATTCTAGTGGGAGGATGGATAGCTAGATTCCAGCTATTCCCAACTCCCTCATCCCGGTGATGACTAGGACATGAATGGTCTATGATGGGAAAAAGTCAAAAATTCCACTACCGAGTTGTAATGTGATGAAATGTGGCGACCATAGTGTTTTTGGGTTTCATATGATGTGTTGGGAGGACCCACGTGTCTTTGGTGGGGGGGATGTGATACGATTTGATGTTATTATGGAGGGTTGGGAGTGCTAGGACCTATGATGTTGGGGCAGGAGAGTGGAAAATCAGTTGGAATGTAGTAAAGGTTATCCTATCATTAAAAAGTATTGTATTCTAATATATTTTTGGTTTTATTATTAGTAAAGAGAGGTTTGTTGAGGATGGGGGTTTGGTTAGTATACCTATATAAGTGATGTTTGGTTCCACCACATTCACATGGTTATATTAGTTTTCGTTATTCACGTGTGCACAAGAGATATTAGTTTTATTACTGAGTATACCTATATGATAACCCTAAATATATTAAATTTATTTCATTATTATAGGATAAAATCAGGGACCATTCTATACTATACTAACAGACCATTGGATAGTTGTTTTATATATACTGTACTTTCTATTTTTTGTACTTCCATTGGAAAAAATTTTCTTGAATAAGCGTTAATTACACAGGCTTTGTTGGATGGTTTTTGGTTTTATTATATATAATTAATTTAGTTAATTTTGGATGATACATAATATTTCAAAAAAATCATTTTATTACATAGGGTAATACCTAAAATACATGAGGTTTTTATACCCTTTGTGCAAGTTTCTATCCTATGGTCTATTGGAGGAAGGACCTAGGGTGTTATTATTAGTCTATCTCCACTTATTTGCATATATTTTTATGGAGGGATACTAATAAATTGTTATATATGAGGGATTGTTATTAGATTAAGTGGAGTTTAGAGTTTGGAATAATGATGAATTCATGGGTTGGAATAGAAACAGTTCTAGTTTTCCATGGTGTCTGGCATAGGCTGAGGATATTAGCAAGGAAATGGGATATTAGGTACGCCATGGTCCAATGCACGAACTCTTTGCTTATTTAATAACCAAGTGAGTTACAAAATTATTATAGGTTAGAGTCTTGGGATTAGATATGCATCGTGATGACTTTTTTTCTGGTCTAAATTAGGGTGTTTGGGGAAATGTAACATTAATTAATTGAATAGCATGTATTAATTTTAATAAAAATATATCATAATAGATATACATTCTATTGGGATTTGGAAATCCTTTTTTCTCTTCCCTATATATTGGTCATATCCATTATACACATGTCACTCAGGCTTTGGTGGTTCAGTAGGGTAACCCAATTGATCATCTAAGGTCTGATCTGATTGGGCATGATGATTTGTGGAAGAGGATGTTGTGAGAATTCATCAAAATCCAATTTAAAACAACGAGATTATCATTTTAGATGTGGTGAGAGAGGTCAACCAAGAGGATATGGTGACCATCTATAGTTATATTCATCCCCAAATGAAGTATTGGGTCCCCGTCGTTGTTAGTCATATGTTAAGATTGTCATGTCATTGGTGAAATTGTACTGTGGTGAGTGGAAGGGGGAATATGTTTCATTTTTCTACGTGTAGAATGAGTTATGTGTGGTGTTACATTCATAAAACACATGCTTTTTGAAGAGATAATAGGTACTACCTCTTCATTATGAAATAATCTCTATGTGAGACTATGGGGTCTAGTTCAGGTATTTTTTTATGCATTCCCCTTGATCTTTTCCTAGAGGAGGAATCCTGGAAGAGGAATCTTCAGGAGGAACTCCATTATGATATATTAAGAAGTTACTAAATTTAAGTATCCAATGTTCCTGAAGGGTAAAATTAAGGATGATATGATATAGTGGATACACTTGTGGGGAGGCTTACTAATAGTAGGGAACCTGTAGAGTTCCTCGAATGGTGTAGTTTTTAGTGGTAGGTCTCAGGAGTCCTGGCCTACTAGGTTTCTTCCATATAAGAGTTAATCCTAGTAGATTCCCGTTTGGCCATATGGTGCATATGGATTTAGTACTACTTCTGGGACATCAGACCACTGTGTTTATTCTTGGGTGATCATGGACATTTTCATGATAAGTGTATGGTTATCTCCTCGAGACCAACAATGTAGAGGTGTTCGGGTTTAGCATCACCCTTAACAGTAGTTAGTAGTGATGATTTTCGCCTACTATGGTAGTAGGGTTATTCTCCAACCAAATTCTATTAGCATGGTAGAGGCCACCCTCATGATGTTAGTCTCCCATAGGAACCCTAAACTGATCATTGTCATTGTGCTAATCTTCATCATAGGGGATGAGGGGTTGGGTGTGGAAAATTTCTGGTAATGGTGGTATCACTACTATATGGGATTGATATTTTGGAGGTATGAATAGTTTATCATGTACCGATGATCATTCATTTTTCATTTAGGATTGATTCCCTGAATTATTTTACACTATCATATCCATTCATTAAGACAAGATAAATACATTCTTCATGTTCAGATGTTGTTGACTACACTAGTCTAAGCCTAGACCAAGTTGTTGGATGTGCTTCAGGGATGTTCCCTAATGATGTGGAAGCATAATTCATTTTTGGAAATTATCAATAATGGGAATAATCATTACGATGTCATCCCCACCATAAACTAGTTTTATAATATGAATGACGTTATCAAATGATTCATATGGAGAGTTTTTTTGTAAAATTTAGATGTTTAGTATATGGTTTTCGTTAGTGAGAGGGGTTTCCAAGTTGGAAGTCATCATTAGAAACACCTTAAATTGTTGGTTTTTAATTTTTCTACAAAATTAGTAGGAAAATGGATTATGGAGGAACACATGATTGTCACTGAATTCATGATTTTTTTCTTAAGGAGTCTGGTTTACTACCCACTAGATGCAAATTTTAGTATTGGATAGACATGTAGCCTACTACCTCGCTGATTTTTATTTCACCCTATGAGATGGAACCTTCTTTTTTTTGGGAGTTCAACTTATATATAAATGATTTGATAAAGAGGGGTTTCATCCAGACAAGTGTGCCCCCATGGTGTACCCATATGATATTCACCAAGAATATAGATTTTGTTCTATGCTTGTTGATAGACTACTTGAGGATAAATAAGGTAACTATCAACAATCACAATCATATTATGAGTATCATTTATCATTTTGACAAACTAAGGGGGGTCACATTGTACTCCATCACTGATCTACAGTCTAGATATCACTAGTTAATGGTGAATAATGATGATATTTATATGATTTCATACTAATATAGGCATGGACACATTTAGTTTTTGGTCATGTATTTTTTTGTCACAAACAAATAAAAATGTTCATGGGGATTCTAAAATCAATTTTCCAGGACATTTTTTTGACTTTTTATCATTCCATCAATGATGAAATATGTATCAACTAATAGAAATAGTAGGATAAATAAGAAAATCTCAAAGATATTTTGATTGTTATCTATTTCCACAAAATCTAAAAAAATAGTCAATTTTACATTTTTGACAAATGATGAGAATTTCTAAGGGATTTTCGTGTCTCATCATGGTGAGGTAGTGGAACTGTCAATGGTCACGTCAATTGTTTCTTGGGAAGAAACACCATTAAGCTACATAAGTATTTATAATCCTTCGTCTTACATGATACACTCATTGGTTTTTTCTAGATTAACCATGAATTACATTTTTGTTGATATCATTGACTAAGAAAGACCATGCATTTGTGTGGATTGAATAGTTCTGCGATGCATTTGTTTAATTGAATGGGAATATGGATATTGATATAGCATTTTTGTAATTAGAGGAGTGTTTTTTGTTAGTGGTTTTATAAGACGTGTACCATCTTGGATTTGGGTGAATCCAAATGTAGTAGTATGTAGTGATATAGTTTGGTCCTAGGATGTTAGGCCACCATGAAAGTAACTAATCCTCCCATGATGTAGATATGGTGGATATTCTGATCATGCATTAATTATTGAGACATTACCCCATTTGTAATTTTTTTCTTAATGGATCACTCAATATGGATGCATTACATTTCACAATGTAATTTGAATCTATGGATGTGAATATGGATGAATTTTCTTAATGTCTTTGATTAGAGATCTCCTACATCTATGGTAAGGGTTATATTGTGGTTGGTTAATTGAGTATAATGCTATAGAAGGATGTTTTTAATGAGGCTATATATTCTTAGAGAGTGGTGGAGGTGATGGGATAACAGAACATAAATAACAGGATGGATGGTGATAGAGGATGTTAGTTTCATATGAAGGTCTATTCTTCACTAATTAAGCAAGTGAAGTAGTATCAATGGGGAGTCTCAGAGGTAGATAATTGTTTCCAATCCATTTGGCCATTGTGATTCCCTATAAGGATGGTCAGAGGATAGCTATAACCAAGTGTTGTTTCATTGGAAGATGTGTGTTCTAGTAGTGAAGTGCCAGGGAGTCCTTCATGAGTTTCAAAGCTCACCTTTGGTGTTACACTCATGAGTTTCCTTGATGTAACCTGCCTTGAAGACACATTATTGGTAGCCCCTTATGAAATAAGGGGTGGATGAGTTTGTGGCATGGTTTCTAGTTTTTTAGAAGGTAATTGTTGAGCAATGTGTTCCTGCAAGGTTTTTGTAGTACATGGATCTTCCTGAGTTAAATTGGGATTATATCTCTATGGATTTATTCAATGGGTTACAAGAAGATCAAGATGGTTGTGATGCAATCAGGGAGATTATGGACCAGTCCAAAAAATCCACTCAATTATAATTAATCATGGATATAGGAACAATGGATGTTTTAAAAAGAAGGAAATCGAATGATGTAGAACAGTTACATTGAGTTCTAGTGTCCATTATAGCATATAGTGTGTCATTTTTTACCTGATGATTCAATAGGGGATTTATGCATTATTCTAAAAATTATTTATTCCATAGTACTGCTATCCACCCTCTTATAGTTGGGAAGTGGGAAAAGACTATCATGATGCTGAAGGATATGTTTCGGTCATGTTTCTATGACTTTGGTAGATAATGGGGATAACACATTACCGTATTCAAGGTCACATATAATAATAGTTATCACACATCCATTATCATGTCATAGTTTGAGGGTATGTATGAAAGGTCATGTCCTTATCCATTGTGTTGGATGGAGTTGGGGATGAAGTAGTTTACGGACCCAGTATGGTTAAGCGAATGACGGAGAATGTTCAATTTGAAAAATATGGGAAGAATGTATAATAATAGTGAAAAATGATTTATTTTGTTCATAAGAGCAGGTATTGAAGTTTGAGGTTGGGGCAGTTGTGTTCTTCAAGTATTTCCCTTGATTTGGGCAATTGAGGTTCAAGAAAGGTATTGAACTCTCGCCAAGGACTATTGGGCCCTTCATGGTTTTGGGATGTTTAGTTTAGGTGGATTACATATTAGAACATCCACCTCAATAGGATCTGATCCATGATGTATTTTAGATCTATCGGCTTCATCATTATCTAAATGAGGATGCCCATGTCATTGATGGGGGAGAGTTTTATTCTATCGATGATGCATCCTTTATGGAGGATCCAATGGAAATCCAATAACACTAAGAGATGGTTCAATGGGGAAACACCATTCTCATAGTTATTTTTATATAGGGGCTCGATGGTATAGAGGAGAGTACTTCAGTGAATG
Organism: Viscum album; assembly: GCA_963277665.1. Classification (NCBI taxonomy): domain Eukaryota; kingdom Viridiplantae; phylum Streptophyta; class Magnoliopsida; order Santalales; family Viscaceae; genus Viscum; species Viscum album. The sequence goes on along the minus strand of OY728151.1, from coordinate 662,866,939 downwards.
AGATGAATATATAATCCTAATACCCAGAGCTATTTTTTATTTTTTCCCTTATATATTTATAACATGATTTTTTTTAATACCTTGGTGTTTTATGATATTTTTTTCCAGTTTCCATTATTTATATTGTGGGATGTGTGATAGTGTTATAAAATGAGAAAAAGGGATGAACAAATTCATAATCAAGATTATTTTTTAATAAAATTTGATTAAACCCATTTAGGAAGGTTTTTTATACCGAGAGAAGATAATATCGTCACATGGAGGATAAAATAACTCGATTTATTGGTTAGGGGACGTAATTTTGATCAGGTTTTGTGGGAATTAGGGATATAAGGCTTTGTTTTTTAAAATGTATCAGGTGTAATGAGATACTTTTGAGGTATTCTATAGGATGGATGTCTGGACCCTTTACTCCATAATTCGAGTTTGGATTCCAATTATCAAGGGAAATAATAGTTTGATAAGTATCTGGTGTAATGGGTTGAATAATGTATAATTTAAATTTACCAAAAATATAATAATATTGGTGACATTATGGAAGACCGCGGTCTTTTTACATGTGATTCATTATAAATGAAATAAATTCTTATTTTTTATCTTTATATATAGAATTCCAATGGTGATACATTTTTAATGGTGATACATATCATATGTTGAGACACTTCAAAGGTGATACATTTCCAATGGTTATACATTCAAATAGTGAGAAATTTCTAACTGTGATATATTTCTATTGGAGAGTCTTTTCTAAAGGTAATACTTTAAAAAAGTGATAAATTTCCAATAGTGACGCATTTCTCATTTTGAGAAAATTTATACTGTGATTTATTTATAATGTTGTGATGGTCCAATAGTGAGAAATTTCTCATTGTTTGACATTTCGAATAGTGAGACCTACAACAATGAGTCATTAATAAATTGAGACATTTAAAATCGTAAGACATTTCCAATGGTGAGACATTTTAATGGTGATACATTTCAAATGGTGATACAATAATAATGGTGAGACATTTCATGTGATTAAACATTTCAATTGGTAAGACATTACAGTGTTGACACATTCTCAATTATGAGACAATTAAAATAGTTAGACATTTACATTGGGGATACATATTCGTTATTGATAAATTCTCAATGGCGAAAAATTTCACACAATGATACATTTGCTGTTTTTATCATTCTTCCAAAATGATCTAGTTTACCAGAAAATTGAAGAATTTCTATTTTAAGATCGTTTAATTTATAAAATGGGGTTTCAATGATTTAATTAATGTTTTCAATACTGTTTCAAAATTATTAATCATTCACATAATTTCTAAAATGTATACATGACAATAAATTTTTTAAAATAATTTTTTTGATGGGATCCTCCTTTAATGTAATGTTAAAACAATCTTCAATCCACCCTTCTGTCAGATCTGTTGGTTATAAATAAGAGGAATTACATTTATTCCATTAGGATTACATTCCCTTGATATGATAGGCCCAAAATAATTCTTACGTGGGAGTTATAGTACCAGTTGATATAGTTAGTTTTAATTTCCCTTAAAAATATTTTTTCTATATGCGCAACCGATATATTTTAGTTTAGCGAGATTGGGACAATATTCTTTCAAACATGTTCATTGTCCTTTGTTTCTTTATAAATATATTGTGTAAAATGGCCTTATTATTTTTACCTGTTGTGAATATAAGTATGACATGAAAAATATATATATTGAATTATTTTAAATTAAATTTTAAGGTATATGTGAATATATATTATGATTTTAAATATTATTTTTGTTTTGATATGACTTGACTTGTAATTCTGATTGTATGGATACATTTCCATTGATAAAAATTATATCATTTTTTGGAATGATTAGGAAGTAATGAATTTGTTTTGAATCCACTTTTTTTAATTATTTTACTTCATCATAAAAAATTGATATCTATGTATATTCACCAAATGAAATGGTTGACCTTTGATATAATTGCTTATATGATAACACACATAATTAACGATGCGAAATATAATAAGATACCCCTTGATAAATATTAATGTATTTATGATGTTTCTTTTGATGTGTTTTGTGTGGGGAAGTGACGAGATATAAATGTACAACTCGGATGTTATGGTTGATATCATGTGGTGGTGTAACTAGAATGTGATGGGGGGGTTTTATTTGGTAATATAGTTTGGCTTCAATGAAAAGTGTAACTAGATGTTTTTGTTGGGATTTTCGTTTCTGATAGCTATTGTGTTGTAATGTATAAATGTTTCCTGATTAGTAATGGAAGGTAAAATAAATTATTAAATTTTGAATTTTTAATGAATAAATATTATTTTACTTGTTGTGTTCTATGAAAATGTGAAATTTTTTATGGAACATATCGGTGAGAGGTAGTCTAGAAAATTTTATAATGATAATAAAAAATTGTAATATGAATTCTAGTTTCTTTTTTCCATATGGGGGTTTTTATTAAACATATTTATATAATATGGATTATTTTGTGCGATGTTTTACACCATGGTTATGATCATTTAGGATTGGGTTTTTTTATTTTTTCTCTATATGTATATACCATGTATTTTTTTGTGAATTTAATACACACCCCACCCTCATCAAAGACTGTGTTCTGAAACTGACATAGTGATGTGGGGGTGTTAATCCCCACATCCTGGTGGTTGGATGGACAAATGGATGCAATCTATTCCCCACTCCATCTTCTAGAATATGAGAAGGAAATGAATGGTATATGATTGAAAAAAGACAAAAGTTCCACTATCAAGCTGTGATGTGATTTTATGAGAGGTCATCAGTGTGTTTCTTCGAGGTGTAATGTTGTGTGATGGGTTTGTTCTATATGATCAAGATGTGATGCTATGTTATGTTATTCGAAAGGGGTAGGAGCACTATTAAATATGAATTTCTGGTGTTTAAGAAAAAAATCATTGGGAATGAATAGTTGGAAAACTAATTATCAATGAGATTGGTATTATAATATATACAGGGTTTCATTACTATGGAAGAGAGCCCTACTGAGGTTGTGGTTTTGGATAGTATACATTTTTAGGCGATTTTTGGTTCACTACTTTCTCATGAGTGTGATATCTATTATTTTCCCATTAGTACTAGAGGCATTGGTCTCCTAAATCAGTATAACATTATAACCACCCTATGTATATAAAGAATTATATAGGGCTATAAGAGGACTTCACAAGTCGTGATGGACCATACTACCTAGACATTTGGATACTAGTTGTAACACTAATTCTATTTTTATATTATGTACATGATTTGGATACTTGTTATCTGTATCAATTTTATTTACATGCATTGTAGGATGGTTTTTGGTCTTATTATATATATTTCATGGTGTTCATTGTGAATGATTCATACTATCTCCATATCTCATTTTCATATATGGGGTAATGGCTATGGTACATGAGAATTATATACCCTCAGTCCTAGTCTCCAACCTAGTCCCTATTTGACGCAAGACTAGTGGGTCAACATATCTCTACACTCATAATTGTATCTTTGGTGAGTGGGGGTCATAAAACAAATTAAATGGATATTTTGAAAATTAATAATCTACTATGGTTTATAGATAAAAAATATTAATAATTAAATATGTAAATAACTATTAAAAATATTAAGGACCTATAATTATCAAAATGTAATGTTTCTAAAAACTATTATTTAATAGAAGAGATTTTTCATTTTAGAAGTCATATTTCTTATATTTTGAAATTCAATTAGACAATATAGATCCCAAATTTAGAATCATCACATAATAATTTGTCAATTTTGTTAATATTGTAATTTTAGAGACAGAAAATTTATTTCGGAAAATATTTAATCAATATTAATAATTTTTTAAATGGGTAATCTAATGTTGAAAGAATTTTAAAAAACTAATTTCAATGATTGACCTTTAAAATGTCTTCATTAGGTTTAATATTCATACCTACATATCTAAAAAAAATTCCCAAATATTCCCACCTAACTCTCCTTAAAATCCTTCCATTCACCTTATAAAATAGTCTTTTCCAAATTATTCTCCCTCTTTATAAAAAATTTATGTTTTTCAACTCCATGCATTTTAAGACAATCCTCTTGATCAAAATTCGACATAAAATATTATAAATAAAATTATTTTAGGGACTCTATTTATGTTTCATATCTTCTATGATACAAACTGGTTATATTCCTTCATTTATAGTGGATACATAAACAGAAGATCCAAATTACAAATTTAATTAATTTTTACCATTTATCATACAATACTTATTATTATCATCCACCAACCCAAAAACAGTTTATAACAAAAAACTTATAATTAAATGAGTTTATTTATTTGAACAATTATTAAAATTATATTATAATAATTATATGTTCCCACCCCTATAAATTGAAAATATTAAAAAATTTCTCATATGTTTTTTCGGACAACCGGTTTCCTTAGTGAAACATTTCAATTTTCAAAAAAAAATTATAGGATTTTTATATACTGATTTTTTAAATATATATCATATTTTTAAATCATTAATAATTTATAACTATAAATTAAATATAATATATGTAATTTAATAATTGAGTTATCATAAAAAAATAGAAATCCTAAAAAAATAATATCAAGAGGAATGGTTTTTTTTTATAAATCAAAATTATTATGAATTTTGGATATTCATATTACAATTAAAAATTAACATTAATGGACTTAATTAAATATATATAATTCCATTATTATACTATGACATTTAATAAAAAATTATTAATCTATTCCCTTAATTTATATAATGACATATGTTGAATTTAGAATGGTCTTCCGGGGTTTTTGAGCCGCCTACCTAAATTGTAAAATAAGTTTCTATCAAGGATATATATAGAAACATATTATTTGATGTTAGAAAATATGTAATGAATATTTTAAATTTTATATTAGTTCTTCAAAGTATTTACTCATTAGTTAGAAGAACGAGTAAATTCTTTATTTCCAAAATATCATCTTCACCAAAACCTATTTCATAGGAAATAAATAATGTACTAATCAATTGAAATTATTAATTTATAAACCATTATAAAATGATACAAAATATTATATGATCTGAGAGTCGTAATCATTAATTGACGAATTTGGAACAATTTCACTATAATGAAACATGTTCAAATTATTCAACATTACCAAAAAATGATAACGAAAATTGAAAATAATGAACTTCTATACATGTGGAGAATAATAATAAATGATATTTATAAATATTTATATAAATTAATATTTTAAAAAATATGAGATTCTATGTTTTTTATTTTTTATATTGGGCACTAGAGAGCATCAACTAAGTGAAATATCATTTTTAGGGTTTCATGAACAAAATTTCAGTTTCATTATGACATAAGATTTTCCAGTCATATATAGATATCAAGACCAATCGGATCCTACCATTCAACTGTATTATATATTATTTCATATTTTTCTTTTTTTAAATTAATTCATCTCATTTTTAACTATATGATGACTAACTTCTTTCTAAAAAAATATGTATTTTTATGAATAACTAAAATTCATTATAATGAATAAATTAATCGATGTAATTTATTTTTATATCATAGAATTTTCAGTTATGAAATCCTATTCTTTTTATAATATTTTAATTTTTACATGTTACTTCACAAATTAAATGTAATTGATGTTTATCGATATGCATGAAAAAATGAGTAGTTTGGGAAAAATGAACAAATATCTTTTGAATTTTAATTTTAGTTAAATAAAAAACTAAAACATGTTATAGTTTATTTAGTTTTTAATATTTATATCTCATCCATACAAAAGTATAAATATGGGTGATTAAATTAGAGAACATATGAGTTATGAGGATCTCCCCCAGTGTGTGACTGCATCATTTCCTTGGAATCTCTATTCAATCAATTGAAATTCAAAATAATATAATTTAATAAAAATTTATAATAATACCATTGAAATTTATATATATTTAAATAGGTATTTATATAAACTAAATTCCTGTAAAATGATTTTATTATGCATTAGGGAAAAATCCTTTGTAAAATAATTTCAAAGTAGCATCATGAGAAAATAATTTTGGAATCATTGATCATGTACTCCATCAATTAATACTTAACATAATTTTATATAGATTCATCCATCATAAATCATTCTAGAGTTACTCAAACAACTATTCTTCTGATGGGTGATTTATCTGATGAAAAATCATATATACCTGTGATAGATTCATTAAATTATGCGTCTGAATGGTACCTTTCCATGTTCCTTTTCCCAAAAACATTGTATGTTTCATGTTCCTCAATTAAATTTAATGTTTTTTGGAAACTAACTACTCTCTCACATGATCAACAATTTTATTTTCTTTTGAATTTTTGTCAAATATTCATGTATTTCGAACAATTCTTGAACCCCATTATATGGGATGGATTCTATAAGAAATTTAAGGAATTAAAAACAGTTTTAACACTCCACAATAATTTTAAATTCAAACATCACATTTATTTTAATTTCATTGGACACTTCCCTACTATTATAGAAATTATATGTCACCTATTAAAATATCATAATTTATTACATTTTCTAATTTTCATTAAATTCAGTGTTATTTTACTTTTTGATACTTCCAAAATCGAAGAAAATATAATAAATGTTAATCAAATAACATAGCATCATTATTTTCAATTATATTAAAATGTTAATATAAATCTCCTCAAAACTACACACATTATTATTTATTTATAAAATTGTTATGATATCCTCAATGTTTTCCTCTTCATATGAATCCTCTCCCATTATACTATAATTCAAAATCAAACATGAATTGGTTTGAAAATATCATTCTAGTAAAATATCCACTGAATGATTCATAATATTAAATTGTGTCTTCATTCATGATGCTCGTTTATATGATGAATCATTGAATAATGATATTAACTGTTTAACACAATCCCATCACATGTAACATCATAGTGTTTTTGGGTATTGTGAATAGTATATCTATATGATTATCTATATTTTCTTTGCAGGTATCACTTTGAAAATCATTATTTTATTTCTTTAAACATTATATAATTTCTTCAACATTCGCATAATATAACTCAAACTAATGTACATCATATATAACTATCAAATTTATCACCAATATTTTTTCTATGATAATTCATGTAATGATTTATTAAAAATATCAATCTATTAAATACAAATAGGTTTATTGGATTATTTTCTAATAAACATCAAACATAAGTGAAACCATTAACTTTATAACATAAAGCATCATACATTGGGGAACATAAACATTTTAGAGTCATATTAATACAACTTGTAATATAAACATTATTCATATTGTCAATCTGATAAACATGAAACTTTTACCGTCAAATATTTATATCCAATCACTATTTCAACATAAATTTATTATATTATCCTGTTTTTATAGATACTCGATCAAATCCATCTCACAATTTGTACATATCACGATTTTTATTAACTCACATTGTAGAATAGTGTACAAAAACATCATGGATCTTTGGAAACGTCATGTTATTAGGAACATATAGCAATGTATATAATAATCAGACATGAAAAGGAATGATTTATCACAAAGTTACCAAAATTTCTTAAACTCCATCTGAAAATCCATTATTCATAAAACAAAATAACCCCACAAAACAAGATATTGAAAAAAATAGTTTTCAATGAAATGGTAATGAAAAATATATGTAATATTATAAATGTATATAGTAGTAATATTCTGAAATAATTTAATAAAATTTATATCTGGCCACAAAAATTCTCATAATTAATTTACAGAAACACAATATGTTTTCAAAAAAATATACCTTAGGAATACATAATTTTTTAATATTTAGTAGTTTACCATTATTTACTGAACATGAACATAACGATATATCATAATTTTAAAAAATAAATTACATATACTTTTTTCAATACAAATGGAGAAATTAATATTAAGTATAAAAAGGGGAACATTTATAATAAGGATATAATATTATTAAAATTTAAAGCTTTTGAACCACTTCAAATAGTCACAGCTAAGAACATCATTGTAGAAATAAAGTTGGGTTATAGTTATGAAATATGAAATTTAAAAATTAATATATATATATATATATAGATTTTTTATAAAAAAAATAGAATTTACTGATGATGGAATATAAATCAATATATAGAAATGGAAATATTGTAGTTCGAATAGAAAACCTACCATTGGAATATTAATTCGACAACTTCGATTAATAATATAACAGATGGAATATTAACCTCACATATCCAATTGTGAATTATTATTTAGGTATCTTCTAAATTTTAGGCCAAGAAATATTTAAAACTATGTTAATAGTAGATTAAATTTTAAAAAATAATAAATAAACTATTTTTTTATAAAATAATTTTTTAATTTTATATTAGTAAAAAATAACAATTTAACAAAAAATTAAAATTCATATAATGGTTTTTAATTTCATCTTTTTTCGTCCTAAAATGATAATATAATTTCAGGAGATCAATTGAATTTTTCAAATATTTAGAAAGATAGTTATTAGATTATAATTCTTATTTTTCAATTCAAAAAGAATTTTTTTAAAAAAATTAAATTTCTTATTTTTAGAAAGTTATATTCATAATATCTTTTTCATGTTATGGAACCTACATGTTAAGATATTGGTGATGGGATTTTTTTATTTTTCTTAAATATTTGATTTTTAATTAGTGAAATTCCTAAAAAATATAATATGTAACATTATAAGATTAATAGATGAATCATTGATTAATTTATGATGTAATAATTCATTAGTTCAAACTCTTATAGACCATATTATATATATATTCAAAATAATGAACACTATTTTTAGACATGAACCGTTATAGTAATATAATTATTACAATATTTAAAAGCACTGATATCCTCGCATTATAAATACTAAAAACTCCTCTTAAAAACATATAATACAATGATATTCCCAAAAATTAACACAATAATCATTTCAATCATCTCCCCCACATCTTAGGGATTTTAGTCTCATAAAAATTTCATTTTATAGATCCTTGATCCATATCCCATTAGGATATTATCAAAGGGAAAGATAAGATACAAGAATTATCACATTAAATTTTATTCTTTTTTTACCACTCAAATATGATGATGGTCCACAAAAACTTAGTAAAATCATTATCCAATATATACTTATATGTAAATATTATAGTGGAATATTCATCTTATGTCATTACATGTTTTGTTCATAAACATAAAAAATTATTTACAATATCGTTGGTTTAATACCTCCAACAACAACGAACATTGTTTTTTCTCCATCGCCATCATGGATGGACATAATAATATTATGGTTTTTAAATATGATACGAAAAAGTATATTATAACATTCTTTAATTTTATTGATGAATATATACCATTATTAATATATATAACATTACTAGTTTGCGATGGTCGGTAAGACTGATAATATGACCTCACAGAATAACGTTGATGTTTTTATTAAATAAATAATAACTTTATAAAACATAAAGGACAATCGGTAACATTCCATATTTTTAAAATAAAATGAATACATTTTAGTTGTAATTAGGGGATTATTATCCTGTTTTACAGGGACATCAATAATTATTCACACGTGTTCTGCCCTATGAACCAATATAATAATTCCCTTAGTATATTAAATTTAATCACTATATATCATTAAAATCGATAATAATAAAATTAATAAATCTAAAATAAACTAAATGTAGTTAGAAATTATTAATTAATTAATTAATATGAAATTATTTTAAATTATTTTAACTAATTGATAATGATTAATATGGTACCTAAGGTATGAGATTTCTTTAGACAACAGTATTTCATTTGGTTTGTAAATTTCTCTATCTTTGTCATTTTTTACTTCCCATTAATTGTATTAAATTATTTGGAATTATAATCGAATTTCTATGAAATATATTACACTCCTATTCTCCATTCCAATGGTTGGATAATAAAATTCTTGTGCTCATTACTCAACATCCATATATAAAAAAATCCCTTTTTTGTGTAATTTTATATCCAAAAATAATTTTTTTACCACCATATAACCTCTTTATTCATATAAATGATTTCAATATATAATGGATTATTTTAGGAAAACCAATTTTTCTTCTATGTATTTCATTGATAATTCAATACTAATTCGTTCTCCGAGAATCATTAATTGATTCCTTGAATCCCCATTTGTAATTTTAATTTCTATACCCAATTCAAAAATATTTATCATGACATTTTCCAAATTGGACGTATATTTTGAGACATATTCTTATGTACTCAAATATTAAAATATAAAATATTTCATTCATTATTGTCATTGAATTCATTACGAAAAAATATATTTATTATTATATGTTTAATTATTATTAACACCATATCATTATTTGTGTCATTTCAATGTTAATATCATTTCAAATATTTTCATTTTATAGAAGGAATCTTTATATACATGTCATGATTGGTACAAATATTTCTCTAATTCATTAGGTAATTATTCTTTTCATGATATGTTTTATATAATATTATAGAGTAATCCTAATCCAGTATATGACTTTTTCAACCATGTGATGGTGACATGGAAGATATATTTGAATTGTGTTGTCATGTTTTTTTGTTGAAACCACTTTCATATATTTACATTATCAAATGATACCCGATTATTTTTGGTTATCATCATTTTTATTATTATGTATCCATATAAATTATTATGTCATTTTATTCCATATGAATCATATGTTATTCTATATTATCATGATCATTACCTCACATGTACTTTTAGATCACCTCTTGTATCTATATAATTCCCAAGAAAGCCCATGTAGTTTTATTAGAAAAATTATATTTGAGACATAACTATGGAAACTAAAACCAATATAAAATATTTCTTATTCATTATGATGTTTTAATTTCATTTTCTAAAAAATAAAATAGGACATTAAATCATTGGTTAGTAATTATTGGATTTATATATTAAAAATCACACAAATTTATGAGTTTTATCATGCCATTGAAATATCTAGGGAACTAGAACTTGGAATATAGAAATTATCATACATAGATCATGGATCAAACAATACATGACCACCCATCAAATAAGGTTGTAATTTTAGAAACTATGAGCCCTACACGAGTCTATGGAACTTGAATAATACCATATGAGAGGTAATCCTTATAATCAATAAGAAAAAAATATAAATATCTCACGGGGATACATATAATGGGCTAACCACTAGATGATGCAAAAATATCAAACATATAATTAGGTCATTCCTAAGAAAGGTCATAAGCCCTAAAGTCAAATTCTATAGATTCAAGTAAGGTATAATCCTATGGAAACACTCATGCTCCATTTAATGGAAGAACTCAATAAAGAACTCAAATACCCTTACATGAGGGATGGAGATAAAAAACCACTTATTGTTTCATTTTACTAAATAAAGATAAAAATCGTGGTTTATTTAAAAATATCATATTTCCGCCATAAGGAAAATAATTATGAGACATATTTCAATGAATCTGGTACCTTGACTATAAATGATACAAGATAATGGAGTCATCATAGATTAATCATCATTTTAAGCAACATCTTTTGTTGAAATAAAATTTTAATTAACCTATCTTATCATATAACCCCATTGAAACACCATTCATTTTATATAACATGTCTCACACAAAAATAGCTCACATAGTATTTAAATGCCTTATATTGATAAATTTCGGTATTATAGAAAATATTCCAATAAAATTGGGACACATTAAATAGACAACAACATATTGAAAAACATACCCACATGGGAGCATTCAATGTTAATTTTAAGGATGAAATGAAACCTACTAGGGCCCCTTCAATCCAATTTTGTTTCAAAAAAAATGAATCCCAAAAAATTTAGACATTTAAATTTTGAAAACACTTTTAGCAGTTTCATTTTATTATAAAAAATCCACCACTAACCTGTTGAGGTCTACATAATATTTTATTAAATTTTCGAAATGGGTAACTAAGCCCATGAAATAGAGGATTGAGAACAATGATGATATTAAAACATTAACAGCCAAAAACATTTATTATAATCATTGAACCTTATGAAGACATATCATAAATAATTTTCTGGTTCTATGGGGTTATACCATTAACTATATAGCGATATCATGCACTTTAACTATTAGAGGGGGATCTTAAAATACTGCCAACATTTAATTCCCAGTAAATAAAATTTAACCTCTTCAATATTTATATGAAAAACATTAAAATAATATACTTGAGTCTAAATTTGTTCATTTATATGGGTCACTGGTGCCAATTCATAGTGTTCACAAACCCGTTAACAATTATATGTTTGTTCCCATTTAACATCATACATCATCATTAGGATAATAATGAATTTAAAAATGGTTAACATTTATTTATTTGCCTATGAATTTTTAGGGTTAAATTAAAATTGTTTGGTTTTATGTGTCATCATTTTCCAATTCATTTGTTTCCCATACACCCTATATGATAGAAGTTAACTCACCATTAATCATAAACATCACAAAATAATGGAAATTTAAGAATGAACTGTAAATAAGTCACCTATTCAAGTTAATAATTAACATATTGCAAAATAATCAAAAGTCATAACTAAAAGAAAAGGCAAAGAGTATTCCTTATAATAGAACATGAGGAATGTAAACAATTCTACACAACCAAAAAATGAGAACATCATGGCATGAAAAATTCATGTAATTTGAATCCAATGTTATTGTAATGATTCATATTAAGCGTTATAATTTTCATTCAAGTCCATGTGTAAATATTATAAAACAAATATATTAGTAAGTCATGAGAAATACTCCAATCACCCAAGTGAAATAATAAAAGTTGTAAACTACTACAAGAACAAAAATACAAGTCTAGTAAATAAATAATTAGTTTGTTATATTTAATTTAAAATAAATTAAAGAAAATAATATTAGAAACAATAAATAGGGATCCACTTAGAGACACTCCCAATGGCCTGTTTCGGCCTAATCTGGTGGGTCTAAACTGATAGATTCTAAAATGTTACACTATGTACGGTTGGGTTCCATAGGCTAGAATGTTCTCAATCTTGTGAATTTGATTAGAATACATGTACAAGAGGATTCAAAAACTATGTAAAGAAGTATAAAAAGTGTGCTGGAAGTACAAAGGGGCCGGAATAAATGTCCAATATAAAGGTATAGCTACAACTGAAAAAACGTACAACTGAAAGACAAACACTTGGAACATGGAAGCAACTCCTGGTTCGTCCTCCGGGATCCTACCTAAAGGGTAGGTACATATGTCCTCCAAATCATTCCGCGTCAATCGGTCTGCTCCGTGTGTCGTCACGCCGAGTATCCACCTCTAAGAACCATCTAGTCCTCATACACTATGCCTCGGTCAGCGTTGTCCGTCGTCTGCATCCAACACAATGAGTTGCAAGCATAGCCCATGCAGGGGTGAGTATAACAATACTCAGTAGGGACCCCGAGACTGTAAAGGTCTTACTAAATCCAACAAGGATAAAAAACAAAAAATATCTCAACAGATAATCTATACTCAGGTATATGCCCAAACATATACCTACGTTATCATGTAACCCATCTCAATCATGAGGAAAACAAAAAGGTCAATGACTCAGCACAATCCATGATTTTTATTCATGATGTTGAAAACACGGCTGCTGGAGAACTCCACCTCTGTCCAGTACAGTGGTCCTATCATGACTCCAAGGAGCTACTCACTAACCATAGAGTGCTGAGTTACTCCTCCTCTGTCGAGTACCGCGAGTGTTCCACCCCAACATAGTAGTGCTCCCCGACATGGGTCTGCCGCCCCAACACTATAGCGCTCCCCCTAATAGCTTATAGTGGTACTCCTCCTGTCCAGTTCCATGGGTCTGCCACCCCAACACAGTAGCGCTCCCCGCCATGGGTCTGCTGCCCCTACACAGTAGAACTCACCACTGGGCAAGTCAAGTCACTCCGAATCCAATCGAACAAGTATTCATCAGGTCATAGCCAGCTACAATGTCACCAAACGCTATATTCTAGTCTTCGAGGGGATCTTCTCCATGAGCTACTGGTCGACACTCAATGTGTCACGAAGTCCCATCAAGATGTATCAAAAAGATCTGTTACGTCATAGGGATCTCAACGCAATAGACGGCGCGTCAATCAGATTCCCGATCTATGAGTTATTAGTCTTTTTATCCCGGGGGCCTGGTTGGTTTCTTGTATGAACCAACCCAACCATATCTCGGTTGTATCCAGAACTCCCATGGGTTATACTCAAAGGATGTGTTTCTCAACGAGATTACCAACACCCCTGACGGTTCATCCAATGGACGTCAGGTCTGAGAGTTATTTTTTTTCCGTTCCAGGGGCCCGGTTGGTTTCTAAGATAACCAACCCAACCGTACTCCAACTACATCCATACCTCATGTGGAGTATATTCAATGATCCATCCCAACAAAAGGAAATAAACGTAATTGATGACACGTCAATTGGGCGTCCTGCCCTTAAGTGATAAATTTTTCCGCTCCGAGGGCCCAATTGGTTTCCAGTTCAAACCAACCCGGCCATACCCAAACTTTGCCAAAACCTTGATTTTAATATACCAAAACAACCATCTCGATCCGAGGAATCCTACGCAACTGAAGGTGCATAGATTAGAGGTCCTAAGCTCAAGATATGAGCATTTAAATGAATCTAGTCTAAAAATAGGGGGTATGGGCACGATCCGACCTGGCCCAACCCACCCTGGGTCAGCCGGAACCAAGTCGACCTGACCTGGGTCTGGGTCCAGCCCGGCTGGCGCGGCCCGGCCCGCCCCGGCCCAGCCGGGGGTTGCGCTGGCTCAGCCAGCTGGCCGAGCGTGGGGGCACGCACCCCCCACCCCCACCCCAACCACTATTTGGAACCGACAGCGCCATCTAGCATAGCCCTCGGTAGTACCGGATTCCGCGCAGCCACGGGTTCGACCACGTCATCGCTGCGTGTATTTCCGCGGCAAATTTTCTCTGGTGGCATGCTGGGGCCCCGCCACGATGTTCCGCAGGGCACCAGAGTCGCTCCGATTGTCCATTTTCGTTGCAGTCTGCACCGACGGTCATCCCAGGTCCTAATGTTTAATGTGGTGGCTCCAAAATGCCATTGCTGCCCCGTTTTGTCATCACCCGTCAATCCGCGCACAGACAAACAACCTACAGAGGGTCACATGGCCTTGTTTTTTCGGACCACGCCCTCCACGTGAGGCATTATCAATTGGCCTTAGATATTCATGGAATCACGTAGAACAAAAAAACATTATTCAAATATAATTGAAACAATCCACCCTACCTCAATTATGAGGTTTGTTGATGACATCGTGCAAAGAGGATGGAGTTGACGTCTATCATTGCATCTGTCTCGCACATCATATCCAAGCATGAGCGTCTGGAGATTCGACGGAATCCTACCTCCGTTGAAGGATTGTTCTTCGTCGAGATAGAACATTATTTGTCGAAGGAGGAAGGCTCTCTTTCTAAATCTTCAAGGATTTACCAAAGTGTTGGAATAATTAATATAGAGGGGAAGGTGAAGATATTTAATAAATAAGGGGGTTGAAGAATTAAACAAGGGAGTTTACTATTCAATGAAGGGGGGTTTAAAGAGTGTTAAGGGAGATGAAAGGTTGGGGCTCGTGTGGGACCCACCTCTCAAATATCCACACATGGGATGTTGGGTGGATGTTGGCCCCACCAATAACTTCTCATGGGAGTAATTAACTTCCAAAGATATTAAAATTGTCCCAACAATTTTATTTATCTTCTTAATTAAACCATAATTTAAATCTTCAAACCTGCATTAAACGCAACTGTGGTAAAAGGCCCCTAAAAGAAATTTCATGCACTGCGAGTTCATCGGTGCCCTCAGATTTCAATTCCAAGCACTGGTTCAAAAGATAGCAAATCCCAATCGTACGTTTAATGAATGTACCCGAAGAAAACATCAAGAATTGTTTCCAGACAAACTGGGCCTCAGAATCAAGCGTCGTCAAAAACTACGGGCTTGTAAAATTCCAGTGACATTAAGAAAAAAAATTCCGTGAAATTGACGTGTCTTTACATTACTCCCACCTAAAAGCTTTACATCCACATAAAGCTACAACACACCCTAGTGAGGGGTGAGCACGCATATGAGCCTTTTGGTCCCATGTGCACCACTGGAGGTTCTTGTGCCGCCAGCGAATGCGAACCAGTGTAATCGACCGTCCACGTAGGACCCGCTCCTATCGATCCTCGATCTCCACCGGGACCCCCATAAAGGTCACACCATCAACGATGTCTATCTCCACATGGTCGATCATGTGGGACGGATCGTGCATGCATCTCCTTATATGAAATACGTGGAAGACGTCATGCACCTGATAAAAATGAGGTGGAAGGACCAGGCAGTAAGCCACCTCGCCGAATCTGCTGAGTTCCTGGAAAGGTCCGCTGGAACGCGGAGATTACTTGTCTCCCTGGACAAATCTTCGTAGACCTCTTCAAGGTGAGACCCATAGGGAAATGTGTTCACCATCCTCAAACTTCAGTGGTCTCTGTCACCTATTAGCATAGGACTTATGTCTGCTCTGTGTAGTCTTCATTCGCTCCTGGATGATCTGCACCTTCTCTAGTAGCCTCAAAATGGATATACTAGTCAACCTCATCCTCAGCTCTTGAAAAGCTCTGCTAGCATCTCTATGACCACACGAAGGTTTTCCCCTTCTTCAGAAATGCTAAAGTAGGTGCAATAACTCTGGAGAAGTTTGGAAAAAATCTAAATTTGTCTGACTTATGAGTGATCGACTGCACCCACTTAAGCATGATTTCATCCTATGCTACCTGTGGTTTCCTTTTCTCCGAACAAGGAAAACACATCCCAACATTGTAGAAAAACCACAACCTTTTTTCCTAATACAGTCAATCTATATACGAACTGTGGTTGCCCAGTCCATACCCAAACTAACGTTGTAAGGCCACGACGTTACCACCAAGAGGTTCCAACCAAAACTCTAGTCTCAAGGGTCAGATCACACTATTGGAATAAGTTTGATTTTCGAGTCTCCTCCCAACGTTATATTTAGACGTGATGATCAAGTCAATTTCATAACCAGAAAATCTAGGTCTATGACATGATTCTTGGAAGAAATAAATGATTTGTATCAATGTTTGTTGTTACGGAAGCTGGTAGTTGACACAGACCATATTTCGAATCATTCATAGATCCCTTGGGTCACATTCCTTGACCGCATGAAGCCACTCTCTTACCCAACCCTCCTACTCCCTGAGCCTAGAGAAGACTAGAAATGTAGGCGGCTGTAACATGTCACAATGTACACCACCTCATACTGCTCTCCTAGCTCTGCTGCCTCATCTGCTGCTCTGCAGATTCATCTATCCTTAACACTTCCTCTTATTGAAACATTTTACACACCCATGTCTCATTGACTGGTGCCAGTTTCCTATATTCCCTTTGTTAATATTCACTGGTTGTATCCACTTATCCAACGATCATTCAACCACAAAGATTCTTTCTAGCACCGTAGCATAAGTATGAATGCATAATAGAAAAGTGTTGGCTCGGTTGTCCATTGAACACAACTCAATCCGAGGTCCGAGCTCTAAAGCACTAATCATATCATAGTCATCATGTACCAGGAACGTTCGGTATGGCACGATGAATACACATCTACCAACATGTCATCCTTCCTAAGCTGTATAAGCTCTAGTAAACTCTCAGCCACCTCCTCAAGCCAGTCCTCAGCCGGCTGTGAGTCGGGCTCACCTCGGAACTTGAGTGGTATCTAATGATGAAACACGTGTAAGGAACTATGCCCACATGTGTCATCTACCGGCACCGCCAGTTGTAACTGCAGACCAACAGGTAGTGATATATCTGGCACACCACTAGAAGGTACAATCACAGGCATCGGTCCAGGTACCGAAGCCTCATCACTATGCGGACCAACCTCATGGTCACTCACTGGGAAAAACTAGTAGCTAAGATCAATATCTACTCTACTAGTGTCTAAACTAGGTGTATATATCTAGCAATCATCTCCATCTAGTCCACTGCTTCTTGGGAATCTGCCTCACCTCATAACTTCAGAGGCCTCTACTACCAGAACTCGTGCAATGCGCTCTGTCGGCACGCACCGTCTTCTAGTATGGCTGGTGACATCTGCTGCCCAATGGGTGGTGTTGTTGTTGGTACACCACCTGAATGTTCCATCATAGTAAGAGGGCCCTTCACTGGAGCCTCACCACTCGGTGGGCCATCATCGGGTACTCTATCTGAACTCCAACTAATTGTCTGCATGATGGAATCCTGAACAGATGCAACCTGGTCAAATGATTTAAACCTAGTTAGCAGACATTTTTGAGTTGACTTAATGAAATCATTTGGAAACACACATGCAATCAGTGTTTTCATGCACTGAGTTGGAAATCAGTATTCAGGGTCCTAGTGTATGGATATGTCGACTGCCACACCAACACTGGACTCCCTGAACTGAAGACCACACTCAGTACCCTTAACACTATTGATTCAGAGTAAAGAAATATCATATTCCTATGTTCTGCGGTTGAAACGAATACTATGATACCAATTTATCATGACCCGTCCTCAGGGCCCCTGTCATTACTACCCCAAGCCCGCCTTCCGTAGGACAGGGGCTGGCGACTAGCACCAAAGGCGTAAATCCCGAAAAAAGGGGGAAGGCTTTTCTTTTATGAAACATTACACAAATATCCAGAGTACATGTGGAATCAAGCACTTATTAAAGAAGTATGACGTGTGTGATGAAAGTAAAAAGGGGCTAGAATACAAGCCCAACCGAAAGGTACAACTACAAATGAAAAAAATTACAACTGAATGACAAACAACTGGAAGATGGAAGCATCTCCTGGATCATCCTCCGGTTTCATATTTGAAGGGGATGTACATATTTCTCCCTATAACT
Source organism: Viscum album (assembly GCA_963277665.1). Taxonomy (NCBI): domain Eukaryota; kingdom Viridiplantae; phylum Streptophyta; class Magnoliopsida; order Santalales; family Viscaceae; genus Viscum; species Viscum album. Next base: position 662,847,881 of record OY728151.1, on the reverse strand, counting down.
CTGCGTCAATTGGTCCGCTCTGTGTGTCGTCACGTCAAGTATCCATTTCCTGGTACTGTCCAGTCCTCGTACACTCTGCCTTGGTCAGCTATGTCAGACGTCTCCATCCAACACAATGAGTTGCGGGCATAGCCTATGCATGGGTGAGTATAACGATACTCAATTGGGACCCCAAGACCCTGAAGGTCTCACTAAATACCACGAGGATAAACAAAAAGTATGGATCTCAATAGATAACCTTTACTTAGGCATATGCCCATACATATACCTCTGTTGTCATGTAACCCATCTCAATCATGAGGAAAACACAAAGGTCAATGACTCAGCTCAAACAAGGATTTTTATTCATGATGTGGAAAACATGGCTGTTGGAGAAATACTCCTCTGTCGAGTACAGTGGTCATGTCACGTCTCCAAGGTGCTACTCACTAACCTTATACTGCTGAGGTACTCCTCCTCTGTCTAGTACCACGGTTCTACCACCCCAACACAATAGTTCTCCCCGCCATGGGTCTGCCTCCCAACGTAGTAGCGCTCCCCATAATAACCAACAGAGGTATGCCTCCTGTCGAGTACCATGGGTATGCCGCCCCAACACAGTAGCGCTCCCCACCATGGGTCCGCCACCCCTACAGAGTAGCGCTCCCCACTTGGCCAGCCAAGTCACTCCGAATAGAATCAGAGAAGCAGTCATCAGGTCTCAGCCATCTACAAGGTCACCATACTCCGTATGATCGTCTCCGGGAGGATCCGCTCCACAAGCTATTGGTAGACACTCCAAGTGTCACTGAGTCCCAGAATGAACTATCACAAAGATCTGTCACGTTATAGGGATATCACTCCAACATACTACACGTCAATCGAACGCCCGGTCTGTGAGTTATTAGCGTTTTTATCCCGGGGGCCTAGTTTGTTTCGTGTACGAACCAACCTGACCATATCTCAATTGTACCCCGAACTCCCATGAGGTATAATCAAAGTAAGAATTTCTCAATGAGATTACAAACACCGCCGATGGTTTGTACAATGGACGTCTGGTCAGATAGTTGTTGGCTTTTCTGTTCCAGTGGCCCGATTGGTTTCTAAGGTAAACCAAACCGACGGTACTCCAACTGGGTCGAAACCTCAAGTGTATTATTCCAAAAGATCTGTCTCAACAAAAGGAAACCAACATAATTGATGGAACGTCAATCGGACGTCTGGTACTTAGTTTATATGTGCTTCTTCTCTAAGGCCCCGGTTGGTTTCAGGTTCGAACAGACCTGTCTATACAAAAACTTCTCCGAAACCTTGAGTGTAATTTATCAAAAAAACCATCTCGATCTGAGGAATCCTACGCAACAGACGGTGCGTTGATCTAAGGTCTGAAACTCATGATATGAGCATTTAAATGAATATTGCCCGAAAATAGGGGGTCTGGGCCCGGTCCGACCCAGTCGAACCCACCCTGGGTCGGCCCGAACTGGGTCGACAGAACTTGTGTCCGGGTTTGTCCCAGCTGGCACGGGCCGGACTGGCCCGGGGGTGTGCTGACTTGGCCAGTTGGCCGAGTGTGGGCCCCCTGCTATTTGGAACCGGTGGAGCCAGCTGGTGCTGCCCCCGGTCATCCCGGATCCCGCACGACCACGAGATCCACCACGTCACCGTCGCGGCTGTTGCCGTAGCATCTTATCTTCGGCGGCGTGCTGGGGCACCGCCGCTGCGCCGGCGCCCCGCGCCGTCCAAAAGTTATACGGGCCACCAGAGTCGCTCTGGTGGTCTGTTTTAACTTCTATCTACCTCGACGGTCATCTTGGGTCCCGCAGATTACTGCGAAGGCTCCAAAATCCCGTTGTGGCATCGTTTCGTCATCGACCATCAATCCGCACACAGAAAAACACCATGCGGATGGTCGTTGGGCCGTGTTTGTTCGCCCCGTGCCATTCGCGTTAGGCGTTATCAATTGTCCATAGATATTCATTGTTTCATGTAGAATGAAAAACAATTTTATTGAAATAAAATTGAAACAATCCATCCTACCTCGATTATGACATTTTTTGACGACGTCGCAGAAAGAGGATGGAGTTTACATCGATCATTGCATCTGCCTCTCACTTCATATTCGAGCTTGAGAATCAGATATTATTCAGAATCCGACCTCTATTGAAGGATTGTTCTTCATCGAAAGAGAACGTTCTTCGTTGAAGGAGGAAATCTATATTTCTAACTGTTCAAAGATTTCCCCAACATAATATTTTCCAACTAAAATTAAAATAAGGCTCTTCCTTATTTTACTAAACTTTCCAAGCATTCAAATCACTTAATTAATTAACTAAAGAGGACCCAATTTATTAATTTATGTGTTGGAATAATTAATGGAGGGGGGAAGGTGAAGAGATTTCATAAATAAGGGGTGTTGAAGAATTTAACAAGGGAGTTTTGAATTTAATGAAGGGGTGTTTAAAGAGGGTTAATGGAGATGAAAGGTTGGGGCTCATGTGGACCCCACCTCTCAAATATCCACACATGGAATGTTAGGTGGTTTTGAGCCCCACCAATAACTTCCCATGGGAGAAATTAACTTCCAAATATATATAAAATTGTCCCATTAATTTTATTTATCTTCTTAATTAAACCACAATTTAAAACTTCAAACCCACATAAAACACAACTGTGGTAAAGGCCCCCTTAAGTAATTACGGGCGTTGCGATTTCATCGGTGCCCTCAGATTTCAATTATGAACACCAGTTCATAAGATAGAAAATCCTGCTTGCACATTTACTGAATGTACCCAGAAAAAACTTCAGAAATTGATTCTGGACACACCAGGTATTGGAATCAGGCGCCGTCAGAAACTGCAGACTAGTAAAATTTGAAAGAAATTTAGAATAACATTTCCTTGAAATATCAGGGTCATTACACCCTATATATGACAATATAGGGTAAATCATTCCAAACATATCAAGATGCAATAATTCAAAAAAAGTGACGAAATGGGTGTGCATACTTCCTTATGGGTGATTAAATACAGAGAGATTATATTACACAATGCATGTGTGTAGTTTTGTTTTAATTGTCATGAAATTCATATTCTCTATTGGGATCATGATTGGTTGCTAGATAGATCTCATTGTCTATGAATATTATTTACTTATATCATTATGTGTTCCTAGAGGATAACCCAAAATAGTTTTTTCAGGATTCTAAAAATTCCATTGAATATGTATGTTGGACACGGTGGGCCCCACCAGTAGGGTCTGATTTCTTTTTATGAAAATAAGATCCCCAAAGAGAAAAATAAAAACATATTAATTTATTTTAGAATAATTGGCATTGAATTTATTTATCAAATGTATTCAACAATCGTAATGTAAATACATGGATATATTATTTGAATGAATATTAGTTTAAAATTTTCATGTTTTATTTATTTTTTCGGGGAATGAAGAATTTATTTTATGACTTTGATATTTTTATGTAATATAAATTTATTATATTTTAATAATGTGACAATAATAAAAATAGTATTTATAGATCCGTATATTTTTAATAATATTATCAATAATGTGTAAAATTATTCTACAATTGTGGTTCCATTTCAAGGTAATTAATTATATATATATATGTACACATATATATATTGATGATGGGAGCCTCTCACCAAGGACTATTCATTACCTCTCCCCCTTTTCATCAATCTCCCAAAGTATAGGGAGAGAGGCTATTGACTCATCAGCTTGGATCGAGTTCTATCTCATAGATCACAAGTAAGGTTATGGAATGATCATTAGAAAATGGGAGAAATCATCATATTTCCAAGATAGAAACCCGAATTAAATGATAAATGTCCCTAATTATCTGGATGCATGTGTAACCTCCCAAACATCCACGATACGTTTTCAATTGATTACTACAGTAGCTTGAGTTATATGCAATATATAGTTTTAACACACCATGACCAATCAAACTAGCCGTTATAAATAGTAACACCCAGTTTTTAAAATTTTATAAATATCATTTTTCAAAATGGAATTCATTTTTGTAATTGGAATATCAAAATTATCTTAGGGTGAATTTTGGGTATTTTTCTAAAGACAAATATTTTTTAATGAATAGTTGAAATCATTGTGTTATTGTTTAAAACCAAGTTTTTATTTAAGTTATTAGTTATTTTAATTTAATTTATATTAGTACAAAATAGATACATAATGTCTATATATTTTTTATTGAGTTATATTATAATAAGTTTAGATATATAAAATTTTATTGAACTTTTTACCGCCCTTTACCCACCATCTAGAAGCATATGCAAACATGCATAAAACATTATTTTAATGATTCTAAGAGTTGAATTTTGAAAATATGAGAAACACAGTTGACATCAATAAGTAAAATGTGGATCAATAAGATGAAATTAATTTTTAGTGAATAGTAATTTTTGACATTTATTTACCATAGTTAATGGAAAATTGGATAAATAAGGGTAAAATGATATTATAATTAGCATAAAACATATCCTCATACTATTAGATAAGTGTAATTAGACCAAAAACAATATTAGGAATGAAATATTATCATCTTTGGTCCACATGGATTTCATTAGGACATTTATTGTTATTTAATTTAATGAAATGTTAAAAGAGTTATCTTCCATTTTTAATAACTAAAGAATTTTCAATATTAGGTTACATAGAATATAAATTCAACTATAAATATTCAATATAATTATAAATTGATTTTCTACATAATGGATTTTTTTTAAAAAAAATTTATAAATTAAATAATTTATTTTATGTATGACATAATGATGATGCAGTGATTACTTTAATAATGAAATATTAAAATAATTAAAATTATAAATATCCAAATAAATGTAAATTGAGACTTCTGATAAATTAAACTAAATTTAAATGTTAATATGACATGTTAGTGTTGATTAAATAAATTTTATTCAATGTGATAATGCTTTTATTGCATCCATTAAAATCAAATACTAAATAGTTTCAAAATTGACATAATTGAGTTTTTAAAATAAATACTATATTATTGATTGATATAATATTTCCAAAAATCTTCTGATCAGAAAAATGTCTTATATAAGGTTATATATATTAATAATGAACCACTTTGGGTTTTCTTGTTTTGTTGTAGTATTTTTATTAATCATATAATATAAAAATGAAACGAAAAATGGTAAATGTCAAACTAGTTAACTTGGAGTTAAATCTAAACGATAAGGTTAATATGGTGACCTAAACATAACTAAATCCTTTTGGATGATAGGTTATAGACCCATTCCCACTTTATACTTGAATTAAATTTTTTTTGGAGCAATTAGAAACCAGAAATGACTTTATTATAAAATAATATTTCAATATTTATCTAATATAACCCTAACCTCTATTATAAAACTGTACTTCCCCTTCTATTAACATCACACCTCCAAAACCATTTGAATCGGACAAAACCTGCACAAATATCCTCTAAAATACCCCCCCCCCCTTTAACCTAGTGGCCTTACTTTGATCATAAAGCCATCCTACGAAGCCCTTTTGAACAACTCTAACGGAAACACCCGATGAAGATGTAATAATTTCACAACCCTCTTTCAAGTTCATTTCTTTTTTCACTTCCTCATTCTTTGGTTTTTCCATAACAAAATAATATCTCTAGTATAATCTACATAATTTGATTTTATTGTAAATATGGTAAAACCATATTAGTTATTCTTTCAATCAAATAAATGACAATGTCAGTATACTTCCCTATGTATGTCTTACAGTCACCACGTCGTTGTGTAGTTTGTTATTCCAAAACTTCATTATTTGGATGGGTATAATAAAGGGTATTACTTATGTAAATAATAAATATAACATGATAATTATTCTGTATATATGTTATAATATCAAATTACATATGATTTCACCATCAATATAATGATATAGTCGCTCGTGAATACGTATGAATTATCGTCTCCACGAACACGATGAGGTTCTATGTAAAGACCCGCAAATTTCAAGGAAATTTTTTTCTTAATTTTCTTTGGAATTTTACAAGAGCGCAGCTTCAGACGGCACCTGATTCCGAGGCCCGGTGTGCCCGGAATCAATTTCCGAAGTTTGGCTCGGGTACGTTCAGTGAACGGACGAGCGGGTTTTTCTATCTTTTGAACCGGTGCCCGGAATCGAATTCTGAGGGCACCGATGAAATCGCAGCGCCGGTATTTGCTTAGAAACGCCTCTTCCGGAGTTGCGTTTGCTCAGACGTGGTTTTTAAATTTTACGGCTTTAAGTCAGAAATAAAATAAAGTTTGTGCGACAACTTTATTTTATTTCACTTAAGCTGCTTGGAAGCCACTTGAAGTCACTTAAAGACGGCTTGAACTGAGTTGAACTGGATAGGATGCTATCCAGAAATATCCTACCCCTTGGTAGGATATTTGTGCGGTGGGACCCGCACGAGCCCCGCCGTTTCTTTCGCTAAGTAACGCACCCGCGAAAACCCGTCAAAGTAACTGAAAAGTCAACCGACGCGTTTTCTTTAATTCTTAACAGACCATTTAATTGGGCGGTTTATTTCGTGAATTAAATGGACTGTTTCTTCGTGAATTAAATGGGTCGTTTCTTTCGAATTGATGGATCGTTTCTTAACCGGTTTCGTGTTGGCATGTTTATAAAATAAGACCAACATAAAAATCCTTGGAAAGGATTTGAAAGAATCTTCGTTCCTCCACCCTCTCCGCGAAGAACGCGAAGAACGCGAAGAACGCGAAGAACGCGAAGAACGCGAAGAACTCCGGCGAACGGAACTCGACGACGCACACCAAGATCTGCGACGTCGACGAGATCTACCCGCGACGTTCTTCGGCGACGTCTTTCTTCCGCGACGATCCCTCGTTCGGCAACGACAGCTGCGAGGTAAGGGATGTTGGAATTCTTTTTAAAATCCCGTGTTTATTCTTTTGAAATATAGAACCCGATCACGAAACAATTTTAATTTATTTAAAATTGTTGATTGGTTTCTTTCCTGTTTCTCCCGTTGATTATGACTAACGCGGAGGGTGCGGGTCTAACGAACAAGACCCGGCAACCCTCCGTCGATCTTCCTTTGTGTGCGGATTTGGCGAGCGACGGCAAAAGCGCGACGCAAGGGCCATATGTTGATTCCGCAGTGGAGGACGCATCCCGGGAGGAACAACGGCGCAGACGGGAGGCAAATCGGGCCACCGGAGCATCTCCGGCGGCCCGCGGAAGGAGGCGGCGGCGCGGGTCGCCGGCGCGGCGGCGCCGGCAACCGGGGGCGGCGGCGCCCGGCGCGCCGCCGGAGGAGTCCGCCGCGGCCGAGCCGCGGCGGCGGCGAGCCGCCGGACCGCGTCCGCGGTCCGGCCTTCCAGCACGCGGCCCGCGCGGGCCGCGTTTTCTCCAAAGCCGCGGGTTTGACCCGCGGCGGCAGCGCTTCGGCCGCTCGGCCGAAGCCGAGCCGGTCCGGTCGGCCGGGCCGCGCCCAGGCCGGACCGGACCCGGCCGAGCCGGTTCGGGCCGGGTCGGGCCGACCCGGTTCGGGCCGACCCGGTTCGGCCGACCCCAGGGGGGGTTCGGGCCGGGTCGCCCCGGGCCCAGTACCCCCGTTTCGGGCCCTCTTCGGTCTTTCGCCCATATCTTGGGCCTGGGACCTCCGATTGACGAACCGTCAGCGGCTACGCGATCCTTGGATCGAGACGGTCGTTTCGGTATATTATACTCAAGGTTTCGGAAGACTTTGGGTTCGGCCGGGTTGGTTCGTGCACGAAGCCAACCGGGCCCTCGGAGCGGAAACGCTCATAACTTGAGCTACGGACGTCCGATCGACGTACCGTCAGCTGTGGTAGTTTCCTCTAAGTGAGACGGAACTTTTGGCATACTCCGCCCGAGGATCGGATACAGGCGGAGTGCGGTCGGGTTGGTTTTTCCCTAAAAACCAACCGGGCCCCTGGGACGAAAATGCCAATAACTCTCAGACCGGGCGTCCGATTGACGCGCCGTCTGTCGCGTTGAGATCCTGTTGTCGATACGGAACTTTTGGATACATCAACTTCGGACTACGTGTCAGTTGATGTATCAGCCCCTCGGCTCGTGGAGCGGACCCTCCTGAACGAGCTCGCTACGTGCGGGAACCCTAGCGCTGGCTGTGACCTCGACGACAGAGCAGAGATCCTCCGTGGACTGCGACGACGGCAGAGCAGAGATCCTCCGTGGACTGCGACGACGACAGAGCAGAGATCCTCCGTGGACTGCGACGACGGTAGAGCAGAGATCCTCCGTGGACTGCGACGACGGCAGAGCAGAGATCCTCCGTGGACTGCGACGACGGTAGAGCAGAGATCCTCCGTGGACTGCGACGACGGCAGAGCAGAGATCCTCCGTGGACTGCGACGACGGCAGAGCAGAGATCCTTCGTGGACTGCGGCGACGACTGTGCAGAGATCCTCAGTGGACTGCGTCGACTACTGCACTCAGCGATCCTACGCGGATCAGTGCCCGATCCTATGTGGGTCCTACTACCGGTTCTGTGTGAGCCACTGCCTACTGGTTCTGTGTGAGCCACTGCCTACAGGTTCTGTGTGAGCCCGATCCTGTGTGGGTCTTCTGCGGGGGTTAGTACCTATCGATCCTTCGTGGGTCCGACGACTGAGACGGATCAGTGATCGTCTTTGACGTCATCTGAAAAAGTATACCTGGTTGAGCTGAATCTTCTGTTTACTCTCCTTTGTGGATTGTGTTGAACCATCCTTTGTGGATTTACTGTTTACTCTCCTTTGTGGATTTGAGTCTTGCTTTCCTTTGTGGATTGAGTTGTTCTTGAGCTCGTGAGCAGAGCTAGAAGTGGAGACTTAGGTATATGTATGGGCATATACCTAAGTCGAGTCAGATGTTACTTCGTGATTGCATCCTTCTTTTGTGCTATATCCTTTGTGGATTTCGGGAGACCTTCGGGGGTCTCGGGGTCCTTACTGAGTAGTTGTACTCACCCCTGCACGGGCTATGCCCGCACTTCGTGGTGTTGGTTGCAGACGACGGACAGCGCTGATCGCGGTTGGGGCGTGGAGCAGGACGGTACCTGGAGGTGGACCACTGGACGGGACGTGCTCAGAGCGGACGTGGGGCCCGAGGAGCTTGGAGGCTATCTGTACCCACCCTTCAGGTGGGATTGCCAGTGGACGACACGAGGCCGCCGTCTTTTCTTCAGTTGCTGTACTTTACTTTTCAGTTGTACTTTACAGTTGGGCTTGTATTTCCGGCCCCTTTACCTTTCTGCACTTTACTTTCCGCTTGCTGACTCTGTGTGGTTGTTACTCATAAAGGCAATGCCTTCCCTGTTTACTGGGATTTTACGCCTTGGTGCTAGTCGCCAGCCCCTGGCCTATGGAAGGCGGGCTTGGGGTAGTCACGGCACGGGCCCCGAGGACGGGTCGTGACAAATTGGTATCAGAGGGGTCGGTTCTACCGCAGACTCTGATCGTCCTTTCTTCCTATGTGAAGCAATAGTGTTTAGTGTATTGAGTGTGGTTATCAGTTCAGGGAGCCCAGTGTTGGTGCGGCGGCCGACGTATCCGTACACCAGGACCCTGACTCCTGATTTCCGACTTAATGCATGAAAACATTGATTGCATGTGTGTTTCAAGTCTTCTCTGTGATTTCTTGTGTCAGCTCACCGGGTATACTGATCTGCTTTATGAAAGTCTCAAGTTTTCCTTGTGATTACTTGTGCCAGCTCACCAGGTATACTGTTCTGACTGTGGTGCTCTTGTTCTCCTTTTCAGGATGGCCCCGCGACGATTGCCAGCTAGGGTTCCGAGTGTAGGGCGCGATGGCAGCCCACCGAGCGACGAGGCCTCGGTGCAGGGCCCTTTGCCAGCAGTGGCACCGGCGGTAGCCTTACCCGCCGAGCCACCGATGCTTCCAGTACCAGACGCCGACGATGCACGTCGCCTCAGGGCACTGCACGAGTTTCAGAGCCAGCGACCGCCCAGGTTTCGCGGTGAGGCGGACCCCCAGGCCGCCGAGGACTGACTAGAGGCGGTGGTACGGATCTTCAGGCTAGTGAGGACACCAGCGGATCTCATGGTGATCCTCGCAGCGAGCCTCCTGCAGGCGGCGGCAGGACGATGGTGGAGCCTGATGCTCCAGGTTCACGATGAGGCGTCCCTGCTCTGGGCGGACTTCGAGAGCCTCTTCCGCTCTGAGTTCGTCCCGGCCACCCTCCGAGCGGTGCGCATCCAGGAGCTTCTCCAGCTGCGCCAGGGCAGCATGACGGTCGCACAGTATGCGGCGAGGTTCACGGACCTATCTCGCTACTCGACCGACATGGTACGGGACCCCTTCTTCCGGGCCCGGACCTTCGAGCAGGGCTTGCGACAGGAGATTCGTGCGTCGCTGATCTCCCTCAGCATTCCGACCCAGGCAGGAGTGCTGGAGCGAGCCCTCCTGATCGAGAGCTTCCTGGCAGAGCCTTCTTCAGCGGCGAGACCTAGCGCAGGGCGGCAGGTAGCTGAGTCATCGGCAGCTGGTAGCCGACGGATGACTCACGGGTCCAGGCAGACCAGAACCCCTCGCAGACGGCCTCAGGACACCAGCTCAGCGGTGCGAGGCACACAGCGGAGTGCCAGCCTTTCGAGAGGCAGGCTGTGCTACTCTTGCGGCGGGCAGGGTCACATGGCTCGTGACTGCCCGACTCGCCGACCAGAGGAGCAGCAGACGGTGGAGGGGCCACCCAGGCAGAGGCAGAGGGTCGATCGTGGCGGTCCGCAGGGAGGAGGCGGACGAGGCCGAGGAGCTGGCCGAGCAGCGGGTGGTGGGCGACGCTTTCAGGCTCTACCCCCACCACCACCAGGAGGGCCACCTCGACCACAGGGAGCCGGCGGGCAGGGACAGGCCCAGCTCCAGGCAGTGGAGGCCTACGACCCCGACATGCCAGAGATGATTCGAGGTACGATCTGTGTCTATTCCACCCTTGCTGCAGTACTTATAGACACAGGAGCGAGTCACTCTTTCATAGCCTCTGCCCTTGTTCGGAGCTCGGAGATTCCGACTGAGCCGTTGGCTCGATCCTTACGGCTAGAGACTCCTACGGGAGCAGACTCGACGATTACGCACTGGTGCCGGCAGTGTGAGCTTACTCTAGGAGGCGAGAGCTTCGGCTGGGATCTCCTTGTAGCGGCGTCGAGGCCTTACGACGTCATCTTGGGCATGGATTGGCTATCCACGGTTCATGCCCAGATCGACTGTTTTAGGCGCAAGGTGCGATGTGTTCGTACCGACGGGAGCAGGTTTACCTTCACCGGCGAGAAGGGAACCTTTGCAGCACAGGATGGACTTCCGCGGAGGAGAGTGCAGCCCATCTCACATCAGTTGGCTAGCCTCATCCTAGGAGCAGTGGACGTGCGGAGTCCGGCTTTTCCTGCAGTGGTGGACCAGTCCGTGGACGTCTTTCCCGACGACGTTCCAGGGCTACCTCCTCGTAGAGAGGTAGACTTTTACATCGATTTGTACCCCGGGACAGCCCCGATATCTACTCCAGCATATCGGATGGCCCCCGCCGAGCTTCGAGAGCTGCGGGTACAGTTAGAGGACTTGCAGAGCAAGGGGTTTATCCGACCCAGTGTTTCACCCTGGGCTTCCCCGATTTTGTTCGCCAAGAAGGCGGACGGGAGCTTACGACTATGTGTCGACTATCGTCGCCTGAACCAGGTGACAGTGAGGAATAAGTATCCGCTGCCACGGATTGATGACCTCTTCGATCAGCTCAAGGGAGCGCGGTGGTTCTCGAAGATAGACCTCCGGTCAGGCTATCATCAGCTCAGAGTTCGAGACGAGGACGTGCAGAAGACGGCCTTCAGGTGTCGGTATGGCCATTATGAGTTCTTGGTTATGCCGTTCGGCGTAACCAATGCTCCAGCGGTGTTCATGAGCCTCATGAACAGGATCTTCCAGCCATACCTCGACCGATTTGTCGTTGTCTTCATTGACGACATTTTGGTATACTCGACGACTGAGGAGGAGCATGCCTACCACCTGCGAGTTGTGCTAGACACACTCCGAGAGCACCAGCTTTATGGCAAGCTCTCAAAATGCCAGTTCTGGTTACGTGAGGTCCATTTCTTGGGGCACGTCATTTCTGAGGCGGGAGTTGCAGTGGATCCCGCGAAGATCGAGGCAGTGCTAGCTTGGGAGCCACCCAGGAGCGTGACTGAGGTGCGGAGCTTCTTGGGCCTAGCGGGATACTATCGGAGATTCGTGCCAGACTTCTCCAGAGTTGCAGCACCACTCTCAGCCTTGACGAAGAAGGGGAAACCCTTCGTGTGGTCAGACAGATGTCAGCAGAGCTTCCAGGAGCTGAGACAGAGATTGACCAGCGCACCTATCTTGAGGTTGCCTGAGGAGGGAGTTGGGTACGTAGTTTACTGCGACGCATCAGGGACTGGACTCGGGTGCGTCCTGATGCAGGAGCGGGCCGTGATCGCCTACGGATCACGTCAGTTGAGGCCGCATGAGCAGAACTACGCCACTCATGACCTGGAGTTAGCAGCAGTGGTCTTCGCTCTGAAGACTTGGCGGCACTATCTGATGGGCGAGCGCTTCACAGTCTTTTCTGACCACCAGAGTCTCAGGTATATCTTCTCTCAGAAGGACCTGAACCTGAGACAGCGGAGATGGCTTGAGTTCCTCCAGGACTATGACTTTGAGATAGTCTATACTCCTGGGAAGGGGAACGTGGTAGCCGATGCCCTCAGCAGGAGGACGGGCATTCAGCTACTTGAGGAGGCGACGGAGCAGCTAGCCTCCTTACAGATATCCTTCGTGGATAGAGACGGAGCAGCCTTTCTTCAGTCTCTCACAGTCTCTCCTCCACTTCTACAGCGGGTCAGAGAGGCTCAGCGTGGGGACGCTGACTGTGAGACCCGGCGTGCACTGATATCCTCAGGTCAGGCGCCTGATGGTTTCTCCTTTGGAGCAGAGCACGACATCCTTTTCAGAGGACGTACCTTCGTACCAGTCGCTTTACGAGAGGAGGTGGTGAGAGAGTTTCACACTTCTCCCTTGGCGGTGCATCCCGGAGTGGCGAAGATGTACCAGGATCTCAGACGACAGCACTGGTGGCCGGGCATGAAGAAAGCTGTGGCAGAGTTCGTTTCACGATGCCTCACCTGCCAGCAGGTGAAGGCAGAGCATCAGGTACCAGCAGGCTTGGTACAGCCCTTGGAGGTCCCGGAGTGGAAGTGGGACGGCATATCTATGGACTTCGTGACTGGACTTCCACGCACTTCCAGAGGTCACGACTCCATTTGGGTGATTGTCGACCGACTCACCAAGTCGGCACACTTCTTACCCATCAGAGAGCAGGGCTCAGTAGAGAGCTTGGGACGTCTTTACGTCCAGGAGATCGTACGGCTTCACGGTGTGCCATCGTCTATCGTCTCCGATCGAGATGCTCGTTTCACTTCCAGGCTTTGGAAGGGGTTGCAGGAGGCGTTCGGGACGCGGCTCCACCTGAGCACAGCCTTCCACCCTCAGACGGATGGTCAGACGGAGAGGACCATACAGACACTCGAGGACATGCTCCGTGCATGTGTTCTCGACTTTGGTCGCAGCTGGGAGGACCACCTACCCTTGGTGGAGTTCGCGTACAACAACAGCTACCACTCCACCATCGGGATGGCACCATACGAGGCGTTGTACGGCAGACCCTGCAGATCACCGATGTGCTGGACAGACCCTGGGGAGTCAGCACTCGTGGGACCAGAGATGGTCCGAGCCACGACAGAGAAGGTCCAGATCATCCAGGAGAGGATGAGGACAGCTCAGAGCCGGCAGAAGTCATATGCTGACAGGAGGCGGAGGCCACTAGAGTTCGAGGATGGCGACCACGTCTTTTTGCGTGTCTCACCTCGACGTGGTTTACGGAGATTTGGCCGAGGCGGCAAGTTGTCTCCACGTTTCATCGGGCCTTTCCAGGTCCTCAGCAGGATAGGAGAGGTGGCTTATCGCCTGGCTCTACCACCTCAGTTGCACCGGGTGCACGACGTCTTCCACGTGTCTCAGCTGAGGAGATACGTGCACGACCCGACGCACATCATCGACTTTGGGGAGCTGGACGTGGACGATGGGGCGACTTTTGCGGAGGTTCCAGTGGAGATCGAGGATCGACAGGAGCGGGTCCTACGTGGGCGGTCGATTCCTCTTGTGCGCATCAGATGGCAGCACGGGAACCTCCAGGAGAGCACTTGGGAGCGGGAGGCTCAGATGCGTGCTCATTACCCCCATTTGTTCCCCTAGTTTTTGATGTATCTTTACGGGGACGTAAAGCCCTGAGGTGGGAGTAATGTAAAGACCCGCAAATTTCAAGGAAATTTTTTTCTTAATTTTCTTTGGAATTTTACAAGAGCGCAGCTTCAGACGGCACCTGATTCCGAGGCCCGGTGTGCCCGGAATCAATTTCCGAAGTTTGGCTCGGGTACGTTCAGTGAACGGACGAGCGGGTTTTTCTATCTTTTGAACCGGTGCCCGGAATCGAATTCTGAGGGCACCGATGAAATCGCAGCGCCGGTATTTGCTTAGAAACGCCTCTTCCGGAGTTGCGTTTGCTCAGACGTGGTTTTTAAATTTTACGGCTTTAAGTCAGAAATAAAATAAAGTTTGTGCGACAACTTTATTTTATTTCACTTAAGCTGCTTGGAAGCCACTTGAAGTCACTTAAAGACGGCTTGAACTGAGTTGAACTGGATAGGATGCTATCCAGAAATATCCTACCCCTTGGTAGGATATTTGTGCGGTGGGACCCGCACGAGCCCCGCCGTTTCTTTCGCTAAGTAACGCACCCGCGAAAACCCGTCAAAGTAACTGAAAAGTCAACCGACGCGTTTTCTTTAATTCTTAACAGACCATTTAATTGGGCGGTTTATTTCGTGAATTAAATGGACTGTTTCTTCGTGAATTAAATGGGTCGTTTCTTTCGAATTGATGGATCGTTTCTTAACCGGTTTCGTGTTGGCATGTTTATAAAATAAGACCAACATAAAAATCCTTGGAAAGGATTTGAAAGAATCTTCGTTCCTCCACCCTCTCCGCGAAGAACGCGAAGAACGCGAAGAACGCGAAGAACGCGAAGAACGCGAAGAACTCCGGCGAACGGAACTCGACGACGCACACCAAGATCTGCGACGTCGACGAGATCTACCCGCGACGTTCTTCGGCGACGTCTTTCTTCCGCGACGATCCCTCGTTCGGCAACGACAGCTGCGAGGTAAGGGATGTTGGAATTCTTTTTAAAATCCCGTGTTTATTCTTTTGAAATATAGAACCCGATCACGAAACAATTTTAATTTATTTAAAATTGTTGATTGGTTTCTTTCCTGTTTCTCCCGTTGATTATGACTAACGCGGAGGGTGCGGGTCTAACGAACAAGACCCGGCAACCCTCCGTCGATCTTCCTTTGTGTGCGGATTTGGCGAGCGACGGCAAAAGCGCGACGCAAGGGCCATATGTTGATTCCGCAGTGGAGGACGCATCCCGGGAGGAACAACGGCGCAGACGGGAGGCAAATCGGGCCACCGGAGCATCTCCGGCGGCCCGCGGAAGGAGGCGGCGGCGCGGGTCGCCGGCGCGGCGGCGCCGGCAACCGGGGGCGGCGGCGCCCGGCGCGCCGCCGGAGGAGTCCGCCGCGGCCGAGCCGCGGCGGCGGCGAGCCGCCGGACCGCGTCCGCGGTCCGGCCTTCCAGCACGCGGCCCGCGCGGGCCGCGTTTTCTCCAAAGCCGCGGGTTTGACCCGCGGCGGCAGCGCTTCGGCCGCTCGGCCGAAGCCGAGCCGGTCCGGTCGGCCGGGCCGCGCCCAGGCCGGACCGGACCCGGCCGAGCCGGTTCGGGCCGGGTCGGGCCGACCCGGTTCGGGCCGACCCGGTTCGGCCGACCCCAGGGGGGGTTCGGGCCGGGTCGCCCCGGGCCCAGTACCCCCGTTTCGGGCCCTCTTCGGTCTTTCGCCCATATCTTGGGCCTGGGACCTCCGATTGACGAACCGTCAGCGGCTACGCGATCCTTGGATCGAGACGGTCGTTTCGGTATATTATACTCAAGGTTTCGGAAGACTTTGGGTTCGGCCGGGTTGGTTCGTGCACGAAGCCAACCGGGCCCTCGGAGCGGAAACGCTCATAACTTGAGCTACGGACGTCCGATCGACGTACCGTCAGCTGTGGTAGTTTCCTCTAAGTGAGACGGAACTTTTGGCATACTCCGCCCGAGGATCGGATACAGGCGGAGTGCGGTCGGGTTGGTTTTTCCCTAAAAACCAACCGGGCCCCTGGGACGAAAATGCCAATAACTCTCAGACCGGGCGTCCGATTGACGCGCCGTCTGTCGCGTTGAGATCCTGTTGTCGATACGGAACTTTTGGATACATCAACTTCGGACTACGTGTCAGTTGATGTATCAGCCCCTCGGCTCGTGGAGCGGACCCTCCTGAACGAGCTCGCTACGTGCGGGAACCCTAGCGCTGGCTGTGACCTCGACGACAGAGCAGAGATCCTCCGTGGACTGCGACGACGGCAGAGCAGAGATCCTCCGTGGACTGCGACGACGACAGAGCAGAGATCCTCCGTGGACTGCGACGACGGTAGAGCAGAGATCCTCCGTGGACTGCGACGACGGCAGAGCAGAGATCCTCCGTGGACTGCGACGACGGTAGAGCAGAGATCCTCCGTGGACTGCGACGACGGCAGAGCAGAGATCCTCCGTGGACTGCGACGACGGCAGAGCAGAGATCCTTCGTGGACTGCGGCGACGACTGTGCAGAGATCCTCAGTGGACTGCGTCGACTACTGCACTCAGCGATCCTACGCGGATCAGTGCCCGATCCTATGTGGGTCCTACTACCGGTTCTGTGTGAGCCACTGCCTACTGGTTCTGTGTGAGCCACTGCCTACAGGTTCTGTGTGAGCCCGATCCTGTGTGGGTCTTCTGCGGGGGTTAGTACCTATCGATCCTTCGTGGGTCCGACGACTGAGACGGATCAGTGATCGTCTTTGACGTCATCTGAAAAAGTATACCTGGTTGAGCTGAATCTTCTGTTTACTCTCCTTTGTGGATTGTGTTGAACCATCCTTTGTGGATTTACTGTTTACTCTCCTTTGTGGATTTGAGTCTTGCTTTCCTTTGTGGATTGAGTTGTTCTTGAGCTCGTGAGCAGAGCTAGAAGTGGAGACTTAGGTATATGTATGGGCATATACCTAAGTCGAGTCAGATGTTACTTCGTGATTGCATCCTTCTTTTGTGCTATATCCTTTGTGGATTTCGGGAGACCTTCGGGGGTCTCGGGGTCCTTACTGAGTAGTTGTACTCACCCCTGCACGGGCTATGCCCGCACTTCGTGGTGTTGGTTGCAGACGACGGACAGCGCTGATCGCGGTTGGGGCGTGGAGCAGGACGGTACCTGGAGGTGGACCACTGGACGGGACGTGCTCAGAGCGGACGTGGGGCCCGAGGAGCTTGGAGGCTATCTGTACCCACCCTTCAGGTGGGATTGCCAGTGGACGACACGAGGCCGCCGTCTTTTCTTCAGTTGCTGTACTTTACTTTTCAGTTGTACTTTACAGTTGGGCTTGTATTTCCGGCCCCTTTACCTTTCTGCACTTTACTTTCCGCTTGCTGACTCTGTGTGGTTGTTACTCATAAAGGCAATGCCTTCCCTGTTTACTGGGATTTTACGCCTTGGTGCTAGTCGCCAGCCCCTGGCCTATGGAAGGCGGGCTTGGGGTAGTCACGGCACGGGCCCCGAGGACGGGTCGTGACATTCTATCCACTTCATAATCATTCAAGAATAATTTTTATTTTATGTATAAAAATAATTTTTATGATCATAAAATAATTCTTTAAATGAATCAAATACATCATATTCATAACAAACATGTCTTACGTAACAATGCATATAAAGGAATTGAATCAGTTAACAAATGAAACGATGATATTATTTAATTATTATTAACAAAGAAATATTATAGGATCATATTTGATATAATATTTATCTATTTATTTGTTGTATAATTTAATAACAATGTTTTAACTATTATTCAAGAGCTTATGCTACCATCGTCTAAGGAAATGTACAATGTACGGGTTAATTCTAAAATCTTTTTACCTATCTAAGGTAATTAATTATACATATTTAAAATGATTTCAAAATAGAAAGAGATATTTATCTATAAAAAGTTTTGATTTGATATATGTCAGCATCCTTTGATGGATTTTACGCTTGTTTGAAGTTGATTATTAAGATACTATTCTTACATACTGTATTGAATGTTTTGTTATATGTTTGACTATGGATGTGTTATTTTTACACCGTTCATGGTTTATAGATAATGTATTTCCATTTCAAATTAAATTTTTAATACGAATGATTATTCTATGATTAAAACTTTTTATATGAGGAATGCATTGGACTTAAAATGTGATGGGTGGTGCCCTCTATAGCTCCTCGAGGTATCGGTAGGTCTCATGAGACAAACAAGTTTTCTGCCACAAGGACATGACTAAATCTTATTTGTAATATTTTCACAAGGCCATGAATATGTTGTTATGAAGTCTGTCATTATGTATTCCAACATTATGAAATTGGATATTGATATTCTATGTTATTATTCGACTAGTAGAATATCCATGAGAATAAGTAAATGGCATAATTTGATTTATCTTTTCCATATTATGATGATGTTTAAGTTTAAAAGTATTTTTTAGGAATTATACATTGAGTTAAATTTTTATGCTTATTTTTTATTATTTATGCTATATTAATATCCTTAATGAGAATCTAAGCACACCCCTTTCAATGTTTTATTTTTTCTAGGATGCGAAGAACTATATTATGACTAACCTACAGGGACAGTCTATGGGATGGATGTGGTCAATGGAGATAATGTTGTTGTTGTTTTTCATTTTATAATTTAATGTAAAACATATTAATGTATCTAGTACTTCCAAGGCTACTAAACTGATCGGTCATTCAGGATTTTGATCCATTGTGATCATGCAAATGTTATCTAATAATGCATCAACTTTGGGTAACTGGGGTCGGGGTGTTACACATATGTGGATGATCTAAATTAATTCATCATAGGATTATTCTTTTATTGATTGTCAACATCAATCATACATAGAGCATGGAAATAGACCAAATAAGGCATTTATTGTTTCAATTTTGCTCGTAATATTCTTTATATAAGATCCACGGATTGTAATTAGACTAGGTTTCAGCAAAGATCATGAGATCATGTGAATCATCTGTGGAATTGTTTTTAAAATCCCATATTTTGGGCTTTCTCCTCATTCTTGTTACCTTCCAAAGGAATAATAGTGATGTGGGAAAATTTATATGTTATGAAAATTTAAATTGTCATTATTTTTTAAAAGAGAATCGTTCCAATCCCAACGTTGTCGGTGGTGAGTATGTCCACAATCAGATGTTCCAATTACTACCCAATGATGTTTTAAACATGAATTTATTTCCCCAATAGAGATTTATTTACTGATTTTAACTCAAACCATCATTAATGGCTGTTTTGGTGACCATCTGGTTTTCAACACGCATTTTGCAATTGAGGTGAGAGGCTGTGGCTGAAAGAGTAATTTAAGGACACCCAAATATTCCGCCGAGCAATCAATAATTTAATTTTATATTAATATTATTATAAAATAATAATAATATTAATATGGGATTTATAGAATCTCACTGACAATGCAAAAATAGAATATCATGAGTGTTGATTAAGAAAAACAAACAAAATGTAATTTCATTAAAAGAAGGTGATCATGTGGCTCCCAAATGTCAGCTCACCCATAGTGGCTCAACATAAAGACTACCCTCATCTTTCTATGAAAACATGGTTTGGTGGACTTCAATGCCTATGTTTCCCACCACCCCACATGCCTCCATCTCTTATATTGGAACTCACTACAACATCTCACCCCATATCATATGTCGAGCTTCGTCGTCCCAACCGCATGGCCTGATGACCTCTCCCTTTCATTCAGGGTACTCACTCATCACTCCATTGAAGCGACATACTGAAACTGATGAGAATAATATCATATCCCTCAATATCTAGCTGTCTCTTCCCTTTCTTGGTCTAACTTGAATTCCCCATTCATGACAATACTACATGTCCCATTCTACAGATACGTGTCGGGTGTACAAAGTTTTTGATGATTCTGTGCTCCCTGCTGGAATAGCTGAACCGATGAACATGATCTTCGAACCACTGTATTAGATAGAAAGGACCTAATATCTTTTACTCCATTAGGGACCCCCAATGTTATGTACAAAACCCAAACCTACTATTATGGGTCCTTATTTCATCTAATTCTGTACATTGTTTTTTTAGCGGGTCATTCCAGTCTAGAATGGTCTTATGCCGGCATGTCTGGCCCAAAAAACCCATGTACATGGTCTGGAATCCTCAAATGTTCATTTATACATTCATCTAGGTCCGTAAAATAACATATTGGTCTTTTGGTCATACTAATTTGATTTTATGAAAAATTAATTTATGTAATTAATATAAATTTAATTTTAAATTAAAATAACGAAATATTATATTTTGTTTAAAATTAAAACCATTGAGTAAATTAACTTTCATATAGAGTTAAATTAATTTTATTAATTAAATTAAATTTATGTTTCAAAATTTAGTTAATTAATTGGATCGAATGACATAAATATGGACATAAAATATCAATGAATTATAATTCAATTATATTCCCTTGGAAATAATTTTATTGCATGTTTAATTTTAAATTTTAAATTTAATATTTATATGTGATTTTAATTCATATAGGACAATTCATGACCCCTAGACCATCTGATGTATTTCTATTGAATAATTATTTAATTAATAAAATTATTATTGCAATGGGTTATAATAGTTTGTTTTGTAATTTTTGATCAATGAGTCATCTTTATCATTAAATTTATAAGGGAATACATGTCCATTTCATAGTTGTATTTTATATTTCTGATACCCAATCATGTAAAAGTGTGTATTGGTTTATAATGTAAATAAGAGAATATATGCACATTGTGATGAGCTATAGAGATTTCCCATACTTGATTTTGATTCATTTGTGGGTGTCTTATAAAACTATAGTGTCATGTGACACAACATAAGGTATGTCCCCTAGGGTCTAGATTGTTCAATCATTCACTCAATGTATCAATTATTAAAATCATATCATTATCACATCATCATTTTATCAATTCATGGTTTATTATTATTTTTATGAATGTTTTTCAGGAAATAACATAAATAATAATCAATCATGCATATATACAATTCACACATGAAATCACCTAAAAAATGATTACATTATAAACATAAATAATAAAATATTAACATAAAAATTCTTATGAATTACAAAATGATTAAATTATAAACATAAATAATAAAATATAAAAATCAATGATGTATTATGTCATATCACTCGTCCATCATTTGAATTTGCAGAAAACTGTGTGTTCGAGGTGTTGGGTCAGCCATGGGTGAGGGTGCCTCTTACAACATGAAATTTCATAGGAGAGTAGTGGGTGGAAGTAAAACTAGTATTGGTAAGTATTGTCCATATACATAATGGTAGAATCATATGTAGAAGCATTGGGTATTCTATGTTATGATTTTAAAAGTTGGGACTTCACACATTAGTTCATGGAACCACAATTTAATGTTGTTGGATATTAAAACGCCTACATTGAACCCTTAGATTAGGTTTGTAGCCATAGATTGTATACTATGAGGGGATGTTCAAAGAAATTTTCAACTAGAATACCTATGTGATATAGTATTCCTATTATACTATAGAGGGTCCCTAAAAGTCACTAAAATAGATGGAGACATGTAATGATTAAATTAATAAAAATGCCTAAATCCGTAATTATTATAAATCAAACTCATCCTCTAGAAATTATTAAATGAAATTATAATATATAAAAATATAACAATAAATATTCTGATAAATAACGTGGACTGTAAATTTCCACACTGCAATGAGTTTCTATGTGTAGTACAGGAACATGTACATAATACTACGATACATTAAATTCATGTTGATAGTCCCCCCATATATGTTAAACTACCAAATGGAGACATGTTGTAAATTTCATAAAGAAGACTCATGTTTGAAAAATATGTTGGTTATTTAATAATTCAATCACCAATGTTTATTTTACGTTCTGGTAACAAAATCTGGATATGGATGATATATCGTGTAGGATAATATTCAAGATGTTTTCAACGATAAAGTGAAGAATCTTATGAATATGGTGATCATTACACTGGACATGTTTTAATTGAAATATGGATCATGAGATTTAAATTGATAGCTTTCTCATAAAATTTTAACTCATTTACTCTAGTCTAGTTATGGGATACCAAAAGATATGTATATAGTAAATTCTAAATTAACTATAAAGGTATTGGTATCCATGTAAATAAGAACATAAATGAAAGTTTAATCTTCATTTCCTATTGTGAACAAATAGATAGACAAGGCAAAAATTCCAATGGAATATAATATCAGAATCACATTCAAAACATTATTTAATGCAATAATGTTGGGTAAAACACATGATTTTATTTTAATTTCATATAATGAATAAATATATGGAAGTTTAATGAAATGAATCTGAATTATTAAATAATGTTCTTTCCTGTACTTCATGTATATTTATAATATATTATTTAATGAGTTGGTTTTCTGTATTTGCTATTAAATAGAGAATTTATTAAAAAAAATTATATTTAAATAAAATATCCTTGTAAATATACAAATGTTAATAAACTTAATGTAGATTCACCAAGCAGTGTCAAAAGGAGGAATCAGATGTCAACGGTGTCGAGTACACGAATTAATTTTTTCAATGTCAATTGTTATTATAAAATTATTATTGTGAATACAAAAAATATTTTCCTCTCATTTCATATAGATAATAATAGACAATATTCTAGGTTCTGGAATGAATTTCATTTATGCTAATTTATAGCCATCCAAATGTTCAATGATACATAAATCATTGGTAATATCTAATGAATATAATATGTAATTTTTTATCTAGTTGTGGAAGATAACTATTTTTTAGAAAAACTTAAGTGGATGAAAAGGATATTCCATGAATGGTATCTATACTATGTTGAGCTAAACACCTTATATATGTTGAATAATTTAGTACATATAAATAAATATTTAGAAATAATGTTTTGCACATGGATTTTGTAATTAGTTAAATAAGGTACTGTGAACTATTAGTAGGGGATGAATGTTATAAATATATATAATATGATTCCTTTTTATTATTAAGAAATGTAATGTGGTTTATGGTGTAAGAATTATTATAAGATATACATTTCTTCAGGATGACAAGATAAATAATATCATGACCATGTAATCATCAATCAATATAATTTAGCATTGATTAATTCCTAAACTCACATTACCTTATTTACATCATGTAATTGAGGTATATGACTATAATTGATGATGATTCCATAAATGTTATAATTGATAAAAAATATTTTTTAGTTATATTCCTAAACTATCATTTTATAAATCAGAGTTATGATGTAATGTGTATCAATGATTCTACTGGAAAAAACATCCATTACATTTAATTACAATATTTGAAAATAACAAAGATATCTCATAAAATAATTCCAATTAATATGACAGTGGAATGTGATAACAATTTTATTATAATGGAAATCCATAATGTTATAAGGACATTTGTTTTGATGCAATTATATTGTAAGGATATAAAAAACAGACATAAATATAAAAACATTTTGCATCAAAATAAATTATTATATCATTTTATTATTATTCAAAAAAATAAATTTAATCGAGGACTGATTGTCAGGTGATGGAATAAATTTCAATTAAATAGTTTACATATTTATTATAGATGGTGGGAGACATATTGGCTTGGTTTTATCCAATACTAGATTAACATGTAGATTCCATATGAACTAGTTCACGAAGTGAAAGTCGAAGGGGAATGATCAAGATACAGATTTTGGGTAAGAAAGATAAATATATGTGGATGATTTTTTTTCACTACAGTCAGTGATAAATTATTATTTGTGAATAATATTTCCTATAAATAAAAATTATATGGAAATAAGTTATGATTTTAAATATTAATTTAAGTTCAATAATCGATTCACGTATCAAAATAAAAAGTAAATAATTATTTTGAATACTACAGTTCGTATTCAGGGGAGATGATAGGTGGGTGGTTAATATGTGGTACTAATAATGATAAATTTGTTATACTATTATATTAGGCCTAAATCCACATTAATTATACTTATCATTGCTACCTTATATAGGAATGTTTTTGAATCGGATGTCATTACCACCAATTGAGGCTGGTGTCTATATGATACAACTAGAAAGGAATGTTCATGCACAAAAATGCTATTAATGGATTCATGTTAATGAAATGAATGTTAGAATTGTAGTAAGATACAATATAATATAATATTAATTTGGATTGACTTATTTTCTTGTGTATGCTGGTTCCTAGTGGGATCACTACTGTTTTCCTCGTAAAATATGTTTGGCAACATATGAAAGATAGATATTGGTCTTTTTATTACGTTAATAGTTGGGTTGATGTATTTTATTGAGAGAGTGACTTAAATTAGAAACATGTGCTTTTTTGTAAATGATCTAATGTGGTAACTCTAATTTTTTATTAGATTTAGTCAATAATACATGTCAACATGGTATAGAAAGAATACATGTCGGAAAAATTCAATTGTGAATTGTTACCAATGTCACGAGGCATAAATATCGTCAGATAAAATGTCTATAACACGAGAGGATATTAATATGGTGATTTTAAATCCATATTATCAAGTGATGAATAATTCATGTTTTCCATAATATATATCATAATTTTTATAAATATGATGTAGTTTATAATAAGAAATTAGTAGTTATCTTCAATATCCCATCTAGTGATGTAGTGAGAACTATCTTATTGTTCATCAACAAATTCAAATGACATATACCTGGTATATAAAAAAGAAATGATACTAGTGTTTAGTGGAAAAAAGACATCATTGTATCAATGTGATCTAATATCATAGCTTGGATAGGGTGTTGAGTTATAAATGATATTAAAATATGATGGTATCTATATATATATATAGTGTGTTCCATATTTTCAGGTATCTAAGAAGTAGTTATGCAATGAAGATTTCTCGTTATTGGTATCACACATAGTAGCTATGTATTATAAAAATTACAAAAATGATATTATTGTTTCCCTAGATGTCACATTATGAAAGTTAAAAATGGAACAAACTCATGGATACCATCAATTGCGAAATCCTAATCCGGGAGGTGAGGTCGCATTTATGAGAATAGCCATGTGGTAGAATCATGGAAGACCCGACTAACAAATGTTCCACTCAGATGAAACATTATTTTTAAAACGTGATAGCTAACATGTTTGGTTATCATGATCACTCTAGTGCATATTGGAGTGTTTTAATAGTGTTTTCCCATGATCCAACTTGAACATTTCTTTTTTTTATTACCAATTTATGCATACAATTATATATACATGTTAAATAATTCCTATTATGTTATAGATATTTTTATTGGAACTATTTAATTGTAATATCTATAAATCAATCCCATTATCAAATGGTTATAAAAAATACTAGGACGTAATGAAAACCTAGACATACCATAAAAATAATCGTAGACATGTATCCTATTTTCTAGATTCATCTTAATAAGTGAGAATAATAAATAATTTAATATCAGGTGTTAGGGTCTTATAAGAATTAATAATTATTCTTATAATGTTTTCACATGGTTTTCCTTTGTAGTGAAATCATAAAAAAATTACTTTACAATAGAAACACAAATGTTTTAGGTTTCATTAGATGATTCAATCTATGGACATGTGTGTTGGTCTCTAGACATGGGATCAGTATCAAGGTGTGATAGTTAATCACATACATTAATGAAAGGTTTAGAACAAGATAATGAAATTGTGGTGGGGTCTCTTAGGATTGGTGTGTCATTAGAGGTATGATATTGGATTAATGGTCAAGAAAGGATTTGGATCTCCTATATTAAATAAGTTACATATTCTTGGAATCATTGATCAGGTTGGAGGTACCTCTATAAGACTATGTCCATAGATTTCAATGGTAAATCATTCTAATCAAATCGATAGATAATAAATCTATAAAATGTTGATGACATGGGTGTGTGCCTTACTTTATTAGATATTAAATGAATATATATTATATTACATAGTGTGTTTAGTTAGTGAGTTCTCATTGCTATGGATTTACTTATCTCATTAGTGTCCATGATGGATTTCTAGAATAAAATATATGTCTTTGAATTTTACTCAATACTATCAAAATAAGGGCCTAGAGGGTCACACACAATATCATTTTCAAAAATAATCCCTATTTGATTTCATATGTATATTCGACATGGTGTTCCCCACAATTGGGTTCAGAGAATTTTCAACATATATATGATCACCAATTTAATAAATAAATTTTATATTATTAACATTATAAATAATTTTAAATGAATTTATATGTTGAATATATTTACAATAATTAATTTTAGTACATGGAAATAGATTTTGAATTAAAATAAGATAAAAATAATCAAGGTTCTTTTAATATTTTTGGGAAAGAAGATTCGAGTATTTGAATCTGGTATTATAAGATAATGTTCAAGCTTCTTTTAATATATTTTGGGTTTAGATTTTTGTTTATGTGTAATTTAAGAACACACCCTATGTAGAAGAAGATATCCTCTCACCAATTAAAATTCATTATCACTCTCTCATATTCTATATCCCGCATTGGAGAGATAGAATATCTAGATATAAGTGTTCATATCATGTTCTCTATCATGCATTTGATGCAAGGTGATATAGTTATTTTCAAAGCAATGATGTCATCATAATATTTCCAATATTGCACCTATAATATGATGATCCACATTTCTATAGTTTCTTGAAGTCTATGTGGAAAATATATAGGAATTTATCTTTGTATTCTTTGAGTAGTGATTTCCAACAACATGTAGACACTGAGTGTTACCTCTTATCAAAGTAGTAATTTATGGTTTTAATTTTGTGCTTAATCATCGTCATGTGAGGTCATCAGATGGACATCAGGAAGTGTTTCAATAATGGTGTTGAGTTCATCTTGATTATCAGTGTATATTTGTTTTAAAATCGGATGTTTATTGGATTCTGAAGGATGCCTAATACCATAAATAATTCCCTGGTGTGGGTGAAAACATAAATTTTATGCTGACTCTTATAGGTCCATTGAAATTCACTATAATAAGAACATAATTTATTGATTCTACACCCATTAGAAACCATCTATAACTGTATAGGTAATTACACTGATGCTTTTTAGTTGAAAATTTTATCATATGTATAGTATGTAAAAAAACATATGATATAACTTTTTACATCTCAAAAAATATTTTCTAGAGAAATCATTGTGTACTCTATTTGATAATAATTTGTCTGGTAAACTCATTTGTTGACAAAAATAGCTCTATCTAGCGTGGCTCCTTATATTGAACCTCTAATCAATGATATTCTCGATGAAAAAAAGATAAATTCTGAAATATTATTTAATAGATACATTTTTAGGTTCAATATTAAATTCCTCTAACCATAACCTATAGTTGGTTCTAGTTCCTTATCCAATTTTTATTTTCATAAAAAATAAATCTACAATTAAATCCTCACAAGTTCTCTTATCTTGTGAAAATATGAATATTGTTCCACAAATTTCTAAAATACATTCAACGTATTATATAAATGTTATCCAAGTTTAATATAATGGAACCAAAATTAAATATCATGCTCATATGAAATGAAAAACTTAAAATATCTATATATTTTAGTTTTGTTGGACACATATATACATTCTATAGGATTGTTGATGATTCATACAAACATGAAATAATAAAAATTAATCATGCATATCTATAATAGGTGTTAGGAATCCTTTTAAAAAATGTTTTATCATTTGAAAAATATTAATAATTGAATAAAAATCATGGTATCATCATTGGTACAAACTTTAATAATTTTATGTAATGATTCTATGTACATTATATACCTAAATTATATATATGGTGACTTGGATTTGAACTTCTCCTTCTAGTGTACTCTACATTGAACCATATATTGATGAAATTATACATTATTTTATGATCACATTCATGTATTTTCACTGTTAGGTGAATTTTAGAATTTTTATAAAATTGAAATATACACATCTTGCTATCTCTCGCAACTCAATTTCATACAATAAGTCATTCAATAAAGTATATATCATACAAATTTTCGAAAATCATTGGTCAGATGATATCATAATTTATTATTATATTGTTCGTCATCCATAAGATATAATAATGATCATTTTAAATACATATATGTATCCCCCCTCACATTAATATTTTAATATTGGTTAGACATTTTTCATATAATATATGGTAGACTACCAAGATTTTCATCCCATAAACCACTCAGATTAAAATTATTATTTTTATATACAAACGAATTATAATAAACATGAATTACTAATCAAATTACACTTATTGATTCTTTCCATATCTATATATTTGATGCATCATAATAAATTTTCTCATGAGGATCACCATAAATATTAATACAAATACTCATTATGCCTTAAAAAATCAGTATAATGGAGAAACATTCAATGGGAATTATAAAATATTATAATCTCAGATTTGAAAACATCAAACATCATACATTTCAAAACATTAACATTATCAATTCATATGTTTTTTTTCAAAGGTGACATCAACAATATACATATTTTCTTCCTTGTATAATCAATCCATTAGACATAAAATAAGTTTTTTTATAAAATATTTAATATTTAAAATATCTTATTTATAATGACATATTACAATTTAAACATATATATTTCACACATTTTATTTATCCTCCTTCATACAGATTTTACTCTGATCAAATGCATATCATTACATATTGTACCATGGGAAATATCATGTTCTAAGAATAATTAATATATTTATTGTATAATTTGACTTGATAAGTAATGATTCATAACATGCTAAGTAAAAATTATAAAATTCCTTCAACAACTAATTTTCTAATGAATCATTAATAAATTCACAAACTATATTTTGATGCAGAATAAAAAATTAAGAAAAAACATCAAAATGAATATTTAGACATGAATTTCATTAAAATTTTATTTACTATGGAGTTTTCATTAAAATAATATATTCATATTAATAATGTAATTTAATTCAATTAATCACCTCTAAGTATTTTTTTATTTTATTTTTTTCTACTACCAAATATAGGAAATAATTCTAATGTTTTTCCAATGTATTATCTTTTGAAACTGAAAAATGATATTCTATGTAATTCTCACATCATTGTTTTAATCAATGTTCTAAATTATTTTTTGTAATTTAATATTTTGAAATCTAATTCTTTACACATGTTTTTCTCTTATAAACAGTTTACTTGAGTACCATTAATATATTATCTTGATATGATACCATTTATAAATTTTTAGGTTTTATATACTATGATATCTTATGTTTATTTTATGTTATATTATTGATATGTTTATGAATCCCCATAGTTTATCAATTGTTCTTTATTCTCTAATGATGGTTGATGTAATATTACATACATATGTAAATATGAGAACAAATCCAGCAAAGAATTTATTTTTGTTTTTATCTCATTAGATAGTCTTGTGTGCAAATAATGATTTTTCTCACACAATAATTTGAATAAGGAATAATTTCACATTTTCATTCCTCAACATAATGACTCTACTCACATATGTGTTTAAATATTTAGTTTTTTTTCAAAATAGTTTCAATATACATATAGTTGACTCTATTTACCACATGTATATAATGTTATGACACATATCGATGATGCTTTTCAATTCATGACATTCCATGTTTACATGTTATGCTTTATATTTAAAATAGTACTCACTATTATGTATTTATTAAATGTCACGTGATTCTAGATATGAATTTTGAAGATTACATAAGACATAATCTTCCTAATTTTCCTTATTTGATCTTTTAGTTGCCTGTCCTATTTATTATTATCATTTGTGGTCTCGTAAAATTTTTCTATTATATTTTTATATTTATCCTAATTTACCTCATTAATATGACATATAAATTATGATGTGGTTTTCTGTAATAGAGGATATAATATTACAATATTATTATATTTTCATCCCCCCATGTTTTTAAGATGATTATATTGGGTGAGATTCATCGAATGTGGGATATGTGATTTTGATTATTGGGTTTTTGTAATGTGTTGTAAAACAATACGTTTTTATACATATTATCAAAAAACAAGACCTTTGATTATTTATGATTCAACCATTTGTTAGATGTATTATTTGAATCATAAAATACATTAATTATATAAGTTATGTTTATATCAACTTTCTATAATATTTTTTTTTTGAAAAATTATTATAAAATCAACTTAATTTTTACATTTATTTTATTTTCATACCCAAATTTTGATTAACATATTCGCATGTTCACTAAAACTAATAGTTATGATGTCTGTTGTGACAAACACAGTTGACAACGATATATATAGGTTACATATGTGGTTGAATAATGGGGAAAATACACATCGAACATCATAGATATTGGATTCTCATTTTAATATGGTGGAAATATTTTATATCAAATTGTTATCACATGTCTATCTTTTCATCAAACCAGAACTAAAAAATAATTACATCAAACATTAGATGATTCTGGGAAGTGAACCCCAATAAACTCCAAAACACACTACACAAAAACAAGCCACCAAATTCATGCATCTGTACAATTATCCATCAACACCATAAAACTCATTTCTAGGATCATTGTGATACACGTTCATCACTCATGTGGACATACACACATATGAATATAAGAGTTATCTACTATTAATCCTTCAATTCTATATATGAAGTGAATTGGTTTTACAATATTTACAACATAGGAATGGGATATATATAGGTCATATGGATTTCCCAAACCCAATTTATTGATAATATATAATAAAAACAATTAATAAAGTTCCATGTAATATAAAAATTAACTGAAAATAAATTTTTATATTTAATGATTTATCCTATATTATTTTGTAGAGAAAATATGTTTTTTTATTCACATTATCATATATTCAAATTATAATCTATTTTCATTAACTAACTACATTGGGAACATTCGATGATAAGTTGAAGGAAAAAATAATGACCGAAATAATTTTCCATATAACATGGTTAGAACTCAATCAGGCTATAAAAATACAATGATGAACTTTGATAAACAAAATAAATTTCATATCATCATAAATTTATTTAACAAATAATTTTTTAATTTTCAAAAAAAATTATAATTATACATGGTTGTATCAA
Organism: Viscum album; assembly: GCA_963277665.1. Lineage (NCBI taxonomy): Eukaryota > Viridiplantae > Streptophyta > Magnoliopsida > Santalales > Viscaceae > Viscum > Viscum album. The sequence continues at coordinate 662,816,360 of OY728151.1, read as the reverse complement.
TCCCCCAATTAAATTAATTATAAATGATGTATATTAAGATATTTTTTTAATATAACCATTAGAGATAATAAATAAAATGGTAAATCTATGGGAATGAATTTTTTTTTTAATTTTTTCCATACACGGTTATCTGATTCTCATTAAATTTTTCTATTGTAAGGATGATACCAAATATTTCTGATAGAAAACAACATTGAAATGGTGTAAAATTTACCTATGTGGGGAATCCAGATATATTAAGCCTATATTTTCCATTCTGAATTATTCATGGTAAACTATGCTCATAACATATTTTGTTGATTATCTATAAAATAATTTATATTGAAAAACAAATTCCATTGAAATATATAAAAAACACGTAATATGTTTTATGCAGAATACAAATAATCCCATCATTATATAACCTTTTCATTCAACCATTATCCCAAAAAAATATTTCATTCATTAAATTATAAATATATTTTGAGTGTTTGGAATTTTATTACCTGCAAATTTCATATATTCATCTATAATTTCTAGATATTATTGAATGTGTTTTGTATAAGTCACTATTTTAGAAATTATAAATATTAATTTTCAGATAAAAAATCTTGACCTTTTTATTAATTATTTTTTCTACTGAACACATTCAACCATTTCCATTCCCTATATTTTAGTTCAAATATTATGCGCGCGCTAATCATTTTTTTTATTTCTGATGGCCGATTTATGGGTTTCCGGTACCCGCTACAGACGCATCCAAAACACCATAACCAAACATACAAAGCATTCAAATTTCAAATTTTAAAAAATCAAATCAGGGCCTCGAGCCGTGCACCAATCAACGTACCACCACATGTCCACTCATCTGACCGCATACCAACACAGGCCACACCTTGATGCAAGAATCTTCACCATGCATCAACCTTCAATGTGAAATCCAACCTCATGACACCGGTGAGTCTCTGGACCGGCCACCGTCAATCAGCGTCGAATCTTCGATCGCACACCACCTTCACCGGTGTTCCTCACTGTTGCCGCCATCAACCACCACGAGCACAGAAACCTGTAGGAATCACCATTTTCAAAACAATAATCCAACAGAGAATTGAAAATCAACTGAGAAAACCCCACTCCAGCCACCCCAACAGCCGAAGAAACCCATACAGATCCTTCGAGTACTCAGCCTCCGAAAATCAGGTGACGACTTTCACATGTTGAGAGACCGCCATAGGACAACAAACCAGAACTGAGAGCATACCATTGAATGCTCCGTAGAGTATACCATTGAAAAAATAGGTCTTACGCCCACAGGTCAGACCAGCAGAGTCAGAGCCCGAAGCATTCTGACACAGTAAGGAGGACGAATCCCTAGACCATCACGGAGAACACCCGATGCAACCGAAGAAGTTCCACCACATGGATGAGGCGACGATAAAAAAATCCAAGCACTGTCAGCTTCAAACAGATACCACTAAGAAAAAATCATCAACACTAAAAACATGAAAGGAAAATATGGAATGAGAACGAAAACCCTCCCTCTGTATGAAACTTCATATCCGTCGTCAACCTCAATGAAAAGAAATCACCTCCACACTATCTGATCCCTACACATGACGAAATCGTTGCGCCGAGCCAACCAATCCGCTGGGAGGAGACGATTCAATGAGAGTTGAACCACGGTGAGGTGGCTATACAAGGGAGGAGCAGGCATACATGGGAGAAACCCTAGCCGCCACGGGAGAGAAAGAGAAGCCGCTCCGAGGCAGTTCAAATATTATGAAAAATATATAATTAAGAGACATTCAATAACACATAATACAATTGACCCCTAATTATATGGTAAATTACATGGGTTTCACCTTATTAGAATTGTAGGATATTTTATATTTATATTTTTATAGAATTGGCTAAATAAATGACAATACAACATGGTCACATTCATATATAGTACATGTTTTCACAAAATATATTTCATTTTTATTAAATCATTATTCAATAAATCACTTATTCTTCCTTTTAAATGAATAAATAAGTTGACATAAGTAACATATATAAATATATAATCAACCTTATATCAATAGAAAAATATTTGATAAAATTGGAGAAGATTAAATTTTTTTAAGGGAATTATAAATAAATGAATTTTATTATAAAATTGAATGAAATAATAACCCATAGCTGTGTTTACATTTTACACAATATGATATTGATCTCATCAATAAAGTATTTATAATTTCCAAAAAATATATTTTTTCTTAAAGAACAATATAAAACCATTATTATTCACCAGAAAACATATTATAGTTAATTGATGAACATGGGATCTCATGAAAATACATATTTGAAAAAAAATCATTTACCATTAAAGGATGTTGAACCTTTATTACCTAAGGAAATAAAAAAATCATAAAAAGTCATTCTGAATCCTGATAATGTTATTTTTCATAAAAAATATTAATTAAAAATTTCCCACATTGTATAAAATGTTTCAAAATATCTGATCCCTAGTTAATTCCAATTGAGAATGCAGCCTAGTAAATTCCCATGTTTTTAAATTCAAATACATCATTATTTCCCTGTGCATTGATGAACTATTTTGGGTTCACCTAAATTCTTATACTATATAGAGAGAAACCATCATTATAAATTGTACAAAATATCATATAATGGATAAAATATTTATAAGATTTATCTTTTACATTAGAATACACATTAACATTTCATAAAAATCCAAAAAAGTAGATCCTATTTTGACGAAGTCATAGGGAAATTTGTTTTTGATAGCACTTAATAATGAAAAATTAAGCAATGTGTTGGAAGAACATATACATTGAAAAATTATTTTAAAATTTTGAAGAATTTAGTATTTAATAAAGGCTATAATTGTGGGAAAAAAGTTTAATCCATATATATTGAAATAAATTAAATTTTCCTTTGGCGAAAAATTTCAAAGTGAACAATATTGTAATTATTTATTGGTTATATTTATAAATATTTAATAAGAAATTATTTTCAAAAATAAATATAAATTTAAATGATAATTTATGTATAAATAAAAACAATCATGGAAACTTTTGATGAAAATTTATATAGATGAGAATTATTTTAAGACATTTAAAATAATGTTTTGGAGGAAAATCCCTTACAACTTTTGTACAATTTGAATAAAAAATTTATTGAATAGGAGAAATTGAAAAATATTATTAAGAAAATTTTATTTTCATAAAATAAATTATAAAATTATTTCTTTTCGTATTTTATACACCACAAAAAAATAAACATGTGGTGAATATATACCAAGTATCTATAATAGAAATCTTATACAAGAGATCATGTTATCTTGAGGTCCATATAGATTTTTAGGTAATATGAATAATTAATAACAAAACAATTTCATTTTACTATTTAATGAGAAAAAGTTTTCAACATTTATTATTTATTATTATTAATTTTGTTTATTTTATTAACATGTCTTGAATAGTAACTAAAATAGCTATGTTAACAGTGGTAATTTTTCTATTGTTTGGTTTATAATTAGAAAACAACATTGGGGCATTCTCAATTATCAAAGTAGTTATTGTAAAATTAAATCAATAATAGTAATTTTTTTAATTATGATCTTTATTAATTAAATTACATTATAAAATTTACCATTTATCTTGATCATTTCTAATGATTCGGGTTATTTCACGAAGGTAGTAGATTGTACATATTCTTTAAAAAATGGTCATTTTTCTCCTATGTGGGCAAGAAAAAAATAAGTCAATATTTTTTCCCAAATTCAAAAATATATTATAGTTTTTTTCTGTATTTTAGTAACATCCTTATAAATATCCTTACATTTGGAAATGAAAATAAAAAATCGCATCACATTGTGGAGGTGGTATTCCAAATATACACATGAGAAAAGTAATAAATTAGTCATGGATGAAAATCATAAAAAAGTATGTGATATGTTATTTAAAAAAATATTAATTATTTTATAAATATTTTACATATAAATTTGTCCCTCACATCAACCGTGTATATAAACCACTGATTAAAAGTAATTAATATCACTTTATCGAGGTGATAGTCAATACATAAGCGTGAGTGATGTTTTTATTTCGCCAAGGATGGAAGATGAGATAAAAAAGGGTTGTAACATAATAATAATAAAATTATATTATATTTAAAATATTATTTATATTATTTCATAAGGATTGAAGGTTACAGTATTGATATATAAGAATAATGAAACAAGAAACACTTTGATAATAATTATATCATTTTTTCAAAAATTAATTCTTATTTTAATCCAAAAACCATAGTATGATCGGAATTTATATTGATCATTTCATATATTATGAATTTAGGGATACTAAGAATGTATTTGGGTCTATATTGGTTGATCCAAAAAATTATATTGTGACAAAATCTGAAGTGATTCGGTTATATTTTATATCTGCGCGTTGTGTCAAACCTAAATGTATTCAATGTTTCTTAAAAATATAAATTTTTAATTACGAGTTAATGTATAAATAAAAATAAAAATTGGATTCAATGGTGTTTAGGAATAATTTAAAATCATATTATTTTAATTATAAATACAATTAATATCCATCAAATATATATTAGATTTTAATGAACATGTTTTTCAATTATTTTAGTAACTAATTTTTATCATGTTAAATATTAATAATTATAATCAATGAAATTTACCTCATTATATAATTAAAATATTATAATTAATAATATTAAAAAAAATTTGGAGTTCAATTTTTATAACATTCAGAAATTAATTATAAAATAAATAAGTAAAACTAAAAAATATATTTTTTAGAGAAATTACATTTTTAACATAAAATGTTATAAAAAAATAATAAATAAATATAATTAATATGTAACAAATTTTATTATGTTTTAAAAAATTATAATTATTTCACTTCAAAAAAATGTGATTTAGTTGTGTGTTTCAAATACATTATAATAAATGATTATTTTAGTAGAAATCCAATTTTTTCATTATTTAACCATAAATAATCATTTAAAATAACATTTCATATATTTAATATGATTAAGATATTATTTAAATAAATATTAACATTTTATGTCTTTAAAATTATCACGCATAACTTTTAAATAAAAAAATAATATATAGAATAATATAATTATAAAAAACTATTTTTTTTTCGACGAAAACAATACATAAAAATTTCTTTAATAAGGATAAATATATTTCAGTTAAATTAATATAGAAAAAATAATATTAAATTATAAATTTTATTATTTGGGTTATCTCATTATTCCCCCTTTATGAAATTTATACATCGTAATATTACTTATTTCTTAAAGGAAATGGGGTAATTTTCTCCAACTTAGTTTTCCAAGTGACATTTTTCATCTTTAATCATTTTCTTCCTACAAAACCATCACCTTGGGAATCAATATATTGAAAATATTTGATTTTTTTAATCCAAAATCTGTAGCACCATTTGATAAAAAAAATATTTTCTCTTCTAGTTGTTTCACCTTATCACCCAAAACATGATATGCCGCTGGTGTATATTTAATTACCAATGAATAATAAAACACATCATACACATATGATAAACAAATTGATAAGTCTATTCAATAAAAAACCCCACATTCATCAAAATTTTATAGTCCCCAATAAGCCTCACACATATGATTCATTTTTATTAGAAACACATTGGAATTTATAATAAATATTCTTTATTAAAAATTAGATCTCCTACCCCAATATATATAAAAATTTTCCAATTATATACATAACACTCTTATGTAATATAAAAATATATAATATTATGATGAATTAATAATATGTTCACAACCACTTATTCTCCCAATTATGGTCCAATACACATCTGATCACCCACATCGTCCCAACATGATGATGATTGAAACCATATTATATATAATTCAATAAAAATAATAATATATATTGGAATAAAATAATTAATTATATGAAAATTAAACAAATGAAAGATATTTATCCACATATCTATATTAATGCATTAATATAGAATGAAGAATGTCATTAAACATATGATTTTTTATTCTATCTATTAATCAGATTGATGGTGAAAGGTGTACTAAAAAACAATTCATTACCCAACATAATATTATGTCCATTCAAACAACTTGATTTAAATATTTAAAAATTAGTTGATATAATAGAGGAACAAAATCCATTAATTATTACTATCACTTTAATATATATTCTATTTAGATAAAAATAAATAGTATCTTCAATAATAATAAAACAAATGGACTTATCAAATCAATAAAAAATAACCCAAATCAAATTCATATCACATAATGTATTAAATATAGTCAAAACATATTAGATGGATATATTATAACAAATTCATTCTGGAATTAGGATAACATACTTTTATTTTAGTATTATAATTTTAAACTATATAAAAGTAAAAAATTTATTTTTAATGTTATCAATATCAATATATATTACACCTCGTTAATAATATTCTTGAAGGTATTGATATGTCATAGGACTACACAAATGAATGGAAAATGGGGATATAATAGCTTAATTACATATTTCATTCATAAAATTGGATCTACATGTCATGAACAACATCATTAAAAATATCATAACACATATCTTATCAATTTATAATTACAGAAATATACCATATATGATCAATTACTATATTACATAATAATATAAATCAACCTTATGAGAATTAAATTTTTTGGGAAATATGATTACAATGATACATCATGGAAAATATGGAGAGTTCCTACATTTATAATACATAGTTCATCTTTCATTAAATCATTAAGTAGAGGATCATATTTTAAATCAAATATCATTGATGATATATCATATTTTCATCTAATGAATCAACTCCCTTCTTTTCAATGAGAGGATGATTGTGAATTCAGAAATCATGATATTTAATCTTTTCTTTACATCATATATTTTTCATGTTTATCTCATTTTGTGTGAATAAATTGTTCAAACATATATGGTTACAATAAATCTATTATATTATAACATATAAATCATTACTAATTATTTTGAATAAAAAACAAAAATTAATGAAGATCATGAGTAGGATAATTAACCTCATGGTCTTTTTATTGATGTGAAGAATAATTATTTATTTTTAATCAATGATGATGAAACATTCATATCCCATATTTGAATCATCACCTTAAATAAATAAATGATTGTTTTTATTTGAAATAAAAACACTAGATTATTAACAAAATGTTATTTACAGTTTCTAAAAACATTCATAACATTCAATTTCTTGAATTAAAATAAATTATTCTAGAGTAAAGATAATTTATTTACTACATATCCCAAAAAAACATTTCTATAAATAGTCAACATATACCCAAAAATCCGAGAAAAATATAAATATTGGTAACATTTATAGGACATCACTAGGAATCAACCCCAATTATTTTTGTAGGATTTTTTTTCATTCATCTATGGAAACAATATTTAGATGAAATAAAATAATTTTTGTTAAAATTAATATTTACTTATGTTATCTATACTAATAATTCATTTTATTGAATACCAAAAAATAATTTCATATTTATTATAATTTTCATATATATGATTGTAATGAAGAATATCATCAATTAAAACCAGTATAAATATATCAGTATACTCATAAAAATATCTTCTAATATTAATTATAATTATTTTTTTCAAATATATTAAAAAAATGAATATAAAAAAATCACATGGAATATAACCCTTGTGGAACATTATCCTTATAATGTATTCTTCATTTACAATCAGCATGTTAAACCTATATGTGATATCTATCTCCAAAAATTATTGATCTCCATAAATCTTATAAAAAAAATACATTTATGCAAGGGAAATATATATGTTATTATCAATTATTTTATCATGTTATCTTAAAATGATGAAAATTCCCATGGAACCATCATCATTTCAGACTACATGATTTGGTGAACCCCAATGTGGGGTTCTTTCGTGGATTTAGACCTTATGATGAAAATATTTTAACAATGATGTCAATTAAAAATATTCTACTAATACCACTCTCTATGTTTATATTTAAATTTAAATTCTTCATGAAATATAATTATAGAAAATATTATAATATTTTAGTATTAATATCATATCACACATAATAATCTAAAATAAAAATTTGTATCTTATTAGCTTAATTACCAAAATTACCATATATTTAAAATTCATTAGTTTCTACCAATCATTTTAAACATTATATAATGCCAACGTAAAATCAATTACTTTTAATTTCATAGTACAAAAATAAATTTTAGAAAAACATATTATATCCATAGACCCACACTCATAGAGGTGATTAAATATATATTATTTATATTTATGGATCTAAAAATAATAAATTTGAACCAATTTCAAAATTAATAAATTTTAATAATCCAATAGAAATAATAGATTAATTATATTCCAATGAACCTTTCATGATTAGTGTTTATTAATTTTGGAGAAAATCATACATAAGAACATGAATATATAAAAATGTTTTAATAAAAATCTACACCATATCTCTCTTTGTTATTTACATATTTTTACCTTCTTAAGAATAATTTACATAAAAACTCTAATCAAAACATGGGTAAATGAATCATATGATGGGGAATATCAAACTCATAGCAAGGGTAAACATAAGAATTATTATCATAATTTCATTAGTAAGCATAAGATGAGATTCATAATATGGGAAAATAATCAACGATTGAGATCATAACATGATATATTTCATAACAAATTAAACACGGATCATGAAACCTAATAAATAGAATAATTAATTTGTAATAGAAATTTACACAAAATTTAATAATCCATATCCCTGTGATTTAAAAGTTTATCGATAGAAAAATTAAAATCTAAAAAAAAATATATTGAAAACTTGTTATTATTTTATTGAACTATATTCAGAATACATTTCTGTAAATAAATTGAAGGTAGTTAAATCCATAGTATAAATATATTAATTCATCTCCTTACATATTCCTTGAATGTCAATGAATATTATATAATTTATTTGAGAGCTATATCGGGCACAACCATCTTATAGGTTTTAACCATAACACCCATCACATAATAAATGTTGGGATATCACATCCAAAAATATGTATCATTCTATAATTTCATATATGTTTTATTTTGTTCTCTCATCTTCATATATAATTTCCACGTACCATCCATTATTAATAAATTTATTATCATGAGCATTTCAAAATAACTATTACAAAACATCTCTTTATTACACATTAATACATGATTGATTACAAAATTATACACATAATATAACCTGTATGATATATAATAATAATATATTTGGGAATTATGAATATTACATAACTATTTAGAATGGAAAAAATATCATCTTTATTTAAAAACATCTTTAACATTATCGCACTAAAAACTGCATGGGATAACATGGGGACATACATAAGAAATGTGTGAGATATAAATTTTATTAAGGGAAATAAACATGGAATAATATGATTTTAATTGTAAATTTTAGGAAATATTAAAATGAATAGATCATAAAATGGGTGATAATCATAAACAAGAAAAATAAGACTTGATATAACCTAATAAGATGGGATATCATGAAAAATTATAAAGCACTGGATGATAATCATAGATCGAGGATAAATTCCAATAAATATTTTTTCGTGAAATCTCGTAATGGAATTAGTTTCAATCCTATTAACTACATGACATATCACGAGACTAATGATTACCTAATCCATTGTATAGATATACAATTCAATGTGCTCAATTCACATTCATTTCATTCTAATGCTATAGTGGGCCACATATATCATACCACATTGATCCATTCCTCATCTTTTTTATTATATATAAATATAGTGTGGAATAAATACAATAATGTCCCACATAAATGAATTATAAGTGAATAAAATTGATATGTAATTTGTAGGGTATTCACTAAACAACCATTTTCACAGAAAAAGCACAGTGAAATTTCAGAAGCAGAACAACGTTTCATAGGAATTCCAAAATTCTGTTGATCAGAGTGATGTGATATCTCTTCATTTTTAAATCAATTTTACTATATGGGGTTTATGATATAACTTATCCCATTTTTGGATATTATAAAAAAATATAAATGATAAAGAAGAAACTTGAATAAAGAGGGAAAATGAAAAGATCCCTTATTTTATTATTTGATACCAAATTCTAGGGAGGGCCTTCATGAGAGCTTGAGGGAACCATGGGATTAATATAAAGAAGATATAATAGAAATGGATAAATTCAATGTAATATTAATTAATATATGATTTATCATGCGTGTGTTTATATATTAAATGAGTGGAGGATTCATTATCATTTCTAAAACATAGGTTTTGGTCCCTATATAGTAAAATAACCAAAACCACAATCCATCCCATGATTTCCTCCCAAGGAATATTCCATATACAAGTGTATTTTATTTTTTTATTATGTGGGGGTCTGATATTAATAAAATTATTTTCCTTCTTATGTGGAAGTTTTTAATACAATTAAAAAAATTACTAAACAAAAAATATATTAATGGTACTCCAGGATTTACAAAGGATATGAATATTTTAACAAATAAACAAAAAATAATCATATTTTATAGGGAAAAAGTTATTTTGTTTTTGATTTCATATATTTTATTTTTTACATCACTTTTTGGTCATTATTAAGTCATAATACGCCCTGTAAATATATATGACATTTAATTTTTACCAAAAAATATATTATATCCCAAAATTTTGAAAAACTATCTATTAGATAATTTTTTTGTTCATATTCAAAGATTTTAATATTAATTTTATAAAAATAATTATATAAATATGAGAAATTATTCATTTATAATAATAATCAACATTTTCAAATAAATAATTGATTTTTGGAAATAACAATTTTATAACCCATATAATAATTAAACATGAAATATTAAAAGCAATATGCTCATTTATATTTAATAAACAATATTTAAGAATAATATTTAACTAATTAATTTTTAAATAAAAATATATGAATTCATAAACAAATTCTTTATTTTAATTTTCATATTTCATAATAATACACATTTTTTATTTTTGGTGGAAAAAACTATTTTATAATGTAAAAATAATAATATTTATTTATATATATTAGACAATAATATTTACAAATTATTTTTTATTCCTGATACATGTCTATTTTAATACACTTGTTCTTTCCTTAAGGGTGTGGTTAACATCTGTGAGACATTAATTGGTTGGTTCAATGAACTAGTTTTTGGTCATGATCTCAATGGGCTTTAAAATCTCCCATAAAATAATATGCTCAATATTATGTTTTTAAAAAATAACTAGGCATTGGTCATAGAAAATCAAATATAATCTATCTCTATCACTATTTCTAATAAATGGAAATCATATGGTACAATCCTACTAATTGATTCCATCACTTTCTTTGTTACATTGATTGAATTTTTTACAACCCTACATATATACTAATCATATGATATTTGCTTAATGGATATATTATCTATGTTTATGATGGATAATAGTATTTTAAATACTACAACAACCTGACCTGGCATAGCATCAAAACTAGCAGCCATAACGGTGGGTCACATGGCCTCAAGATCATCTCCATGAACACCATAGGTTGTCGACTACCAGCGATAGTCTTAGTAGATGATAGTGAGTAGATTATACCCTCATATCAGATTAGTATAGCAGAATGAAAAATAAAAAATAGATCACGAATATTATAATTAGTAAATAATTTAATTACATTTTAGAATTACAGTAAAATAAATTAAATAAAATGTGTCCAAGAGCAGTTTTCTTGCATGTCATAATGATGATAAATAATTGAAAACAGTAAACATACATCATGATTTACATCTCAAAATAATACATCACTTAAGTAATGAAAAAAGAGGAAAGGCACACTAGTGATCTCCATTTTAATCCTAAGTTTCGATCAGTCCTTTTCTCATTACTTCCATGTACAAGCACACATAATCAATCAATGTCCACAGTTCTTCAAATAGAAAGTCAACTCGGGTTCAGAAGTGCAATGGCACCTCAAGTAGAGTGTGAGAAATAAATACAAGTAGGGTAGAAAAAACTGTGTCTAGCCTAATCAAGACCATGCAACATAATTTAATAATGTGGAGGAATATATAAATAATAAACAATACTAAATAAATAAAAAACCATATGTCTATGTTTCTAAGGAAAACATGATGTCTACACCTTTGTTGACTCATAGTCCGAATATGACTTAACTCATTTCACTATATATATAATATTATAAATATAAATATATAGTATAAATATATATATATATATATATATATTATGCATATATTCATAACTCAATGGAATCCAATATTAGGGGAATCTATCATAATCTAACCCCTAGCCCTACTTCAAGAGTTATTACGGTCCATTTAGATACTCACACTAGAAGGATCAGGATGTAAATATGAGAAATCTAATACCATGGTAAGTTCTAATTGTTTACACGGTAGATTAGATTCAATTATATGGTACACAACATATATCCTGATTGAGTGGTGAATTTTAAGTCTATCACTGAGGATTGAGATTGATAATTCCAAAGAAACATTCTAAAATGGAATGTGGTGCTCAAAACCTAACACCTATATTGTATCATTGGTGTGGGTATCCATTCCTTAAACACTATGTAACACAATTTCATATCATTCTAATCAATTGACCCCTTCCTATCATATCTCAAGTATCACTTTTGCATGCGGCCATGCCAATGACCCAAATTAATAGAGTCTGAGTCTCCATTCTCAATAGAAACAATACCATCATTCACTTCCCATATATATGTTGTATACAAATTTATAATTCAATCTGTGAGGAAATTACTGTCATTCTTTTCATGAAATAGTATCAGTTATTATTAAATCATCATATTCCTTTTTATAATACAATACAAAATGTAATACCACATATGCATGTCATTGGAAATGTTCAATTACATTAAGGATTTCAATTTTCAAGGGTAATTTAATGTAAACATGTAAAAAACGATTATTTAAACATACTAAAATTTATTAATACATTTAATTCTTTATGATCAAACTAGTATTTCAATGTATACTGAATGAACAATTTAATTAATAATATTCTATTTAACCATTAAAATATGTAGAGAAATTCATTTATCCGAGATAAGATTCACATAGATGGGGTGTTATGGTCATATGGTAAATTGAATACATATAAAAATTCCATTAAAATACTAGTTAAGTAATTAAATTAACAAGATGAACAAACACAAAGAGGATGATTTCTTTTATAAACATCATCATAAAGGTGTAAAAATTTCTTCATGAATATAAACTATAGTCATACAAAAAAACATTCCATATATCAAACGAAACCCCATTTATAAAGAAATGAACAAGAAATATGAAGGAGAAAAATTATTTCTAAATAGTTAATTTGAGATAGAATATGTTTCCCCTATATTGGAAGGGTATTTTTATTAAATCATGAAATTTTTTATAAAACAATTAATTGGTTCACATAGGCATCACATCTAAAGCTTTAGTGGATATGATTTTAGTGAAACACTATGTATAGTTACGCATTAATGAAAGGGGTGAATGAAATTAATTAATGAATTTTTTAAATTAATGGGGAAAGGAATGGGAACCTACCTAAATATTAGTCAAATCCTAACACTTTTCAGTTTCCAGATTAATGAAGACAACTCCAGTTTTTTCACACATTTTCACGTGCATATATTCTATTATATATATACCCAACTTAATTGATTTTACAGAATTCCCATACAATGAATGAAAATGTACAAGAAAGATATATATATATATATATAAACAAAATTGTACGATTTTATGACTTCATGGAGTTATGAAATGCTCTAAAAATAACACCAATATCACAAAAACCCCTCAATAAAGACAAATTCGTTCCTGTAAAATTACCAAAACGCCCGAAATTACAAAATACACAATTAAAAATGGAGTGAATGTGAAAAATTAATGAAAAACCATCCCGAAATTGATATTAGTGATAAAATTCTCTTAATGGATTATTCTTCATAGGTGGCTGCCAAAACACATGAGAGGGAGTCCAAAGAGACCCATCACATAACCTAAACTAAGAAAAAAAATCTAAATTCAAAATTAGTCTTCACACCTAGGGTTCGTCCGCACATGACCAAGTGAAGGGGAGACCAAAACTCTTTACGAATGGAAGATGGGAAGGATGATAATACCTTAACTCATCAGAAAAAAGATAATTCATTAGAAATATTGATGAAAATAGAGACCTAAGTGTAACCCATAGAGGAGGTTCATCACATGAACAAAAAGTATGGGGAGGGGTTCTCACACGTGGCTATGTGGGGGAGAGATGAATTAAAATATACATTATTTTTATTTTTTTAATTAATGAAATTAAATTTTATTTAAATAGGTCACAATAAAGGGTTTACATTGCACATTTTGGATAAAATTTCAACAATAATGTGTCCTCTACTAGACACATTAGGCCCCTAATACAGGCTCGTTTCATTGTTTTGAAACTCTGTTCCAACTATGATGTGAATAGTGGATAAGTACATCCTCATCCACTAATGGTTAAGGACTGGACCACAGTTTAGTAAACTACCCACAACTTTTGTGATATCTTATTTCCACCTACTGATGGCCCCATGGTTTTCTGTAAATGGAAACATGGTTTTGGATAGACTATAATTATTTTTCAGACCCTTAATACATGAGTTTTTTTGTTCTTTAGAACATACACAACTCAATGATACATCCATGGGACCCCTTGAGCCATCACCCAAAGCTAGACACATGTCTTCAAAAAGTCCCAACTCTTTGAAATATGTTTTGAACCATAATATTAAAATTGGATCATATATCTATCTCAAAAGATCAAAATCCATTACATTTTCGTCATGTTGATAAAATTAGACATTACAACATCCCCATCACAGATGTTCTCATCCTTGTGAAGCCTTCAAGAACAAAAAAAACATCCCCTAACCAACAAAGGTCTTGATGTCTCGTACAAATTATCACATTGAGTTTCTAAACACCCAACACACCAATAATAATGTCTTATTAATATGGTTATTAACCCTTTTGAATCTGATCTAATGATTCATTTCTATCGAAAACATCATGACTGTAGTGACCAGATCCCCTTTAGAAAGAGAATTGATCATGTCATCATCTCATCATGTATCCAACCAAAGTTTATCCCCACCATACTCTTTGACCATAAGAATCTAATTACAAAAAAAACATCTATCATGTATATAATTTTCCTAAAAATAATGACGTTTTTATGGATTTAATGATTTACCTTGTGTGATTTCATTGATTGGTTGAACCCAATAGAATCATAGGCCATATCAGAGACCTCATCAAGAAGGTGTAGTCAGTTCCCATTTGAACTGTCTAAAATTTTCCCTGAAATATTTCCATGAATTACACATAAAACACTCAAACCAAAACTCTCCATAACATGAATAAATTATTTTAAAATGGTTTCATCATACACAATTCCCGTAAAAAATGAATAACACCAAGTTGAGCCTATTCGACAATCATATCCCAAACACTCGACTTAGATGGTCCACATCTGACTAAAAAATCGTAACTCCTCCTTCCAAGGAATTACGCATTTGCAACAATGACATAACTGAAGTCCATATGTAAAATTGTACAAAATCCCATGGTCAAACACTCACCAAAAAAAATAACCCTTCGTGCCTCATTACAATGAGATGTGAAATCCAAATCCATCACGCATGATTTTCCACCCATAAAAAATATCTATGAGCCCAAAAATAGGACAAGGGTATCTTTATATTCATATTACTATAGTCTTAAGGAATATTCGATAGTTTTGAACACAGATTTATTATAATATGTACTTTAGTAAACGATATAGACTCCACATAAAAATATTTATTGAGCCTAGAGTGAAATTCACCTGGTTGACACATCAGAATTAATTGTTCGATTAAAAGATTCCATCCATGGTGTACCTACTTGGGATACCATCATCCACATAGAACCCTAATGCCTCGATAAGAAGCACATATTGAGATGGATTAATTAAAATGAATACCCGAAAAATCCCAATAGTCAATAATGTTTTGAACATCCTATGACCAACACAATATTAGTGAATCAAAGTAAATATCCAAATAGAAGAAATTATCATCACAAAAACCATGTAAACTAAAAAATTTTAATATATTCTAGTCAATCATACCGAATTACTAGATGATATAATAGTTTAAATACGACATGTCGAATTCTAGAAAGAGACTCAGCTTCACCTGTCGATGCATCATTACCACCAATGAAAATTCCTTTACCACTAAAGGAATCACATTATCATTAAAGAGTAACATTCAAATTACATCTGAGTAAAGTAGTGTTTCCTAAAGATTTCATACACAACCAACCATTTCAACATCATGCAACCGGGAAATAACCAACAATAAAAAAACCAGCATTCACATGGATTTCTATAAACACTGTTAATTTCTGAATGGTCCAATCATTGAATTCCTTCATCATTAGTTGGAAAAAATCCAATACAACTGACGAAACACTCCCCATCATAGGAATTTTATATTCTGAAAAAATATTTATTCACCGACTGCTTATAAATTCACTAGGACATATTTTCCTCAACAAAAACATAAAAAAATTGGCATGAAAACCCAAATTGAATTGACAAGTGTGTCAAAACACCCACATCCTTAAATTCATCCTAATCATTTGGATTAACATGATTCATTAATTACAAGGATACACTAATCCTTAGATAACCTAAGATAATACTTAGAAACACTGGGTACAATGATTTAGCTAAAGTCAACTGATTTATTTAGACACGTGGACCTCAACAGGAACCACATACGTGAATGCATAATACCCTGATATCACATAAGAAAATGGCTCAACTTGAACACTATAAATAATATTATCAACTCTATGAATTCATGTATTAGATTCCCTAAACTAGAGATTTCTCTTAGAGTCCTACTTCAACACATGTCCATTATACTTGACCACACAATGCCACATTTCCCATCAATAAAAAAAGGGAATGGTAAAGTGACCTATGAAGCAGCCGACCATGCCAGAGGCCTGCCTAACCAATTGAAAATTTTCATTAATTCATGATCACATCAATATCAAAGTCCAGTAAAAACATGAGCACCCATCTGAAAAAAGGTATCATTTGGATCTAAAAGTCATACTTTTTACAATGGAAACAAAGACCAGAATTATCAAGGTCCAATCAAGGCATTTAAACCCTAAGGGTGAAATGTACCACGAGATATCGCTTTATGAGTGTAGATAGTGTCAAACCAGAATAAGGTCACACTGAACGAAATTAACTAGATCTAGAGCCTATCATGTAATCCATTTCTAATGAAAAACTTTCATATGGAAAACAATAACACTTTCGTTCCAAGTAAGAAAATATGAGGAACTCAAATAACACTTACATGAATATTTTAAATAGAGTACACCACATATGACTACATTTTAATTTCCATTACATTTTATTCAAATTAAATATATAATAATTTAATTATTTATAACAACACAAGAAGTACCCATTTTAAAATGAATGAACAAGGATATTTTTTTCCAATAAACATCTCAGTGAAAAATAGTCAATTATAACACATCACATCATAATTAGGAAATTTATCATGTAAAGTCCCTTAAATAGGTAAGGGGACCTATAAAGGCCCCACATAGCCATCCAAGGTTCTATAGAATGTAATCGAATATAAGTTGCTCAATTTTTATAGTTTTAAAAACCCAAACATTTCATCTAACTTGATGCATTCACTAAATAATCTACATTATCCAAGTTGTTCATTTATGGACACATACAATTCAGTTTTATATTAAATAACAAATTTCACATTTATAGTCATTTCAAAACAAATATAATGACTTGAAATTTAACATAAATTTCCATTTCATTAATTAATTAAGCATCCATACACTTTCTAAATGGAATATTGGAACCATTTAATAAAAACTAATTCCTTTTTAGAATTTAGAAGGCTTATATTCAATGGTCCAGTCATATGGTTGTCTATCTACCAATATAGAAAGTAACCATACACAATGTAGTTTATCATTTGGATACCATTTAATCATATTGAATTTATATATAAATAAAACCCTCAAATAATTTTAAATTGGTATGAATGCATGGGATACATTTTTCCAGTTATATGGTGCCCATAAAATTTACAACAGAAAAATTATATCATTCTTATTCACAGACAGTAAATTTAATCCAATGAGACCGTCTACATATCCGAACATATCATAATTTTTATCATGAGATATAACACATAAAGTGTTCTATAACACATAAGAATGGAATATCAATAATGAACACTAAATAAGTATGCAGTATGTCATGACACCCGTGTTACACAGTCAATCAATAAAAAATCTAAAAATGGAACTACACAACTAGGAATATGTATGGTAGGTGAATTTATATGTTCGTAGGATGATACAATAATACAATGAAAAAATATTGGATCTAAAACCAATTTTAATATCCTAACCCAGATTACTATAAAATCGGGTTGCTAGACTGGTGGGTGACATTGACTCAAGCACATCTCCATGTATGCCAGAAGGAATCGAATTGTAGCGAGAGTCTCTGGTGGTGATAGATGTAAGTCAATACCCACTTATCATAGTAAAATATTAGTATAATCTAAATAAATATCAAATAAATATCGGGAGAATTAAAAAAAACACCAATGGAAGGATATAGTAACAATTTAACAAAAGCAGTCTATTGTTAATTTATAAAAAACAAGCATTCATGTCATTGTGAAGATAAATAACTAAAAATAGAAAACATAAAACATAATTTAAAATCCAAAACAATTAAGGAAATATGTAATGAAAAGAACTAAAATAAAAAAAGCCTATATCTAAGATCATCCAGAGTTTTATATCTGTTTTTTTCATCTAACTCCTAGGCACAAGAACAGAAAAATTTGAATGGTCCAAAATCAGGAGAACAAAAGGTCTACTCAATTTCTTAAGAGAAATGGAAGGCTAATCATGGTGTGACATAAAAATATTATTAGGTCAAGACCCATAATATATTTCTCCATCTAGAAAATTCAATATAAGTTAACAATGTGCATGAGTAGAGAAAAAATTGGTTCTAATTAAATAAAATACCATCCATCCATGTTGTTAAAATCCTCTTGATAGATATTTCTACATAGTCTCGTATACAGACTATGATCTGATCTTATCAATATATATATAATAGTTTATATATAGCACAGTTAAACATAGATACATATGTATATGTATTCGTTTGATGGACTAGGGATTAACTCATAGACATCATATACAAATAGAAACTTTAATGGTCTAACCCCATACAAAAATATAAGAGTTCTTCTGGATTATTTGTATACTCAATCCAGAGGGACCATGATTTAAGTCACATACATTCAATACTAGGAATATAACTCATGGTCTATCGCATGTATCATATCAAATAATAGGGAAGATTCCATATATCTCGATAGTGTGTGGAATTTCTTGTCAATCACTCGGAATGGAATGTGATCACGTAATGGAAATACTATAAAATTGTATGTCGAACTAAAATCACATCACCATCTCATATCATTGGTTCAGGTCACAATTTCTAACACTCGATGTTAGAGAACGTCATATAACCATACACAACTGATCCCTTCCCATCTGATGTTCAGTATCACCAGTTTGGTTCTTTATACCCAACACCTTATGTAATGTTTTGGGATATTTAATTCTCTCAAGAACCATAACCATCATTATCATCCCATTTGAAATGAATATTATCATTTTTAATTCCATAAATGTAGAAATAATTCTCATTTATTGAATTTTAAATTCATTGATATCATTAATGGATCAAGTTTATTTTTACAATATAAAAATTATATAAATTCTTCGTATTCATGTAATTTTTCCAGGTCAATTCCTTTATGAATTTTTTATTTTAAATGATCGTTTCAACTAAAATATTAAAAATCCATGGTTTAAACATTCAACATATATGTCAAAGATTTAAACCATTAAAATATTACAATGATTTGAGTCCCTTATGAAAAAAATTTAATTAATGGCATGAAATTTACCCAATAAATTATGTATGGAAATTCATTTATCAATGATGAGAGATACTTTATTAAGGTCCCTATCACGAACCATCCCGGGTACCCTGGTAACCCGATAATCAAGTCGGCCCTGACATAGCCCGAAGAGCATTCCTGATCCCCACAGGTTGGTGACTAGAACCTGGCATCATACAAAATAAAAGTGGGAACGAATTTTCCACAAGGACGCGGAAGAAAGAGTAAAACAAAATGTATGCATAACAAAGAAAATCCACTGGGAGCATTGTACCAGAAAACAAAGAGGCACCGAAAGCCCAATGTACTAAAACCCACATACGTAAAACAGGAAAACAACCCCAAAGTCCCCATGTACACAAATCACCATGTTGAAAACACAACAGCTGGATCCACCTCCAAGTGATCCTTTCCCCTTGCACGAACCGTGAAGAAGGAAGTCTACAAACACATGAAAGCCAAAGTAGGGTGTGAGCCTAAGCCCAGTAGGATACCACTAGGGATTCCATAACAGATGCCAAATAATGATTATCCAAAGAAAGGCTTTCAATTTTAATGTAAACAGTTTTGGAAATAGGAAATCATATTTTAACAAGTCATGCTATACATTTTCAAGTAAAGGAAAGTTCACCAAGCAAGGTTTTACAATGATGAAATACTTTCAAAACAATGGCTTAAATAAAAACAGTTACATAAAACAGTTTATATAAAATCAACATGCATGTAAATTAGTTCAAAAGCATTAGAAAATGTTTATACATCACATATAAATATTTAGGCGAGCAACATGGTCATCTGCCAAAAGGTACGATAGTATTTATCAGTTTTGGGATTCCTCACTCTCTTTGTGAACTCAACAAAATGTGTATACACATGTTCCTATGAAACTGGCCAAAGGAGACTCATCACCAACACATCGGGGATGTGACCCGCCACAATTATGTTTTATAACGTTGTCGTATCATAGAGTGTATCCAAATAACTCACTAAATACCAATGGATTTCATGCGCTCTTTACATGATGGGAGAAATATTTTAAGAATTCTTAAAATATGATCAATACCATTCTTCCATTTAAAAGTTCCAATTCCATTCCATTTAAAACCACAACATGTTTCATTCAAAAATATGCCTTTTTTCGCAAGATAAAACAAACGGGTTTCTATCAAATCAATTTCATCCATTTTCTCCAGTTTGAAATCCATTAAAAACCAATTCTATCTTTTCACAATTTATTTCCACAGTTGAAATAAACAATTCAATTGAAAACATTTCCATTAAATACATAACTTAAATTCCAAAAATTAAATTATCCAATTTTGATAAACACACACACACACACCCTAACTCAATGGAATTGGGGGTTTTCCAAATTCTCAGGCTAAAACCAATTAAAATATCTCAATTCAAAATAATTGGATTAAAATCAAATGGTGAAATAAATCATGCAATGAAGATAATCAATTCGGCATGTTGGGACGGAACCATATACCTCGAAGGTTTTGACCAAAACCACAATGGTTGAAGAACACCCAAGAATCCCAGTTGATTCTCCAAAAAAACCCATCCTAGATCCCTTCCCCTAGAAAGAACAAGAATAAAACTAATAATTTTGGCATATAGACACTTTGATATAACCATAACGGGCATAGATATAATAAATCAAAGTAAGTGGGGAAGTATATCTAAGTAGATCTATGAAACTGATCAAGAAAGAAGAAGAATGATCACATACCAGGAGATTCCCGCTTTGATTCACCAAGAGGAGCCTTTGGATCGCCTCCTGAAAAAAGGGAGAACCTTATCTGACCCTATGAGAAGACAAATCCCGAGTAGGGTCCACTTAAGAGGAAAAATGAAGCATTTAGATGCAAATCGGACAGGATCCACAATTTAAGCATCTAATTTTAAGTGACCACATGGTTTTTCAAACCGTGTGCACACCATGCAGATCTCACTGTCAAGGTTTGCTGGTCCGCAAGGTTTAGTCACATGGTTTACCAAATCGTGCGCACACCATGCGTACCCCACTGTCCAGTGCTGCTAGGCTGGCACAGTTTGATCACACGGTTAATCAGACCATGCACAAACTGTGCACAAGCCATTGCCTTTTTGTTTTACATAAAATTTCACCCAAACACACCCCCTAGTCACTACTCCAAAATAGAGGAACTTAGAGGCATCAAAATTACCTGAAGACATAACAGAATGTTACAACCTCCCCATCATAAGACCTTTCTGTCCCCAAAAAGACTATGAAGAAACCTCCACGTTAAAAAGATGAGGCCACTTCTCTCTCATTAACACCTCCCTTTCCCATTTCACTTGAGAATCTGATCCATGCTGCCAAAGTATACGGACCAGAGTTATTATTCTCCCACGAAGTACCTTGGTCTCAGAATCCACAAACCTTACTGGTCCTTCAGTCACAGATAAACCTGGTTTAATTTTAAGATCACTCAAACTCACAACTTGAGATGGGTCGGAGAGGTACTTCCGCAGTTGCGATACATGAAACACTTTATGTATCGACGTTAGTTGTGGTGGTAGAGCTAGACTGTAAGAAACTTTTCCCACAAGGCCAACAACCTAAAAAGGTCCCACAAAATGAGGAGCAAGCTTCCCTTGCCTCCCAAGCCGTCGATGACTTAAGGGGTGAAACATTCAAGAACACATGGTCACCAACTGAGAACACTAAAGGTATATGGTGATGGTCAACATAATACCTGTACCGGATTTGTACAGTCAAAATTCTCCGACTAATCAACAGGATCATAGCTATCGTCTCTTGGACCAAAAGCCGTCCTAACAAAGAACTTTCACCAATCTCCGACCAACATAAGGTATATTAACAAGTAAGGCCATACAATTTCTCAAAAAGAGCCATTTTAATTTCATATTGTTGAATTTTGTTATATAAAAACTCATCTAACCCCAGATGATCATCCCAAGTTCCACCAAAGTCGAGAACACAAGCGCGGAGCATTTCATCAAGGATCTGAATAGCTCTCTCTGTCTGGCCATCTGATTGTGGATGGTAGGCCATGCTCAAATGGACCTGAGATCCCAGTGCCTCCTGACGGTCTCTCTAAAAGCGAAAAGTAAACTGAGGATCCCTATCAAAGACTATTGCAGATGAATCTCCGTGAAAATGAAAAACAACATTCATATTGATATCTCCCATCTCCTCAACATTGGTTGTATCATGAATAGGTATAATGTGAGCCAACTTGGTCAGTATGTCGATCAAAACCCATATCGCATTCTTCTTCCTCTGGTTTTGTGGGAACCCAACCAAAAAGTTCATAGAGATTTCATCCCACTTCCATGTAAGGACTAGAAGTGGTTGATGCAATCCCGAAGGTTTCTGGTGCTCGACATTCACTTGCGGCCATGTATAGAAATGAGATACAAACTCGACAATGTCTCGTCTCATTCCTAGCCACCAGAACTGTCACTGCATATCATAGAACATCTTCGTGGGCCCCGGGTGCATATCCCACTGAGAGTTACGACAATCCCTCGTCATATCCTTCCTTGCCGATAATGGCACAACGTAACGATTTTGATAACATAGAACACCCTCTTTGGAGAATGACCATAAGGTGTCGGTCACCCCAATGTAAAGAGAGTCGTTATTGCCACAAAATTCATCATCCAATTGTTGTTCCTAATGAATTAACTCGAGGAGAGCAGAAGACAACTGAACACTAGCTAAAGAAACTTCATTCCCCTTCCATTGAACTCCAATATGAAATTGAGCAAAAAGAGCCATCAAACTCCACACTTCTGAAGATTATTTAATAGCATGAGATTACGGTTTCTCGATTAATGCATCTGCAACTAGATTCCCTTTCCCCGGGGTGTAGGGGATGTCAAAGTCGATAGATTGTAGGTACTCCACCCAACGCCTTTGGCAGAGATTAATATTTTTTTGAGAGAAGATATAACTCAAGCTATTGTGGTCTGAATACACATTAAACCTTTCATGATAAAAGAAATGTCACCAACACTTGAGTGCATGAATTACAAATCCAAGTTCAAGGCCATGGGTGGGAGTTCTTCTCATGAGGCTTAAGATGATGTGATCCATTAGCAACAACATGATTACCTTGCATAAGGACACATCCCAAACCTGAACCCGATGCATCACAGAAGACCACATAAACTGCCCCAACCTCATGAAGAGTTAACACCGGTGTAGTAGTCAAAAGACTCTTTAGTTCAACAAAAGAACTCTGACATTTTTCATTCCAGGAAAACATCACTGCATTTCGAGTCAGAGCAGTAATTGGAGAAGCTAACTTCAAAAATTATTTGACAAAACAACAATAATATCATGCTAAACCAAAAAATCACTGAATCTAGAAAACATTTCATTGGTGTTCCCAAGTTATAACATCCTTCAACTTATCAGGATCAACTGATATTCCTTGTTTTGACATGACATGCTCCAAGAATTTCACATCCTAGATCCAGAAATTGCACTTTGAAATCTTGGATTAAAGACCGTGATTTCTCAAAAGACATAGAACTAATATCAGATGAAGCACATGATCCTCCTTAGACATGTAGTATAAAAGGATGTCATCCACAAAGACCACCACAAAAGTATCCATATTCTCATGGAATACTTGATTCATCAAATCCATGAAAACTACAAGAGAATTTGTTAGGCTAAAGGGTATAACAAGATACTCATAATGGCCATACCTACTCTGGAAAGTGGTTTTCGGAATGTCAGATTCCTTTATCCTCAACTGATGGTAACCAGATCGAAGATCAATTTTTGAAAACCATTTTTCCCCATTCAATTGATCAAACAAATCATCAATTCGTGGTAACGGATATTTTTTCATTATCGTAACTCGATTGAGCATTAGATAATCAACAAATAAGCGTATAGAACCATCGGCCTTCTTGGCGAAGATAACTTGTTCTGCCCAAGGTGACACACTTGGGCGTATAAAACCTTTCTAAAGAAGATCGTCCAACTGAGACATCAGTTCTCTTAATTTGGCTAGATCCATCTGGTAATAAGGGATAAAAATCGGTTGATTATTAGGCATTAAATCAATTGAAAAATTGATCTCCCTTACCATTGGCATACCAGAGAAGTCAGTAGGAAACACATCTGAAAACTCATCGACGACAGGAGGAATATCACTACTCGATGGATATTTCTATAGATCAAAGGCAATCACTGATATAATTTTCATCAGCATTGGATAAGATGTTCTGAATCTTCTTGACCTTGGTTCCCATTATAGTTGAAAAACAAGAGGCACACCACTGGGTGTAGTATGGTAGACCCGTCGGAGGTAACAATCAATCCAGGCTTTATTGGAGATTAGAAAATCCATCCCAAATATGACATCAAAAGATTTCATGTCGAGAACCAAAAAGTCCCAAACCAGCTTGACATCTTATAGAATGAAGACACAAGCAGGACTACAGAGACCCTTCTCTCTCACCGTACCAAGTGGTTTATTAATATCCATTGCATAAGAAAAAAGTTCCATGGGTATATTAAGAAGATTACCAATATGAGTTGAGATAAAAGAGTGAGATGCTCCAATATCGAAAAGTGATTTTACTAAGGATGAAGCTATAGTGATGGTACCTCTCACAGTCGCAGAACCTGCTTCAGCTACCTCTAGTACTCTTCCACAGCGTGAAGAAGCTTCGTTCCTGATGCCTGTGGCTGGAACCTTTTATCATGTAAAGCATTTGATTTTTCTGATGTTTCTGGAGGTGCTGATGATCTTGTTCCACTACGTGGAGTAGAGAAGTGATGGAAAAATCTATGTAAGTTCCCCAAACGTCCGTAGAAGCTATTGTTTTTGGGTGCCTCAGTGAAAACCCTCTTAGAATTCCTCGATATTCCACACTGATAGAAAGTCTATGAAGCCCCTCATGGTGCTACTACAGGTCTATAATGACTATGATGTCAAGAACTACAATATGAGGAGTCACACTTCCTTTTCCCTTTAAAAGGACCAATACTATCACATGAAAGAAAAGAATCTCCCTTCAACCCTGACATTCCTTCCAGGTCCATCTCAACCATCATTGCTATATCCAACAAATTAGCATAAGTGGGAAACATCAATAAGAAAACTTGAGAGTAAATATATGATCGAAGCCCCAACTCAAATCGTCGAGCCTTCATCCTCTAATTAGATACAATTTCATGAGCAAACTGTACCAATTCAACAAAGCGATTTGAGTACTCAATCACAGTATTGTTGGCCTGCTCATGCTTGAAAAACTTTACAGCCTTGGCCAACACCATTGATTCTGAATAGAACTGATCAGTGAAAAGAACCCCATAGGCTTTCCAATCTAAACCCTCGTTTTTTCCTGCCGTCACCATCACGTGCCACCATCTCCTAATTGGTCCCTCCAGTACGAAGGTGGCACACCTCACCTTGATAACATCAGGTGTCTCCATGAACCCAAACATACATTCAATCTTACTCATCCATTCCTTTGAATGTTGAGGGTCTGTGGAGCCTTTCCAAACTAGTGGCTTCTTGAGTAAGAACTCTTGAGAATGTCTTCAGAGAATATCATTTTGAGGTTCTAAAGCTGGTGTCTAAATAGGTACTAGAGGTGGTTACTATCTTAGAGCTTGGACAATGTGAACGATAACCTGAACAAGACTAGGATCCACAATAGGTCCCACTTGCTGAGGTTCAGCAGCAGCCTCTTATTGGATCTGATTCCCACGTCTTTTCGGAGGCAAGATGCTACACAACACCAGAAAAGGTAGAGATGAATACACCAACCAAGTATCATGGAAAATTACTCTTAAAAGAAGGAATGAACAAGATATGGATTCAACTCTATCCAAATCAAAAAAAGGAAAATACTAGAACTAATCCACAAGTTGTATTTCCCTAACTACCCCAGGTGACTTAAGGTTCATTGCGGTGAGAGATGGCCAGACACTCAATCACAACTACCTCTTAAGTCCCGAAAATAACACTCAAATGCACACTATCATCAAGGAAATATGTTCAACAAACATTTCTCTGGTTGCAATTTGTCACAAACCAGCCCGAGTACCCTTGTAACCTGATAACCGAGCTAGCCCCGACCTAGCCCGAAGGGAGTTCCCGATCCCCACGGGTTGACGGCTTGAACCTGTCATTGTACAACATACAAGTGGGAACACATTTTCCACAAGGACGTGGAAGCAAGACTAAAACAAACAGTATGCATATAAAAAAACTCCACTAGGATCCTTGTACCAGAAAACAAAGAGGGACAGAAATCCCAAAGTAATAATACCCAAGTACATAAAACAGGAAAACAACTTTAATGTCACGAAGGACACAACTCACCACGTTGAAAACTCAACAACTGGATCAACCTCCAAGTGATCCATTCCCCCTGCACGAACCTGGAAGAAAGAAGTCTACAGACACATAAAAGAAAAAGTAGGGTGTGGGACTAAGCCCAATATGAAACCACCAGGGATTCCATAACAGCTTCCAAATAAAGATTATCCAAAGAAAATTTTTAAATTTTAAAGTAAACATGTTGGCAATATAAAAGAATATTTTAACAAATCATGCTATACATATTCATGTAATGAAAATTTCACCAAGCAAGGTTTTACAATGATGAAATACTTTTAAAACAATGGCTTAAATAAAAATAGTTACATAAAATAGTTTATGTAAAATTTGCAGGCATGTAAATCAGTTCAAAGGCATTGGAAAATATTTATACATCACATATAAATATTTAGGCGAGCAACATGGTCATCTGCCAAAAGGAACAATAGTATGAATCAGTTATGGTATTCCACACTCTTTATGTGAACTCAGAAAAATGTGTATACACACATCCCTATGACACTGGCCAGTGAAGACTCATCACCAATCCATCGGGGATGTGACCTGCCACAATTATGTTTTAGAACATTGTCATATCGTAGATTGTATCCAAATAACTAACTAACTACATAAGGCTTTCCTACACTCTTTACATTATGGGTGAACTATTTTAATAATGTTTAAAATACGATCAATCCCATTCATCCTTTTCAAAGTGCCAATTCCATTCCATTTATAACCACAACTAGTTTTATTCAAAAACATGGCTTTTTTGCATGATAAAACCAATTGGTTTCAATCAAAATATATTAAACCATTTTCACCATTTTGAAATCCATTCAAAACCAATATCATCATTTCAAAATTTATTTCCACAATTGAAATCAACAATTTAATTGAAAACATTTCCATCAAATACATAACTTAAATTCCACAATTTAAATTATCCAATTTCCATAAACACAAACACACACACCAACTCAATGGAATTTGGGGTTTTCGAAATTCTCATGCCAAAACCAATTAAAATATCTCAAATCAAAGGTATTTGATTAAAATCAACAAGTGAAATAAATCATGAAATTAAGATAATCAATTCGGTATGTTGGGACAGAACCACCTACCTCGACGGTTTTGACGAAAACCACCACGGTTGAAGAACACCCAGGAATCCCAGTTGATTCTCAGAAAACCCATCATAGATCCCTTCCCCTAGAAAAACCAATACAAAAACTCATCATTTTGGCATTTTCACACTTAAATCTACCCATAGTGGGTGTAGATATAAGAAATCAAGGGATGATGGGAAGTAGGTCTAATTAGATCTATGAAACCGATCAAGAAAGTAGAAGAACGATCACATACCTTGAGAATCCTGCTTCGATTCACCAAGAGGAGCCTTTGGATCGCCTCTGGAACAAAGGGAGAACCTTATCTGACCCCAGGAGAAGATAAATCCTGAGTTAGGGCCACTTAGAAGGAAAAACGAAGAATTTAATGGAAAAATGGATGAGATCCACTATTTAAGGATCTAAATTTAAGTGACCGCATGATTTTTCCACACGGTTTGTCAAACCGTGCACACGTAGTGCGAATATCACTGTCCAGCGTAGCAGGTCTACACTGTTTAGTCGCACAGTTTACCAAACCGTGTCCACCCTGTATGTACCACACTGTCCAGTGCTGCTAGGCTGGCACGGTTTGATCGCACGGTTTATCAAACCGTGCGCTAACCGTGTACAATTCATTTCCATTTTTACTTAAAATTTCACCCAAACGCACCCCCAAGTCACTACTCTAAAACAGAGGCACTTAGAGGCATCAAAAGTACCTGAAGACATAACAGAATGTTACAGTCCCATTCTCAAGAGGGTTATTGACTATGTGGGGAATTGCAGATAAAATATGGGCTATGATGACCAATTAAAAATATTTCCAATCACTAAGAGGTTCTTCCATTTATTATAAATCTTCACAATGGTGGGAAACTCTATTAATTAATATCATTGATTTTCATAAACAAAAAAAATCTATTTTTCAAAAATAACATGAAGTACAAATAAACAGTAATGCAATAATCCAATCAAGAAAAAAAAAAATTAATCATTAAATTTTTATTGAATACAATAAACCTCTACTGGTGGGTTTTTATTTTTATATTTTGACATTTTATATAATATAGTTCATTTCTTAAATGAAGAATTACATCCAATTAGCTAGTGGAAATCATTTTAAAAAAAAATTACATGGAAAATCCTAAATTAAATTATGGAATAAATGAAATTAATTTATTATTAAATTTAAATGGAAAATGAATGGGGCCCTACCTAAAAATTTTACCATGGCGAACAATTAGAACATGACCTCTTGACGAAAAAATTTCAAACTTGCCCCATGATTTCATGGACATACATTCCCATAAATAAATAAATATATCTTAATCCAATATACATATTCCCCTAACCACGAGGATATATTTACATGGAATATATATATATATATATATTTGAATGAATTTATGGACTATTCAAATGCACTATAAATAACACCAAGAACTAAAAAATTCCACATAAAGGGTAAAATAAACAATGGAAAATTACTTTAATCCCATTATTACCAAATTCACTATCATAAATTTAGAGACAACTAAAATTGAGGGAAAAAACAAAAAAATTGATTATAGTCAACAAAAATGTTTCGAACAATGTCTCTTATATTGGTGGTTGATGAAACATTAGAAGCAGAGTCATGAGAGACCCTTTAAATAACCGAACAATGTTGAAAAAACAAAATCATTATTTTCCTTAAACACTGGTGAATATCCAAACATCAATGGGTGATAGGGATAATTAAAAATATCAAGAATGGAAGGGGAAAAGGAATAATAGACCTTACCAAAAGATATTGAAGAGAAATCATGGGCGACCCTGTTTAGAACGGTGAGCAAGGAGGACCTATAGTATTGGTTCTTCATGTTCATGGGTAAGAGGTGGGGTGTCTAATTTGGAATGGGTTTGAGGTTGAGGTGAATATGACATAGTTTTATTTTATTTTAAACTTAAATTAAATTATTTTATTATTTTTAAATTTCCAGAATGAAAAATTTGGATCACATCATTTAGAAAATTCTATGCCAATCGAGAACCCTCTATGAGAGCCCTGTGGTATGGTGTAAGGGATAGCCACACATGTTGGAAACAGTGATCCAACCAAACAATGAAATGTATTAAGTACCTCTTCTTCCACTAATGGTGATGGATAGGTTCAAGATTCTTTTAAACTATGTGTATCCCATTAGACAACCTATATGCACATGTTAAAGGCCATATGATTTGCTTCAAAGGGCCACATAGGTTCAGAAATACTATACAACTTTTTGAGAACCTCAAATCATGAGTTTTCTCTATTCCTAGATTCTCAAAAACATAACATGATTTCCAATGAAATCCTAGGTACTTTTCCAAATAAAACAACAACACTTTGATGGATTCCAACTATTATAGTAAGGTTTTGATGTACTATTTAAATATTAACCTCTTTAAAAAAAGAATATTTTCAAAATATATAACATGTTTTCTACATAAAAAATGGGTTGATAAAAATATGATAGTATATAATAAAAACAAGAATGTTAATTTTTTATATTACAATAATAGGTAAAATGAAATTTAATTAAATTAAAGAGGAAATTTAATTTGAAACAGTTTTGTTCGTAACAATATTTCCCCCTTAATAAATTTCTTCCTTGATTTGTTTCATATAAACATTGATGATGGTAAAAATGTATCGTCACCACTTACAGTCCCCACATTGCATCATCAATAGTGTGGTTTCCCTACAAAACCACGGCAGGGTGAATTTTATTTTCCTATAGAACAATGTCTCTATGATCTAATATCACCACAAACTTCTCCTCATAATAAAGGTAATTATCCAATGGTTCCACATATTAATTGAGTTGATTTGAGGGTTATGGTATGTAAATTATCCTTATTGATACATTGAATACATCATATTCATGGGATCGTTTATGCCTGAGATCATGTCGATAGGCCACCACTCTAATGAAATAATGAATTTCAAAGGGGTAGATGTATCTTGGCTTAAGATTTTCATTATATCCAAATATTGGGAATATTTTCATTGATATATACATAGTAATACCATGTATAGAACATAAAAAACATTGTCTCATCAATGATTATCATTATTGATCGTTTTTTGTCTATTAGAATCATTATTTTCTTCTAAAAGGATTTAATATTTCGAACAATCTCCTAAATTATTTCAGGAATTAACAGTTTTTGATCCATCACTCCTTTCCAACTTGTAGGTGTTATGTAATCTTCCCATAAAGGGCTTCTTGAGGATCCATTTGGATGCTTGAGTAGAATCTAAATTTGTTATAGAACTCGACTAGAGGATGGTGTTGGTCCAATCATTTTTATGTCAATAGAACATGATCTCAATATATATTTTTATTTATAAGTAGTCCACAATGGTTGGACATTAGTTTGATAGAGAGAAACCATAATTATGTTTCTCTTTGTGTTTGGATGATGTTGGTAACATTTCTGGAACACGGAGGAGAATCTATAATCTCAAAATTATACAATTGAGTTTGGTACACCATGAATCATCCCCACATCATTGATTTATATTTATTCAGGTTTATCGATTGGGGAGTCCTCTAGAGTCACAATGAAATGTGAATTATTTTTAAGATTCTCCAACAGAAACCTTATATTGCATCGGTTCCTCTAGATGGATTCAAAATTATATTGAAAATATCCATGGTAAAGTTTTCCCATTACAATTTATGTATGTGTAATGGCTTCATCAAAATCTTAAATGTATTCTATTCTGCGTACAGTAGAAGACATATAAGAAATCATGAAGTATATTTTTTGATATCCATCATCACATTGTCAAACTAATAGTGTTCTTGGAGATCCCAAAACAATATTGTTCTTCATACATGGGTAAATAAATTCAATCTATGTGTGTCATCCAAAATTTCATTAATTTCCTCGGGATTTTATAGTAAAAATAACCTTGACCAAATCGTATAACAACCTCTTAATAAACATTGATCTACAAGGATTCCTCATTCATATAGTTTCCACATTCTTCTAAATTTTGACACTGTATCTATGATATTCCTTTAACCTCTCCAAAAGAAATGGTGGAAAAATAAATCTTATAAATAATGATGATGTCAATTACTTTATGATTCCCATGACCATCTTTCCAAATCTAGGGAGATCTGATCCCACACAATTCTAAAAAATGATCGAATTAGAGATTCGTTAAACATAGAGTTCCTGACACATTATATTCATTCCCATGATGGTAGTGGCTTGAGAAGATAATTTCATTTATCAACTATAAAAATCATCATTTTTACATACTAATATTTTTCTATGAAAATATATACTTGATTAATGTGGGATAAATATATATTTCACATTTTCACAAAAGAGGTAATATCACTACATTGTTTATGAAAAGATCACTAAATCATACTCTAAATAATGATTTGGGTCGTTATATTATTTATCTTTATACTACCATAATGATTGGTTTATGAATTGTTCATTTTTCATTCACATATAGCCCAAAACATTCATTGAAACATTTCTCTATACCATGAAATTTCCTCCATTAGTTGGTACTGTGAGTATAATGGTTTCGATAATCGTATATTTCAACACCTTGATTATTTCTTAACATTCATCATTCCATGAAAAAATAAATCCCATTCAAGTTATATTATTATGAAGGGTTGATAATGTATTGAAATTTATACAAAGTTGGAATAATTACCCTACCATTATAATGATACTATAGATATCATTCATGCATCTATCCCTCGAACATCATCCAATTGGTACTTTTTTTGATTTGTCTACAGTTATCCCCTTTCTTATTATGATATTCCCCATGAATGTGAATTCCATTAACCAAAACTCACATTTGATATAATAGGCATAAATATTTTCCTATCATAGGCTCCTTACCATAGTTCATAGATTATCCTTATAAACCTCCTTTATTTTTGATTATATTAGAATATCATCACCAGAGACTCATTAATATTTAATAGTATTAACTAAAGAATCTATTCGTCTGGTACAATAATTTTTATTTAGAAACATTTAGTCTGAATGTCATCATAATGAACACATAGTTCTAGTACAATATAAAAATAGATGAATTGGGTATTTGTTCCTTCTTCACCCTTAAATGAAAAATCATACCTCAAGATCCTCCTTGTAGAAGAACTATGATTTAAATAGCGGATCATATAGGTCATCAATCCGTGATAGAGAATAATGTTTCTTTATCATGATCATTTGAATCTCATGATAATCAATGCAAAAGAGCATTGACCCATACTCCATCTTGGTGAAGATGATCGATTCACCCCATGGAGAAACACATGGGAGTATAAACCATTTATCTACAATCTCTTATATCTTGTTATTCATATCCTCATCTTCCATAATATCCATTATATACGGAGTATTAGATAATTGAAATTCCCTAGGAATAGTCTCACTGGAAAACCCAACCTCTATTCTAGGAGGAAGACCCAAAAATTCATTAAGAAACACATCATCATATTCCCTCACAATGGGAATGTATTCAAAAATAATTATCTCTATAGAACCAATAATTTGAGCTGGATAGGTTTTCTCATAGGGAATCAATATCTATTCTTGATATGATGGTTTTAAATAAGATACATTCTCCTCCTTACACTTGTAAATAATGGTGGGTCAATTCATGATATAGATAGTGATTTCCATCTCAGAGAAATTTATTTTGTCTCAATATAAGAAACACAATACAAACCCATTATTACAAAAAATTAAAAAAAGTAAGCATCACATGTTTCATAGGGTTGACAACCGCACTAATTTAGAATGGGAGGAGTTGTATCTCTACTGCCAGGATATTTTGGTTGTGTTTGTGTAATTATTATAAAATTATTTATATGAATTAATTTGTAGTACCATAATAGAATTTTCTTTCATGTATTCATGAATTATTAACTGGCATACCTATCAGAGCATCATTTTCGAGGTCTTCCTTGACATTTTTGAAGGATATCTCTCTTCCATGATACTATGAGGTTTTTGACTATCTCAAAAACCATTGGCTTAGTTCATTTGTTTTAAGTGTTATCTAGTTCCATGAAGATGTAGTGACGAAAAATGTTATAATATTTTACATGATCATTAATTTCCCCCATAAAATTTGTGGGTATCTCTTTTAGGAAAATTATTATGTTGGTGTCCTTCATTCCTGTACATAATGAATATCTTCGTTTTGCTTACGAAATTTCACAATTTTTCATTCCAAACCGTTGACTAGTTGGATGTTGATATTTTTTTTACCATTATATTTTGACAGTAGAATAGTAAAAGTAAGGACCTATTTATTATTATTATCCCCATTATACCCTTCATATTTACCCATATCTATTTCAAAATTAGGGGAAAATCATATATTTTCTTCAAATCTTGTATGTCTCAGATCACTTGAGCTTTAGTAGATTTTTTTTTATCAAATTGAAGATTTTTTTAAAATTTCATTTGGCAGTAATAAAAAAACTAGAGGTGTATTATTGATTTCTTTTGAATTTTTCCTCACACCCCCTCATCAATTCAACAAATTTATTCCACACTGTATGTAAATCCCATTCCATTTTACATTAGAGTGTGTGACAAAAATAATTATTAAAAAAAATTCTAGAACTACATCCTCTAAATTATATCAATATATTACTCCAGCATTATATTCAAGATCAATGACCTCCACTGATATTCTTATCCCTCCTTATGATAAACTTAGAATAGATTCTTGTTACTATTAAGAACATTGATGAATTTATAATATATTATAAATGGTTTTTTCTTATATTTCTGAAATTAAGGGATTATATATTTTTTTCGAATTTTGAAGGCCATTGTCACATAATGATCTCAACCGTATATTTCTATCTATTAGGGGGGTTTTGATACTCTTCCTGATCCAAGTATCTATTCAGAGTCTATGTTAGATGAGAGAGTATCGTAATAATTTTCACGATTCCCACTCAAATTTAGATGGTTATCTCATTGGGATAGTCATTATATTGGCATTCTCTTTGGGTTTTTACTCAATTTCTCATATTTATAAAAATTTTATAGAATAATAACATAATTATGGATGAATATTTTTTTAACTATTCAAAAAATAAATGGGTGTTTTATGTCATTAATTGGATAAATTATAACTTATATTTATTTCCTTAATTTAAAATTTTCAGGCTTCAATATATGTTATCCATGATCCATTTCCTATCATATATTATAATGGTAATTAATTTTTTCCCGTAATAATGGTTCATAATTATATTTTTACGTAACCAATGTTTTTCTTCGAGGTGTGTCAAATCAAGTGCGTAGTATTACCCATTTTTATGTATCAGGTTATACCAAGTCATTCCCACACGCATTTTAAGAGTCATTAACCCTATGTATATTTGTTCGACAACCACATGAAATTTTATAGATTATTTTTGAATATTCTTTTTCATAAACCACTAAATCAATATAAAAAAATTAGGGATGTTTTCTTAAACTTATTCTTGTCCCCAAGTCATTATCTAGAGTTTTTTTATCCTAATCCCAAAATTAATTAATCTTTTACTTCAATACCGACCATATGAATACATTTCATTAATACACATTAATACATGATTTATTACATAATATTGCACACAATAAAACACGTATGATTAAAAATTATTGTTTATTTCATAATAAAGTGCATTACATAACAATTGAAAATATAAATATTTAAATTATCATTATGGAAAACATCCTAAACATGCTAACACTTTATACTATATGTTTTCACATTGGGTCATACATAAGAAAGAGGTGAGATATAATTCTCATTAAGAGAAATAAAAATGGAATAAAATGAATGGAATAATATATTTTATTCAATAATAATATCAATAGATCATAATAGGATTCAGAATCATAAACAAAAAAATGAGAAATGATATAACATTATAGAATGGTGTATAAGTAAAGATATTAAAACACCTAATCATAAACATAAGCAAAGGATAATTTCCTATAAATTATTATGGATAATTTCCGATAAAGGAATCATGTTCAGTCCCTATCCAAACATGATGTATCACGGGACTAATCATTTCCCAAATCATTGGAGCATTATAGAATTCTAGGTTCTCAGATTATATCCATTTCGTTCCCATGAATTATTGTAGCACATAGATCGTACTACATGCATTCATTCATAATCATATTTAATTCCATGATTTGGTATTGCGTATTACCGAAATTTATGTAACTATTTAAATAATTATAGTTGTATAAATTTGAATAAAATTTATAGGAAATGGTAATGGTATTTCATATACAATTGTTCTATAATAGGAAATCATGTTGAAATTTACATAGGCATAAAAACATCACAAAAAAATTAATAAAATTGTTTGATGAGAGTGAAGAAAGTAATGATTCATTATTTAGTAAAATAGAAATGTAACAGTGAAATTGAATAACATTTCCCATAATAATAAAATTATTATAAAATACATAAGGAATGAAATATACTTGAATATAGAGGAGAAATAAAAATACCTCGTACATTTTTAAGTGAATCCAAATGATTGGGCGGAGATTCTAAAGATCTTGCAAGCATATTGGGAGGACTATATAGAGGGGATGGTAGAGTAAGGACTTGATCAAAATATTTTTTGAAAATATAAAGGGGATATGGGGGTATATTTGAAATTGGTGGGAAAGTCGTTATAATTTCACCAATAGAGGGTTTCAACTCTATATAATAAAATAACAAAAAGATCAAACCATTTGATGGTTTTTGATAAATTTTTCTAGAAAATTTAATTGGATTTAATTATTTAATATAGCCATGTTCAAAAAATAACAAAATAATATTCTTTTTTGTGGAAGTTAGTCACACACTTACAGAAATGATTTATAATCATTAAAATATATTAATGGATTTTGAGGCTTCAGAATGGATTTATAAAATTAATAAAAGAATATAAATCTAATTATTTAAAATGGAAAATATATATATAGTAATTTACTTCACTTATTGTATTGGTTAAATCACTTCTGGGCCGTTATGATGTCATAGTATGTGTCATATATTTGTATAGTATTTATGTTTTACCCCAAAATTCATTGGCTCCAAAAAATTATGAAATTTCACTATTGTATATTTTAGAGGTTATGATTCCCAAATAATTATTAATTTTAACTAAATCATTTTATGGAAAATGTTAATTCTAGATTTTAAAAAAATGATTGAAAATTATTGAGAAACAGTTTTTTTTACAATTATAGTTTTCAAACCCTTCTAAAAAGTATATTCAACTTCAAAAAAATTATATGACCATTTATATTTAATAAAATCTATATATTTATAATATTTTATTAATATATAATTTTTTTTCAAAATTCCATTACCTAATTAAAATAAGTCACTTAATTGAATTTGAATATTTGAAAAAAAAACAAATACATGTTTTTATTTAATGGAATTAGAATAAAAATAATTTATAATGTAACTAAAATGTTAAATATTATATAAAAAATACATATTTATTTTATAATTTTCTTTAAATATATTCATTTAAAATAGTAGAAAATACCCTAAGTGTATGTTATGTGACTGTGCGACTTTCATGGGTGGTTTGGTGAACATGATTTAGCCCATGATCGTGATGAGCATGATCATATTCTATAAATGGTTTCACTCATGATTTATTTGTTAGATATAAACATGGGATTTATCATGGGAAAATCCTTGATATTTTATATCCCTCATATGTAAAGATAAATGAACATCATATGGTAGGAAAATATGGTAAGAGGCCATCTTATCCTTTTCCTATGTTAGTTGTATTTGTTTAGACTATATATTTATACTAATAAAATATCCATTGTTCAGTATTTACATTATCAATGGTTATTATTCTTAATGGTATTTTAAATCCATTATTATATAATAAAACCAAGGAATTGAATGTATTTTTTATAACAATAAAATATAATAAGGAATCTATTTAATGAAAAGTGGAATATTATTTATTACATTTCTGGTCATTATAATATCACCTTTGGAAACAACCATCATTCGTTTGTTTTATCTTTTTAACTCTAGTTAATGAAATATCATCAATAATAATCTATTTAATATAATCATTATTATCCATCTATTGAAATAATGTAAGTGTATCCAGTATATCACATCTGTAATGATGTATTAGAATTGTTTGAGTATGTTCAAGTTGATGAAAATAACACTTAAAACCATTATTTTAAAACACAATATATTTCCATTATATTTGATAGTAGAATATATAATTTATATAATATTATTAAAAGGATTTTTTTGTAAATAAAGATGTAAACATGTAATGGAGTATTTAAATAAAATTATATTCAAAATTGCAGGAAAACGGGTTTGTTTTTGGAATATTAAATGTATAAATTAATTTCAATATATTGTAAAGAGTGTCTAATATGAGTTATGAAGAAAATTTTAAACAAATTCCTTTCAAAACAATTAAAATAAGTTCATTTTTCATTATATTTCTCCATAGTAAATTATATTTTTTAGAAAATATAAAATTTTAATTAATATAAGGAATGTGGAAGAATATTTTTTGATTATTTATTTAATAAATAAACACAAAAGATTCAAATAAAACCCATTTATGTATATTTAATACCTAAAAAGAAATAAACATAAAAAAATGATCATGGAAACAATTTCCATAAAATTATTCAATGTCTGAGAGGCATTGTGCAATCATAAACACCGTATAAATAAATATATTATCATTAAAAAAACATTTATTTCTGATGG
Organism: Viscum album; assembly: GCA_963277665.1. Taxonomy (NCBI): domain Eukaryota; kingdom Viridiplantae; phylum Streptophyta; class Magnoliopsida; order Santalales; family Viscaceae; genus Viscum; species Viscum album. The sequence continues at coordinate 662,776,874 of OY728151.1, read as the reverse complement.
ATATTTGAGATAAAAAAACCATTACATAGTGTCTAATAAATGAATGAATAAGTCAATGACTAATTGAACATTTAATGAATAAAAAATAAAATTCATTAAATAATGATTTAAATTTTTTTCGGTGATAAATACAATATATAAAAGAAATCATGATGAATAATATGTATTATTTGTCATCAAAATGAATTTAGGAAAATAAAAAACCTTTTAATAGTTTGTTTTATTTTCATTAATATATTATGAATGATATTTCTCCAATGGTACAAAAAATATAATGTTCAATTTCTAATTATGGATATAAAAGACAATATAAATCATATAATCCTTTAAAATGTATTTAATTACATACTAAAAGACTTTTACGGAAGAAAATATATTGATACAAATAATCATTAAAAAGATCATATAATTGAACCAATAATTAATCAATTAATTTATTATGTTATATAAATTAAAAAACACATTATATGTTGTAATTAAATATAATACAATTAGTGGTCATTTTAAACATTAAATTGGGATAATATAATCCATTATGTAGAGGTATAACTCAATTAATTGAATTTGAGCAATGAAACCCATTCCACGCGGTAACATTAATGAAAAATACCATTGGAAGGAATAACTAAGAATTTGAACATAAAATAAAATATATTATGATGGATTCGGGAAGAATATTGTAAAAGGGCCCATATAGTAACCATATAAAACAAATTTGGTTCATATCATTATAATAGATATAATGAAACTAGATATTCGTATATAAGGATCCCATTTTTTAGATTAATATTCAATTAATTACACAAATACACACCTATTTATTGAAATTTGTTATTATCATTGGAGAATATGTGAAAAATATTTTTATTTAATGAATAATCTACAAAATATAAAAAAAATTGAATCCCCGCTTTTAATTTTCATAAACAATGATTACATAAAAACAATAATTATATGCTGGGAATATGAAACACATGAAATTATATGCTAGGATTCTTAATAGTGGAAAACATGATTGATAATATTATATAGTCATATGAAAGAATTATAAAAGAATAATTTAATGATATCATGAACATAACACAACTTGTTCATAACTAATATTTTATATATAAATAATACTGTCTTTTTATGAAGTGTTATCATTTGTCTAATACATTACTCTTTATAGTGTAAAATCAATACAATTCACAAAACACTACCACATTTCATATTCTTTTGGATACAAAATATGTAAAATATCCATTTTATTTATTGATGTTGAATAAAATTACCATAAAACGTTATGTATTATGACTAAACCACATTTCCCAATTATATATAAAACCCATGGAATCTTTCCCAGTTATATCCCACATGATATAATTATTTACACAATGCATTGAGGGGGTATATAGGTTTTACCTGACACATTAACATTCCCAAAGACAAGATTAATGGGAGTGTAAAAAATCATAATTAATATTCCATAATCTCATTTATATTAATTGTGGAACTAACATTGGTATAAAAACCATTTCATTTGTAATGGATAACTACAAATATCATCAAACTTATTTGACTATGAATGAATGACTAATTACTATTTTGGATCAATCCCATCATCATATTTCCCACTATTACTCATTACATAAAAATAATTACCTGGTTAATTGGAGATATATATAGTCCCCCACTTCAATGGATATAACCCAAACTTCATCCTCATTTATAACATTAATACAAATTCATTTCTGTTGTAACCCCCATACTGAGTTATAATCAAATCAATATTACTAAATTAAAGCTATACATAAGTGGTCCAAAGGGTCAAAAAATATTCATCATATCATACGAATTGACAGTAAAATGGTGTCCTAAATATTACATCCTATAATAAGCCAAAAGTAAATGATTTTGAAAATCACCTCACCAATACATCAATGTAAAAACATGAAAAAAAAATTAGTTTCACAAAACCATATTCATCATAATAATAAAAAATCTATAGAAAGATCATTTATGTTAATATTCATTTTCATCCCTACTAATTCTTATTTAACATGGAATTATGTCATCCTAAATGTAAAATGATTTTGGATGTTAAATTTTAACATTTAATCATCATTTATACTTCGAGAATAACTTTTGAAAATATACATTCAATCCAAAATGTCAATAAAATTGAATATATCACTGGAATTATATAATATAAGCTTTAAATTGTTAATCAATCATTCCATTGTGAAATTATTTTCATGTCATAATTTTTAGAAATGTGATTCCTTTAAAATTTCAGTAAAAGTATCAAGGGTCATATTTGTAGAATTACCGGTATATTCATTCCATTAAATATTTTAAAAATTAAAATATTGTAAAAATTATTTTAAAAATCATTTTATAACATTAAAAACAATAATAAAAAATTTAATATCACAATGAAAATTGAAGAAAATGTGATTCAGATCGAAGAAAGAATTGAATATAATTATTCATAAAAATAGTATTTTGAATTCCTTTAATTCATTATGAGAGAAAAATGAATGAAAAACATGTATTCTCCATAAATAACTAAAATTTATAGAGATTTCTTGTTTTTATTTAGAGTTATATCATAAAATCTGATCCTTGAAATTTTATTACAAAAAATCTCATTAAATATTTATATTCTATCATTAAACCATTACCTTATTAGAAACTTATGAATCATAATCCACATAAATAAATTAACATCATATAGATATTTATATATAATATTATTAATGATAATGAAAAAAATCAATTCCATGCTTAGTTTAAACTACACACAAATGAAACATGTAATGTATTTGGCATGTGTCCCATAGAAATAAAAATGAGACAAAAATAACTTATCCCATTGGTGATAATTTTATTTTCAATCAACAATAAATAAACACCTTAAATAAAAAAATTTATATAGTTAATAGTTGGAATTTCATGACACAACCTTTCAATCGGTCTTCATATAATCCTCATTAAAGTATATTAGTTCATAACATAATATTTGTTCAAAATAATCCAATCTGGGATGAAATTATAATACCTAATGTCTAGAATTATATCATACACATTTGAACATATTATATCATAAATATACTTCTATTATTAATAAGATATTAATTTTTTTAATTTATCATAAAATATATGTATTTACTAAAATACATTATTATTAGATAAATAGAATTTATTACATTGTTAATTTAGATGATAAGTCATAAATACATTTGAATGTTTTTTACATTATCTTGATTGATGGAAAAGAAGTTGGGTAAATAGTATATTACCTCTCTAGAATAGTTTTTAGGTCATATATATAACAGTTTCTTCATTAAACCAATACTTATAATATTCCATACAATGATTATTTGATAAACGAATCACATTATTTCAAAAGGCTGTATTCCACTATACACATGTGGAACAATATCATATACCCAAAAATTTATATTAATAAGTCATGTGTGACATTATAATTATAGAATAGTAAATATTTCATTTAAATCCTATCAAATTTTTAAATCCATCATTATATCCTTCCATTATATATGGTGATGTAAACTGAATGAATTATTTCGCATGGTAGTAGTCCACCATACACAGAGTCATATTTTTTTTCAATTTTATGTTATATGAGAGATATGTGGGTAGCTTTATTTACCAAAAAAATTCTATATATAGAAGGAAATAATTATTTTATTATATCACTGTTCAAGATGAGTTGTAGTAGTTTAAGGAATAAATTAAAAAATACATTGTTAATGAATATACTTCTTCTTCTAGTAAACACATTCGGTTTATTCACAAATAATTTATAGTATGGTATCAAATAAAAACATTTAATAATGTATATGTATATGGATTTAGGTAATTTATTTGATTATTACTTTTCAAATACAATGTCTGTTATATTTGTGAAGCATATACAATAGTGGTTTCTCTATTATAAGTGATGGAGATGATTGAATTTGAATTTTTTAAAGAAATAATGATAATCAACATTTTTACATCCCATAAGGCTCTAAAAATGGTCATTGTAGTTAAATATTTTAAATAAGGTTGAAATATAGAATGAAATTTTTTTATATTTTTTATTTCATTTATCCCCTTACAATTTATTACCTAACCCCTTGAAAATAGATATTAAAATTAACTATGGTAAATAAATATAAATGTTTTTACTATTTTTTTGACCTAAAAATATGTAGACATTTTTCGATAATATTAATTATTCTAGTTAAAAATATGGATTTCATTTCATAAATTACAATAGTTTATTTATCATAGTATTTTCAAAAAAGTGAACCTACAAACATGATGAAATAGTTGTTTTCAAAACTGAAAAAATTATGGAGTGTGGAATATTTTAATATCCAAATTATAAATGAAATTGATTTAAAAAACCTAAATCAAATATTTAAATATATAATTCTAATCATATAAATTTTAATTAATTTTTTATAAAATGTGTATATTTGTATATAAATAAAATCAAAAGATATTTTTGAATAAAAATCAACATTTTTTCCAATTCCCTAAAAACATATTCTTTTCATAAAATCATAAAAAATTCACCATAGGTTAAATATGAAATTATATTTAAATAAATATGATAATTCAGTCAAATAAATATTATTAATGTTCAAAAAATTATTTTTAATATTTTTTTTCAAAATCAATCTAAACTCAATTTTTGATGGGAAAAAATCAATTTCGATATAAAAAATACAATACAAAAAATTAATTATATATTTATAAAAATCAATTATTTATCTTAAATATATTAAATATATTTAAAAATGACTATATCCATATACATATACCTAAATTTAATTCTTTTTTTATAATGTTAATCTTTAAGTAATTATAGTAGTAATATATTAAAGTTCATTAAAACAAAGTTTTTTGTGTAAGAGAATCTATCAAAAAAATTTAATTTAATTGAAAATATAATTTTATAAAATAAAGGGGTGTTACATTCTAACTTATTATAATTAATTTCTCCCACAAATGATTTAATTTGAAATAAATCAATGAGTATAGTTCTATCTTATCTTATTCTAATGTCTCCATGTGCCTTCTTAAAATGGTTGGTTTCACAATAAATGATTAATAATAGATTTTTTATTGTTTTGTAGTACATATCACTATAATCTGGAATCACTATTTTTTTTCTCTTTTCAATTATCCTTCACTAGGGGTATCATATATGATTTTAGTTCATTTATGGTATCAACTATGTTTATCCTCATGAGTGATATATGGAACACATCGTTAACTGGGGAGAGGTTTAGCAGAAGTGCCATGTGATAACCAACAACCCCAGTACGTTCCTCAAATTAAAAGGGGATGATATACTGAGGGATTATTTTTCTATAATTTATTAATCACATTAAATTATTGCAGTGATAAATTCTTATAATTGTCTTGTCACCAACATCAAATTCCATGTCGTAGAAACTATTTTCAATGAAACATCTCTATTTACATTCCCCCATTTTTATATGATACCCAATGAATATAAAATTCAATTCTATTTCATATTCTATCTGTATTTTCAATACATTTAATAATCTAAAATCATCCAACCATGTTGGTGTTCTACACATCATCCTATAAATGGATTCATGAGAAGATTTCTAAATGATCTTGTTGAAGATATTGAAGAAAGAAAAATAAACTAGATTAAGTTGTTGATTCCAAACACATTTGAAATCCATAGAATAAGATATCAAATATACCATAGGGTTTTAACTATTCTCATAGTTAAATTTTTAATCTAAGGGTGATATTCATTGATTACCCTAATCTCTATATCCTGAGATTATTTAAGACAACATTAGAATATAATGGTAATCCTTGGATGCAAATTTGAAAAAATAGACTGTGGTCCTTCATTAAACCATTCCTCTTCATTAAGGAGTAAAATGGAATGGTCATATAGTGAGAAATCATATATAATAGTGACTATGTGTCTTGATATTTAAGGGACAAAAACAATATACAATATGTTATTATTTATTAAGACATTTCTATGATTTTGATTTTAAAATCATGGGTGATGTTTTCTTATTTCCATTCTGTTATTGATAATGGGTGTAACATCAACTAAGAAATATTTTCATCATCCTTAAAAAGATGTCATAACATATACCATGATACATATATTTATTAATATATATCATCTTTTTTCCACATAAAATACACTGTCTAATATTTCATTAGTAGGAACTATAAATTTGGCGTCCTCTTTTTATTGGCTCAATCCCTACAGCATTGTCGAATGTGACATGTTGTCACATGGTTTGTGGGTTATCATTTCGGAAAAATATATTAATAAAATTCATATTACTTCTCCAAATTGAGATAATATAAATTTAAATTTACATAAATTATATGATAAAACATTATGGTTTATTAAAACACTATTCTTATGTCTATAAAATGTAATGGAATACCTCTATGAATAATGTTTTTGATAGAGAATATTCAAAAAAGGTTATACTTCCATTAAATTTACCAAAAATATACTTAATAAGAAAAAACATTCATCACATAAAACATAATAAGGATTTTAAATTATGTTTAATATAGGATCAAACATAAACACATGACCCCATAATTGCTTCTATGACACATAAATTAATCTTACATTGACACATATATTCTTAAAAAATTATATTTAACACATTATTAATTAAATATGATATTATATTTTTAAAAAGTAATCTATTGGATTCTTGGGTTCATTATTCCACTAGTCATAATATCAATGGCCACTTCATTATTTGAGAATCCCATAAGAGGGAGATAATATATTATTAGATTCACATAAAATTTCACTAAAGGACGAATTATATAAATTTTATAAGGCTCATTCAAAAAATAAAATGATGACATTCCCATCTAATTACTAGAGGATATATGTTCTTTATTAATCATGATTCACATTATCTATTTTAATTACATAAGATGTCTCATTCTCATTTTAATTCAAATTAATTTGTTGGTTATCATCACAATTATCCCTTGGATTGAGGAATTTATTTACAAAATTAGAAGACTCCTAAAAATTTAAGAAATGGATTTGGGGTGGTGTATTCTTTGTAGAATTATATTTATTCACATCATTAGATAACTATTACCCATCACTTAATAATTCATCCTCTCAATTATCATCCCTTATATAGTTAAAATTTTTATTTGTTTCGTTCAAAAAATTCCAACCATGTCTCAACAAACACATCAAGCATGGAGGAAATATCATCTTGATCATTACATAACTATTTTTTAGTTTTCATTGAATTCCATATTTATTTTCTTATGAATCATTGATATAGAATATTTACTATAATAACCATCCAATTTCTGATAGCATATCAATGTATGTCTTTATATAAATGGAATTCTCTTATATATAACTCTCTTAAGGTAATTCATTTTAGTCAACTGAAGAATAAACCAATGATCATTCCCTACTGTCTATTTTTGAAGTGTAGCATTTCACATGGATTGTAAAATTTACAAAATTGATACCAATAGATACAAAATTCTCCTATTTAATTTCATGGAATTACATATTAATTATCATAAGTATAGTATGAGTAAATTACAAAATGAAAAATAATCTATTAATCTCATCTAACTCTTTGGGCTTAATTTTTTTTCATATTAATGATGAGATTCCAATATGGATGTGGATCACCTTCAAAATAAAAAATATCCAATATATTGTTTCATTATAAAGACTCTTGAGGATAGAAAATATATTATCAATGGTAGGGATCAACTTACAATTATCTATTAGATCAGATGTATAATAAACAAGAATTAAAAATATCATAACGTTGAGTTTGTGGAAGAATTCAATTTCTTTCTTATTGAAAATAATTTCAGGTTTATAGCTTTAGATAATTATTCGATAATTAATACCTAACATCCCATAATCTTATATGAGGATACTACCAAAATAGTATCTATTATTTAAAATATTACAATTTTGAAATTAAACATGATTTAATTTAACGATAAAAACCATATTGGCATCATCATAAATCTTACCAGCCCATATACCATATGAAAAAAATTTCAATAAAATAGAAATAGTATAAAATTCTATGCATATGACATAAAATAAGGAAATAACCATTAGTCTATAAACTTATTAAACTCAAGATTTGTTTTCATAAAATCATAATCTTTACCAATAAAAACAAAACTAATTAAATCGTAATATTCCTAAAAATACTTCTTAGAATTCATAAATCAGAAAAGTAACTTATGGAATCCTTGTCGTACTTACATTGCAGCTTTCACAACTATATAGGGAGTAACATTTATTTTTATGTTTAGAATACCCATCATAGAATATTCCAAAAATATATAAGGAGAAAACATATTTTTTATCACCATATCATTGCCCAATGTATTGGAGAGAAATCACTCGATCACCTGCTATCAGTTTATAATATAACTACCCATATATATAAGAAATTAACAATAACCAAAATAATATGACAACAAATATATAATACATAATGTTAAAATAACATTTCCACATTATAATCAAAAGATATAATTTCATGATATTGAAATAATAAATCCTTTCTCAAAACCATTTCCAATAAAAAATACATGTAAAGAGAATATGTTATGTATATTCCTATCAAAAACATTTTTTCTTATAGATAAATACAAATATCTAATAATTTTTATGGTGGTAAAGAAGTCATTTTCCCCATATATGTTAAAAATATTCCTTTATCAATTTTGTTTGAAATTAAAAAAATACATATAAAAGAATACTAAAAAATAGAAAATAAATTATAGATATCACTAAATTATGTGATATTAAAAATTAATTTCACATATAAGAGTTGAATGACACAATCCAGATGTAGAAATTTAACTATAATAATGGAAATTGTGTTAAGAAATTTCCTTACCACATGTGTGGCTTTCTCTTAGGATCCTACACATCCTAAATAATAATCTTATGTAAATTTTTACTTTCACTAAACAAAATTTAAAATTTATTATTCATTTTATTTCACTTTTTACCTAGTTAAAATGATTTCATAATTATTTTTGTTCATGTAGGACGTTTTCCCTATATTTGTTACTTGCGTAGAAAATGAAATTCGTATGACGTCAATAATCTATGTGGTCAAAATCCCATTATCACTGGAATAAAAACCATGATATTAATATATTATATATTAATTAGATAATTACTTATATTAATCATTTATGACAAACAAAAAACAATGTTCTTAGAGATAGTAGGCCATTCGTAAGCAAGAATGCTATTTTCATTTTTCCTATAAAATTTAAAGATAAAAATTAAATGAATTGTGCGTAAATATGCGTTCTTATATTATATCATTATATTATTATTAATATTTAATATATTTAGTATTTTCTTTTAAAACAATATTTAAAAAATTACATTCATTTCAGAATAAATCATATCATTTTGATGTTGTAGTAGTCAACACTTCCCCAACCAATGATTTCATATGACCCCAATTATGATAGCATGAAAGTATGTTTAAAATAACCATAAATGACTATTAAATAGCTAATAATATAGATATTAAAATATTATTTTACCAGAATAATGGTTTCAATACAATAAATGATGGTTGTAAAGCATGTATATCAAAAAAATGTATTCACAGCGGCCATTAACCGACATAACATAGAAAACAAATTCATTTCGTTGAATAAGAGGATGTGATAATAGAAATAGATATACTATATTCTATTAGAAAAACAAAACTAGATATTTTACATGATGATTCATTTTCCATGAAATTATATATAATGATGTGAGAATAAATTATAAAAAGAAAATAAATTAATAGAGGTACTTTGGGAACATTTCCTCTTGCATATTTTCTCTTTGATAGACTGTCGAGGGCCATATATTAGACCTTTTGGAGAGACTAGTATCACTAGGACATTGGGAGGGTTATTTAGTGGTTTTAGGTCAGATATTTGAGGAGCTACCATAAATGTTGGTTTAATTAGGGTGGTGGAGAGTTGGTATTTAATCATGAGGAGAGACGTGTTCTAGTGATTAGTATATTTATTACTTTATATTAAATGAAAATAATATAATTGCGGAATTAAATTACCTGTTAATGAATTTTTATTAATGTTTTAGATAGTGGTTTGGGTTAATCCACACCTCATACAACCATTAAATGTTGTAGTTTTAAGGTATGCTATCATTTTTACATTTTATTTTAACTCTTTAAAAATTTTCCTTTTACTGTGGTAAATTTTATTTCCATGGTAAATTTTTATAAATAAAAATTAAATCAAACTCAAAATATAATACAGAAATTATTATTCCAAATATAGAATACATTTTACATAATTCAATTAATAAAATATGGAAAACTAAATTTAAAATTTAATTTTACAGAAAAAACAATAAGATAGTTTTTGTTGTCAAGAGTTAACTTGTTTGTCTTGTTTTTACTTCTCATATCAATTTTAAAATGATCCCAATGATAAAAAATTGATTAAATGATAAAAAATATCTAAATTTTTTTTAAATCATATTAAAATTAAAATATATCAATATAAATAAATTATACCAAAAAATAGTTTGAATTAAAACACTGTAATTTGAACTATTCATTAAAATATGAATTTTATAAAAATAAATTCAAAAAAATTATTCAAACTAAATTTTCAGGTCACTATTTCGAAAAATATGTTTATTTTTTCAAATATAACTGAATAATGCATGTAAATATCGATTTGAAATTTGTTATCCATCAAAATAATGTGCAATTTTATTTTTTTTAAACACTCATCTTATCAGAAAGAAATTAAATTTGTGCTTATATCATGTCTAGAAAACATATAAAATGAACTTTAAACATCAAATAAATATATTAATTCGTTAATATAATACAAAAATAGTGACTCTATTATTTTATAAGAACAATATTTTTATTTCAAAAGTTTTTTTAAAAAACGCATCATTTATATTAAATTGGTTTATATTTCAATTTCTAGTTAATTTGATAAACAATGAATCGTTATATAAACATGTGTAAACCCAATTTTAGTAATCTAGTTAATTTTTTTTCATTACCTCCATTCTATAGTATATATGATTACTATCATATATAATGAAATTAAGATAATAAATTATGATAAATGTTGTGTATCATGTATGTTATCGAACATTGTGTTTCATTTTAAAAATCTTGGGATGTTACATTCTCCCACACACTGGAAGTTGCATCCTCAAAATTTTAATATGGGCTTGGTAACTAAGGTATGAATTTTCAATGTACCTTTATTGAAATCCCACATTAGAAAAATGATTAAATCAACATCCAATTAAAAGAATGGAATGTATGATGGTTACCTAAGACAACACATAATAGGGTTCCATGTTGGAAAACATGTATATATAATAGAAAACCAAAAATAATGTTCTTATGATGATTAAAAAAATATCATGATAATGTTATAAATGAAAAAAAACATAAATAAGTTATTTGTTAAAAGGTCGTTGATTTCCCAGTATTAAAAGAAATTATACGACATTTTTGATTTAGGATATTCTTAACCTAAACGAGGAATTATTTTACTACCAGTAATAAGATCAAAAGAATGTATACTTACTTTTATTTTAGAGTTTCATCCATTTATATAATTACTCTAAAACTCATCATTTTTTATTAAAAATTGAGTATTAATGAAGAATAATATTTTATGAAAAATTTTAATCCAAAACAATTAAATGATATATTCATCCTGTCTTGGAGAATAAAGCAAAACACAAAATTTTAGGAAAGGATCAGATAATTCATTCAAATGAAAAAACCATTATATAATGAAAAACTACTTTTAATATCTAAATTTCAAAACTAATACACCATGTTCAATGTAGACTATTGGATAAATAATTTTCCATAAAATTCCTCAAAATAATCCAAACAATTATTAAATCCATAAAATTATATGAATTTGAAAACATAGTATTATAAGTTAGATTTTTACACTTGCCCCAAAATAACATCATTCACTCATAATTTCCCATAAAAAAAATTTAATTTCCAAAATCACTTAATCATCAAGATATATCAATCATTTACATAAACAAACTGAGTCTCCATAAGTCCATAATCAAAACATAGATTCATCAAAAATAAAATTAAACCATTACACCTCATATAAAATCACATTGTATTTTATTTTCCTTTGTCATATTGGGTTCCCAAAATAGTGAATGTCTTCTAAAATAACATTTATTAATTAATCCCAAATTAAATTTTTATCTACAATAATATCTATTTGATAATTGTTTTTCCCAAAACCAACATATTCATATTCCATCATATAAATTTTCTAAAATGAAAAATCCATTCTAACTAGGGACTTTATGTAGAAAAATGGTAGGATACATAACAACTTTTCTCTTTGGTTTTGGGTTTGATTCCTATAGTCTTGTTGTACATGATAGGTTGTCACCCATTTTGTGGTTTGTACCTTTATATAAAACTCATAAAAAATATAACTATAACATCATTTAACATCAATGTCTATCTTATACCTATAATTTTTAGACAAACTGATAATGACCACAACATATTGATTCATAAACACTTATATATTGACGATTTTTTATTTCACCTCTATTTGAGTGAATAAAACTACTCCCAAAAGATTAAACATTGTACTTTGATTATGGTGTCCAACTGGTTTCATCATAAATTTTTTAACGTAGATAAAAGGCCCGTGTAATTCAAAATATTATTTACAGATTCTTCAAAATAATATGACTCCATTTTCTATATAAGACATGCATAACATTTTTCCAATGGGTGTTTTCATATAAATTTTTTGGGAAAAAATATTTCATGACATATAATTTCAAAACATCAGATTATGTTGTTTTTTATACGACTATCATACCATGTTTTACTTGAAACATTCAATCAACTGTCCTTTTAAAATACCTTAAGTATGTGCAGAAAGAAAATATTTTAAAATAAGGAACAAATATACTGTGCAAAGGACTCCTTTTTTCACATTTTAATTAAAATCATAATATTTTTCATAATTTGGTCGCATTGAAAAATATTTAAAAATTCAGTCATAAAATTTACTTTTTTCTAATATGATAATATTAAGATAATTTTATTCGATTAAAAACAACCCATGATCCATGATGGAATAAAGGAATAGTAGATGTGTCCGATATCTTATAATACTTTTTTCTAGATAGTAGAATGCTTGAAATAATTTAATATTCATCAGAACATTACAATGCACTAATTATTGCAAGCATTTCATTATGAACATATAGGAATGTAGGTTGAGTTCCTACTCCTTCCATTTGTAAGTTAATATACTCAATATGAAATACATATATAAAAAGGAATCATCATAAAATAATAGACAATATAACTAATCATATGTTTAACCAAAACTCATAATCCCTAAATTTATATAAACCTTTCATTTGATACCAACTATATGGCCACATCACTAAAAATTTCATAATATTATGTTCAATTGAGAATTTACTTGATTTTTTTAAGTATCCTTTCAGGTTCTCTATTTTATATCATCATTATCATTAATACAAAACATCCCATAAACACTATAAAATCATAAGTTTTAGGAAATAAAAACTATGTTCAATTGTGTACATGATATGCTTCATCATGATTAAATGAGCAACTAAATGTTATTAGATAAATGATACAATTTTTAACTATATGTTATAATGGAAGGTACAAAAAAATTTATCTAAATTATAAACATATTATTAACACATGGATAAAATTAATTCTTTATAAAAAAATAATTATCAATAAGTTTATAAATATTTTAAATTAGAAGGAAATGTTTTACAGAAGAAAAAAAATTTAATGAATATAAGAAATTTTAGAATATTAAAAATACATTATTGGTGAATTTTATTTAAGAAATATATATTTAATATATTTAATTTAATAATTATTATTCATTTTATATATTTTCTAGACAATATATAATAATAAAATCATTTTTAAGCATAAGAGAATTATTTTTCAAAAAAGACATTTTAAACTGTTTAGATGGGGAACCTAATTTATATATAGCTTCTCACACTTTTATAAGTTTTATTTTACCAAATAAACTTTTTCTTTTGAATTGGGTACTAAATATTTACATTTGATGAATTTTTTATATGTTTCTAATAAAACTCATATTTTAATTAATAGTGAAAAATATTGCATTTTAAATCAAAAATGGTTTTTTTCGAAGATATTTATATTGTTAGATTATTTAATTTTCTGGTTTAAAATTTAATTAAGTTATTTTATTATCAGTTAATACAATTTATCTAATTTTATGTAATTTCACTTAAAAATTTGATATAAACTCAAAACAATATTTTAATGGTAAATAATTTTCAGAAACAACTTTTATTGTTTTGACAACATTAGTTATTTTAAAATTAATTACTGGATCATCTATTTTTTTTTAATTGGGAAAATGGATAATATATTAGTAATTATAATGTCATAATTATTTAAATAATTACATTTAATTTTTGTGCATGACGAATTGTAATTTCAGTTATTATATTTATATACTATGGTTAAAGTGTAAATAATGTTAATAAGGGTAAAAAAATTAGAATAATTTAAAACCAACCTAACACATGTTATAATTCTTTTGGATATGATATATCCAACCAATTGAACCACTGTAATGAACATGTGGCACTTTTATGCCACATGGGTGGGATTATGACACTTATTAGTTTTAATTTAATGAAAAGGAAAATATGTTACAGATAAAAGTCGTCAAAACAAAACAAATTTAATATCACTTTATATAAGTGATATTATATATTAAAATAGTAATTATAAATATTATTAAAAATTACTATATTAAATAATTTTATTTATAATTTATAAATATTAAATAATTATATTTATTTTTGACACAATAATGATGTAGTGATTTCTTCATAAATTATTGATTCTAATAAATGAAATTATATATAATAAAATAATATTATTTTACATTATTTATATCATACAATATTTTTCTAGGTGAATATGACATGTTATAAGACTGTTAATTTTTTAAAATTCACCTTTATGTTGGGATTTTATTTAAATTCAATAAAATAAATAATTTAATATTAGCATACTTTTTTTTAATAAAATATTAAAATATCAAATTATTTCAAAATCCTAAAAATAGTTAAAAATTTTAAAGTTTCTATTAAAAGTTATAAAATTTTATTTATTATCCTATTATGGTAAATTTACCTTATATAAGTTTAATTAAATAACCTATTAATAACATTAATCATATTACCAAAATAAGAATTAAAACAGATTAATTACAGGTAAATTGAAAAGTTAAGGTTAAAAATAAAGTAAATACATGTCAAAAATTATTGTATAAGATTATTTCAACATATAATGTTCTTATATTTTACATATCTCATGTTGTTGCCTTTTGAATTAAAAAATTAATTTATATTAATTTAACTAATTAAGAGACTCTAAGGCTTCACTTTCCCAATCCTATAAAATGGTACCCTCTCTTCTCTAATACTCTCACATAGTGGACCCATTGGATCATCCATGACGTACCAACAACTATTCCCATAATCCATCCCCTCAATACTGAATACACATTTAGTGTAGAATATCCTCCTAAGGAATATTTTTTATATAAACCCCAAGGAATTTAGCAGATAATGTGGTATCACATCCACTAATATTTTTTTGTTTTATTTCCTTCCTCTACTACATAAAATATATTTTTCTATAATTAAATCAGAATAAAATTATCCTATATATAATAGAATGTTTTTATGCTATCATTTTTATCAACACTTACATATAAATCCATTAAATGTGTACAAACATACTATTTCTATATATGGAAGTCTACTACCTCAAGAAGAGACTATTGTTAAGTGATCCCCTACCACCTATAATGGTGTCCTTTATAATTGAATCAGTTACAAATATTATATATATTATATCTATATTGTATCTTGGATTATTTATTTTTTATTTAGAATATACATTTATGCTTTCTATTTCGTGTAAATATGATAATTTCATTAAGGATGTTTGGACTACCACCCCCTCAAATATATATTAATATTTCTATTATACATGGAATGTATAAATGATGGTTTTATTAAATATATCAGACATATATGAAATTATTAAAATTATAGTAATATAATATACATTGATATCATTTAATTTTAATTCATTATAATTACTAATGGATGAATTTACTATTCATGCGTACGTACATTCTACCGTCTTCAGGAATGGTGCATTTTATTTCTTATATAAAATATTAATGATTATTCTAATTTAATATATAATGGATATATATGATATTTAAATCATGAATTAAATTCTGGTGATGATTTATTTGTGTATAAAGGGACAATTTACATAAAAACTAGTTTGCCTTTCACTCATCTTCGGTGATAAACCAAGGGTTTGTGGATACATTATAACCTTCATTGCATTAGGTATGGTAGTCGACCATATAGATATTCAACATAGGGTTATGTGTAGAAGATAACTGTCTAGTTATTCCATTAATGTATTATTATGTCTCAAGATAAAATTATATGTTACATGTTTCTTTCTATGGTTTTATGGTAATATTTTGGTCACAAAAATGGTAACTAATGTGATTAAATTCAGTGAAGAGTATTTACTACTTCATAAAGGTGAAAAGTGTTATTTTATGATAATTTATTCATTTTTTACATGTTTCTATAAATAATAATATTTTTAATTCTTTTGGTATCCCTTATTGTGATTTTTATGCTCATCCCATGTTTGGAAATATTTTTATCATGACATAATGAAGAATAGAGTCAAGGATTGGATCATGGAATATTTTTTCTATTTAAACACGATTAGAACCCATGTTTCATATAAAATGTTTCTCATTTAATAAAAGTGTATAATTACTAAAAGTGTCTACTTTTAATATTTAAGGTGTAATATATGAGTTATGACATGTTTCCATAGATCTATAAATTTGAGAAGATGATTTATGTGAATGAAATCCCAAATATTGACTTATCTCAACATTATGTAATGTTTAAGGATTAGGAATTATACTCATACAATAGGATACAACCAAAACAGAATCCATTTTTTTCAAAATATAAATCATTTAAAAAAATGATTTCTTTTATTGATAAAAAATATTAACTTATTCCATTCTCTTAACAATCCTTATTCCCTGTGGGAAACATGTTAACAACAGTATATCTGCAAAAAAATAAAATATTATATAATAAATGTGGAATGAAACCATTCATCCAACGAAATTTTAATCTGACCAAAATAGTTTCCTAAAATAATATCATTCACCATTAAAAAAAATCCTACATCATGTTATAATAATCCTAAAAAAATTCGTAGATATCAATAATCATAAAGGTACCTTGTGTAATTCATATCATACTAACATTATAGTTTTTATAGCTATATAAGGAGTTACCATCATGATTACATTTGGAACACCCATCATAGTATATTCCCTATATCAATAATATAATCTATATTGATTATATCAATCTTGTTCCTCAATTCATTAAAGAGCTTTCATGGGCTCGCCCACCATTAGAATATCAGATAAAAACACATATATATAAGTAATGAAAAACACCCAAAACATATGAACAAAACATAAATCATGAATAAAGGAATGATAACACCTCCACATTGCAATCAAAAGATATTAGTTAAATATATCGACATAATCAATCATCTATCAAAGTAATTTTCAAAAAAAAATACATGAATGGGGAATATTTAATTTAATTTCACTTTAAAAGCATATTGTCTTATAGTGGAATCCAAATATGAAATAATTATTATGTCATCAAAGGAGTCATTGTCATAGTAAACGTTAAAAACATTCATTTTTTCATTTTTTTTTTGGAAATTCAAACTCTCCATATAAAATATTATATATAAAAAACATAGAATAAAATTAAATATATAATTTATAAAAGATATATTAAAAATTCATTCCAAATTTTATAATTAAATGGCATAGTCAAGAAGTATAAATTTAAACCAATGAATGAAAATTTGGTTAGTAAATTATCTTACCTCATGTATGAGTTTTCTTAAATTTTAATTATCATTCTGAATAATAAAATGTGGTTAATTTATAGATTATTGATATCTTTGTTCATGTTTTTTTCATATTATATCACTTGTTATAATGATAAAAAAATTACATTATTATTTATGTTCAAATAGGATGTTTTGTCGACATTCGGTACATGAGTCAAATAATGAATATGGTATGACATTAATAGTCAATGTTGATAGAATACCACTATATATATAATTTAAAACATGATATAAATATATTATATTTTCATTAGATATGTTTTAATAAAAATCATTGAATACAAACAAAAAACACCAGTCATTGATATGGTTTTCCACACATATGGAATAACACTATTTGGGGATATCAATAATGATTTTACTTCAATATTCCAAAATTTATCTTAAAATTGATAGGATTCAAAATATTATGATAAAATATTTTATTACAAAAAGTACACACCATTTTAAAATTTTGTATATATTGAAATATAAATAAACTTATCCTTATACATATCTTTGGGGATATCAATATTGATTTTACTTCAAT
Organism: Viscum album; assembly: GCA_963277665.1. NCBI lineage: Eukaryota > Viridiplantae > Streptophyta > Magnoliopsida > Santalales > Viscaceae > Viscum > Viscum album. The sequence goes on along the minus strand of OY728151.1, from coordinate 662,758,172 downwards.
ATTCAAAATTTTATCTTAAATTTGATAGGATTAAAAATATTATGATAAAATATTTTATTACAAAAAGTACACACCATTTTATAAAAATGTTAATTACATTTCCCAAAATCATAACCATGGATAGTAGTGTTTTAGTGTCACTCATGACTAAGTACACAATCTTGTTATTTAATTAATTATCTCTAATACCCAATGATAGAAATTTTTTAGTGGGAGACATGTAATGATTTAATTAATAAAAATCCCTATATCCGTAATTAATATAAATAAAATTCATCCTCTAGAAATTATTATATGAAATTTCAATATATAAATATATAACAATAAATATTGTGATAAATAATGTTGAGTGTAAATTTCCACACTATAATGAGTTCCTATCTTTAGTACAGGCACATTCACATAATATTATGATACAATATATTCATGTTGATAGTCCCCCATATATGTTAAACTACCAAATGGTGACATGGTGTAAAATTCTTAAAGATGACTCATGTATGAAAAATATATTGGTTATTTCATAATTCAATCACCAATGTTTATTTCTAGTTCTGGTCACTAAATCTGGATAGGGATGATATATCATGTAGGCTAATATTTAAGAAGTTTTCAAGGATAAATTGAAGAATATTATGAATAAGGTGATCATTACACTAGACATGTTTTAATAGAAAGATGGATCATGAGATTTTAATTGATAGATTTCTCATATCATTTTAACTCATTTACTCTAGTCTAGATATGGGTTACCAAAAGAAATGTATAGAGTAAATTCTAAATTAACTATAAAGAAATTATTCGCAAAGTAAATAAAAATAGAAATGAATGTTTAATCTTTATTTCTTATTGTGAAAAAATAGATTGAAAAGGAAAAAATTCCAATGGAATATAATATTGTAATCACATTCAAAACATTATTAAATGAAATAATGTTGCATAATTCACATGATGTTATTTTAATTTCATATCATGAAAAAATATATGGAAGTTTAATAACAATAATTTGAATTATTAAAGACGGTTCTTTCTTGTAGTTCATGTATGGTTTTAATATAATATTTTATGAGTTGGTTGTAGGTATTGGAAATTAAATAGATTATTTAATCCACCTTTTTATATTTTAATATAATAACCATGTTAATATATAAATTTTAATAGATGTAAGGTAGATTATCCAAGCAGTGTCGAAAGGTTGAATCGGATTTCAATGGTGTCGAGTACACAAATTAAATTTTTCAATGTGAATTGTTATTATAAAAATATTATTTTCTATAAAAAATATTTTGCTCTCATTTCCTATGGATAATAGGAGACACTATTCCAGGTTCTCGAATGAATTTCATTTCTGCTAATTTATAGCCAACCAAATGTTCAATGATACATAAATCATTGGTAATATTTAATGAATATAAAATGTAATTTTTTACCTAGTTGTGGAAGATAATTATTTGTTTAGAAAAACTTATGCTAATGAAAAGGATATACCATGTATGGTATTTAGACTATATTGAGCTAAACACCATTTATATATCAGTGAATTTAGTTTATATAAATAAATCTTCAGAAATAATGGTTTGCACATGGATTTTGCAATTAGTAAAATAAGTTACTGTGGACTATTAGAAGGGGATGAAACTTTAAAATATACATAATATGATTCCTTTAGATGATTAAGAAATGTATTGTGATTTGTGGATTTGTATTTTTATAAGATATAAATTTATTCGGGTCAATAAGAAGAATAATATAATGACCATGTAATCATCAATCAATATAATTTATCATAGAGTAATTCCAAAACTCACATTACCTTATTTACATAATGTAATTGAGGTAAATGTGTATGATTCATGATGATTCCATAAATGTTATCATTGATAAAACAATATCTTTCATTATATTCCTAAACTAACATTCTATACATCAGAGTTATGATGTAATGTATATCAATGATTCAACTTGAAGAAACATCCATTACATTTCCTTACAAAATTTGAAAATAACAGAGATATCTCATTAAATAATTTCAATTAATATGACAATGGAATGTAATGACAATTTTATTATAATAGAAATCCATAATGTTATATGGACATGTGTTTTGATGAAATGAGAATGTATGGATATAAAAAAACTTACATCAAGATAAATACATTGTGCATCAAAATTAATTATCATATCATTTGATTATGAATAAAAAATACACATTGGATAGAAGAATGATTGTCATGGTTTTAGCCAATACATGATTAACATGTAGATTCCATATTCACTAGTTCACGAAGTGCATGTTGTAGGGGAATGATCTAGATATAGATATTGTGTAAAAAGGATAAATCCTTGTGGATGATTTTTTATTCACTATAGTCAGTGATAAATATTTTAATGTGAATAATATTTCCTAAAAATAAAAATAATATGGAAGTAATTTATTATTGTAAATAATAACATAAATTCAATATTCGATTCATGTATCAAAATAAATAGGTGATAATTATTTTGAATACTACATCTGGTATTCCAGAGAGATAATATGTGGGTGGTACATATGTGGTACTAATAATGATATATTTTTTATACTATCAGCATCGGCCTAAATCCACTAGAATTTTAATTATCATTATTACTTTATATAAAAATGTTTTTGAATTGGATTTCATGACCATCAATTGATGATGGTTTCTATATGACACAACTAGAAATGAATGTTCATGAACAAAAATGATATTAATGGATTAATGTTAATTAAATGAATGTTATAATTATAGTAAGATACAATATAATATAATATTTATTTTGATTTATTTATTTTATTGTGTATACTAGTTCCCAGTGGGATCAATATTTTTTTTCCAGTAAAATATGTTTGGCTACATATGAAAGATAGATATTGGTCTTTTTACTATGTTAATATTTGGATTGATGTAATTTATTGAGACTGTGAATTAAATTAGAAACATGTGCTTTTTTTAAACGATCTAATGAGGTATATCTAAATTTTTTTAGATATAGTCAATAGTACATATTAAAACGATATTTAAAGAATACGTGTTGGAAAAATTTAATTGTGAACTATTACCAATGTCACGAGGCATAAATATCATCGTATAAAATTTCTATGACACGAGAGGATATTAGTATGGTGATTTTAAATCCATATTATGAAGTGATGAATCATTAATGTTTTCCATAATATATATCATAATTGTTATAAACAGGATAAAGTTTATAATAATAAATTAGTAGATATCTCAAACATCTCAACAAGGGATGCAATGAGAACTATCTTATTGTACATCAACAAGTACAAATGACATATACCTGTTATATAGAGAAGAAATGATACTAGTTTTTAGTGGAAAAAAGACTTCATTATATCAATGTGATCTAATATCAAAGCTTGGATAAGGTGTTGAGTTATAAATGATCTTAAAATTAGATGGTATATACACATACAAATACATAGTGTGTTGCATATTTTAAGGTATCTAAGATTCATTTATACAAAGATCATTTCTATTTATTGGTATCACACATAGTAGCTATGTATTATAAAAATTGAAATTATGATATTAATTTTGTCATAGATGTCATGTTATGATAGTTTAAAATGGTACATACTCAAGGATACCATCTATTTGTAAATCTTAATATGGGAGGTGAGGTCGCATTTAGAATAATAGACATGTGGTAGAATCATTGAAGACCCGACTAATAAATGATCCACTTAGATGAAACATTATTTTTAAAATGTGATAACTAACATGTTTGGTTATCATGACGACTCTAGTGCTTGTTGGAGTGTTTTAATAGTTTTTTCCCATGAACCAACTTGAACATTGCTTTTTTATTTCCAATATATGCATACAATTAGATATACTTGATAAATAATTCTTATTAAAAAATATATATTTTTATGGGAACTATTTAATGTTAATATCTATATATCAATCCAATTATAAAAAGGTTATAAAAAATCTAGGATGTATTGAAAACCTAGACATACCATGAAAATAATCGTAAACATGTATCATATTATCTAGATTCATCTTAATATGTGAGAATAATTAATAATTTAATATCAGGTGTAAGGGTCTCATAAGAATTAATAATTCTTCTTATAATGTTTTCATATGGCGATCCATTGTAGTGAAATCATAAAAAATTAAATTACAATAGAAACACCAAATATTTTAGGTTTTATTCGATGTTTCTAGGTATGGAAATGTGTATTAGTCTCTAGACATGAGATCATTATCAATGGGTGATAGTTAATCACCTACATTAATAAAAGTTTTAGAACATGATAATGAAATTGTTGTGGGGTATCTTAGGTTGGGTGCGTCATTAGAAGTATGATATTATTTTAATGGTCAAGAAAGGATTTGGAACATCTATATTAAAGAAGTTACATATACTTGGAATAATTGATCAATTTGGCGGTACCTCAATAAGACGATGTCCATATATGTTAATGGTAAATAATTCTAATCAGATTGATAGATAATAAAACTAGAAAATTATGACGACATGCGTGTGTGTCTTACATTATGAGATATTAAATGAATATATATTATATTACATAGTGTGTTTAGTTAGTGGGTTCTCATTGACTTGAATTTACTTATCTTATTTGGGTCCAAAATGTATTTCTAGAACAACATCTATGTCTTTGAATTGTACTTAATACCATAAGGATATGGGCATAGAGGGTCACACATTATATCATTTTCATACATAATCCCTATTCAGTTTCATATGTATATTCGACTTAGTGTTCCCAAAAATTGGGATCATAGAATTTTCTAGGGATATATGATCACCAAATGAGTAAATAAATTTTATATTACTCACATTATAAATAATTCTAATTGGATTTATAAATTGAATATATTTACAAGAATTACTGTTAGTACATGGAAATAGTGTTTGAATTAAATTTAGATAAAAATATTCAAGGCTCGTTTAATATTTGTGGGAATAAAGATTCGAGTATTTGAATCTAGTATTATAAGATAATGTTCAAACTTGTTTTAATATTTTGCGGTTTAGGGTTTCATATATGTGTAATTTAAGAACACACCATATGTAAAAGAGGATAGCCTCTCACTAATGACTACTCATTATCACTCTCTCATATTCTAATTCCCACATTGGAGAGATAGAATATTTAGATATAGAAGTTCAGATAATGTTCTCTATCATGCATCATATGCAAGGCGATGTAGTTATTTTCGATGAAATGATGTTATCATAATATTTCCTCTCTTACACATATAATATGATGATCCACATTTCTATAGATTATTGAAGTGTATGTGGAAAATATAAAGGAATTTATTTTTGGATTCTTCGAGTAGTTATTTCCAACAACATGTAGATTCCGTGTGTTGCCTCCTATCAAACTAGATATTTGTGGTTTTAATTTTTGTGCTTAATCATCAAAATATGAGATCATCAGATGGTAGTCCGGAAGTATTTCCCTAACGGTGTTGTGTTCATCTTGATTATCAGTGTATTTTTTTTAAATCGAATGTTTCTGGGATTCTGATGGATCCCTGATACCTTAAATGATTCACTAGTGTGGGTGAAAAAATACCTTTCAAGGTGACTCCTATAGGTCCACTGAAATTACCTATAATATGTACATAATTTATTGATTCAACTCCCATTAGAAAACATCTACAACCGTATATATAATTACGCTGAATATTTTTAGTTGAAAATATTACCATAGGATTAGTATTCAAAAAACATATGATATTATTATTTGCAGCTCAAAAAAATATTTTATATAGAAAATCGTTCTATACTCTATTTGATAATAATTTGTCTGGTGCACTCATTTGTTGTCTAAAATAGCTCTATCTTTGATGCCTCTTAATATTTCACTTCTAATCAATGACATTATCGATGAATAACCAAAATAGTTTCTGAAAGATTATTTAATAGCTACATTTTATTGGTTCAATATCAAATTCCTCTAACCATAACCCATAGTTGGTTCTAGTTCCTTATAAAATTTTATTTTGATAAAAAATAAATCTAGAATGAAATCCATACCACTTCTCTTAACTTGTGAAAATATGAATATTGTTCCACACATTTCTAAAATACATCAAACTTATTATATAAATATTATCCACATTTAATATAAGGGAACCAAAATTAAATTTCATGCTCATATTAAACAAAAAACTAAAACCTTCTACATATTTTAGTTTATTTAGACACATATAATACATTCTATGTGATTTTTTATGATTCATACAAACATGACATATTATAAATTATTCATACCACTCTATACTCATTTATAGTAATCTGTTTCAAAATAGGATTATCATTTGGAAAATATTAATCATTAAATAAAAATCATGGTATCATTATTCGTACAAACATTAACAAGTATATGTAATGTTTCTATGTACATTATATACCTAAATTATATATACGATGACATGGATTTGAACTTCTCCATCAAGTATACTTCACATTGAACAACTTATTGATGTAATTATACATTATTTTATGATCATATTCATGTATTTTCCCTCTTATATAAATTTTATAATTTTCATCAAATGGAAATATACACTTCGCGCTATCTCTAACAACACAATTTCAAACAATAAATCATTCAAAAAACTATATATCATACAAATTTTCAAAAATCATCGGTCAGATGATATCTTAATTCATTATTATATTGTTGTTCATCGATAAGATATAATAATGATCATTTTAAATAAATATACATATTCCCCCTCACATTATAATTTTATGATTGGTTAGACTTTTTTTATATAATATATGGTAGACTCCCTAGATTTCCAACCCATAAACCACTCAGACTAAAATTATTTTGTTTATATAAAAACTAATTATAATCAACATGAATTACTAATAACATTACACTGATTGATTCATTATATATCTATATATTTGATCCATCATTACATATTTTCTCATAAATATCACAATAAATATTTATACGAATATTCCTTATGCTTTATAAAAATCAGTATAATGGAGAAACATTCAATGGGAATTATAAAATAATATAATCTTTTATTTCATAACATTGAAGAAAATACATTGCACAACATTAACATTATCAATTCATATTTTTTTTGCCTATGTAACATCAATATTATTCATATTTTTTCCCAGTATAATCAATCAATTAGACATAAAATAAGTTTTTATATAAAATATTTAATAGTTAAAATATCATAGCTATAATGATGTATTACCGTTTAAACATATATTTTTCACACTTTTTATTTATCCTCCTTCATACTTATTTCACCCTGATCAAATGCATATCATTATAGATTGTACCATGTGAAATATCATGTTGCAAGAATAATTAATATATTTATTGAATCATTTGACTTGATAAGGAATGATTCCTAACATTCTAAGTAAAAATTCTAAAATTCCTTCAACAACTCATTTTCTAGACAAACATTAATAAATTCAAAAACTATATTTTGATGTAGAATACAAAATTAAGAAAAAAAATCAAAATGAATATTTAGACATGAATTTCATTCAAAATTTATTTACTGTAGGGTTTTCCCTTAAATAAACTATTCATATTAATAATGTAATTTAATTTCATTAATAAGATTTAAGGATTTATTTATTTTATTTATTTCTACAACCAAATATTGGAATTAATTCTAAATTATTTCCAATGTGTTATCCTTTCCAAATGAAAAATATTATTTAATGCAACTTTCACATCATTTCTTAATCAATGTAAAAAATTATTTTCGTAATTTAATATTTTCATATATAATTATTTTAAATTGTGATCTCATATAAAGAGTTTCTTGGAGTACCATTAATATATTATCTTGATATTATTCCATTTATAAATTTTTATGTTTTATATACTATGATCTTTTATGTTTATTTTATGCTATATTATTTATATGATTATAAATCCCCATATTTTATCAATTGTTCTTTATTATATAATTATGGTTGATGTAATATTACATTCATATGTATATATGACGACAAATCTGACAAAGAATCTTTTTATGTTTATATCTCATTAGACAGTCTTTTGTGAAAATAATTATTCTTCTCACATAATAATTTGAATAAAGAATCATTTCACATTTTCAGTCCTGAACATAATGACTCTACAAACTTACGTGTTTATATAGTGAGTTTTTTTCAAAATAGATTTCATATACATACAGTTGACTCCAATTACCACATGTTTATAATTTAATGACACACATATCGATTATGCTTTTAAATTCATGACATGTCAGGTCTTTATGTTATGATCTGTATTTAAATTATTATTCAACTTTATGTTTTTATAAAATGTTAGGTGACTCTAGATACATATTTTTAACATTACATAAGACATAATCTACCCTAACTTTCTTTATATGAAATTCTAGTTCCCTATCCAATTTATTATTATCAAATGCAGCCTCGTAAAATTTTTCAATTATATCTATATATTTCTCATGATTTCTCTCATGTCTATGATCTAATATATTATGATATGTATTTCTATTACAGAGGATATAATATTACAAAATTTATATATTTCCATTCCCCCCATGTTTTTAAAATGATTATATTAGGTGAGATTCCTTGAATATGGGATATGTGATTTTGATTATTGGGTTATTTTTGAATGTGTTGTTAAAAAATACGTTTTTATATATATTATCCAAATACAAGGCCTTTGATTCTTTATGATGAATCCGTTTAATAGATGTATTATTTGAATCATGAAATACATTAATTATATAAGTTATGTTTATGTCAACCTACTATAATATTTTTTTTAAACATTCTAATAAAATCAACTTCATTTTTACTTATATTTTATTTTCAAACACAAATTATTCATTTCCATATTTGTATGTTCAGTCAAACTAATAATCATGATGTCTTTTGTGACAACCACAGTCGACAAAGAGATACATATGATACATATGTGGTTCAATAATGAGGAAAATAAAAAAAATAAAATCATAGATATTTTATTTACATTTTAATATGGTGGACACATTTTACATAAAATTGTTATCACAAGTCTATCTTTTCATCAGACTTTAACTAAAACATTATTACATCAAACATTAGATGATTCTGGGAATTGAACCACACTCAACTCCCAGACACACTACAGCAAACAAGCCATGAAAGACATGCATCCGTACAATTATCCATCAACACCATAAAAGTCATATCTAGGATATTTGAGATACACATTCATCACTCATGTTGAAATACACACATATGCATATAAGGATTCTCTACTATTAATCATTCAATTCTATATACGGAGGGAATTGGTTTTACAATATTTACAACATAGGGATGGGATATATATAGGTCATATGGATTCCCCAAACCCAATTTAATGATAATTTCAAATAAAAAAACTAATAAAGATCCATGTAATATAAAAATTATCCAAAAATAAATTTGTATATTTATTTCCTTATCCTCTATAATTTATTTGAGAAAAATTATTTTTTTGATTCACGTTATCATATAGTCAAATTTTAATCTATTTTCATTGACCAACTACATTTAGCTCATTTGATGATAAGTTGAAGGACAAAATAATGAACAATATTTTATTCCATATAACATTGTTAAAACTCAATTATAATATAAGAATACATTGATGAATTTTGATAATCAAAATAAATTTCATATCATCATAATATTATTTAACCAATAATTTTATAATTTAAAAAAAATGAAAATTGAAAAAGGTTGTATCAATCCCCCTATTAAATTAATTATAAATAATGTAAATTTATATATTTTATATAGAAATAATGTTTAATATAACCCTTAGAGATAATAAATAAAAATAAAAATATAAGGGAATTAAAATCATTATCTTTTATTCATTCATGGTCATCTGATTCTCATTCATTTTTTCTATAGTAAGGATGATACCAAATATTTCTGAGAGAAAAAAAAATTAAAGTGGTGTAAAATTTCCCTATGTGGGGAATCCCTATATAGTATGTCTATATTTTCCATTCAATATAATGCAAGAGAAACTATTCTCATAACTGATTTGGTTTATTATCTATAAAGTAATTTATATTGAAAAACTTGTTACATTGAAATTTATTAAAAAACACATATCAAGTGTTATGCAGAATACGTATAACCCCATCATTATATGACATTTTCATCCACCCATAATCCCAAAAAAATATTTCATTCATTAAATTATAAATATAATTAGTGTGATTGGAATTTTATTATATTCAAATTTTATAAATGTATCTAGAAATTCTAGATATTATTGAATGTGTTTTGATTAATTCACCATTTTAGAAATTTATTATTATTATTATTTAGATAAAAAATTACTAACTTTTTATTTTTTTTCTACTAAACACATTCAACCACATTCATTACCTATATTTTAGATTAAATATTATGAGAAATAGATAATTAAGAGACATTAAATAACACATAATATAATTAACCTCTAATTATATGGTAAATTGCATGGGAGTAACCGTATTACATTTTTATGATATTTTATATATATATTTTTATAGAATTGGCTAAATAAATTACTAAACAACATGGTCACATTCATATATAGTTCATTTTTTCACAAAAAGTATTTCATTTTTATTAAGAAATGATTCAATTAATCACTTTCTCTTCCTTTTAAATTAGTAAAAAAGTTAAAATAAATAACATATATAAATACATAATCATCCTTCGATCCGTATAAGAATATTTGATAACATCGGAGAAGAATAAAAAATATTTGATTGAATTTAAAATAAATAAATTTGATTACACCATTGAATAAAATAATAACCCATGGTTGTGTTTACATTTTACAGAATACGATGTTGATCTCGTCCGTAAAGTATTTATAATTTCTAAAAATTATAGTTTTCCAAAAATAACAATATAAAACCATTTTTATTCACCAGAAAAAGTATGATGGTAAATTGATGAACATGGGATATTATAAAAATACATATTTGAAAAAAAATCATTTACCATTAGATGATGTCAACCCTTTATTACATAAGTAAATTAAAATATATTCCTAAAAATCCATTTTGAATCCTAATAATGTTATTTTTATTAAAAAATATTAATTAAATATTTTCCATGATGTTTGACAAGTTTTAAAATATCTAATGCATAGTTAATTCCAATAGAGAAACGATCCCAGTTATTTCCCATGTTTTTACCTTCAAATACATCACCATTTCCCACTACATTGATGAACTATATTGGGTTCCACTAACTTCATCTACTATATAGAGATAAACCATCATTATAAATTGTACAAAATATCATATAATGGATAAAATATTTATAGTATTTTTCTTTTACATTATTAAACCCATTAACATTTCATGAAAACCCATAAAAGTATATCCCATTTTGAGGTAGTCATAAGTAGAATTTTTTTATTGATAACACATAAAAATGAAAAATTATGAAATATGTGTGAAGAACATATACATTGAAAAATGATTTTAAAATATTGATTAATTTAGTATTTAATAATGGCTATAATTTTTGGAAAAAGAGGTTGATCCATATATAGTGAAAAAAATTAAATTTCCCTTTGGCTAAAAAATTCAAAGTGAACCATATTAAAATTATTTATTGGTTATATTTATAATTATTTATTTTGAAATTTTTTTAAAAATTAATATAAAATTTAGTGATAATTTAGGTATAAAAAATCATGGAAAATTTTGATGAAAATTTATATGGATTAGAAATATTTTAAGACATTTAAAATAAGGTTTTAGAGGAAAATCCCTTACAACTTTTGTACAACTTGAATAAAAATACTATTTAACTAGAGAAATTTAAATATATTATTAAAGAAAATTATTACCATAAATAAATTATAAAATTCAATCTTTTCATATTTTATACACCAAAAAAATTAACATGTGGTGAATATGGACCAATTCTCTACAATAGAAATCTTAGACAAGATATCAGGTTATCCTGAGAGCCATATATATTTTTAGTTTATATGCCAAATTAATAACATACAAATTTCATTTTAATATTCTATGAGAAAAATTTAACAACATTAATTATTTATTAGTATTAATTTTATTTTTCTTATTAACATGTCTTACATAGTAACTAAAATGGTTTTGTTACCAGTGTATATTTTTTTTCGTTTATAAATAGAAAACAACACAGGGCATTCTCAATTCTCAAAGTAGTTATTGTAAAATTAACTAAATAATTATAATATTTTTAATTAAGGTATTTGTTAATTCAGTAACATTTTAATCTTTTCCAATTATATTGATCATTACTAATGATTCAGGCCATTTCCTGAAGCTATTAGACATTACATATTCTTGAGAAAAAGTCAATTTTCTACTATGTGTACAATAATGAAATAAGTCAATATTTTTCCCCAAATTAAAAAATATATTATAGTTTTTGTTTTTTAGTAAGATCCTTAAAAATATCCTTACATGTTAGAAGTCAAAAAAATCACATTAAATTGTGGAGGTGGTATTCCAAACATTCACCTGGGAAATGTAATATATTATTCGTGGATGAAAATCATAAAAAAGTATGTGATATATTATAGTTAAAAATATTAATTATTTTATAAATATTTTACATATTAATTTGTCCCTCACATCAACCATGTACATAAACCATTGATAAAAAGAAATTAGTATCACTTCATCGAGGTGGTAGTCAATACATATGCGTGAGTGATGTTTTTATTTCACATAAGATGGAAGATGAGATAAAAAAAGGGTTATAACATAATATGAGTAAAATTATATTATTTTTAATATCGTTTTGATATTATTTCATAAGGATTGAAGGTTAAAAGATCGATATATAAGAAAAATGATACAAGAAACACTTAATAATAATTACATTACTTTTTTAAAAAATCAACCATATTTTAAACTAAAAACCATAGTATTATTGACATTTATATTGATCATTTCTTATATGATGAATTTAGGGATACTAATAATGTATTTGGATCTATATAGGTTGATCATAAAATTATATTGTGAGAATATGGGAGGAGATTTGGTTAAATTTTTTATGTGAGGGTTGTGTCACACCTAAATGTATTCAATGTTTTTAAAAAATATAAATTATTAATCACGGGTTAAGGGATAAATAACAATAAAAAAGGATTAAAAGGTGTTTTGGAATATGGTAAAATCATATTATATGAATTAATAAAACAATTAATATCCGTCAAACAAATATTTCACTTTAATAAACATGTTTTTCAAATTATTTTAGTAAATAATTTTTATAATGTTAAATATTAATAATTATAAGAAATGAAATTTACCTCATTATTTAATTGAAATATTATAATCAATAATATAATATATATATATATATAATTCAATTTTTATAACATTCAAAAATTAATTTTAAAATAAATAAATAAAACTTTAAAATATAGTTTTAAGAAAAATTGCATTTTAAACATAAAAAGTTATATTAAAAAAACTACTAAATATAATTAATATGTAATTAGTTTTAGTCTGTTTTAAAAAATGAGAATTATTAGACTTTAAAAAATATTATTTAATTGGGTGTTTCTAATACATTATAATAAATGATTATTTTAGAAGAAATCCACTTTTTCATTATTTAACCATAAATAATCATTTAAATAAACATTTCAAATATTTAATATGATAAATATATTATTGATATAAATATTAACATTTAATGTCTTTCAAATCATCATTCTTAACTTTTAAATAAAAAAATTAATATATTGAATAATTTAATTATACAAAACTATTAATTTTTCGAAGGAAAAAAAACAAAAAAAATTATATAATAAGGATAAATATATTTCAATTATATTAATATAAAAATAATAATATTAAATTATTAATTTTATTATTTGGGTTATCTCATTATTCCCCCTTTATGAAATTTATACATCATAATATTAAATATTTCTTAAAGGCATTAGGGTGATTTTCTCAAAGGTAATTGTCGAAGTGCCATTTTTCTTCTTTAATCAATTTTTTCCTACAAAACCATCACATTGGGACTGACTATATTGAAAATATTAGATGTTTTTAATCCAAAATTCGTAACACCATTTGATAAAAAAAATATTCTCTTCCAATTGATTCTCCTTATGGCCCAAAACATGATATGCCTCAGGTATATATTTCATTACCAATGAATAATAAAACGCATCATACACATATGATAAACTCATTGATAAATATATTAAATAAAAAAACCCCACATTCAAAAAAATTATATAGTTCCCAATAAACCTTATACATAAGATTCATCTTCCTTAGACACACATTCAATTTGTAATAAATATTTTTTATTAAAAAATAGATCACCTACCCCAATATATATAACATTATTCCAATTATATACATAACAGTCTTATGTACTCTATAAAACTATCATATTATGATGAATTATTAATATGTTCACAACCACTTATTATAGCAATTATGGTCCAATCCACATCTGATCACCCACATCGTCCCAACATGATGAAGATTGAAACCATATTATATATAATTCATTAATAATAATAATATATATATTTGAACGAAATCATTAATTATATGGAAATTAAACCAATGAATGGCATTGATCCACATTTCCTTGTTATAGCATTAATATAGAATGAAGAATGTCATCAAACTTATGAATTTTTATTCTATCTATCTATCAGATTGATGATGAAAGTTGTACTAAAAAATAATTCATTACCAAACATCATCTTATGTCCATTCAAACAATTTAATTTAAATTTTTAAAAACTAGTGTATACAACTGAGGAACAAAATCCATTAAATATTACTATCACTTTAATATATATTATATTTGGATAAAAATAAATAGTATCTTCAATAAGAACAAAACATATGGACTTATCAAATTAATAAAAAATAACCCAAATCAAATTGATATCACATAATGTATAAAATATAGTCACAACATAATAGATGGATATATTATAACATATTCCATCAAGAATTTTGAAATGATACTTTTATTTTAGTATTTATATTTAAAACTATATAAAAGGAAAAAATTTCTTTGAAATGTTATCAATATATTTATATATTACACCTCATCAATAATATTCTTGAAGGTAACAATATGTCATAGGACTACACAACTGAATGGAAAATGGGGATATAGTAGTTTAATTACACATTTCATTCATAAAATAGGATCCACATGTCATGAACGACATCATTAAAAATATCATAATACCTACATTATTAATTTATTATTACGGAAATATACCCTATATGATCATTTACTATATTACATAAAAATACAAATCATCCTTATGAGAATTCAAATTTTTGTTGTGAAATCTGATTACAATGATACATAATGGAAAATATGGTGCATTCCTACATTCATAATTCATAGTTCATCTTTCATTAAATCATTAAGTATTGGATCATATTCCAAATGAAATATGGTTGATGATATATTATTTTTTACCAAATGAATCAACTCCCTTTTTTTTAATGAGAGGATGATTGTGAATTGGGAAATCGTGATATTTTGTCTTTTCGTTCCATCATATATTTTTCATGTTTATATCATTTTTTGTGCATATATTGGTCAAACATATATGGTCACAATACATTTATTATTATATAACATATAAATCACTACTACTTTTTTTGAATAAAAAAATACTGATAAAGATCATGAGTAGGATAATTCACCTAATAGACTTGTTATTGATGTCAAGAATATTTATTTATTTTTAATCTTTGATGAAGTAACATTTATGTCCTATTATTGAAACATCACCTTAAATAAATAAATAATTGTTTTTTATTTGAAATGCAAACACCAGATAATTAAACAATGTTATTTACCGTTTCTAAAAACATTCATAACATTCGATTTTCCAAATTAAATGAAATTCTTCTAGAGTAAATAATTTTTTTTACTATATATCCCAAAAAACATATCTATAAATAGTCAACATATACCAAAAAATCCTATAAAAATAATAATATCGGTAACATTTATAAGCCATCACTAGGCATCAACCCCAATTATTTTAGTTGGATTTTCTATTCATTCATCTATGGAAACAATATTCAGATGAAATAAAATCATTTTTGTTAAAATTCATATTTACTTATGTTCCCATAAATCATAATTCATTTTATTGAATACTAAAAAATAATTTCATATTTAATAGAATTTTCATATATATTAGTGTAATGAAGAATATCATCGATTAATGATATTATAAATAAATCATTACACTCATCAAAAAAACTTCTAATATTAACTATAATTATTTTTTGTAAATATATTAAACAAAAATAAATATGAAAAAAATAACATGGAATATAACCCTTGGGGAACATTGTCCTTCTAATGTATTCCTCATTTACAGTCTTCATGTTGAACCTATATGTGATATCTATCTCCAAATATTATAGATCTCTATAAATATTATAAAAAAAATACATTTATGGAAGGGAAAGATACATGTTATTATAAATTATTTTAACAAGTTATCTTAAAATGATGAAAATTTGAATGGAACCATCATTATTTCAGACTACCTGATTTGGCGAACCACAAGATGGTGTTATTTTGTGGATTGTGACCTTATGATGAAAATATTTTAACAATGGGGTCAATTTAAAATATTGTACTAAAACCACTCTCCATGTTTATATTATAATTTTAAATTCATCAGGAAATATAATTATAGAAAATATTATAATATTTTAGTATTAATTTCATATCACAAATAATAATCTTAAATCAAAATATCAATATTATTTTCTAATTAACAACATCCCCATAAATTTAAAATTCATTTGATTCCACCAAACAATTTTAACATTATAAAATGCCAACGCAAAATCAATCACTTTTAATTTCATTGTCCAAAAATTAATTTTAGAAAACATATAATATCCATAAACCCACGCTCCTAGATGTGATTAAAAATATCTATTTATATTTATGGATGTAAAAAAAATTTGAACTAATTTCAAAATTAATAAATTTTAATAATCCAATGGAAATAATAGATAAATTATATACCCATGAACCATTCAATATTAGTGTATTATTGAATTCATATAAAATCCTACCTAAAAACATTGATACGTAAAAATGTTTCAATAAAAATCTACATCATATATCTCTAGGTTATTTACATATTTTAACCTTCTTAAGATGAATTTCCATAAAAACTCTAATCAAAACATGGGTAATAGAAAAATATTATGGGGGATCTCAAACTCATAACAACGGTAAACATAAGAATAATTATAGGAATATCCTTAGAGAGCATAAGATGAGATTCATAATATGGGAAAATAATCAATGATTGAGATCATAACATGATATTTTTAATAACAAATTAAACATGGATCATAAAAACTATTAAATAAAATAATGAATTTGTAATATAAATTTCCATAAAATTTAATAATCCATATCCATGTGATGTAAATGTTGATCAACAAAAAAAATTAAAATCCCAAATAAAATATAATGAAAACATGTAATTATTTAATTAAACTATATTCAAAATACATTTCAGGAAATAAATTTTTGATATTTAAATCTATAGTTTAAATCTATTAATTCATCTCCTAAATTATTGCATTGAATGTCAATGAATATTATATAATTTATTAGAGAGCAATATGAGCCCCTACCATCCTATGGGTTTTTACTAGAACACACTTCACATAAGAAATGTTCAGATATCACCTCAAAAAATATATATCATCATATAATTTCATATATATTTTATTTTTTTCTCTCATCATCATCTATAACATCCAAATACCATACATTATTAATAAATTTATTATCATGAAAATTTTAAAATTACTATTACAAAACATCTCTTTATTACACATTAATACATGCTTGATTACAAATTTATACACATATTACAACATGTAATATATATAATTATAGTATATTTGAGAATTAGGAATATTAGAATACTATTTTTAATGGGAAAATTATCATCTTTATTAAAAAATTATCTTCTACATGCTCACACTTAAAACTGCATGTGATATCATGGGGACAAACATAAGAAATGTGTGAGATATAAATTTTATTAAGGGAAATAAACATGGAATAATATGATTTTATTTGTACATTATAGGAAATATTAAAATATAAATATCAAAAAATGGGTGATAATCATAAACATGAATAATAAGACTTGATATAACATAATAACATGGGATATCAGGAAAAATAATAAAACATTGAATGATAAACATAAATCGAGGATAAATTCCAATAAAAAAAATTTCATGGCATCTCGTAAAGGAATTTGTTTCAATCCTATTACCTACATGAAATATAACAAGACTAATTATTTCTTAATCAATTGTAGAGATATATAATTAAATGGTTACAATTCACATTCATTTAATTCTAATGCTTATGGGGGCCACATATATCATACAACATTGATCCATTCATCATCTTTTTTTATTATATATTAATATAGTATGGAATCAATAAAATAATTTCCCACATAATTGAATTATAAGGGTATAAAATTTGATACCATTTATATAATATTTGTAGGTTATTCACTACACGACTGTTTTGGCCAGAAAAATCAAGTTGAAATTTCAACGGAAGAACAACATTGCTTAGAAATTCCTAAATTATGTTTATCAGAGTGAAGGGATACCTCCTCATTTTGAAATCTATTTTATTGTTTGGGGTTTATGATATAACTTATCACATTTTTTGATATTATAAAAAAATATAAATGGTAAAGAAGATACTTCAATAAAGAGGGGAAAGTAAAAGATCCCTTATTTTATTCTTTGATTCCTAATTCTAGAGAGGGACTTCATGAGAGCTTGAGGGAACCGTGAGATTAATATAAGGAAGAGATAATAGAAACAGATAACTTCCATGTAATATTAATTAATATAAATTTTATCATGGGTGTGTTTATATATTAAATTTTTGGAGGATTCATTATCATTTTTAAAACATATTTTTTTGTCCCTTTATAATAAAATAACCAAAACCACAATACATCCCATGATTTCCTTACATGGAATATTCCAAATGGAAGTGTAATTCATTATTTGTTTGGTGGGGGACTGATATTCATAAAATTATTTTCCTTCTTCTATTTATGTTTTTAATATAGTTAAAAAAATTATGAAAATAAAATATATTAATGGAATTGGAGGATTTACAAAGGATATGAAAAATTAATCAAATAAACATAAAATCACTATATTTGTTTTAGGGAAAATGTTATTTTGTTTTGGATTTCATATATATTATTTTTTACATCACTTTTTGGTCATTATTAAGTTATAATAAACACTATATATTTATATGACATTTATTTTTTACCAAAAAAAAATTATATCCTAAAATTTTGAAAAACTCTCTATTGGATAATTTCAATGTTGTTATTCCAAGAATGTAATATTTATTTTATACAAATAATTTTCTAAATATGAGAAATTATTGATTTATAATAATAATCAACATTTTTAAATAAATACTTGATTTTTGGCAATAAATATTTTTTAACCCATATAATAATTAAACATGAAATAATAAAAGCGGTATCCTCATTTATATTAAATAAATAATATTTAATAAATAATATTTAATAATAATATTTAAATAATTAATTTTTTACATTAAAATCTATTAATTCATGAAAATGAATTCTTTATTTTAATTTTCATGTTACATAACAATAAAAATTTTGTATTATTGATTGAAAAAAATATTATATAATGTAAAAATAATAAAATTTATTTATATATATTAGACAATAAAATATAAAAATAATTTTTTATTCCTGATATATGTCTATTTTATAACTCCAGATCTTTCCCTAAGGTTATGGTTCACAACTGTGAGACTTTCATTAGTTGGTTCAATGAACTAGGTTTCGGTCATGATCTCAATGGGCTTGAACATCTTCTATAAACTAATATTCTCATAATTATGTGTATAGAAAATATATACGAATTGTTCATGGGAAATCCCATATAATATATCTATATCAAAAGTTATAATAAATGGTCATCATATGGTACAATCCTACTAATTTATTCCATCACTTCCTTTTTCTCTTTGATTTAATTTTTTACAAACCTATATATATACTAATCATATGATCTTTGCTTAATGTATATATTATCATGGTTTATGAAGAATAATAGTATTTTAAATACTACAACAACCTGATGTGGCATACCATAAAAACTACCAGCCAGAACGGTGGGTCGCATTGCCTCAAGCACATCTCCGCGAACACCATAGGTTTTCGACTACCGGCGATGGTCTTAACAGATAATAGTTGGTAGATTATACCTTCATATCAGATTAGTATAGCAGAATGAAAAAATAGATCATGAATAGTATAGGTAGTAAATAATTTAAAGACATTTGAGAATGAAAATAAATTAAATTAAATAAAATTTTTCCAACACCAGTATTCAGGCATATCATAACTATGATACATAACTAAAAATAGTAAACAAACAACATGATTTACATCTCAAAATAATACATCACTTAAGTAATGAAAAAGACGAAAGGCACAATGGTGATCTCCATTTTAATCCTGAGTTTCAATCAGACCTTTTCTCATTACTTCCATGTACAAGCACACATAAACACTCAATGTCCACAGTCCATCAAATTGAAGGTCAACTCGAGTACTAAAGTGAAATGGCTCCCCGAGTATAGTGTGAGAAATAAATATTAGTAGGTTAGCACCAACGGTGTCTAGCCCAATCTAGACCGTGCAATATAATTTAATACTGTGGATGAATATATAAATAATAAACAATAAGGAATAAATAAACAACCATATCTCTACGTTTCTTAGGAAAACATGATGGCTACACCATCTTTGAGTCATAGTCCGAATAAGATTCGGATCACTTCACTATATATATAATATTATAAATATAAATATATAGTATAATTATACACACTTATATATATATATGATGGATCTATTCATTACTCACAAGCATCCAATTTTAGGGGAAGCTATCATAATTTAACCCATATCCCTACTCCAAGAGCTATTACGGTCCCATTAGATACTAATCCTAGAAGGATCAAGATGTAAATACGAGAAATCTAATACCTGGTTAAGCTCTAATTGTGTACACAATAGATTAGATCCCATTATATGGTACACAACATATATCTTGAAAGAGTATTGAATTTTAAGTCTACCACTTAGGATGGATATTGATAATGTAATAGATTCATGCTAAAATGGAATTTGGTGCTCAAAACTCAACACCCATATTGTATAATTTGTATGGGTATCCATTCCTTAAATCCTATATAACGCAATTTCATATCATTCTAATCAATTGATACCTTACCATCATATCTCAAGTATCCCTAGTACGGGCTTCCATGCCAAACACCCAAATTAATAGAGTGTGACTCTCCATTCTTAATAGAAACAATACCATCATTCGCATCCCATATATATGTTGTATTCCAATTTACAATTCAATATGCGAGGAAATTCCTCTCATTCCTTTCATATAATAGTATCATTTATTATTAAATCATCACATTCCGTTTTATAATAAAATACAATATGAAATACCACATATGCATGTCATTGGAAAATTTCATTTCGATTAAGGATTTCAATCTTCAAGGGTAATTTAACATAAACATGTAAAAAACATGATTAAAACAGACTACAATTTTTTCATCCATTTAATTCATTATGATAAAACAAGTCTTTAAATATATAATTAATAAACAATTTAATTAATAATATTCCATTTAGCCATTAAACTATGTAGAGAAATTTATTTATCAGAGATAAGATGCACTTAGCAGCGGTCTTATGGTCATAAGGGAAATTAAAAACAAGAAAAAATTCCATGAAAAGATTAGTAATGTAATTAAATTAACAAGATGAATAAACACTTAGAGTATCATTGGTTTTATAAACATCTTCATACGGGTGGAAAATATATTAATTAATATCAATGATAGCCATACAAAAAAACATTCCATATATCAAATGAAACCTCATTTATAAATATATGACAATGAAACAAGTAGGACAAAAATTATTTCTAAATAGTAAATTGTAGATTGAATATTGTTCCCCTTTATTATAAGGGTATTTTTATTAAAACATGATATTTTTTTTAAAACAATCACTTGGTTCACTTAATCCTCACATCTAATTCACCAGAAAATATCATTTTAGAGAAACATTATATATGGTAACATATTATCGAAAGGGGCGAATGAAATTAAATAAAGAATTTTTAAATTTAATGGGGAATGAAACGGGAACCTACCTCAATATTAGTCAAAACCTCACACTTTTCGGTTTTTAGATTGATGAAGACAACTCCAATATTTCACACGTTTTCACGTGAATATATTTTATTATATATATATACACACCTTAATTGATTTTGTAGATTTCCCATACAATGAATGAATATGTACAAGGAAGATATATATATATAAACAAAATTATATGAGTGTAAGACTTCATGGAGTTATGAAATGATCTAAAAATAACACCAATATCACAGAAACCCCGCAATAAAGACCAACACATTCTTTTAAAATTACCAAAATGCCTGAAATTACTAAATACAGAATTAAAAATGTAGTGAATATGAATAATGAAGGAAAACCCTTCCTAAAATTGATATTGGTGAAAAAATATCTTAATGCATTCTTTTTCATAGGTGGTTTTCAAAACACGAGAGAGGGACTCCAAAGAGACACATTACATAACCTAACATAAAAAAAAATTTAAAATTAAAATTTGGCTTCACACGTAGGGTTTGTCTGCACATGACCAAGTGAAGGGGAGACCAAAAATAGTCCAGAAAGGAAGATGCGGAGGATGACAATACCATACCTCATCCAATCTAAGAGAAGTCATGAGATATCTAGTTGAAAATAGAAAGCTAAGGAGAATCCATGGAGGGGGTTCATCACATTCCCAAAAAGTTTGGGGACGGGTGCTCACATGTGGCTATATGGGAGAGAGATGAATTAAAATCTATTTTTATTTATGAAATTCAATTTTTTTTAAAAGAGGTCACCATGCAAGGTTTGCAATGCACATTTTGGAAAAAAAATCACCAACAACGTGTCCTTTACTAGACACACAGGGCCCCCAAAATAGGCATGTTTCATGGTTTTGAAACTGTGTTCCAACTATGATGTGAATAGTGTAGATGTATATCCTCATCCACTAATGGTTCAGAATTGGACAACAGTTTAGTAAACTACCCACAACTTTTGTTATAACTTTTTTCCACCTACAGATGGCCTCATGTTTTTCATTAAATGGACACATGGTTTCGGATAGACTATAATTATTTTTAAGCCCCTCAAAACATGAGTTTTTTTGTCCTTGGAAAATCCACAACTCAATGATACATCCAAGGGACCCCTCGAGCAATCACCCAAACCTAGAAACATGTTTTTAAAAATTCATTACTCTTGGAATTTGGTTTGGAATCATAGTTTTATAAATGGATCATATATGTAACCCAGAAGTTCAAAATACATTACATTTTTGTCAAGATGATAACACGAGACATTACAACCTTCCCTTAAAGATGTTCTCATCCGTGTGAAGCCTTCAAGAAAAAAAAATCCCATAAACAACCATGGTCTTGAAGTATCATAAATATTATCGCATTGTGTTTCTAATCACCCAACACACCAATAATCATTTCTTATGAATATGGTTATTAACCCATTTGAATCTGATATAATGATTCATTACTATCCAAAACATCACGACTACAGTTACCAGATCCCCTTTAAAAAGTGAATTGATCTCGTCATCATATCATCATGTATCCAACCAATGTTTATCCCTACCACAGTCTTTCACCATAAGCATCCAATTACAAAAAAAAACATCTAATCTAGTATATAAATTTCTTAAAAATAATGACGTTTTTATGCATTAAACGATTTACCTTGTGTGATTTCATTAATTGGATGAACCCAATATAATTATAGGTCATATCAGAGACCTCATCAAGAAGGTGTAGTCACATACCAATTAAACTTACTAAAATGGGTCCTGAAATATTTCAATGAATTACACATAAAACAGTCAAACCAAAACTCTCCTTAACATGGAGAAATTATTTTAAAATGGTTCATCAAAAACTATTCTCGTTAAAAAGGAAAAACCACAATTCGAGCCACTTTGACAAACATATCCCAAACACCTGGCTTAGATAGTCCACATCTGACTGAAAAATCGAATCTCCTCCTTCCAAGGCATTACACATTTACAACAGGGTCATAACCGAAGTCCATAAGTAACATTCTAAAAATCCCATGGTCAAACTCTCACCAAAAAATAGTAAACATTAATTCCTCATCACAATGAGATGTGAAATCCAAATCCATCACACATGATTTTCCATTTATAAACAATATCTATGATACCAAAAATAGGACCAGTGTATCCTTAAAATCATATTACTATAGTATAAGGGAATATTTGATGGTTTTGAACACTGATTGATTATAATAAGTACATTAGTAAAAGATTTAAACTCCACATAAAAATATTTATTGAGCCTAGAGAGAAATTTACCTGGATAACAAATCAAAATAAATTTATTGTCTAGAAGATTCCATCCATGGTGTACCTACTTGGGATCCCATGATCCACATAGTTCCCTAATGCCTCGATAAAAATCTTCACAATGACATGAATTAATTAAAATTAATACCGAAAAAATACCAATAGTCATTAATGTTTTGAACATCATATGACCAACAAACTATTTGTGAATCAATGAGAATATCCAGATAAAAAAATTCTCATCGCAAAAAATGTGTAAACAAAAAAAATTAAATAAATTCTAGTAAATCATACCCAATTACTTGATGTTATAATAGTTTAAATACAATATGTTGACTTCTATGAAGAGACTTAGCTTCACTTGTTGATGCATCATTACCACCAATGAGAATTTCGTTAACACCAAAGGCATCACATGATCATTAAATATTAACATTCAATGTACAGCTCAGTATAGTACTGTATCCTAATGATTTCATAAACAACCAACCATTTCCACATCATGCAACCAAGAAATAACCAACATTAAAAAATCAAACAATAACATGTGTTTCAATAAACACTAACAATTTTTTAATGGACCCATTATTGAATTCCATCTACATTAGTGGGAAAAAACCAAATCCAACTGATGAAACACTCCCTATCATTGGAGTGTCATATTCAAAAAATATATTTATTCCCCAGGTGCTTATAAATTCACTAGGACATATTTTCCTCAACACAATCCTAAAACAATTGGCATGAAAACCAAACCTAATTGACAAGTGTGTCAAAACAACCACATCCTTAAATTATTCCTAATCATTTGGATGAACATGATTCATTAATTACAAGGATACTCTAATCCATAGATAACCAATGATCATACTGAGTAACACTGGGAACAATTATTTTGCTAAACTCAACTGATTTATTTTTTCATGTTGACCTCAACAGGAACCACATACGTGAATGCATAATACACTGATATCACATGAGAAGATGGCTCAAATTGAACACTAAAAATAATATTATTAGCTATACGCATTCCTGTATTAGATTCCCTAATCTATAGATTCATCTTACAGTCATATTTCCTCACATTTCCATTATACTTGACCACATAATGCCACATTTTCCGTCACTATAGAAAGGAAAGGGTAAAGTGACATATGAAGTAGTCGACTATGTCAGAGGCTTGCCGAAAAAATTGAAAATTTTCATAATTGATGATCACATCTATATCAAAGGCCAGTAAAAACATAACCACCCATATGAAAAATGTTATCATTTTGTACTAAAAGTCATACTTGTTACAATGGAAACAAACACAAGAAAGATCATGGTACAATCAAGGAATTTAAACTCTAAGGGTGATATGTACCACGAGATATCTCTTTATGAGTGTAGATAGTGTCAACCCATAATAAGGTCACACTATATTAAATTCACTTGATCTAGAGCCTATCATCTAAGACATTTCTAATGAAAAATTTTCTTAAGGAAAACAATCACACTTTCATTCCAGCT
Organism: Viscum album; assembly: GCA_963277665.1. Lineage (NCBI taxonomy): Eukaryota > Viridiplantae > Streptophyta > Magnoliopsida > Santalales > Viscaceae > Viscum > Viscum album. The sequence goes on along the minus strand of OY728151.1, from coordinate 662,731,999 downwards.
AAGCAAATATGAGTAACTCAAATTACACTTAGATGAGGATTTTAAATAGAGTACACCACATATGACTAAATTTTATTTTCAATCACATTTTATTCAAATTAAAAATCTAATCATTTAATGATTTAAAAAACATAACAACTACCCATTTTAAAATGAATGAACAAGGATATTTATTTTTCAAAAAACATCTCAAAGAAAAATAATCAATTATAACACAACCTATCATAATTAGAAAATTTAGCATGTAATGTCCTCTAAATAGTTAATCTGACCTATAAATTCCCCAAAAACCATCCAATGTTCTATAGAATGTAACACAATATATGTTTCTCAATTTGTATTGTCTAAAAAACACAAATAGTTCGTCTCACTTTATGCATTCCCCAAATGTCCTTCATTATCCTATTTGTTCATTTAAGGACACATCCAATTCAGTTTATATGAAATAACATCTTTTCACATTAATAGTCATTTAAACACATATATAATGACTTAAAATGTAACATCAATTTTCATTTCATAAATTCATTAAGCATCCATAATCATTCTAAATGGAAAATTGGATCCATTTAATAAAAACATAATCCATTTTACAATTTAGAATGCTCATATTCATTGGTCCACTCATATGGGTGTCCATTTACCAATCTAGAAATTAATCATACACATTGTATTTTTTCATTACAATACAATTTAATCAATCTAAATTTATATATAATTACAACCCCGAAATCATTTTACAATGGTATGAATGCATGAGATACATTTTTCCAGTTATATGGGGCCCATAAAATTTTCAACAGAAAAACTGTACCCTTCTTATTCACAAGACAGTATATTTAAGACAATGAAACCATCAACATATCCAAAAATATAATTCTTTTTATCATTAGATGTAATGAATAAAGTGTTCTACAACACAAAATAATGGAATATCCGCAATTGAACACCAAATAAGTAGGCAGTATGTCATGACACCCATGTTACATAATTAATCAACTGGAAATCTAAAAATGGAACTACACAACTAGAAATATGTATGGAAGGTGAATTTATATGTTCGTAGGATGATGCATGTAATACAACGAAAAAATTTAGGATCAAAAACCTCATTAAATATCCTAACCCAGATTACTATAAAATCTTGTAGCTAGACTGGTGGGTGACATGAACTCATGAACATATCCACGTCTGCCAAATGATGTCGAATAGTAGCGAGAGTCATGTGAGGTGATAGATGGAAGAAAATACCCACATATCGAAGGAATATATTAGTATAATCTATATAAATATCAAAAAAATATGGGGAGAATTAAATTAAAAAACCCCAATATAAGGATATTGTAACAATTTAACTAAAGCGGTATATTGATAATTTATACAAAACTAGATTGAATGTCATTGTGATGATACATAACTAAAAATAGAAGTCATAAAACACACTTTAAAAACCAAAACAATTTATGATATTTGTAATGAAAGGAACTAAAATGAAAAAAGTTTATATATAAGAGTATCCAGAGTTTTATATCTGTTTATTGCATCTATCTCCTAGGAAAAAGAGCATAATAGTAGGAAAGGTCCAAAATCATGACAACAAAAGGTCTACTCATGTACCCAAGAAAATGGCATCCCAAGCATGGTGTGACATAAAAATCATATTAGGTCAGAACCCATAATATATTTCTCGATCTAGAAATTTCAATACAATTTAAAAATGTGCAAGAGTAGAGAAAAAATTGGTTCTAATTAAATAAAAAACCACCCATCCATGTTGCTAAGGGCCTCTTGAGGGATATACGTACATTGTTTCATATACAGACTATGATATGATCTTGTAAATATATATATATATAACAGTTTATATATAATATAATTATACATAGATATGTATGTATATATATTAGTTTGATAGACTAGGGATTAACTCATATACATCATATACAAATGTAAAATTTAATGATCTAAACCTATACCAAAATCTAAAAGTTCGTATGGCCTCTTTGGATACTCAATTCAGAAAGACCATGATTTAAGTCATAGATATTCGATACTAGGGAAATCCCTCATGGTCTATCGCATGTATCATATCAAATACTATGGAAGACACCATATATCTTGATAGTGTGTGGGATTTCTTGTCAGTCACTCAGTGCGGAATGTGATCACGCAATGGAAATATTATTAAAAGGAATGTGGAACTAAAATCACATCACCAAATCATATCACTGGTTCGGGTCACAATTTCTAACACCCAATTTTAGAGAACGTCATATCACCATACTCAACTAATCCCTTCCCATCTTATGTCCAGTATCACAATTGTGGGTCTTTATACACAACATATGATGTAATTTTTTGGGTGTTTTCATTCTCACCAGAGCCATAACATTTATTATCTTCCCATTTGAAATGCATATTATTATTTTTAATTCCAATAATGTGGAAACAATTATCATTTATTGCATTAAAAAATTATTTATATCATTAATGGATCAAATTTATTTTTACAATATAAATATTATGCAAATTTCTCATATTGATGTAATTTTCCAAGTTCAATTCCATTCTATATTTTTTATTTTAAATTATCATTTCAACTAAAATATTCAAAAGGAATGGTTTAACCATCCAACATATATGTCAACCATTTAAACACTTCAAAATATAAAAATTATTTGAATCCATTATGAATAAAAAAAATTAATTAACGGCATGCAATTTAACCAATAAATTATGTTTGTAAATTCATTTATCAATGATGAGAGCCACTTAATTGGGGTCCAGTTTCCAAGAGGGAAATTGACAACGTGTGGAATTCCAGATAAAATATGGGCCAAGGTGACCAATTAATAATATGTCCAATCACTAAGAGGTTCTTCTATTTATTAAAAATATTCCCAATGGTGGGAAACATCATTCATTAATATCATTGATTTTCATAAACAAAAAAACCATTTTTCAAAAATAACATGAATCACAAATAAACACTAATGCAATAATCCATTCAAGAAAAAACTTATAAAAATTAAATTTTTATTAAATACATTACACCTCTACTGGAGGGTTTTTATTTTTAAATGAGGAAATTTTATATAAAACAGTTATTTTGTTAAATAATGAATCACATCCAATTTTATAGTAGAAATCATTTCAAAAAACTAAAATACATGGAAAATCCTTAATTAAATTATGGAGTAAATGAAATTAATTTATTATTAAATTTAAATGTGAAATGAATGGGACCCAACCTAAAATTTATCAATATCCCATGTGATAACCTATATGCACATGTTAAAGTCCATATGATTTTCTTCAACGGGCCACACAGTTTCATAAATATTATGCACCTTTTCCAGAACCTCAAAACATATGTATTTCTATTCATAGAATCTCAAAAACTCAACATGAATTTCAACGAAATCCTAGGTACTATTCCTAATAAAACAAAAAACACTTTGATATATTTCAACTATTATAATTATGTTTCGATGTAATATTTAAAAAGTAACCTCTTCAAATAATGAATATTTGAAAAATATATAACATTTATTCCACATCAATAAATAGGATGATAAAAATTTGATAGTATATAATAAAATCAAGAATGTTAATTTTGTATATTACATTAATATGTAAAATTAAATTAAATTAAATCAATGAGGAAATTTTATTTGAAACAGTTTTGTTCATAATAATATTTCCCCCTTAATAAATTTTATCCTTAATTTCTTTCAAATAAACATTGATGAGGGTAACCATGTATCATCACCTCCTACAGTTTTCACATTGCATATTCAATAATGTGCTTTCCCCACCAAACAATGACTAGGTGAATTTTCTTTTCCAATAGAACATTTTCTCTGTGATCTAATATCACCACCAACTTATCCGTATAAGAAATGTAATTATCCAATGGTACCACATTTGGATTGAGCTGATGTGAGGGTTACAGTATGTAAATTACAATAAGTGACCCATGTAATACATAATATTCATGAGATATTCTATGGTTGAGATCATATCGATAGGCCACCACTCTAATAAAATCATGAATCTCAAAGGGGAATATGTAACATGGATTAATATTTCCATTATTCCCAAATATCGGGAAAATTTTCATTGATATATACATTGGAATACCATGTATAGAATATAAAAAACAATGTCTCGTAAATGATTATCATTATTGATCATTTTTTGACTATAATAATGATTTATTTTCTTCTAAAAGGTCTTGATATTCATCACAATCTCCTAAATAATTTATGGAATTAATATTTTTTTATCAATAACTCATTTCCAACTTGTAGGAATTATGTCTTCTTCCCATAAATGTATTCTTGAAGAGCCATTTGGATGCTTTAGTGGAATCTAAAGTTGTTATAGAACTCGACTAGAGGAAGGTGTTGGTCCAATAAATTTTATGTCAATATAACATTATCTCAATATATATTCTTGTGTCTAAATAGTCCACACTAGTTGAACATTAGTTTGATAGACAGAAACCATAATTATGTTTATCTTAGTGATTGGGTCACACTAGTTATATTTATGGAACATGGTGGGGAATCTATATTCTCTAAATTATACAATTGAGTTTGGTACACCATGAATCATCCCCCCATAGTTGATTTATATTTATTCAGGTTGATTTGTTGAGGAGTCCTCTAGAATCGCAATGAAATGTGAATTATTTTTAAGATTGTCCTATACAACCCTATATTGTATCAGTTCTTCTAGATGGATTCAAAATTATAGAGGCAATGTCCATGGTAATGTTTTCCAATTACCATTTAGGTATGTGTAATGGTTTCTTCATCCTATTATATGTATTCTGTTATGCCTATAGTTGAATACATATAAGAAATCATGATGTATATTATTTGATATCCTTCATCACATTGTCAAACTAATAGTGTTCTTGGAGATCCCAAAAAAAATAGTATTCTTCAATTATGGGTAAATAAATTCATTCTATGTGTTTCATCCAAAATTTCCTTATTTTCCTCTGGTTTTTATAGTACAATTATCCTTGACCAAACCGTATGACAACTTCTTCATAAACATTGATCTATAAGGATTCCACTTTCATATAGATTCCAAATTCTTCTAAATTTTGACAGTGTATCTATGATAATCCATTAACCTCTCCATAAGGGATGGTGGAAATATAATACTTTTAAATAATGATGATGTTAATTACTTTATGATTCTCGTGACCATCTTTCCAAATCCGGGGAGATCATATCCCTCAAAATTCTCATCAATGATAGAATTTGAAGATTATTTAAACATAGAGTTCTTTTCAAATTATTTTATTTCCCATGATGGTAGTGGATTGAGATGTTAATGTCATTGATCACCTATAAACATCATCATTTATGAATAATTATAATTTTATACGTGAATATATACATTATAATTTTGGGATCCATATATATTTCACATTTTCAACAAAGAGGCAATATGACTACATTGTTAATGAAAAGATCACTAAATACAACTCTAAATAATGCATTGGGTCATTATATTATTTATTTTTATACTACCATAATGATTGGTATACGACTTGTTCATTTTTCATTCACACATAGCCCAAACCATTCATTGAAACATCACTCTACACAATGAAATTTCTTCCATTAGTTGGTACTGTGAGTATAATGGTTTTGATATTCATATATTTCAACTCCTTGATTATCTCTTAACATTCATCATTCCATGAAAAAATAACTCACATTCTTGTTGCCTTGTTAAGAGGGGTTGATAATGGATTGAAATTTGTCTTAAGTTGGAAAATATACCTTTCCATCCCAATGATACTATAGATATCATTCACGGATGTTTCCCTTGAACATCATACAAATGGTACTTTTTTAATTTTTTTTATAGTTATCCCATTTCTTGTGATGATATTCCCCAAGAATGTGAATTCAATTAATCAAAACTCGCATTTGATATAATATGCATAAATATTCTCCTATCATAGAGTCCTTACCATGGTTCTTAGATTCTCCCTATGAACCTCCTTTATATTTTATTATATTAGAATATCATCAACAATGACTCATAAATATGTAACAGTATTAACTAAATAATCTATTCATCATGTCCAATAATTTTTATTTAGAATTATTTAGTCTAAATGTCATCATAATGAACACATAGTTCCAGTACCATATACAAATAGATGAATTGGTGATTTCTTCCTTCATCACCCTTAAATGAAAAATCACACCCCAAGATCCTCCCTGGAGAAGTACTGTTATTTAGATAGCGGATCATACAGATCATCAGACTATGAGGAGAATAATTTTTATTTATCATGATCATTTGAATCTCATGACAAACAATGAAAAGGCGCATTGACCCATACTCCATCTTGATGAAGATGAACAATTCACTCCATGGTGAAACACATGGGAGTATGAACCATTTCTCCAGAATCTTCTATATCAAATTATTCATCTCTTCATGTTCAAAAATATCCATTCTATATGGAGTATTGGATAATTGAAATTCCATAGGTATAATCTCAGTAGGAAACCCAACCTCCATGTAAGGAGGAAGACCTAAAAATTCTTCGAGAAACACATAATTATATTCCCTCACAATGGGAATATATTAAGAATCATTCTATCTATAGAACCAATAATTTGAGCTGGATAATATTTCTCAGAGGGAATCAATATCCATTCTTGATATGATGGTTTTAAAGAAGATAAATTCTCCTACTTACACATTCGCATAATTCTGGGTCGATTCATGATATACATTGTGATTTCCATCTCATAGAAATTTATTTTTCCTATATACTGGAAACACAATACAAGCCCATAATTACAAAAAAATTAAAAGAAAGTAAGTATCACAAGATTCATTGGGATGACCACCCCTCCTATTTTAAATGGGAGGAGTTATATCTCTACTACCATGATTTTTTGTGGTGTTTGTGTAATTCTTATAAAATTATTTATAGGAATTAATGTGTAGAACCATAATAGAAATGTATTTTCATGTATTCATGAATGATTAACTGGAATACCATTCAGAGCATCATTTTCGAGGTCTTCCATGACATTTGTGAAAGAATAATATCTTCCTTTATGTAATGAGGTTTTTTACTGTCTAAAAAACCCTTGGATTAGTTCATTTGTTTTAAATGTTACCTAGTTCCATGAAGATGTATTGATGAAAAATGTGATAACATTATACATGATAATCGATTTCCACAATAAAATTAGTGTGTATATCCTTTAGCAAAATAATTATCTTAGTGTCTTTCATTCCCACACATAATGAATATATTCGTTCTGCTTTATAAATTTCACGTTTTTTCATTCCAATCCATTGATTAGTTGGATGTTGATATTTTTTGCACCATTAGATTTCAACATTAGAATAGTAAAATTAGGAACCTCTTGATTATTATTATCCCCATTATGCCCTTCAGATTCACTCATATCTATTTCAATATTAGGGGAACTTCATAAAATTTACTCAAATCATGCATGTCTCAGATCACTTGAGCTTTAATATATTTGTTTTTATTGAATTAAAGAGGTGTTAAAAATTGAATTCGGGGGTAATAAACAAACTAGAGGTGTATCATTGGTGTCTTGTGATGTCTTCCTCACACTCCCTTATCGATTCTACAAATTTATTCCACACAGTATGTAAATCCCATTCCATTTTACATCAAAGGGTGTGAAAACAATAATTATTGGAAAACATTTTCCAGAACTACTTCTTCTATATTATATCAATATCTTACACCATCTTCATATTCATGATCAATGACCTCCACTGATAAGCTTATACCTCCTTATTATAAATGTCTTCTTGATTCGTCTGTTTTATGGAACTTTGGTGAATATATAATATCTTATAAATGGTTATTTCGTATTTTTCTGAGATTAAGGGATTATACGATTCTTTGAATTTTGAAGGCCATTGTAACATAATGATCTCAACTGTGTCTTTCTATCTCTTAGGGGGGGATTCAATACTCTTCTTGATCCATATATATATTCATATTCTATGTTATATGAGAGAGTATCATCATAATTTTCACAATTCCCATTCACATTTAGATGCTCATCGCATTGGGACAGTCATCAGATTTGCATTCTCATTAGTTTTTTACTCAATTTCTCATATTTATAACAATTTTATAGAATAAAAAATTATTATGGAAGAATATTTTTAACTATTAAAAAAATAAATGGGAATTTAATGACATTTATTGGATAAATTATAACTTATATTTATTTTCATAACTTTTAAATTTCTGGGCCTCAGTATTTGTTATCCATGATCCATTTCCTATCATATATTATTATGGTAATTCCTTTTTCCCGTAATAATGGTTCATAATGATATTTTTACGTTACCAATGTTTTTCTTCTAGGTGTGTCAAATCAAGTGCACAGTATTGCCCATTTTTATGTACCCAATTATACCAAGTCATTCCAAACACACATTTAAGAGTCATTAACCCTATATATATTTGTTCAACAACCACAATCAATTTTATATTTTATTCTTGGATATTATTCTTCATAAACCACTAAATCTATATAAAACAAATTGCAATGTTTTCATAAACATATTCTTATCCCCAAGTCTTTATCTAGAGTTTTTCGGTCCAAATACCCAAATTATTTAATCTTTTACTTTAATACCGATCATATGAATACATCTCTTTATTACACATTAATACATGATTTATTACATAATATTACACACAATAAAGCACGTATGATTGATAATTATTATTTATTTTATAATAAAGTACATTACATAACAACTTAAAATATGAATAAATGGATTAACTTTATGGAAAAAATCATAAAAATAAAAACACATTATAATATACGTGGTCACATTGGGTCATACATAAGAAATGGGTGAGATATAATTCTCATTAAGGTAAATAAACTTGGAATAAAATTAATGGAATAATACATTTTATTCAATGATAATATCACTGGATCATAATAGGGTTCAGAATCATAAGCACGAAAAATAAGAAATGATATTACATTATACAATAGTGTACGAAGAAAGATATTAAAACACCTAATCATAAACATAAGGAAAGGATAATTTCCTATAAAACATTATGGATAATGTACAATAACGGAGTCAAGTTCAGTCCCTATCCAATCATTATGTATCATGGGAAAAATAATTTCCCAACACATTGGAGCATTATAGAATTCTAGGTTCTCAGATTATATCCATTTCGTTCCCTTGCATTATTTTATCAGATAGATCATTCAACATGCATTCATTTATAATCATGTTTCATTCCATGATTTGGGATTGTGTATTACTTAAATGTATGTAACTATTTAAAAAATTATAGTTAAATAAATTTGAATACAATTGATAGGAAATGGTAATGGAATTACATAAACAATGGTTCTATAATAGAAAATCATGTTGAAATTTATATAGGCATAACAACATCACAAAAAAAACTTATAAAACGGTTTGATGAGAGTGAAGAAAATAATGATTCATTATTATGTAAAATAGTAAACTAACAGAAAAATGGAATAAAATTTCCCATCATAAGAAAATGATTATAAAATACATAAGGAAAGATATATACTTGAATGTTGAGGAGAAATAAAATATCTTGTGCATTATTCTGTGAATAAAAATTATTGGGAGGAGATTATATATATCTTGGGGTCACATTGGGAGGACTATATAGAGGGGATGGTAGAGTGAGGACATGATAAATGGAGTTTTTGAAAATATAAAGGTGATATGGGGGGTATATTTGAAATTGGTTGGGAATTCATTATAATTTCTCAAATAGAGGTTCTAAACACAATATAATAAAATAACCAAAACAGAAGACCATTCGATGGTTTTTGATAATTTTTTAATGAAAATTTAATTGGTTTTCATTAATTAATATATCCATGTTCGAAAAATAAAAAAATAATATGCTTTGTTTTGTAGAAGTGATTCATACTCTTACTGAAATGAATTATAATCATTAAAATATAATAATTGATTTTAAGGATTCAGAAATGCTTTATAAAATAATTAATATAAAAACAAATCTCATTATTTGGAATGTAAAACATATATATAGTCATTTACATCATTTATTGTATGGGTTAAATCACTTCTGGGCTATTATGATGTCATAGTACGCATCATATATTTGTATAGTATTTATGTTTTACCCAAAAATTCATTTGGCTCCAAAAATTATGAAATTTAACCATTGGATAATTTAGAATTAATGATTCCAAAATCAATATTAATTTTACCTAAATAATTTTATAAAAAAATTTAATTTTATATTTTAAAAAAATAATTGAATATTTTTGAGAAACGGTGTTTTATACAGTGATAGTTTTCAAACCCTTCTAAAAAGTATATTCAAATTAATTAAAATTATATGACAATCTATATTTAATGAATTCTATATTTTTATAATATTTAATGAATATATAATTTATTTCAGAATTCCATTACCTCATTAAATTAAGTTACTCAATTGAATTTTAATATTAGAAAAAAATACATGTTTTTATTTAATGAAATTATAATAAAAATAATTTATAAAGTAACTAAAAAATTAATTATTCTATAAAAAAAATATATTTATTTTATAATGGTATGTATATATATTCATTTAAAACACATAAAAATACCCTAAGTGTATGTTTTGTGACCGTGCGACTTTCATGGGTGGTTCAGGTACATGGTTTAGCCCATGATCTTGATGAGCATGATCATATTATATAAATGGTTTCACTAATGATTTATTTGTTAGTTATAAACATAGGATTTATCCTGGGAAAATCTTTGATATTTTATGTCCCTCAAATGCACCAATAAATGAACATCATATGGTAGGATAATATGGATAGAGGCCAGCATACCCTTTTCTTATGTCAGTTGGATGTGTTTAGACTATATTCTTATACTAATCATATGTCCATTTTTCATTATCTACATTATCAATGGTTATGATTCATAATGGTATTTTAAATCCATTATTATATAATAAAACAAAGTAAGTGAATGTATTTTTTATAACAATAATAAATAATAAGGCATTTAATTAAATAAAATGTGGAATATTATTTGTTACATTTTTGGTCTTTAGAATATCACCTTTGGAAACAGCCCTCATTCGTTTGTTTTATCTTTTTAACTCTTGTAAATGAAATATCATTAATCATAACCTATTTAATATGATCATTTTTATCCATCTATGGAAATAATATAGATGGATCCAATATATGAAAATTGCATTGATGTATTAGAATTGTTAGAGTATGTCTAGATTGATTAAAATATAACATAAAACCATTATATTAAAACATAATATATTTTCATTATATTTCATAATATATTACAAAAATTATATAATATTATTAAAAGGATTTCTTTGTAAAAAAATGATGTAAACTTCTAATGGAATGTTTAAATAAAATGATATTAATGATGGCGGGAAAACATGTTTCTATTTTGAACATTAAAAGCGTAAATTAATTTCAATATATTTTAAAGAGAGTTTAATGTGTGTTATGAATAAAATGCTAAACAAATTACTTTCAAAACCATGAAATGAAGTTCAATGTTCATTATATTTCAACTTAGTAAATTATATTTTATAGAAAATATAAAATTTTAAATAATATAAGGAATATGGAAGAATATTCTTTGAATAATCATTTAATAATTAAACACAAAACATTAAAATAAAACCCATTTTTGTACATTTAATACCAAAACAGAAATAAAAATAAGAAAAAATGATCATAGAAATAATTACAAATAAAATTATTCAATATCTGAGAGTTAATGTGTCATCATATACACCGTATAAATCAATATATTATCATTAAAAAACCTATATTTCTAAAGGATATTTGAGATGAAAAACCATTCCATAGTTTTTAGAAAATTAATGAATAATTCTATGTTTAATGGATCATATAATGAATAAAAAACACTTTCATTAAATAATGATCTAAATTTTTTTGGGGTGATAAATAAAATATATAAAATTAATCATGGTGAATAATATGTATTACGTCTCGTTGAAATGAATTTAGGAAAATAAATAACCATTTAATAGTTTTTTTTATTTTTATTAATATATTTTGAATGATATTTCATCAATGGTCCCAAAAAATATAATGTTCACTATCTAATTTTGGATATAAAACACAATAATAATTATACAATCCATGATATGTATGCAATTACATACTAAATGAATTGAATGGAAGAAAATGTATTGAGGCAAATAATCATTAAAAAGATCATATAATTGAACCTATAATTAATCAATTAATTGATTATGTTATATAATTAAAAAACACATAATATGTTGCAATTAATCATAATACAATTAGTGGTCATTTGAAACATAATATTGTGGTAATATAATCCACTATGTATAGGTATAACCCAATGAATCTAATTTGAGAAAAGAAACCCATTCCACATGGTAACATTAGAGAAAAATACCATTGGAAAGAATTACTCTGAATTTGAACATAAAATAATATGAATTTTGATGGATTCAGGAGGTATGTTGTAAATGGGGCCATATAGCAACCATATAAAACAAATTTGGTTCATATAATTATAATATATATAATGTAAGTAGATATTCATATGTAAGTATCACATTTTTATAGTTAAATATTCAATTAAATACACAAATACACACTAATTTAAGGAAATTGGTTATTTTCATTAGAGACTATGTGAAAAATATTTTTATTTAATGAATAATCTCCAAAATCTCAAAAAAAAATTGAATCCCCTCTTTTAATTTTCCTAAACAACCATTACACAAAAACATTATTTATATCTAGGGAATATGGAACATATTAAATTATGTGCTCGGATTCTTAATAGTGGAAAACATGAGTGATAATATTATATAGTCATATGAAAAAATTATATCAGAATAATATTATGAGATAATGAACATAACACAACTTTTTTATAACCAATATTTCATATATAAAAAATACAGTCTTTTTCTGAAGTTGTATCATTCTAAAATACTTTACTCCTTATAGTTTAAAGTCATCACAATTCACAAACCACTACCACATTTATATTATTTTGGGACCAAAATATGTAAAATATGCATTTCATTTATTGATGTTGAATAAAATTACCATAAAACATTATGTATTATGACTAAACCACATTTCACAAATATAGATGAAACCCAATGAATCTTTCCCATTTTTATCCCACATGATATAATGATTTACACAACGCATTGGGGAAATATATAGGTTTAACCTGACACATTAACATTACCAAAGACAAGATTCATGGGAGTGTAAAATATCATAATTAATAAATGATAATCTAATTTATATTAATTGTGGGACTAACATTGGTATAAAAACCATTTCATTTGTAATAGATAACTACTAATATCATCAAACATAGTTTACCGTGAATGAATGACTAATTACTATTTTTGATCAATCCCATCATCATATTTCCCACTATTAAAACATTAGATAAAAATAATTACCTATTGAATTGGAGATATATATGGTCCCTTCCTTCAATGGAAATAACTCGAACATTATCCTGAAATATAACATAAATAAAATTTTATTTATGTTGTAACCCACATACTAGGTTATAATAAAATCAAAATTACTAAATTAAAGGTATACATAGGTGGTCCAAAAGGTCACAAAATATTTATCATATCATAACGGTTTAATGTTAAATGGTGTCACAAATATTCTATCCTATAATAACCCAAAAGGAAATGATTCTAATAACATCTCACTGATACATCAATGTAAAAATAAGAAAAAGAAATTAGTTTCATAAAACCATATTCATCATAATAATAAAATTCTATATAAAGATCATTTATGTTAATATTCGTTTTCATCACTAATAAATCTTATTTAACATTAAAGTATGTCATCCATATGTAAAATGATTTTGAATGTTAATTTTTAACATTTAACAATAATTTCTACTTCGATAATAACTATTGAAAATATAAATTTCAATCTACAATGTCAATAAAAATGATTATATAATTGGAGTTATATAATAGACACTTTAAATTGTTAATCAATCATTGCATTGTGAAATTATGTTCATGCCATAATTTTAAAAAATATGATTCATTTCAAATTTAATTAAAAGTATAAAGGTTCGTGTTTGTAGGATGATGGGAATATTCCTTCCATTAAATATTTTAACAACTAAAATATTGTAAAAATCATTTTAAAAATCATTTTATAAAATTAAAAACAATAATACAAAAATTTATATAACAATGAAAATTGATGAAAATGGGATTCAGATCGAAGAGAGAATTAAATATAATTATTCATAAAAAGTGTGTTTTGACTTCATTTAATCCATTATGAGAGAAAAATGAATGGAAATCATTTATTCTCCATAAATAACTAAAATTTATAGAGATTTATGTTTTTATTTAGAGTTATATCATAAAATCTCATCCTTGAAATTATATTACCAAAAATCTCAATAAATATTTATATTCTATCATTAAACCATTTCCATATTAGAAACTTCTGAATCATATTCCCCATACTTGAATTAACATCATATAGATATTTCTATATAATAATATTAATTATATTTTAATATAATTAACTCCAAGCTCAGTATAAACTATACACAAAAGGAACAAGTAATGTATATGGCATGTGTCCCAAAAAAATAATCATGAGTAAAAAATAACTCATCCCATTGGTGATCATTTTAATTGCAATCCACAAAAAATAAGAACTTTAAATAAAAAATTATATATAGTTAATAGTTAAATTTTCATGACACAATCTATCAATGGGCCTTTATATAATCCTCATAAAAGTATATCGGTTCATAACATAATATATGTTCAAAAGAATCCAAATTGTGATCAAATTCTAATACCTAATGTCTAGAATTACCAGATACACATTTGAACATATTATATGATAAATATACTTCTATTATTAATTAGCTATTTTTTATTTATCATAAAATATATATATTTACTAAAATACATTATTATTAGATAAATAAAATTTATTACATTGATAATTTAGATGATAAGTCATAAGTCCGTTTGAATGCTTTTTCTATTGTCTCGATTGATGGAAATGTTGTTGGGTAAGTAATATATTACCGCTTTATAATTGTTTTTATGTCATATATATACCATTTTTTTATTAAACCAATCCTTATAATATTCCATGCAATGATTATGTGATAATCGAATCACATCATTTCATAAGGTAGTATTCCACTATACACACGTGCAACAATATCATATACCAAAAAATGCTAATTAATAAGCTATATGTGACATTATAATAATATTATAGTAAATATTTCATTTAAATCCTATCAATATTATAAATCCATCATTATATCCATCCATTATATTTGGTGATCTAAACTGAATTAATTATTTCACAAGTTATTAGTCCACCAAACACACAGTCATATGTTTGTTTTCCAATTTGATGGTATATAAGATGGATATAGGTAGCTAGATTCACAAAATAAAAATTCAGTATATGGAAGGTAATAATTATTTTGTTATTTCATGGTTCTAGATGAGTTGTAGTAGTTTAAGGAATAAATTAAAAAATGCATTGTTAATGAATATACTTCTTCTTCCGATAAACACATTTGGTTTATTCATAAATAATTTATAGGATTGTATCAAATAAATACATGTAATAAAGTATGTGTATATAGATTAAGGGAATGTATTTGAGAATTTATTTTCAAATACAATGTCTATTATATTTGTGAAGCAGATACCGGGAAAGCATAGTCAGAGGCAAGCATCTTACCATTTATTAATGAAAAAAAATCAGAAAAAAATTAAAATAAAAAGAAAGGACAATTACAGATCAAAGTAGTCAGACCCATCACCAGACCCATGATAAAGCGCATCCTCCATAGTCGCTGATTCCCACTCCGAGTTTTCGTGATGCCTAAAAATTTTGGCGTACTTCTTTCTAAGATTTAACTTTTCTAAAGCGAGCCATTCTTTATAAGACTGCAGTGCCCAACCTTCCCTCCCAACTGAAGACCTGGTGGCCATTGGTTTTGGCAGATGAGAATAATCCCTCTTCATCCTTCTTTGCGACAGGGGAGTCATCTCTTCCACATCCTCTTGCACTTTTTCTTTCCCGCCTTGGACAACATCGATGTAGGTTGTCCAAAACATTCCACATCCATTTTCCTAGTCACTATCAAGACAATCTACACATTTCCCAGAAATTCACACTTCACGATAACCCTTACCCACACCACGTTCTGGATGAGATTGGCTGTTTTGACCAAGCATGCCAAGACCCAGTGAATGACCCATCTCACAGCCAGCATTTGCCCCCGTCTTCACAGAACCATCACCCCAAGAACCTCCTCGGAAGTAGTGGCATTGAAATTAGTCTGCCCTTGCAATGATGAACCATAAACACCTGTGTCTGCAACACCTGGGCCCTCTGAAACTTTCCCATTCAAATACACAACTCCATCTTGGTCCAACTCCAATACATCGATATCCAAGCTAGCACACCAGTTACTCATCTCCAGACCAGCCACCTGTTTCAAAGACTGCAGCCCGGTTGAAATCTGCACATGCACACCACTACCAATAGCAGTCTACCTCCCAGTATAGGGAACCATCTCTATCCCTTTTACCATTGAATCTGCATTTCAAATAGCCACATCCTGTAGGATAGAACCCTCCGTCTCCGTTGGCATGTCCTCATGAAACATAATTTCAATATGATTGCAGCTTAATAATCATCTGACAGTATGAGGACTCCGGATCATCGCCTCCCTATCACCTCCTGATTTTGTAGCACCTGGGCCCTCAGGAGCTTTCCCATCCAAAAACAACACTCCATCTAGGTCTATTTCCAATTCCAATAAATCCAAATCTAGGCCAGAAACATGTTACTCAGCTCCAGATCGGCCCCCTACTTCAAGGACTATAACCTGGTTGAGTTCTGCAGTTGCACACCACTCCCAACAGTAGCCTATTTCCCAGAAGAGGGCACCTTATCTGCCCCTTCCTCCATAGCACATGTAATTCCAAAAACCACATCCCGTAGGGCATCACCCTCCATCCCCGAAGGCATGGCCTCATGAACCATACATTCAGCATGATTGCAGCTCAACATTCGACCAGCAGTAGGGGGACCCCGGATCATCACCTCCTGATCACCCAATAAAATGGCCAAATGTTCCTCAAAATGAGCCGGCTGCAAATGGAAAGCACTTCCCTCAACCAAAGGGCTAGACTCAATTCCAAGGTCACTCTTCTATCTGTCAAACACTTTCATAACTGATGGATTCAAGGACACATGCACCATCTTCAGCCAGTATGTAGAGCCTTCATTGCAAGCAGAGTTCAGTCGATCACTTTTCCAAGAAGCACCTCTAGGACTGTTACAGACAACGAATTCCATAGGACCATCCTTCACACCCACCTGAGACAACCTCACATCATCATGCCCCCCCCCCCCGTAGCCAGTCCCATTCTATCCATCCATCCCTTTCAAATTACAATCCAAATCTCCCCTAAGGAAAACATCCTCTAAATGCCCAAACTGTCTAAAATTCATACAGAACATCATCCAAAACTCATAAAAAACCTCTTGAATCCACCTAAACTCTTTATCATTAGTAATCCAGACACACCGCACAGTAGGTCTCGCAACATATACCTCAACACATATGCGCGGACAAATCGGGTGAGACATCGATTCAGTCTGTTGATCAGAAATGAGAAAGCGTCGAATCATGTTTCTAATTGCACAAAGAATCGAAGGGTTTCGAAAAGAAAGGGGCAAACAAGTGAGACATACCCATGTGAAAATAGAATAGGGATCATGCATCATATCAAATTCAATTCCCCATCGGAAAAAATAGATGGAAGAGTCATCGTACCTTCTAGGAGCCCTAGGTCAAGCAATAATCAAGTCTCCCTCCGATCCAAACCGAATCATGATTTTCCTTCGATCAAGTAACCCAAAAACCACCGCTCATGTAGTTCCTAGGATTTTGAGATGATCTGAGAAAATGCTTCCACTGACGACCGCTGTGTATATTTGTATAAAATGTGTATATTTGTATATAAATAAAAAGAAAATTTATTTTATAATAAAAATAAATATTTTTCACAATTCACTAAAAAAATATTCATTTCATAAAATCATAAAAAAATCACCATAGGTTATATATGGAATTAAAATTAAATGAATATGATAATGTTTTCAAATAAATTTTAGGAATGTTCAAAAAATTATTTTTAATATTTTTTGCAAAATGATTTGAAAATCAATTTTTGTTTGGAAAAAATCACTTTCAATATAAATAATACAATACAATAAATTATTTACATATTTATAAAATTTAAATATTTATCTTAAAAATATTAAAATATATTTAAAAATGACTATATCCATATGCATATACATAAATTTAATGCATTTTTTATAAGTTAATTTTTAAATAATTATAGCAGTACTATGTTAAATTCCTTAAAACTTAATTGTTTTGTGAAACATAATTTATAAAACACATAAATTTTAATTGAAAATAATATTTCATAAAATCAAGGGGTGTTATATTATAACTTATTAAAATTAATTTCTCTCACAAATGATTCAATTTGATATTAATCAATGAGTATAGTTCTATCTTATCTTATTCTAATGTTTCCATGCACCTTCTTAAAATGGGTGGTTTCACAATAAATGATTAAAAAGAGATGTTTTATTGTTTTGTAGTACATATCACTATAATATAGAATCACTAATGTTTTTTAATCTTTTCAATTATCCTTCACTAGTTGTATTATAGATGATTTTAGTTCATTTAAGGTATCAACTATGTTTATCCTCATGAGTGATATATGAAACACATCGTTATCTAGGGAGTGGTTTCGTAGAAGAGGTGTGTGATAAGCAACGACCCTAGTACATTTATAAAATTAAAAGTGGATGATATACCTAGTGATTATTTTTCTATCAATTTTTAATCACATTAAATCATTACATTGATAAATTCCTATAATTTTCTGATCACCAACTTCAAATTCCATGTCATAGAAACTATTTCAATCATACTTCTCTATTTACATTCCCCCATTGTTATATGATACCTAATGAATATAAAATTATCTTCTTTTTCATATTATATGTATAGTTTCAAAACATTTAATTCTCTAAAACCATCAAACAAAGTTAGTGTTCTACACATCATCTTATAAATGGATTCATGAGAAGACTTCTAAATGATCGTGTGAAAGATATTGAAGAATGAAAATTAAACTATATTAAGGTATTGATTCCAATCACATTTTAAATCCATAGAACAAGATATCAAATATACCGTAGGGTTTTAACTATTATCATAGTTATATTATTTTTCTAAGGGTGATATGCATTGATTACCCTCAACTCTATATCCTGATATTTTTTAAGACATCATTATAATATCATCATAATCCTTGCATACTAATTTTAAAAAATAGAATGTGGTCTTTCATTAGACCATTACACATCAATAAGGAGTAAAATGGAATGGTAATACACTGATAAATCATATATAATAGTTAATATGTATCTGGATATTTATGGGACATAAACAATATACAATATGTTATTATTTCTTTAGATATTTCTATGATTTTGATTTTAAAATCTTGGGTGATGTTTTCTTATTACCATTCTGGTAATGATAATGGGAGTTACATCCACTAAGAAATATTTTTCTCATCCTTAAAAAGATGTCATAACATGTACCCTGATACATATATTTTTCAACATATATCTCCTTTTTTTTCTACATAAAATACACATTCTAATATATTATATATAGGAACTATACAGTTGACGTCCTCTTTTTATTTGCTCAATCCCTACAACATTTTCGAATGTGACATGTTGTCACTATTTTGGTGGGTTATCATTTTGGAAGAATATATTAGTAAATTTCATATGACATCTCCAAATTGAGATAAAATAAATTTTAATGTACATAAATGATAACATTAAACTTTATGGTTTATAATAACATTATTCTTATGTCTATAAAATTTAATGGAATACCTCAATGAATAATTGTTTTGATAATGAATATACAAAAAATGTTACACTTCCAACCATTTTTCCAAAAATATACTTAATAATGAAAAAAACTCATCACATAAAACAAAATAAGGGGTATAAATTATGTTTAATATAGGATCAAACATAAACACATGACCCCATATTTGCTTCTATGACCCCTAAATTAATCTTACGCTGACACGTATATCTGTTAAAATGCTAATTAACCCATTATTAATTAAATATGATATTATATTTTTTAAAAATCATCTATCAGATTCTTGGGATCATTTTCCTCCAGTCGTAGTATCAATGGTCACTTCATTATTCGAGAATCCAATGAGAATGAGATAATATATTATTATATTCACATAAATATTCACTAAAGGCTAAATTATATAAATTTCATAGGGCTCATTAAAAATATTCAATGATGACATTCCCATCTAATTACTGGAGGATCTATGTTCCATAATAATCATGATTCATTTCATCTATTTTAATAACATATGATGTCCCAGTCTCATTTTAATTCAAATGAAGTTTAGGGTTATCATCATCAGTATCCCGTGAATTGGGAAATTTATTTACATAATTATAAGACTCCTAAAATTTATGAAATGGATTTGGGGTGGTGTATTCTTTATAGCTTTATATTTATTCACACCATTAGCTAACTATTACCCATCACTTCATAATTCAACAACTCATTTATCATCCCTTATATAGTTAAAATATTTATTTTTTCCCTTTAAAAAATTCCCACCATGTCTCGACCAACACATCCAGTATAGAGGAAATATCATCTTGATAATTACATAATTATTTTTAGTTATCATTGAATTTCATATTTATTTTCTTCTGAAACCATTGACATTGAATATTTATTCTAATAACCATTGAATTTCTGATATCATATCAATGAATGACTTTTTATAAATGGAATTCCTTAATGGATTACTCTCTTAGGGTATTTTCTTTTAATCAACTGAAGAATAAATCAATAATCCTTCCCTGTTGTCTATTTTGAAAGTGTAGTATATCACATGTCTTGTAAAATTTAGAAAATTGATAACAATAGATACAAAATTCTTATATTTAATTTCATGGATTTACATATCAAATTTTATAATTATAGTATGAGTAAATTTCAAATTAATAAATAATCAATTAATCTCGTCCAACTATTTGTAGTTAATTTATTTTTCCATATTCATGAAGAGATTACACCATGGATGTGTATTACCTTCAAAATGAAAAATATCCAATATATTTGTTCATTATAAAGTTTCTTGAGGATTGAAAATAACATATCAATGGTGGGGTTCTACTTCCAATTATCTATTTGATCATAGGTATAAGGAACATGAATTAAAATTTTCATAACCTTGAGTTTGTTGAAGAATTCACTTGCTTTCTAATTGAGGATAATTTCAAGTTTATAGCTTTAGATAATTATTTGATAATTAATACCTAACATCCCATAATCATACATGAGGATACTACCAAAATAGTATCAATTATTTTAAATATTAAAATTTTGAAATTAAACATGATTTAAATTAATGATAAAAAATATATTGACATCATCAACAATCTTACCAGTCGGCAAATCCTATGCAAAAAATTTCAATAAAATGGAATGAGTATAAAATTTTATGTACATCACATAAAATAAAGAACAAAACCATTATTCTATGAATTTATTAAACTCGTGATTTTTTTCATAAAATCATAATTTTTACCCATAGAAACAAAACTCATTAAATCAAAATATATGTCAAGATACTTCCTAGAAGTCATAAATCATAAAAGTAACATGTTGAATCCATGTAATACTATCATTGTATCTTTCACAACTATCTAGGGAGTAATGTTTATTTTTATTTTTGGAATTCCCATCATAGAATATTCCATAAACATCCTAGGAGAAACCATATTGTTTATCACCATATCATTGTCCAATGCATTGGAGACAAATCCCTGGATCACCTACTATCAGGTTATCATAAAACTACCCTTATATATAATAAATTAAAAATAAACAAAACATAGAACAACAATTATATCATGCATAATGCTAAATTAACATTTCCAAATTAAAATCGAAAGATTTAATTTCAAGATATTGACATAATAAATCCCTTCTCAAAACTATTTTCAATAACCCAGTACATGTAAAAAGAATATGGTATGTATATTCCTATTAAAAACATTATTTCCTATAGATAAATCCAAATATAAAATAACGGTTATGATGGTAAAGTAGTCATTGTCCCCATTTATGTTAAAAAATTCCATTATCAATTTTGTATTGAAAGTAAAAAATTCAATATAAAAGATTCTGTAAAAAATATAAAATAAATTCTAGATATAAAAATATTATGTGATACTAAAAATTAATTTCACATATAAGATTTGAATGAAGCATTCCAGATGTAGAAATTTAACTCTAATAATGGAGATTTCGTTATGAAATTCCCTTTCCACAAGTCTGAATTTCTCAATTGATCCTACGCATCCTAAATAATAATCTTATGTAAATTTGTAAATTCACTAGACTATTTTTTAAATTTAATATTCATTTTATATCACTTTTTACCCTATTAAAACAATTTCATTATTATTTTAGTTCATGTGGGATGTTTTGTCTATATTTGTTACTTGAATAGAAAATGAAATTCGTATGATGGCAATAATCCTTGTGGTCAATAGTCCATTATCACCAGGATAAAAATCATGATATTAATCTATTATATATTAATTGGATAATTACTTATAATAATCATTTATTACCATATAAAAACAATGTTCTTAGTGACAGTAGGCAATACGTACGCAAGAATGCTATTTTCGTTTTTTCCAATTGAATTGAAATTTAAAAATTAAATTAAATGTGTGTAAATATGTTTAGTTATATAATATCATTATATTATAATTAATATTTAATTAATATAATATATTTTCATTAAAAAAATCTTTTAAAAAGTACATTGATTTCAGAATATATCATATCATTTTGATGTTGCATTAGTTAACACGTCCCGAAACAGAGATTTCATATGACCCCAATTATAATAGAATGAATGTATGTTTAATATAACATTTAAAGAATATTAAATAGGAAATAATATACGTATTAAAATATTATTTGACCATAATAATGGTTTCAATACATGACATGACGTTTGAAAAATATGTATATCAAAAATAGTATTCATGGAGGCAATTAATTGACATAACATAGACAACAATTTCATTTTGTTGAATAGGGGGACGTGAGAATGGAAATATATATACTATATTACATTGGAAAAATAAAACTAAATTCTTTACATTATGATGCTATTTCAATGAATTTATGTATAATGATGTGAGAAAAAATTAGAAAAATAAAATAAATTAATAGAGGTACTTTTGGAAAATTACCTGTTGAATATTTCCTCCTTGATAGACCCTCGAGGGCCATGGATTTGATCTTTTGGTTAGACTAGTAGAACTAGGACATAAGTGGAGTTATATAGTGGTGTTAGGTCTGATACTTGGGGAGCTACCAAGAATGTTTGGTTTAATTATGGTGGGGGATAGGTGGTGTTTAAACATGAGGATAGACGAGTTCAAGTGGTTAGTTTATTGATTACATTATATTAAATGACAATCATATAATTGTGGAATTAAATTCCCTAATATTGGATAGTAATTAATGTATTATATAATGGTTTGGGTCGAGACACACCTCATACTACCAATAAATATTGCATTTTCTTGGTATGTTATCATTTTAACATTTTATTTTAACCCTTGTAAAAATTTTCCTATTACTATGGTAAACTTTATTTCCATGGTAAATTTTTATAAATAAAAATTAAATAAAACTAAAAATTTAATACATAAAATATTACTCCAAATATAGAATACATTTTACCTAATTAAATTCATATAATTTGAAAAAGTAATTTTAAAATTAATTTTACAGAAAAAACTAGAAAGTAGTTTTTAATGTAAAATGTTACATGTTTGAAATGTTTTTACATCTAATATAAACTTGAAAATGATCCCAATGATGAAAATTTGATTAAATGATAAAAAAATATCAAAATATTCTTTAAATCCCATTAAAATTAATATATAACAATATAAATATATTATTTTAAAAAATAGTTTGAATTAAAACATTTTTTTAACTATTCATTAATATATGAATTTTATAACAAAAATTCAAAAAAATTATACAAAATAAATTTTGAGTTCACTATTTCAAAGATATGTTTATTTTTTCAAATATAACTTATTAATGAGTAGAAATCTCGATTTAAAATTTGTTCTCCATCAAAACTACTGGAAATTCCAATTTTGACAGAACACTCATTTTATCAGTAGGAAATTTAATTTCTGCTTATATCATGTCTAGAAAACATATAAGATTAATTATAAACATAAAATAATAATATTAATTCCTTAATATAATAAAAAAATAGCAACTCAATTATTTTATAAGAACAATATTTTTATTTAAAAAGTTATTCATAAAAACACATCATTTATATTGAATTGGTTTATATTACTATTTCTAGTTAATTTGATAAACAATGAATCATTATATAAACATTTGTAAAACCAATTTTAGTAATATATTTAATATTTTTCATCACAACCATTCTATGGTATATATTATTAGTATAATATATAATGATATTAAGATCATAAATATGCTAAATGTTGTGTATCATGTATGTTATCGAATATTATGTTTCATTTTAAAAATCCAGGGATGTTACATTCTCCCACACTTTGTAAGTTGCATCCTCAAAATTTTAATTTGGCATTGGTAACAAAGGTATGATTTTTCAATGTACCTTTATTGAAATCCCACATCACAAAAATGATAAAATAAACATCCAATTTAAAGGAATTAATGTATGATGGTTACCTGAGAAAACACATAACAGGGTTTCATGTAAAAAAACATCGATACGTAATAGAAAACCAACATTAATGTTCTTATGAAGATTAAAAAAAATCATGATTAAGTTAAAAATGACAAAAAACATAAATAAGTTATTGGTTAAAATGTCATTGATTTCCTGGTATGAAAAGAAATCAGATGATATATTTGTTTTAGGATATTCTTAATATAATTTAAAAATTATTTTACTACATATATTATGTTCATAAAGATGTATAAATACTTTTATTGTAGAGTTTCATCAATTAATATAATTCCTATAAAACTCATTTTTTATTAAAAAATTAGTATTAAAGAAGAATAAACTTCTATGGAATCATATAATCCAAAAAAATTAAATGATCTATTTATCCTGTCTTGGAGAATTAACCAAGAAAAAAAATGTTAGGAAAGTATCATATAATTCCCCCAAATGAAGAAACCATTATATAATGAAAACAACCATTAATCACTATAATTCAAAATCAATACACCATGTTCAATGTATACTATTTGATAAATAATTTTCAAAATAATCCTCAAAATAATCCAAACTATTATTAAATCCAAAAAATTATAAGAATTTGAAAACCTAGTATTATGATTTAAATTTTAGCATTTGTCCCAAAATAACATCAATCACTCTTAATGTCCCCTAAAAAAATTTAATTTCCCAAATCACTTATTCTTCAAGATATATTAATCATTTACATAAACAACCTGAGTCACCAAAATTCCACAATCAAAACATAGATTCATCAAATCTAAAATTCTATCATTACACCTCATATAAAATCCCATTGTATTTTATTTTCCATAGTCATATTGGGTTCCCAGCATAATGAATCTCTTCTAAAATTACATTTATTACTTAATTACCAAATATCTGTTTAACTACAATGATATCTATTTGATAATTTTTTCCCCAAAACCAACGTATTCATATTCCATCAACTCATTTAACTAAAATTAAAAATCCATACTTACCAGGGAAATCATGTAGAATAATGGTAGGATACATATAAACATTTCTCTTTGGTTGTGCATTTGATTCTCATAGTGTTGTTGTATGTGACAAGTTATCACCCATTTTGTTGTTTTCCCCTTTATATAAAACTCAAAAAATAACTATTACATCATTTAACATCAATGTCTATCTTATACCCATAATTTTTAGACCAACTGATAATGACCACAACATATTTATTCATAAACACTTATATATGGACATTTCTTTTATTTAACCTTAATTTGAGTGAGTAAAACTATTCCCAAAAGATTCAACATTGTACATTGATTATGGTGTCCACCTAGTTTCATCATCATTTTGTTAACGTAGATAGAAGTCCAATGTAATTAAAAAATTGATTCATAGATTATTCAAAATAATATGACTGCATTTTCTAAATAAAACATGTACTACATTTTTCCATTGGATGTTTGCATAGAAATTGTTTTGGAAAAAAATATTTCATGACATATAATTTCAAAACAACAGATAAACATTTTTTTATATGACTATAAGTCCATGTTTGACTTGAAACATTAAATAAATTTTCCTTTTAAAATACCATAAGTATGTACAGAAAGAAAATATATTAAAAGAAGTAATAAATATACTATACAAAGGACTCCTTTATCAACATATTTTATAAATTCATAATATTTTTCATAATTTTGTTGCATTGAAAAATATTTAAAAATTCAATCATAAAATTTAATTATTTTTAAAATATAAGAATATTGAGATAATTGTATTTAATTAAAAACAACCCACGATCCATGATGGTATAATGGTATAAAATATATGTCTGATATCGTATAAATTTTTTTATAGATAGTAGAATGATTGGAAAAATTTAATATTCATCCAAAAATTAGAATGCACTAATTATTGCAAGCATGTCATTAGAAATATGTAGGAATGTAGGTTGAGATCCTCCTCATTCCATTTGTAAGTTAATATACTTGATATGAAATACATATATAAAAAGGAATCATCAAAAAATAATAGACAATATAACTAATCATATGTTTAACCAGAACACGTAATCCCAAAATTTTAATAAACCTTTCATTCGATACCAATTATATGGCCTCATCCCCAAAAATTACATAATATTATGTTCGATTGAGAATTTACATGATTTTTCATTGAGGATCATTTCAGGTTTTCTGTTTTATAGAATTTTTATCATTAATACATAACATCCCACAAACACTAAAACATCATATGTTTTAGGAAATAAGAACTATGTTCAATTATGTACATGATACGCTTCATCAAGATTAAATGAACAAATAAATATTATTACATAAATGATAAAATTTTTAACTATCTGTTGGAATGGAAGGTACAAAAAATATTAACTAAATTATAAACATATTATTAACCCATGTATATAATTAATTCATTTTACGAAATTATTTATAAATAAATTTAAAATTATTTTTAAAATGAAGGAAATTTTTTTCAGAAGACAAACAATTAAATGAAAATAAGGAATTTTATAAAATTAAAAATACATTATTGGTCGATTTTATTAAAGTAATATATATTTTATATATTTAATTTAATAAGTAATATTCATATTATATTTTTTCTAGAAAATATATACTAATAAAATCATTTTTCATCATAAGAGAAGTATTTTTCAAAAAAGGCGTTTAAAACCCTTTAGATGGGGAACCAAATTTATATATAGCTTCTCATGCTTTTATAATTTATATTTTACCAAATAAAATTCTTCTTTGGAATTTTGTCCTAAATATTTAAATTTGTGAAATTTTTTGTATCTTTCTAATAAAATTTATATTTTAATTAATAGTGAAAAATATTTCATTTAAATCAAAAAAGGTTTTTTTCAAAGTAATTTATATTATTAGAATATTTATTTTTCTGGTTTTAATGTATAACTAAGTTATTTTTATCATTTAATACAATTTTTCTCATTTTATGTAATTTCACTTAAAAATTTGATATAAACACACAACAATCTTTTAATGGTCAATAATTTTCAGTAACCCCTTTTATTGTTTTGAAAAAGTTAGTTAATTTTAAATTAATTACTGGATCATCTGTTTTTTTAATTTTGGAGAATGGATAATATATTTGTAATTATAATGTCAACATTATGTAAATATTTACATTTGTTTTTTGTACATGAGGAATAGTAATTTTATTTATTATATTTATTAACTACAATTAAAGGGTAAATCATCTTAATAAGGGTAAAAAAATATAATAATTTAAAACCAACCTAACACATGTTATAATTTTATCGGATAAGATATGGCCAACCAATTCAACCAATGTAATGAACATGTGTCCCTTTTATGCCACATGGGTGGGATTATGACACTTATATGTTTTAATTTAATGTAAAGGAAAACATTTTACAAATAAAAATATTCATAATAAAATAAATTTAATATTTCTTTGTGTAAGTGATATTAAATATTATAAATACTAATTATAAATATTAATAAATAATTCCTATATTATATAATTTTATTTATAATTTATAAATATTAAATAATTATATTTAATTTTGACACAATGATGATTTAGTAATTTCCTTATAAATGAATGCTTCTAATAAAAGAAATTATATATATTAAGATAATATTTATTTACCTTATTTATATAATACACTATTTTTCTAGGTGAATATGACATGTTATAAGACTATTGATTTTTTTTCCTAATTTACTCTTCTGTTATGATTTTATATAAATTCAATAAAATAAATACATTAATATTATGATTCTTTATGTTTTAATAAAATATAAAATACTAAAATTATATTAAAATCCTAAAAATAGATTAAAATTTTAATATGTCTATTAAAATGTATAAAATTTCATTTATTATCCTATTATGGGAAATTTATCCCATATATGTTGAATTGAATAACCTATTAATAACATTAATGTTATTAACAAAATGTGAATTAAAAGAGATTAATTACGGGTAAATTGAAAAGATAAATTTAAAAATAAAGTAAATACATGTCAAAAATTATTGTATATGATTATTTCGACATATAATGTTCTAATATTATACATATCTCATGTTGATTCCTTTTGAATTCAAAAATTAATTTATATTAATTTAATTAATTAAGTGACTCTATGGGTTCACCTTCCCAATCATATAAAATGGTACACTCTCTTCTCTAATACTCACACATATTGGACCCATTGGGATAGTCATGACATGCCAATAACTATTCCCATAATCCATCCTCTCATTATTGAAGATACATTTATGGTAGAATATCCTCATATGGAAATTTTTTGGTATAAACCCAAAGAATTTACCAAATAAAGAGGTATCACATTATATAATATTTTTTTGTTTTATTTCCCTTCTCCACTACATAAAATATATTTTTTCTATACTTAAATTAGAAATTAATTTATCCTATATATAATAGTATGTTTTTATGCTATCATTTTTATCAACGCTTACATATTCCTACATTTAATGTGTATGAACATACTATTTCAATATGTGGAAATCTACTACCTTGAGAAAAGACTATTGTCAAATGATAACCTACCACCTATAATCATGGCCATTATAATTTAATCTTTTATAAATATGATATATATTTTATCTATATTTTATCTTGGATTATTTAATTTTTATTTGGAACATACATTCATGCTTTCCATGTTGTGTAAATATGATAATTTCATTAAGGAAGTGTAGACTAGCACCCCCTAAAATATATCAGACTAATTCACTCTATACACGGAATATATAAATGATGGTTTTGTTAAACATATCATACATATATGAAATTATTATAATTATAGTAAAATAATTTACATTTATATCATTTAATTGTAGTTCATTATAATGACAAATGAATGAATGTATTATTCATGCGTATGTACATTCGATCATCTCCAGGAATGGTGCATTACATTTTTTATATAAAATATTAATGATTATTCTAATTAAATATATAATTGATATATATGATATTTGAATCATGAATAAAATTCTAGTGATTGTTTTTTGTGTATAGACGAATAATTTACATAAACACTAGTTTTCTCTTCACTCATGTTCGGTGATAAACCAAGGATGTGTGGATAAATTATAACCTTCAGTGCAATGGGTGTGGAAGTCATCCGTATGGATATTCAATTAAGGGATATGTGTATAAGATAACTGTCTAGTTATTCTATTTAAGTATTATTATGTCTCAAAATAAAATTATATGTTATATGTTTCTTTCTATGGGTTTATAGTGAAATATTGGTTACAAAAATGGTATCCAATGATATTAAATTCAGTGAATTGTATTTACTACTTCATAAAGGTGAGAAGTGTAAATTTATGATAATTTATTCATGGTTTACACGTTTCTATAAATACTAATTGTTTCAGTTCTTTTGGTATCCCTTACTAAGATTTTTATGCTCATCCCATGTTTGGAAATATTTTACACATGAGATAATGAAGAATAGATTCAATGATTGTATCATGGAAAAGTTCTTCTATTTAAACATGAATAGAACCCTTGTTTGATATAAAATTTTTCTCATTTATGAAAAAGGTATAATGACTATAAGTGTCTACTTTTAATATTTAAGGTGTTATGTATGAGTTATGACATGATTCCATAGATATATAAATGTGGGAAGATAATTTATGTGAATTAAATCCAAAATATTGATTTATCTCAACATTATGTAATATTTAAGGTTGGGGACTTATAATCATACAATAGGGTACAACCAAAATAGAATCCATTTTTTTCAAAATATAAAACATTTATAATATAAAAAGATTTCTTTTCTTGATAAAAATATATAACTTATTACATTTTCTTAACAATCCATATTCCCTATGAGAAACATTTTAAACACACTATATGTGCACAAAAAATAAAATATTATATATAAAATGTGGAATGAAACCACTCGTCCATAAATGTTTTAATCTGATGAAAAAGGTTTCATAAAATAATATCATTCACCAATAAAAACATTCTACATCATATTATAATAATCCAGAAAAATAATTCATTGAAATCAAAAAATCTTAAATGTACCTTTTGGAATTCATATCATGCTAACATTATAGCTTTCATAGATACATAGGGATTTAACATCATGATTTCATTTATAACACCCATCATTGTATATTACCTACATCAATAGGTGAATCTATATAGTTTAAATCTATATCGTTACCCAATTCATTGAAGAACTATCATGGGATCACCAACAATTATATTAACAGGGAAACACCCCTATATATATGTAAGGGCCAACACCCAAAACATATGCACAACACATAAATCATGAATAAAATAATAGTAACATTTCCACATGGAAATCACAAGATATTAGTTAAATATATTGACATAATCAATAACCTATCAAATTCATTCTCAATACCAAAATACATGAAAAAGGAATATTTAATTTAATTTCACTTTAAAAAAATTTAGTCTTGAAGAGGAATCCAAATATCAAAAAACTATTATGGCATAAAGGGATTTATTGTCACCGTATACATTAAAAACATGCATTTTTTCATTTTTTTTTTGGAAATTCAAACACTCCATATAAAATTTTATATTTAAAAATAATAGAATATAATTATATATATAATTTAAAAAATGATATAAAAAATTATTTTCAAGTATATGATTTAAATGACAAAATCAAGAAGTAGAAATTGAACCCAATGAATGCAAATTGGGTTAAGAAATTATCTTACCTTAAGTATGACTTGTCTTATATTTTAGTTATCATATTGAATAATAAAATGTGGTTAATTTATACATGATTTATATCTTTGTTCATGTTTTTTGTTCATTTTATATAACTTTTTATAATGATAAAACAATTATATTATTATTTATGTTCAAATTGGATGTTTTGTCGACTTTCGTTACATGAGTCAATAAATGAACATGGAATGACATTAATAGTAAATGTGGATATAAGGCCACTATATCTATAATATAAAACATGACATAAATATATTATATATTCATTAGATATGTTTTAATAACAATCATTGAATACAAACAAAAAACACCATTCATTGATATAGTTGACCGCACATATGCAATAACGCTATTTTCACTTTTCTTATCATATTGATATCTTGAAATTAAATGAAATGTATGTAAATATGTTTTAATATTTAATATAATTAATTTATCATTAATATTTAATTTATATAAAATAGTTTTTCTAAAAGAAAACACAATACCACTATGTGATCTATGAAATAATTGCATCATTTGTTGGAGATTGTAGCCCATGTGTCCTGAAACAAAGTAATCATATACCCATAATTTGGAAGCTATTAAGGTCTATTTAATATAAAATTTAAAAAATATTAAATAGGTTTTAATATAAATATTTAAAATAATTTTTTCAGAATATTGCTCATAATAACAGTAATGATGGCGATAAATAAAATGAAAAAAATATAATTGACAGAGGAAATTAACAGTTATATCATGGACACAATTTTTCTTTATTATATAGTAGTAGGTGAGGAATTAATTCGATATGATATATCACATAAGAAACACAAAACACCAGTAAGTAAAAGACTCTATCGTTATTATGCATTTATAGATGAATTAGGTGAGAAGTATGTAGAAAAAGAAGATAAATTAATAGAGGTACTTTGAGAAAATTACCTCTTCTGTATCCCCACCATAAAAGAAACTTGAAGTCATCGTAATTATGATTTTGGTAACCCATATGAACATGGACGTGGGGAGAGTGAGTATGAGTGGATTGGTAAGCAATTTGTGTACCTAAAAGTTTTTCTTGGTCAAAATAGGTGGTGTACATGTGGTATTCATACCTGATTGGAGTTGGGTAATTTTATATTAATATCCAATCATATAGAGGTGGCATTAAATTAATTTACATTGACTTGTAATAATTATTTTATATGATTTTTTGGGTCAATTAACACATTCAACAAATATTATCTGTTTATGATTTTTTAATTTTATTCTTTAAAAAATTATTTTTATCCATTGTTAAAATTTTACTTTTATTATGGTAATTATTTTTTTACCATAGTTACTTTTTTATAACAAAAAATTAAACTGAACACTAAAAAATAAGTTAGGCCTTATTGTTATAAATATGGATATAATTTTATATTACACAATTAACTTAATTGGGAATATCTCATTTAAAAATAATTCCACAGGAAAAACTAAAAATCCGTTATTTAAATGGAAACATTCCTAATTATGAAATACTTGTATATCAAATATGAATTTAAAAATTATTTCAATGATAAAAATTGAATTAAAGGACAATGAAATTAACTAAATAATAATTAAAACATATTAAAATGTACTTTTACCAGTAGCAATAAATTAGGCAAAAAATATGTTTTGAATAAAAACACATCAATTTTCACTAGTCATTAAAATATGAATTTAATCAGAAAAATACCACAACAGTGTCGTGACTAAAAATTGAGGTCATAATTCAAAATAAGATGATTATTTTTTAATATATAACTTATTAATATTTTAATAATTATATTTTAAATGGGTTATCAATCAAAATATAGTAAATCAACTTATTTAGAAATCAAAAACTCATTTTATCCATATACAATTTAATTTTTCACTTATATTAGGTCTAGAAAACATATATGATGAATTTAAAAAATCATATAGAATTTATATTTAATTTATATAATAAAAATATATTATTTTTATTATATTATAATAATTATATTCTAATTTAAAAAGATTTTCCTAAAACACATCCTTTACATTCAAATGGATTTTATTTTGATTTATACGGTAACAAAATAATCATTACATAAAAACATTTAATTTTTTTTATTATGTTAATCATTTTCATTCACATAATTCAAATGGGTATAATATAAAAATCATATATAATACTATTATGTTATAAATTTATTCTAAATTTGGTATATCATGTATGATATTGAACGTTGTGTTTCCATTAAAAATCTCAGGATGTTACAAGAAGAACCACTAAATGATTATAGGCATTGTCTCGTGATGGACCCATAATATTAACGTTCCTTTCATTTTACATTTGAATATATTTCAGGATTTATATCATATGTATATATTATGATAATATTTATGAATTTTTTCAATTATAACTCTAATACAGTTTCTCTTATGAGGAAGATAATCATTCCATAATTCACACATTCAGAATTAACATTATTCCTTCAGGTTTCAGCTATAGTATAAAACCCAAAACATGTAGTGTAAGATACATTAATCGTCGTGTAATATCATATAATCATGAAAAATAACATAAATGATATTGAAAACATAAAACCTAATTTTAAATATTTTAAATGATATTCCTTTTCTCAAATTTTAATGGTCATTATTTAAATTAATTAAGGTGGTCGGTAATGCATTTTTTAATTTATAAAGAATTACCCACATGAATTCCAATAAACGTGCACATAATGGTAGATTTATGTTCACTAAGTGGTGATTTATGTCATCTATGTTCACCCCTTTATGATTTATCCACCATAAATACAATTATTCTAGAGACACATAATATTTTAGTATCAATAAAGGGAAGTAATTTCTTTGAAAACACATTCTATTCCTATCAAAAAAAAAATTTAAAAATTTTGTATATTTTGAAATATAATTAAACATATCCTGATACATATCCTTGGAGACTTCAATAATGATTTTAATTCAATATTCCAAATTTTATCTTATGATTGATAGGATATAATATATTATGAAAAAAAACTTATATTATAAAATGTAAACCCCATTTTATACAAATTTTAATTACATTTCACAAAATCATGCCCATGGATAGCAGTGTGTCAGTGTCACTCAGGACTATGTACACAATCTTTTTATTTAGTTATTTATCTCCAATATCTCTCATAATTATTATCTTGTTTTTATCTCTTTATAATCATACTATATTAAATCCATTCATCATAACCTCATCAAATGAATCATAATATATGGTGATATCATATTCTATGTATGTTAGTGGGACAGTATAAAATCATGAAAAATAATATTATTTCATAAATGTGTGTCACCGTAAGTGGTATAGAAACAAATTCAATTTACATGATAAAATAACATTAATATCAAATATTTCTTATCATTATTGTACACATGTTTCTTGATGTGGAAGAATCCCATCAGCATTTCCCCCATTATATATCAAGCCCATCAGTCGATATCACATTGATATATTACAATATATAATTCTTTAACTCGTAGATTTTATAGATATATATGTCCCACACATTTGTGGTTATGACTTGACAACCATTATTTGATGCAACATAATGTCATCTATCGTGTAACATAGTCAACATCCTTAATTATAATATATATGTTACCACATTATGAATAAAGAACATATGTCTTCGAGAAGATCAATAAACACCTTAACCTACCCAACTAAAATATATTATTAAACAAACATTATGTATTAATTTTAAATCTTGAATATAAATTGGCTTCATTATAATCACATGATTTCATTATAGCATGACATCTAGATAGTGAATGGGTTAGATAAAAAAACTATAAAAATCATAATCTATCTATTGAAATTACTTGGTTATAAAATTGGATCTTATCCACAGTAAATCATATGTAATGTTAAATGATATATTATTATATAGAAAATGATTTCAAATGGTTTATTAGAACATTTCTGTAAGAAAATATCTTATCCACTATAAAAATATGCATTTCAATAATAATATTAAGGACACAAATTCCTTCTTAATTTCATGGAAAACAAAATTATTTTTTTATAATAGAAGAACTAAATAATTGATAATTTATGATTTTATAAAATTCTATTCATATTTAACAAATAAAAACAATGATTCCATTCATATTTAGGAGAATTAAAATGGGACGAGATTTGAAAATGACATAATGATTCCTTAAAAATCATTTTTCTAAACTATAAAACATGTGTAAATGGGTTTTTTCAGATTCATTAAAAATTATAAAAACATTATTTAATTTTTTTTAGAAAACATGGATATCTAATAATGATGGTTTTCCATCAAGGAGATAAATTTAAAAGGGTTTCATAAGATAATTATTTTGTTATATGTAATCCGTGAGGAGGGGAATGTGAAATGAAGACTTGTATTCCCCAATTAAACCATAAAAGAATAACATTCTTGATTTTAACGCCTTGAATCATTTAATATGAAGAAAATTTTCGGTAGCATATAATATATATAATACTGATCATAATGGAACAACTAATATA
This sequence comes from Viscum album, assembly GCA_963277665.1. Classification (NCBI taxonomy): domain Eukaryota; kingdom Viridiplantae; phylum Streptophyta; class Magnoliopsida; order Santalales; family Viscaceae; genus Viscum; species Viscum album. Next base: position 662,695,627 of record OY728151.1, on the reverse strand, counting down.
ATTATAATGTGACAATTATAGAAATATATTAAATTGTTGGTTATTAATACTAATAACTAAATTATCTAGAATAAAATATTAATACTCATTAATAATGTAAAAATTCATTCATATAAAATTCTGTATATAATTTAGTAATTTAGTTTTATTCCTTAAAAACAATTTCTTAATGAATTATTTTTATTGAATTTGTATGTGAATAATATAATAAATTTCATGAAATCTCTGAAATTTTATTTATTGAAATAAATATCACTTTTTAAACTATATTATCAAATTTATCATATGGTTAAATATTAATATTCTTCTTTTTTTCTGTGTATAGTGAAAAATATTTATGATTAATAAATAATATATTTTTATATAATTGGAAAAAAATGAAAAATTATAATTTGGAATTTTTTTATTTTAATTTGTTGTAACTAATTTATAAATATAAAATAATGGGATTTAATTAAATTTTTAATTTTATTGATCATAAATAAATTATATCTAAAAATGGGATTTTTGTCAAAAACATCACTGATATTCATTTTATTTGTTTAATTTTAATTTAAAAGATACAAATTATTTGTCTTGAATTTTTATAAATTTATCCCATATTTGAAAATATGAGGTCAAAATTTAGTAATCAGTTCACATATATTTTTATCTAAATATAATAGTAACCTTTCTAATTTTATTTCTACGGTAATGTTTTAATATTTTAATTAAGGGTAAAAGTATCATGATTTGTACTGTAAAATAACCTTAATTATTTCAAAAATTTAATCTCATGAATATTATTGGTTCATAATAATTAAATTTTAGGGTATATGCCCATTTAAGGCAATTTTTTTAGATTAAGGCCAACAAAATAATTTATTTTAATAATTTTCAAACATATCACACCATTATATTTAAAAATTATTCTATTTTAAATATTTTGTTATAAAATATATATATATATATTTTTTTTTGAAATGTAATTTAACAACAAACACCATTTTATTTTTTTTTATTTTTGTGAAGAAATAATAATCACAATTCATTATGTACACTAATGTTGTAATTTAATTGATGGGAAATTCGAATAAATGATATTAAAATATTTCATTTAAAAAAAATAATTAAATCATTATAACAATAGTACTTTATTAATGAATTGTTCTTGATAAGGTTGTATTGAAATTTTTTTTTAATGTTATATTTTATTATTTATATTTTGTTAAAGTCACTGTACTGATAAGTGTAAAAATTAAAAATTATGATATTTTAATATAAGTATTACATATTTAATGATATAAAATTACAAAAATAAATTAATCCTAGTTTGTTTTATATTGTATTATAAAATAAAAAAGATCCAATTATTTTTTGTTTAGTATTTTATAGTATCAATATTGAAAGACAAGAGTAAAATGTAAATGTTGTCACTGTATGAGGTATAATGGTAAAATAATAGTAAAAACTAAATGATAAGGGTATGAAAGTGACATAAACTTTTATAATAATTTATGGAGGAAATTATTTCAACTTATCCTTGTCTTTTAGTTTAAATAACCAAATTTGGTTGCAATTGGATATGAAAATTAATTTAAATTAACATTACATTTAAACTAATCCTCATATTAGGATTGGTTTTAAGGATAAGTTTAATTGTTATACATGATATTAATTATATATTTCTCATTATGAAAAAAATATTATATCATTTAATTTTATTCCATTCCATTTATGAAATAATTTTAACGCCATTCGGTGGAATGTAAGAAATATCACCTCAATGATGGGATGTGATTTTTTTACAACACCACATATCGTTGATTACATATATTTATATTTGAAGAATTAAAATTATATATATGATATTGTGATCAGTTTGGAATGATAAAATGATACAGACTTTAATGATACCATGTTTTCTCCTTGTATGACATTCAAATATTTGTTTATATATATATATTATCAAAGATTGTGTATAAGATAACAGACGATTTTGAGGCTTGATGTTTCTAGAGTTAATTTTCTATATATAATAAATATATTTTAAATTACTTTAATGTTTTTTTAAATAAAATATGTAAAAAATATATATATTCTAGAATCATAAATCAGAGAGAATGGTTGAGTTTGAAAAGATATTTATATCATAAGTGTGACATACAAAATGTCAGGGCATGACATTCAGATAAATGTAGTTGTCAGCATTGATTTTTTTGGGTTTATTAAATATTTAATTTAATTAATAAAATAATAAACAATATTTTTATTTTTATTTAAATACACAATTATGGAAATCTTCATATGGTAGTGAAAAAATAAATGGGATAATTGAGAGATGAATTTTTTCACCTCTGTTGGTGAACCGATGGAGATAATGACGAAACTATAGAATGAGAATGATCAAAATGTTGTGAAAACAAATAATTAGGTCCATTCCTTAGAGGCGAAATTATTCAATGGTGAATGATCCAAACCAGCTAGGACTCGTCAATTTTTGCTTTATTCAAGTATTTATTAAAATGGTTGAGAGGAATCAAATCGCTTCTTTGATCTACGTTTAAAAGGAAAATTTTTACACACCTATTTATTAGAATTTGTATTTATATTTTTATCAATGTGGATATCCTTGATTATGTTTTTTTCAAATAAATCTAGGAAAAATAATTTCACATATATTACATTTTAACTTTTTTCCTTCATAAATTTCTTTTCCTATTGTTGGACCATAAGGTTGTGATTTGACATTGTCTTGTAGAGACAATCCCACCCTGACCCCCAAATTCAAGATGAATTTTTTTGAAAAGACTATAATGAAGAAATAAGTATTTATTTGGGATAATTTTTGGTTAATGATGAGATTTATTTTAATGAAATATCATATAGAGTAAGCTTAACAAAAAATATATTCACGATGCATGTGAGAAATAACAGACAAAAAAGAAATACATTCTCAACCAAAAAAAACATAAAATAATGAATTTAGTTATATTCATTCTATATTAAGAGCCCGGGAGATTATATATAGTATATCGAACTCAGATATGATTTTGTAGGCTTAGATATAATTTTTTTGCAGAAAACCTTATAAATTACAGCATACTTGGAAGAACAAATATTAGGTAACCCCTTCACAATAGGGGCAATGATTTTGGGAGGGAAATATATCTCACATTGTGTGAGAACACCTCAAACCATGTGACACAATGTTGGATGAATGATGTTTCCTTTGAGATTATAAATGGAAAGGATTGGAAAGGCGTATGTCGTGTACTAATGTACACGGAAAAGGGTCAGATAAATAGATGAAACTAGGTTTCATGAGTAGGAATCTAGGTGGTTTAGTAACTCAATTTTTTACAAACCCTAACCATGTATGGATATATTGGTAATTATCCTTATATTTATTGGGACATGGAAAGATGATAGTGTAAGATAAATTTTCATTTTGGAATCCTTACACAGAATGTACCCTATTATCCCATTTGAGGAGACATCAACATCATCAGTCTCCTTCATTTGGAACCTAATTTTGGTTCCTAGTTAATATAACCTATGTTTTCTAGAATAGATCATTATGGTGACCTATATAGTGTATTTTGGGATAAAATGTAATATTCTCACAAATCTACACTACTTTTGGTGAAATTCGATGATGAAAATGATATTGTAGGGACACCTGGTTCTTTAGAGTGGCACCCACTAGCTGGGTTCACCATGAATCCCATTTGTATCTATATAGTGGAAGCCTCAAACAAGGTTAGTCATGATTTCTATCAATATTAACAGAATTTATACCTCCTACTTGTATAGGGAATGGGTTGTCTACACACCCACTAAGTGGAATCCTTCAAAATATCGAGGATATGGGTGCTCTCTTATGGGAGTGGAACACTTCTACATTATAGGAAATGAGTCCATTATCATTGATCTAAGTAGGACAATCCTATTGTATCAGTGTATGGGTCCTCAAATACTACATTGGGTCAACTTCCAATATCTAGAGTGAAAACCCCCAACCGGGCTAGTCTTGGGTCCACTACCAACTAATAGAGTGGCACCCTTATGTTGCGTGGGAATGGGTCCTCTACCGAGATCTATAGTGGAACCCTAATGTATTGATTGGAATAGTTCCTATATTTTTTAAATGTATCTAACTACACTATTGGAAAGGGGAATGAATCCTCTAACTATTTTTTATGTGGAACCAACTTGTTGTAACTGGGAATGGTCTCTTACATATCGATTTTTCCCCTTGACTGTGCAAAATAATTGTATGTTTTGGTTTGAATTGGAAATTTTTTGTTTGGATGAAGTGTGAGATGTTGTGAAATTATGATCGAATATTGGAATTTATTTTCCTATTTTATGAAGATGGTTGTGGAGATGGGGATCCTAATTCACCAAAATTTGGGATTCGTTGGTTTGATCATATATATATAAGTATCCATGTTGTTGAATTTTTTTTCTCTCTTATTATGGTTGGTTGATACATGATGTGTAGTCCTCCAACAAGATACATTATGCTCAATATGGTTTGGTTTGGTAATCTTCCTTTCGTTGGGATGAGCTAAACATTGAATATTTATATCATGTCACCTACATCACCCACAACAGATTTTGGGGAATCATACTATATAGGAATTCACTCACCCCTAGATCGATTTTTTAGTAACATGTCATTTCTTATAATAATGAATTACATGTAAGGGATGATTAAAGTTGTCCTTAGGGATAACTGGTTAACTGAAACATGTATGGTTGTGGTGCACATGTTACGAAATACATTTGGATTGGTTTTTATTTGTCATATTTATTTTTTATTTTACAATTCCATATAATTTTACAATATTGAGGGTTTTCATAGATGTATTATGTTATAGTTGTCGAATCATTTATTTATTATCCCTACACACTTATTAAATGATATAAGTGTGTGTATAGGTACATTAAGAAAACGCCTCCCATGATAGATATTATTTTTGGTTCTTGTCACTCTCACATAGAATAGGGTGGCATGATTTTCATAGTTTTGGATTGATCCATGTTCATTTATGTAATGTAAGATTGGCATGACAGGTAGTTCAATCCATGGAATTTGGTTATGATTATTCCCTTTATGTGGTTTTGGATGATACATAGAGAAAAAATTTCTTAGTCTCTCGAATTACGATCTCATGATTGAGAAACCATTTTTTCCCAGCTTCTGATGAATCCATTCTCTATAACATAGACTACCATCATGAAAATATGTCATAAAAATACATTGGTTTTCATGATAAATGGTTTATGAGTCATATAGGATTCAGTATTTACATTTCTTCATTGATTAATCTTCCCATTATATATATATATTATCATCTAGCATTTGTATGTCTTGATTTAAATTTTAAGATGCCACTATGATGACATCCATATAGGTTATCAGTTCTTTATCATGACAATGATATAATGAGTGTTGAGGCCTTGTTTTCAGATCCATCATAGGATACCATTCCTCTTGGTATACTGAATGATTCTACCTTAATAATTGAATATTAGTTCATACACATAGAGCATGATTAGGATGAATACATTCTTAGTGAAATCAATGATGCCCCGCCCTATGGGCCACTAAGGTTCCATAGTGAGATAGATTACAAAGTAGTTTGTGGTTAGATATATTAACACTACTTAAAAAATGGGCAAGGGAAGCACCAACTTATATCATTTCTAAGGAAAACCCACTGATAAAAAAACCTTATATTCACGTTAATCTTTTAGCGCTGATACTTGGAATATTTATCAGCACTTTTCTAGCACTGATAAAGAGCTTCTTTATCAGCCCTTGAAAAGTGCTGATAAATCCTTCATGTATGAGCACTAACATTTTAGCGCTGATAATGCTTCATAGTGTCTGCACTAAAATTTTAGTGTTGATACAGTATAACCTTTATCAGCGCTTTTTTTATCACTGATAAAGAGACCCTTTATAAGTGCTAGAAAAGCACTGAAGTAGAAGGAATGTATTAGCACTAAAATGTTAGCGCTCATACAGGATGGATTTATCATCACTTTTTTAGCCCTCATAATACTGTAGTAGTATATTTTATAAAATCGGTCGCAAAATGTCCTCTTTTTATCATGACTTAATTATTTCGCGGTATTTTAACCCTGAGACTCCCCTCTACCGCACCTAATCTTCCCATTACCGGACCTGTTCCGCCCCTGATCATTGCGTTGTCGGACCTCTACCACCCCCGATCTTCGCATTATCGGACCTCCGCTTCTAGCCCTTCTCCTAGTCCAACCGCTTGAACCCCTTTGTCAGATCCTCCTCCCCGCTAACCCTACTTCTCCTCCTCTTCACATTACCTTACTCCTCGTGAACCCTACTTCTCCATTTCTCTTCGGTTGGCAGCTCCTCCCATGCACCTCCTCCCGTGCACCTCCACCTCTAGAAGTTTCCACATGTGTGGTAAGTAAATAAATGCATTTACATTATTAGATGATTTTCATATTCTTTCATAGATTCATGAATGTGGTTTATGAATTACTTTTCTGGTGTGAAATATGTTTTGGAAAGGTTTCTGAGATACACATGAATTTGAAAGTGGATTTTATCATGGATATGATTAGATTCCATATGTGTTCTTCTTGTTGTGTTTCCAAATGTGTTTCATACAGTTTTAAAGTGGTGTGAAATGTGTCTCTAAATGGTTTTAGTGTGCATGTGAAATGGAAAGTGGCGTTTTGTGTAAAATAGAGGTTTTGGTTTGAGATTTTGATAATTGGATCCATGTTAAAATGTGAAAATGTGAAAGTGGGTATATCCTTATGTGCTTATGATGCTTGGAATATGTATGTGATATTGGTGATATAGTTATAGTGAAGATAATGGGGTCTTAGATTACAAATACTTCTTGAAATTGTTTACGGAGCAATTACATATGGATTCGATTGTATCAGGAATGTCCATAGAGTTTTATAACATCATCTAAGGTTATTAGACATTGACTCAATATATTTATAATTTTGCTAAACATGCTCATTTTTTCATTTAATGTGATGTCAAACAAGAATATTATGTCCCATAGGATTTATATGATACTTCGAACAGATATCCAATATCATATATATATGCAAAAGTTTACCTAAAATTTTTATGTTCTAGATAGGGATGTGATTGAAGAAATTGGCATAAATTTTATGTCAGGGTTAGCAGGAGTAACATATTTTCCCAGTGGTAGTTTTAGTGGTTCCTATAGGTGGAATAAAACGTCAAATGAGCCTCATAGTGAAAATTGTGGTGGTGGTATTTTATAGAAAACATCATCCAGATCATATGTAGAGTCTAGTAAAGGCCAAATCACTTTTTCCAATGTTGAAAGGTTGATCACTCAAGGTATTGTTGCATGGAAGCATTGATGATTTCCATCTCGTACAGACATTATACTCACTTGAAAAGGGTTTTTAATGTTTTTACGACCCTGTGTAGTGGAATGGAATCATAAATATTCTGAGGTACCAAATCATAGTTATATTAGTTAATAATAGTGGGATCCTAGAAACATGTATTAGGAATGAAACAACTTCATGCATTGGATTAATCTCATGTAGGAACTGATGCGGGTCATGCATTAGTGAGAGGCACCATTTCCATTTCTTTTTTCCGTAGTGTCTGTTTTATTTGATATTGGTTCCCATAATTATTTCAAATCAAACCTCAATATATAACTATTGAATCTTATAATAGAACTCATGACTTATTTGATAGAGATTATAACATCTCTCTAGATAAAGAGGGAGAAAGTTCTCTGATTCCCCTCTCATGCTTTCTCTTTTTCAAAGATTTTTATCATATGATATTTTTGGGTTCTTAAAAAGATTCCCCTATATGTTATTCTTAGAATACACTGTTTAGTTTCTAATAAATCATGGATTTAATATTATTATCAGTGGGTCTCATTAACTACCCCTGATGGGGAATTACATGTTTTCCATAGAGAATCAGACCTGAGGTCTAGTGGAGCTAGACCTCTTCTTCCAGTGTTGAGTGGGATGATATCCTTCTATGCTATTGAACTAGAGTAGGAAACCTATTATAGTGAACATCTCCTAGTAGGTATTTAATTTCCTAAAGTGTTTCCATTAGTCTTTTTGGGTCAACCACTAGAGAGGGAGGTGGGGTTCTCTATCAACATGTCGATGGGTACAAATCCAATATCTATTCTATCTTACAAAATAGAACTAGATAAATTGATGGAAGTAAATAATTAGTGGGATGAATTGGCTTCCAAAATATGTATTTAACCTATTGTGTTTCCATGGTAAGAACTTATACTTTACACCAAGAAGCTCATTGGAACCCTTTCACTTGTGTGTTGATTACCATAATCTCAATCGGGTTATGATCAATAAAAAGTATCAGTTGACCTAAATTTATTATTTATTAGATCATCTAAAGTGGGGAGTGGTTTCTATGATCGGTATTTAGTTTTTTTAACACCATCTTAGGATCAAGGAGTTTTAAATTCCAAAGACATCATTTAGGAGTACAAATATCCACTATGAGTATTGATTTAATCCATTCTACAGAACCAACACTCCATATATATTTATGGTGATGATGAAAATAATTTTCCACTGGTATCTCAACTATTTTGATATGGTATTTATGAAAGACATCATAGTTTATTCTTAAACATTGGATGATCATATACCTAATTTGATAATAGTTTTTGACATATTTAGGAATCACCAATTTTATTCCAAGTGGAAAAAGTTCCAATTCTAGATTCGTGAGGTGAATTTATTTGGTCATGTGGTCTTAGAACATGGTATCTTTGTTTATATGAAAAGGTTTAAGTTATCATGTCATGGGAGTAACCACAGAGTTTCATTGAGATTTAGTACCTCAGGGGTTCATTTTATTATTACCACCTGTTTCAGATTTATGTGTGAATATATACTTATTATATTTTCTTATTAATTCTTACACACCACCACTTGAGTTGAGTAACCTGATTGAAATCCATATGGGTACTTTGGTTCTGATGTGGATAATTTTTTTTATGTTTTTGTGACATGTGTCTGTGTCGATATATGGGTATTTAGGCTTGATGATTTTGAATATAGGGCAGTGACCTAGGAGTGGTAGATGTATCATTTATGATTATTCTTATGTTTCGACTGGGGTGATTTGAGGAATCTATAATGAATCTAACGTAATTATATTTATTTAATTCCATATTGTAGAGATTATGAGAATCCTTTCTTTACATGTAGAGATGGCTACTGGTTTTCATCCATATGTATTTTAGGTTGTTGAGGTATAAAAGGATGGAATAGTTTACCATAGAAGGATTAACCAGATATAGGAGGATGAGCCATAGGGGATGATGTCGTGTGAGGTTTACAATCTATGACACAAGTGATTATCCCTCCGAACCCCTTTGTGTTTGGAAACTATGTGGATTTTGATGGGTTTCTATCATGGTTATGTTGATTTCCATATCTTTATTGGAAATGGTTAAGCTAAATTAATCTCTATTTTTATTAGGATGCGGTTCTATTCTACTATATATGAAAGTCTTGTATTCTGTACATGAACCATAAATACTAATATTTGAAATTCAAATTGGATCGAGATGAATAAAGATTGTATGGATGCTAATCGTTTGAAAATAAGGTATGAGAATGTAGTGAAAGAGTTCATCATGTATGCAAAGGATCACAAAACAGATCCTTCTCAAATCCTTTTTCTCTGTTTAAGTTGTTAATATTCTAGACTACTTACTCTAGAGGAGTTGGAAGAACATTTTATATGTCACGAAATAGACCATAGTTATAAATTTTTGAATAAACATGAAGAAAATGTGAATGTAGTTACTGGTGGGATAAAACTGCATTTTATCGACCATCAGATATGAATAAAAATATGGATAATGAGGAAGACCGAATGGATTATGTGATTATAGATGTCAATAATAATGAAGATCGTATTGATGAAATGTCAAAGACAATTGAAGATGAACTCTGTGATTTCCCAAAATTGTTTGAGATGTTAAAGTGTTATCCTAAGATGGCACTGTATGCTGGTTGCACTAAATATACAGCATTGTCAGGTGTACTGAATTTGTATAAATTGAAAGCAGGAAACAGATGGAGTGATGTCATTTTTACGGAACTACTTGGTCTCTTTAATGACCGACTCCCTAAAGATAATGAGCTCTCATGCCTGACATATGAAGCTGAACAAATTCTATAGTCGATTGGTAAGATTTCGGAAAGAATACATGCCTTCCCGAAAGACAGTATAGTGTTTATCAAGGAGAAGAAATAACGTACATAATTCCCAAAGTGTGGTGCTTATTGATACAAGAACGATAAATCTAATACTACGATAGGTGTATGGTACTTTACAATAATTCCAAGGTTTATGCGTCTATATGGAAGTGAAAAAACTGCAAGACAATTGTTGTGGCATGCAGATAAATGAAATAAAGATGGGAAATTACGTCATCCGGCAGACTCTCCTCAATTTAATTGAATTTTTTGTATGTCATAAATTTTCATGATGTGATGCATGAAGAAAAAAATTTATGTGACAATGTTATTGGAATGATGATAAATTCCCCAGAAAAAACAAAGGATTTAATTAAGGCAAGGATGGACATGGTTGAAATGGGAATACGAGAAGAGTCGGCTCCCATAAAGGGAGAAAATCAAATGTTTCTTCCTCCAGCTACATATTCTCTTTCTAAGGAGGAGTGATATCGATTTTGAAACTTCTTTAAGGATATAAAGTGTCCACATGGGTATTCATTAAATATCAAGAACCTTATGTCAATGAATGATTTCATGTTAAAAGGATTAAAATCACATGATTGCCATGTTTTGATGAAAGACCTAATTCTTATAGCTTTACTCTACATTTTTTCCAAGAATGTTCATCATACGTTAACCAAAAATTGTTTCTTTTTCAAATCTATATGTAGAAAATTGTTAGACTCGGCGAAATTTCCAGCTATGGAAAAAAGAAATTTTCATCAAATTATGTGAATTATAAATGTTCTACCTGCCAACATTCGTTGACATGATGGTTCATTTGATGATTCACTTGGTGAGAGAGATTCAACTTTTTGGTCCTGTGTACTTTAGATGGATGTATCCTGTTGAATGATATATGAATATTTTGAAAGGGTATGTAAATAATCAATGTCTGCCGTAGGGTTTTATAGTGGAGCGATATATTGTTGAGGAAGACATTGAATTTTGTACCGAATACCAATCTGATGTGGAAAGCATTGGACTCCCGAAATCTCATCACACATGAAACATTGAAGGTGAGGGAATTTCTGGATGATATGTTGTAACAATCTGTCTTACAGATCGGGAGTAGGACCACCTTTATGTTTTTCATAACAGTTGGTAGGTTGCTCCTTATATTAAATCTAACAAAGAAATTCATATGCATTTGAATCCATAAAGGGGTGAAAAATGGTTATCAAATACACATAATCACCAGTTTATAAGATGGTTTCAGGACTATATTTTTAAGAAGTTGGATGAAAATCAAAATTCAATTTCAGAACGACATCAATGGAAAGTCGTTGGACAAAGTGTGTTTGTATTATCTTACTGTAGTTATGTAATTAATGGTTATACATTCTATACTAATGAACATTATGAAGATAGTACCATAGAAAATAGTGGGGTTACCCTAGTGGCTGATGTGATTCATGTTTCTAGTAGTAAGGACATAAATCAAATTTATTAAAATATGTCATACTTTGGAATTATCAAACTAGTATGGGAGTTGGATTATACGACATTCCAATTACTGATTTTTCAATGAAAATGGGTTGATAACAACCATGTTATTAAAATAGATGAATGGGGATTTGTGAAAGTTTATTTTAGTCAAAACGAGTACAAAGACAAATGGTTTATAATCGCATCACAGGAGGTACAAGTTGTTTATGTTCGAGATCCCACAAACCAAAAGTGTTCTATAGTTCTATTATCAACCAAAACTACTGGAGGGTCCGATGAAAATTTAGTTGAGGACGATCCTTCCAGTGTTATTTCGCAATCATTTTGCAGCGGTCCCAATGTAGTTGATGTATTGAATTGTAGAGGAGACCACAATGACGGTATTTGGATAATCGATTGTGGTGTCAAATCACTTCAACCATTGAAAAAAGAACAGAGTTCAATAATAAGTTATATATTGTTTGTAATATAGATCATGTTATCTCATGTTATTATGTTATCATTACTGAATTTATGTAGAAAAAATTAGAGGTCCTAAATTCTATATTTGGAGGACACAATTGAAAAAATAAATAGATTAGGTAACATTTTAGGTTTTTTGAAAGAGAATTGTATGTTTGATTGCGTACAAGATACAAAATAAAATGTTTAATTGAACAACTAAATATATTTATTATGTGACCATTATAACAATACTGTTAAATTGGTTGGAATTAAAAGTATTATTTGAATTATTTAATATTCAATATTCCATGAAATAATAATGTAATAATTAATTTATAGACAATTTTGAATTTAATTTTAGTAACATAATTCAATTATTCAGATACACAATCATCAACATTGATTTTTCATACATTTCTGATAGAACACTGTAATTCATTTTTTGGAACATTAAAAAATATAGAAATAAATTCCACTTTATAAATCTGAATATCAAAATTCCCCATTTTTTGATATTTTGAGATTTATGAAATAATATTGACTTTAAACTAAATAATTTAAATTATTAATTAATTTTGAAAACTGTAATTTTTTTGGACAGTTTAAATTTTAAAATATATGTTGGACTACTTATAAATATGAATTATTTATTATTTATTTACAAAAAAATCTATTAATGGGATTGTAAAGGGATTTAAATCATTTGTATAAAAAATAATATTTCTAAAAATGGAATTTTTCAAAAAAAAATCTTTTGATTTGATCCATTTTATTTTAAATAAAATTGTGATTATTATATCATATAAAATTATTAAAAATGTTTTTAATATTAGTAATTATGACTTCCAAATTTATTAAATAATTCTCTTTTATTTTGGAATAATATTAATAGGATCCATAATAATATTTTTTTACTATGGAAATGGGTAAATAAGGTAAATTAGATTGAACATTAAAGGATAAGGATACACAAATTGAACCAATAAATTTGTAAAATATTTAGCTCTAAAATTCATCCCATAGGATTCAAAATTCAGATATATGGCTGTTTATGAAATATATAAAGAGATTACTACCATTATATTAATATATTTATTGAAAAGTCCAACATGTCACACCATTTTTTTCAATATGTATAATATTTTTAACATGTTGTTCTCCATAGGATATATTTGAATATTAATTTTATTATTAAATATAATTTATTTATATATATTACTTTAATTTTTTTTCATTTTTAGGGAACAAATTCATCCCTTAAATTATTTCATGATATAATATAGTAATTTCCAAATTATTGAAAATTTCTAATAAATGATAATGAAATACTAAAATAAACATATTTTGATATAATTAATGTAATACAATAAGTTTCAATATTAATTTATCATGTAATGGATTTAATAAATTATTTTTTAAAAATTTAAAACTAATGAATAGTTAAAAACTAAATGATAATATTATTTTAATATAAATATTATATTATTAAATAATATAATATTACAAAATATTTGAATATCTAAAATTTGAAATACATGGTGATGAAATTTTAATCCAATATAAAAATATGGATTTTTTTAAAATTGTATTGAAACGCTAATATCCTTCAAACATTAAAAAATCAATATTGTTTCGGTAAGTCTTGAAGGGTTCAAATAAGGGTTAAAAAATGATAAGGATCAAAAAGTGTCATAAAAAATGAAAACGACATAAAAAGAGATTATTTCAAAAATTATAATATTATAATAAAAAAATAAATTCAATTTTAAACCAATTCAGTAGAAAATTAATTTATTTTAATTTAATATTTTTTAAATCCCAATAGTTCCCCTCCCCTCTCACATAAATGGGAACCACACATTCTAATTAGAACTAACATAAAACACCCATAGTTCTCTAAATATTAACCTAAATACCATTTTATTATACCTCCCCTCACTATAGAGACATTAATGTATATACAAAATCATTTTGAGTGGTGCTATGGTGTAAATCAAATATAGTTTTTCGAAGAATATGTATTATTTTATTTACTGGTTTTATATTTGTTTCATTTTATGAAAACCATCTTATATTATTCAAAAACGGTAAAATAATAAAACATGTATAATAAATATATATATTTTTTGTTAAAAAAACATATATATATATCCATTTACACATCTATCTAATTGGAAATGAAGTCATCGTTTGTGAATACAATGAACTAGAACTTGGATAACCATTGTGATTCAATTTCTATATATCATGATTATTCATAATTATATAATTAATGTTTAACCAAGATATTCATTTAATATTTATCATTATGAAAATAAATTAAATCATATCCCTTCTTACTTTTTCATCTACTAAGAAATTATAACCACATTCATGCATACATGTGAATAATAACCTCTATAATGAAATGAGATAAATTTTTTATCACCATATCACAGGTATGGTATATATATATATGTGTCTATTTAATTAAATAATATGATATGTATTATATTTTTAAAATTCTCAATATTAAAAATAATATTCACCTTTTTTCAACAATTATCATTGAAAAGGGAAAATGTCACCCATACATATGTACTTGCTACTATCACCATGATTTTAATGTAGTTCACTTTTCCTAAAAATATTAAATTATTTGGTTTTAATGATTAATTTATATATATATATATATATATTTATGTTTATTGTTTCATGAATATCACTCTTTATATAGTATTATCATGATATAGTCGACTAAATTCAATTTACCAATGCTATTTTCAATATAGGTACAAATACTAATAAATACATCCACCATGAACATAAATTATTATGTAATTGAATAAAACATTGAAATGAGTGATGTAAAAAGGATTATAAACATGAAAATATTTTTAATTATTATAAAAATTATCTTATGTTTTTTAGAGTTAGATAAAAAATAGAAGTGATTAATCAATATAAATGTAAGGGACTCTATAACTAAAAAACATCACTTTAAATGTATTG
The DNA here is from genome assembly GCA_963277665.1 of Viscum album. Taxonomy (NCBI): domain Eukaryota; kingdom Viridiplantae; phylum Streptophyta; class Magnoliopsida; order Santalales; family Viscaceae; genus Viscum; species Viscum album. The sequence goes on along the minus strand of OY728151.1, from coordinate 662,680,453 downwards.
AAGACTTATTTTCTAAAAAATTCACAATAAGGTGCATGTTTTTTAAATTAATATTATTGATTAATTTATATATACATGATTTTTTCAATAAATTTTATTTTTCAATTATTCTGAAAAAAAATTAAAACATATTCATTTTATGATTTTATGAACTGTATTTATTTTAAATATAATAGTTTAATGTTACTCTTTTGACAGTTTTTCTAAAAGGAAAAATTAATGTTTTTTAGTATATAATGCATGAATGAAGTTTCCTGCTAAAATTATTTTTTAATGAATTTATGATTACATTAAATGTGTTAAATTTTATTTTCAAATAAAATGTTTTTTTTAAGTAATGAAATTTTAAAAATTTATGTGATTTCAAAAAAGAAAATATATTTTCAGAATGAATGTTTTTATGGATTCTTTATTATATGTGATTATGTAATTGTTAATTTAATTTTTTATTAGAGTGGTTGATTAATCTATTAACTAATAGATGTTTTTAATTTATAGATCTCCAATGCATTGGGTAATGGTATAGATTTTGTTGATTGGGTAAAATAGTTTACCAATGTGGTATTGAAAAATAACTTTTATACTGTAGTTTATTTAGAATAGTGAATATAAATATATTAATGACTAATTGTTTCATTTATGATTTTTATGTCCCTTACAACAGATTTTGTTCTAACCCCAAATTTTAAAATTATTGTGAATATGTGAATTGGGATTAGGGTGATTTCATGTTAAAAATGGTGATTATTTTAATGGGAATAGTCATGTATTATTTTAAATTCATTGTTTTTATAAATTAATTAATACAGATTAGATTTTTCCTATTGAAATGCTTGGGGTTTCTATGAATGAGTTCATTATTATTCATTAAAAAATAAATATAGAATATATTTTAAGAAATAATGCGATTTAATAATTTAAAATAAATATAAATTTAATTTTTTATGTTTGAGTCCTTAACTTATTTTATTTATTAGTTTAAAATAATTTACCTTCAGGGGATGCATATCATAATCAATCTTGTTAAATATCTAGATTTTAACATTAAACTTATACCACATAGTATCTTCTGAATCATTAGACACATTAAATAAATATAATCATATGGATATATAAATTTCATAATTATCCTAATAAGAAAAAAAATGTAAAATAACTAGTCTTTTTTATTCCTAACAGAAGAGATAATTTTCATATAAGGAATGTGTCTCATAAAAATAATTGTGTGATATAAATCACTTAAAGATTTTTCAACAGATTGAATCATAACCCCTTATAAAAAATCATTTAATGAAACATTAAATATAATGAAAAAATGATATTCATTACATGTCATGTAAAATTGGATATATATAATCCACATAAATAATGATAAGTGAATAACATAACATAGGTCTTAATGAATCAAATTTGATGCGAAATTTAGATTCCATAAGACTGTAATTCCTTATTTCACATTTAAAACTAATGTATAATAAATATATTATTACTCTAAAACTATTTAATAATGATCCATGTATATATAATTCCATATATTATTAACTTATGGCCCTATATTACCCATTTTAAATAATTAATTTATCATATCACATTTTGGGTAATATCTAGTAATGTTTTCTTATATGTTTTTATTTGGTATTTTTGGTGATTTTACATTTATCATATATCAATATTCTAGTAAATTATATACATGATAGATATAACATATTTATTCATTGTATATATGTTTTTGGAGTAATCAATTAATGTTGGAGACCTTAAATGTGTTACATTATTCATATAGACGTCCAGTCCTATGTAGGCATAACCAAATTTCCATTTTATCTGTGGATAAAACATATGAAACACAAACAATCAATTATCGTTAATAATTTTTCTTTAACATATATATCACGTCTATTTTTTGAACCCATCCTTATTAAATTTCATGTAAATCATATTTGTATAATGAATCATATAGGTTCATGATAATGTCATCCCCCACTGACATGAGCAACATTATAATATTCCCATGTAATTGAATAAAATAATATATATATGTTATATTATAATTATATAGGAATAATAAATTTAAAAATATTATAAAATTAATTCAAATCATTCATAGTATCCTTCTCTGTGAGGTGGTGGTAGAAAACGAATTCCATGGGTTCGTGATGTGGTCGTATGATGTACATGTGATCGATGGATTCGTTTCCCATTTGATTAAACATGAAAAAATATAGTTCATGAATATAACATAAAAACAAATAATTACACGAGATATTATGATGTGTTTAAAATTAAAAGGCACAGTTATGGACTATACCTCCCTTTTGGAGAACCTATTAGTGTTTGTACCCAAATCAATAATTGGAGAGTTTCATAATAGAAAAAAGACATATATTAAGTGAATAGGAAATTTCGTAATTTACATGGGTACGTATACTATGAAAAATTTATTTTTTGATGTCTGAGTAGGAACAAAGTAGGTTTTCATATAATAAGTGGGGGAGATACGAAAGATGGAATTTTTGTAAAGGAAAGAGTGTACAAATGTTTTTCAGAACCCACGAGGCTCAATAATTTAAATACCTCTACATTTATAAGATATATAGTCTATATATAGAAATTAAAAGGGATTTATACGTGTTTCTTGATCTTTTACCAGATAAATTTTTATTTTATCCCCAGGTGAAACCTTTTTTATAATTCACCAAATTAATTAATGCTTACTGCATTTACATTATATTTTGACAATAAAATTATCTTTCTATTATTCTATAATATTAATTTTTTAAATCAAAATTTGGAATACATTTTTAAAATTGCATCCACATATGTATAAAATTTTAATTTACACTTCATTATATTGAAGTGATGTAAATTTAGTTGTTGAAAAAATATTCATATGTATAGAATGATTTATTACTAGAAATCAACATGAAATTAATTCTAATGAAATTAATTTGATTAAAAAATATATATTTTAATGAATGTAACTCATAAATAATATTTTTGAAGGTAAAAATTTGTAAATTATATAATTGAAATAGAATATTTTAAAAAAAGTTTGAATATTTCTCTATTTTCAAAAAAATTAATCCTATGAGATTTTTTTTTGAAATCCACCCTTAGAAATTATTATTATGTATATTCAATAAAAGATAAATTTATCAATAAAAATTAAAAAATTTACAAGTTTAATTTTATAATTTTTTCAAAAATCAAGTATGCCAATATTTTTTATAAAACAATTCAATGAAAATTTACATTTAATATAATGTTATTTTCTGATTATAGTTATATTTTATTTCTTATATTAGCATTATGATTAATTTTATAATTGATTTTATTTATACTCATAAAATTAAATATAATGCCATTGTGATATATAACATTTTTAAATTATAATAATAATTGTATATGGTTGTTTTGTAAAAATATGGGTTTCATATTGTAGTAGATATTAACAAAATTGATTTTAATGAAAATAATATTTCAGAAAATGTAAATGTGTTATAATGTCACTAAATAAATGAAAATTAATTTTAAATCGCCATCTTAAAGTCAACACATTCAATTTATATACTTTCAAGCGGGTAAAAAATTATATATCAATAATTTACATATTAAAATCCATTTAATAGCTTATTAATTTATCAAGAAACAATATTTTCTTTAGACTTAGTGAAATATATAATAACATAATTGGTTTTGTCCATGTCATATGTTTTCTAGACATTGATTTCATAGTTTCAAAATGAATTTTGTATGTTGACTAGTGTAAAGTAAATTCTCTCCCAGATCACAATAATTATTATAATTTAATTATTATTATTTTTATTCATTAGTTATAATTTTTAAAACAAATGAAAAATTATTGTAAGATATGAATTACATTACAATCATTGAGTAATTAGGGAAAATGTTTACATTATAAATGTCTACATTTTATTAAAGAAAACATTAAACAAATAATGTATCTGATAATTTATCTCCTGATAAATAATTATATAGTATATTTATCCTATTATATTTTTAAAAGTATTTCAAATTCCAATATTGTGATGTGGTAAATAAAAATTAATCACATCTCATGGTGGAAGCAGTAATACCCATGTACACACAATAACAATGAAATTTTTACATAAATGTAGATGAATGTAAATAAATATAATATTATAATTCCTTGATAATTTTGTTTCATAAATATCTTATATATACCCTAAATCCACTATTTTTAAAATCAATGAGATTTATTGGTGAAAGAAAAACACATCCCAACATAAATTTTGATGTCCACACATTTTCTTGAATAATGTTTTCATACCCAATATAGTGGAAAACAAGACAAAAATGGTTGTATCATGGTCATAATAATATTTATTTATAGATGAGATATTATAATTATTATTATATAATCTTGAATTAATATTATATTAATTGTTTAGGAAACTAATCAATGGAATTTTACATTTTTATTGGAGGTTATTATATAGTAAAAGACAAAAAACTTCCATGTCCAAAACATGCATTCAGTTTATGGGATAATAAATAACCAAATCATTGAAATGGTGTTTATGTGTTTTATAAACTTTACCTCTATGTAGACTCAATTGGAGAGTAGTTTCCTTCTATACATATTTATTCATTATGAGGTCTTAAAGCCTATAAGAAACCTCACCCCATGTTAAAATAATCTCTTTAACACTAATCTTAATTTCGTTAAATCCACGTGTTATAAAGAAATGTTTTTTTTCGATCCAATAATATTTTCAATTATTAATGTCATCATAGATTATCCCCAAAATTATCCTGTGAAATTTTTCTTGTGAATCTTTTACCTCAATATCCTCATGTAAAATTTATTAATTTAAATTAATGATAAGAACACATTCACCAAACCTCAACATTTTATTTTTACAAGGAAGCAATTAAAATCAATTTTCCAACATTTTCATGAACTGTATGATCATTTTCTATCACCATATTGATTTTTAGGACCATTATTTCCTCTGTTTACAAAACATATATTATTATTTATATTCTTTAGTCTTCTTTAAGTCTTACAATATGTATATGCCAAAGAAAATTATTCCATTCCTACCCTTTCATTTTCTTGGGTTTTGTAGGCCTATTCCGGGAATATTATCTAAAATAGTCTCCCAATAACTAGTTGTATGTATCTATCTTTGAATTTGTTCCATAATGACAGTGATCATTAGAGTGGTACTGATCTGGTGTTGTGTTTTGGATGCTATTCAAGATTGAATCCAATAACATTGATAATTCACCAAACCATTATCATCATGATCTTAAAAATAATTAATCACATTAAAAAGCATATTGAATATACCCGATCACTCCTAGAATAGTTATTCCTCATTAACTCCATTAATTATTTTATATTCATCACTTATCGCTTGATAATCATACTCATTTTCACTATATCTTCAGTGTTCACTTCATTCACAATGGATACCACACGGGATGCATTTAATTGGTCCCATTTCCTTAATGTATCCACTCTATCATAATTGGATTTCAATCTACAAAATATTTCAAAAACTATCAAACCATGTTGAAGTTCCATGCAAATAGGTTAGAGGCCCCTCTTAGTTCTCTAATACAAATACATGTATACATTTCTATCTCAAGAACCGCACCATAATGAGATATATAATAAGCACCCTCAATATTATTTCTATTATTAATAAGGTAAGAAATTTGATCCTATTATTTTGGATGTACACCAAAGACAGACAGGTATCGCATGCCTCTACTCTATGATCCCACCTCTATTTGGTTGTATATTTTCATACTCCAACACATACACCCAAGCAACTAATAACCAATTGTCATACACAAAGAGAAGAAATATATCTATGAATCGAAGACAGTAGATTAATTTTGGTGAAACACTTCTCCAATAATAATCCAAATATAATAAACTATAATCCTAAAAAAATATAAATAAATGAAATGTTTATGTGAAATGGTGTAAAAATTTAATATTCTTATACATTCAGAACAATTCAAGAAGCCAAAATTTTTCCATGTCATTTGAACTATTAAATGATTTTAATGGGGATTAGATGTTCAGGGAGACTAACCCAAATAACTTTAGTTAGGGTATCTCATCAAATTTGGAATTCATAAATCCATATAAATAGAAAGATTAGGAAATGGTTGGAACTATAAGGGTCTGTTGTCTAGGGCTAAACCAAGGAATCCTATTATGAAAAATGAATTATAATATCCATACTAATAAGGAGTCCAACCATTGCACGACACTATAAACCCCATGAACTGAAAATAACCATGTCCAAAGAATCCACTGATGAATGATGTTGGTTGAACCTGGAAATTATTATTAGATTATGAAGAGAAAATGACATAGGGAAATCTAATGAAGATAGTGCAAGTTATGAGAAACCCTTGAACCAATCTAGAACCTTTCTATAAAGTGCAGTCTAAGGAAATGAACGATGAATATCGATATTATAAAATGGTAGAAAATGGCGACACCAAGCTCTCTCAATGAACAACAGAGTTCCCTCCCCTATCGATGGGGGAGGGACTGAGTCAGCAGAAATCACATTCTTGATCAAAATTATAAGATTAATGGTTCTACTCATTCTAACCCCATAGTAGAAAAATAAATAAAACATTAAATGTCATGTTGGACAATTACATATTATTCAATAGACTTCCTTTCGAACCCTTATTTAGGACCTTACTGTTGTATTTTGAGAATACAATCTTATATAATTCAAGGATATTGATGTTGTGAATATTATTTTTTCATTTGGATAAGATATATAGATCACTAAAGTGTATAGAAGAGTGTGAAGGCCAAATTATTTGTTTGAGAGGGGTGGGAATTTTTTGAAATTAAAAACATATTATACTATAATATTAATTTTAATAATGTTAATAGGTAAAAATGACTTGATTTTCAATTTATAAAGTATATGGTCTTAAATTATAAATTAATTTAAAATGATATAGAATCAGATATTATGGTAATGTGTATAATTTGGTTCATCCCCATGGTTAACCAATTTTAATCATATTTGTGGAAATTAAAGGTTCATTTAAAAAAGTATATAATTTTTAATAAAAGGTGAAAACTGGATCATAAATGTTTACAATGTGACTTCCATATTTATTATACTAATTATAATATAGTTTTATTTAAATTTATTTATATTCTTCAATAAAATCCTAATTTATTATAATAATATTAATTTTAATTTTAAAACCATTCATTTGGATTTATAATAAAGAAAATAAGTATGAAATGGATATAGAATATTTAATATTTAGACATCACTAATATGATATTTTGACTGGTAAAATATTTTGGGTACTATAAGTAATGGAGAATATATTTTTTTTAGTGCTCTTAAAATCATTTATATGAATTTTCTACTACTTTTAGATGCACTATGCCAAAATTGAATAAGCAATGAAGGTAATTATTTGATAACTATAAATTAAAAAAATATTAGCATGTACAAAATAATAATTTATCATCAAATTAATAATTTTAATGTATCCTGAATTTTTTTTATCTTTTTTCAATAAATATTAAAATTAATACATAATTTTTTTTTGAAATTTTATATTTAATCAATTACATTAAAAATGTAAGGTACCAAATTAATCGAAAATAAATAAAAATCATATTAAAATGTTATATCACCTTGAATTAAATTTACACAAACAATGAAAATAATAGATGTGTTAAAATTTATTTTAATCCTTTCTCATTTCCATTCGACCTAATTGAAAAATATTAAAGTTAACATGGTAACAAAAATTATGTATGGTTACTGTTAATATGGATGAGAAATTATATATAAATTATTATAATATAAGATTCATTTGGAGTCAAAACATGATATCCATTTCTTATAATTAAACTGAAAAATTTGGTGGAAATGAATTTAAAATTAATCCCACATAACTTGTTGTAATTATTTTTTTTTTGGAAAATTTACATTTAATCAAGTGAAGTAACATATTCCAAAATCATGTACAATGAGTATTAAATTGTATTTCATTTAATTTTATATAATAATAACATTTCATAAATTAATTTGACATCAAATTTATTTCATAAAGAATCATTTTAATGAAACATAATGTCAACATTACAAAAATCATCATTTTTTATTATTCTCTAAAAATATAGTGATTTACAAATACATAAAAAAACACCCATGAAAAAAAATTATCAAAAATTTTAAAATTAATGTCATTTTTATCAAAAAAATATATATAAGTATTCTAGAAAATTATTACTATAATAAAAATTCATTGTAATAAAAAATTAAATGAATAGACATGCTATGAAGACAAGTTTAGTTCATATTTACTTATAAACAATATATATATATTTAATAAAAAGTGAAATTTTATATTATTCATTAAAAAGTTATTATATTTTTTCAATACCCTACTCAAAGTATTGTTTATTTATATAATAATAAAAATATTTCGTTTTCATCATTAATATATTCTTAATGTTTCTTGTTTTGTACATTATCAAAAAATGTTATTTGAAAATATAGTTTTTTCACGTTATCCCCTATAATAAATTAGAAGATGAAAAATTGTAATTCATATCAGTATTCAATGATTTTTTATTTTAAAATACAAATTTTCGGATCCAAATTTGTAAAAATATTTAATATAGCATCATTTTTTAAAGTTGAAATGGGAAATAATAAGTTCATCTAGGATTATTCATACTATGTTTTTGTATAGGAAAAAAATTTCAAAATGTGAAAAATATCAATAAAAATTATTCTTTAAATATACACTACAAAATAATTTGTTCGTATGGAATAACACAGGCTTGGATTTAATATATTATAACAATAATATAAATTAATAAATTGAAGCATAGGAAAAAAAAATGAAAAAAAATATGGATATTCATATATAATATTGATTAAACTATGTTAAATAATCATGTTAATTTTAATAAACCCATCATTTCATCAATAATAAATTTAATCTGTTAATGATTTAATTGAATAAACTATTCCTAGATTAATGGAATAATATTACACTCTAGGATATGAGTAGAAGGATATATTCCAACTTGAAAATTTCAATTTCATTCTTTAATCAATTTATAACACATTATCATTTTTCCTCAAAATATATAGTATTCAATATTAATTTATATTTCATGAAGCACACAAATAATCATATATTAGATAAAATAATCATTAAAAAGATAGATATATGTTCCACCTATATTTTTATTTTAACCAGTACATAAATTTTTAGAACAATGTCAGATAATATCATAAATGTACATCCTTCATATGAATAAATATAACATTAATCTCCACAATTAAACTAAAACAAAAAAATTTCAACTTATATTATTACATAAATAAATAACCCTGTATATAAAATATCAAAAAGTTATAAAAATATTTTTTAAAAAAACATTATAATAAATTAAAAACTATTTTATGTTCCCTGTACAAATTTTGTGTATGATTTCTTCCCATAGATCATAATTGGATTTATAAAAAAATATATATTTTATCCTATAAATATAAATTTTTATATAATAAATGTATTTCACACAAAATGTTCTTTATATGAGAAATATTTGACCACTATTAAATATAATAAGTGTGGTTTCTCATGGAATTCTATATCATTCATGTATGTTGTTTGTAATTCTAATGAGGGGACTTGAGTTATTTAGTAAATAAATTGATTAATTAATGAAATTAGTTCATATGAAGTATCTTTATCCTAATAATACCCTTCTTAATACCATTTGTTGAAAAAATCGTATCATTAGAATCATAACCATTCAGAATTTTTTAAAACCGCCAATGAGAGATTTTGAAGAACATAAATGTGATCATGGAGGGAATTTTTAATTATGAAGGAGTTCATCTTCAATCAAAAAGTTCTTAGATCTCCAAAAAATAATAATTAACTGTATTAATTATTAATCTGCGAAAAATAAAATAAAAATTTAATTCTTTTTTTTCTTGGTTTAACAACAATTGTTTTTTAATCGTGATTAACATGAACCAATTCTTCTAAAATATTCATTTTCGAGATAAGCATGGTAATATGTATAGTTAATTATGATCATATAATTACGAATCTATAATTATTATTAAATTGTATTAACTATATATTTATCAGTCCCTTATAATGATTATTTAATATTATCAGTTTTCAATTATGAAATACGAAATGTTATTTGGATTGGACGTTCAATGATATAGGGAGGGCGATTCGACAAATTGGAGTGATGGGAATCGACTCGTGGATGGATGGGTGGCTGATATTTAGCCCCCAAAAATGTCCCTGGAAAGGTCAACCATAATAATGAGCTCTACATGTATGTTCCTTGGTGAAATAATTATAATTTTTTGAATTACATGAATGACATGTAAAGTATAATACTGATTTTATAAAATCGCAATTTATATTTCATATAGTTTGTTTGAACACATTCCTTATAGATCACATTTTTTAGAATGTAGGGATAAATGTGGGGATAAATTTCTCAAAACATATGTATAAATCACACAATGAGTTACTATATTCTGTACAACATAGGCCTGGATAGACTAGACATACAAAAGCATAGAAATATTACCTGCGTAGAGTACATTGGGATGACTTGTGTGAACTTGGAATATAATGTGTACCCATGTATGGACTAGAGGATTTGATCGTGCATAGATAAGCTAATATTAGTAGTCCAGTCACAATACAAATTTGTTTCTTCTTATACATTAGGTTGATGTAATCTTATGGTTTATCTTGTTAGAGTATCTACCAATTGTCTTCACATATTCAATTGCTACACATTAATAGGGAAATATCTTCTCCTATGAACAGAATCAGATATCCACATTATGGATTATACAAGGATAGATTCATGGGTCCTAATATGTGTACTAGGTTGTGATTAGTTATTATTAATTCATAATTTGGGATAGATTTCATGTTGATGACTACTATGGCATGTGATCCCCATTGTAGTGGTGAAATCTAGATATAGAAACGTATCCCCATTTCAACCTTAGTTTAATCAGAAGTCATTATATTGATATATTGTATATCCAATTGGGTGAATCTTCCATACATGACCTAATGTGGATGAACTGTTAGATGATATCCATCTGTATTTTATAAAATGCGGAGTGATTTCTTTTGTAAGAGTGCTACCATAATGCATTTAGGGTAATCAATTTCTAGCAGTGTGATAATGACTTTATTTTGATTCATGCTTCCTAAACTCAGTATATATGGAATGGTGGAATCATTTCTTGTGAGATGATACTCTAACATTAATTCTTTTTGTTTCTGGGTTTTATAGTTTCCTACTATGAATGTCTACAATCACCCATGGATGGGGTCTCACCAGACATGTCTTGTCTTAGGTAGAAAAATATCTTATAACATAGTATTGGGTGGATTGGATGGTGGTTGATAAATATTAATAAAGAAGTACAATGGTTGGATCCAAGAGTTTCATTTGATAGTAGTCCTATCATTACTAGTAGGGTGGGAATAATTATATTTTTTCATCTTTTATTTTCAACATTATGTATTCATTTTCAATGTTCAAACTCATATATGGGATATATATATATATATATTAAAACATAATTTTACATGTTTTATCATTCCATTAAAAATTACATATTTCGTTACATATGTTTTTGTGAGTACATGTATCATATATTAATTCCTCAATTTTTTATGATTTTCTAACATGATGTCAGCTTCATACTATTGTCTAGTTGGAGGAAGGATTGGGGATAACATCTGTGTTATCAATATAATGGTTTTCCTCCTTATGTTAGTTCATGATAGACTATAATTATTTGGAAGGTTCTACATACGAAAAAAGTGTGTTGATTTTCTAGAACTGATAATTTGTCTCAGATCTATAGAAATAGTGATAATGTGTCTCTAGATGGGCCCTAAAGTCACAGATCCCAATTTCAGTATAGTGGTTGATGTATCCATTCCACATGACCATAATGGAAATATTTTTTTTATAAATGAAATACGATAACTTTTTTACGAAAAATATTATAACATGAACTATAATAGAAAGAGTTGTGGATTCCATATCCCTCTAGAGTCATCTACCAAGATTTATTCTACAACTACGGTATATCAGGTATATTGAATGATACTATAGGATGAACACCATGTAGCATTCCATAGTAGGATCCTATGGAATATATAATTCATGATTAGGATTTAGTTCACAGGTCTTCATTGGAGAATGTACCACTGAGTAGTTTCTATGTCCATCCAATAACATTTGATAATCTTATTTTCATGATAGTACCAATAAATTAAATTCATAGGGTGAAAATTATTCATACATATGATAGATAGTCCCCCTACTGTTTCATGGTTAGACAAAACCCGTGGAATAATATGTCATTTTTATGGTAGTCATCTAAGATTATCACTTTTTCAGGACCACTCTCGAATTGATGATTTCCCTATAAGTAACCAATCTAATTTATCTACATAAATATGACATCATATGAATTCTAAAATGAATTTATAATTTAATCTCTCATGGGAATAGGTCACACATCTATTAAAAAAGAGTACGACCGATATTTTCTGTAATTAGAATCCATCTATGATTTTCTAGATCCCTGGTAGGGTAGTAATATAGTTATGTAGAATAAGTACAGTTTCAACAGTCATTAAATAATTTCCTAGAACATGTTTCTTGATTGGTTTATTGAATAATATACCATTTAGTGAGGAATTTAATGAGATATCCATTATGTAGTAGTATCTATTTTCAATCATTTAATAATTCGGTGATGGAGAATTCCATTGTAGAGTATTTATTTTTAAAACAGTAGATATAGGCATTTATAGATAGTGGGAGGATCTTTGAGGATGTGAGTTTTGGTTCATAAATTCAATAGAGGGATCCAGAATCAAAAAATCAAAATCATTTTTAGTGATATTATTTAGAAATATAACAAATGGTCAAGGATTTATTTGTTATTATAAAAAGACAAGGGAGAAGCAATGTTACTACAATGATGGGTAGGGAAAAATCATGTAGGATTATATAATACTCAATGCCAGAATACAAAGTCATTCATTACGCCACCATGGAATGAAAGTTTCTAGAGTAGGTATTTTCACAAAATGGTGGATGTTTCAGAGGGTGTTTGAGTAGTGAGAGTAGGTTATTGATTTTATATGATTCCACTACCACACATTGGTTGTCTATTATAGGCTCAAGGGTCTAGTGGTAAGTGATGAGGGATGTAATAGTTAGTGGGGACTTTTAACCTAGAGGCTCAAAGTATTTTTCAACATATTATCTATATATAATATAAGAAATATATATTATTAAATGAAACCATCGTGTGATACAATATTTTTTACATTCCCATCATTATAGATCATAATATTTGATTTTAGAATTTTCCATGACCTTTTAATTTATAGATTTATATCGATAGAGATTCAGAAATCATAGGCATTTACTAATAGCATGATCTAAGGCATATATAGGACAGCATATTATAGTATATTTTCTTATTTATTAGTTTTAAATATCATTCCATTCAATGTAAAAACTATCCCTATTTTTTATTAACAAATTTACTATTTTTTGTAGAGTATGTGTTGAATACTTGTTCATAAAACAATATTTTGATTTGTTGTTGAGAAGGAATTCAAGGTATAGAGGGATATGATCTTACTAATTAGGATACATAATTTACTCATTTGATGTGTAATTTTATCATTGGATAAATATATGTTAGGAGGATTCATCTTCTAAATGTTTTGGTGAAGTTTGACGACATCCACCAAAAGGATGTGTCGTGATTAACTCCACATTGATACATTATCCTATGCACAGTCATGAACACAATTTCTAATCAAATTAATTATCTAGTATATTGAATGGATCCCGATGAGTTAAAATTTTTGATGGATTATTTGAAAAGAAGATGATTTTTGAATCATATTTTGTCTCCTAAGCCTTCCACAATGTTTTTCCCTTAAATATATACCGACATATATTGGTTACGTGTGGATTATCATTACAAAAAATAGTTACCACAATGAATAAGATCCAATTTTTAGGATTGACAACATCATCATCGAGATGAATCAGGTAAATTCGTTCTTAATGAATAATCATTGGTCAAGGTGTCAAAAACAATATTTTTAATATTTTTATACCAAAGATGTAATTATGAGGTTATTATTGGCAATATGAGCTCTAAGTGATTCCATTTGGCCTAATGAACAACCCAATTGTGTTTTTTGTATTTATAAACATCATCATTCACACATATTTGACTACATATTGGTCGCCTTCATTGATTACTTACTTGGATAACTAACATTAATGGAGGTTCATCAGAGACATTTTTTGATATTTTTTGGAAATACTCTATAAGGAAAAATCCCATGGAAATTTATTGATGTTTTTGTTATGGATCTTATATATCCACATCATAATATATTTCATATCAGGGGAGGGTATAAGTGGAACCATAAATGGTAGAGGTAGTTCTAGAATCGTATCCACCTAATTTAATGACCAATGTGTGGTGAATCATTAGAATGTAATGATATAATAAAAGAATAGTTATTTATTTAGGAATAATTACTTCACCCTTTAATGATTTTATTCAAAAGTTTACTCATTTTTATATAAAAAAAAATTTTAACTGTATTTTGAGGTTTTTTGGTAGGGGTTCATGAAAGAACCCATCAAGAGACTTCTATATAAGGGGTTTGAGTATGAGAATTTGTGTGATACATGTGAAACTATAGATGGATGTGTTCTATTGTAGAGAATGGTAATGATTTTTAATGTTAATGGTTCCATAGTAGACAATTTAAAATCATTGTAACTCACTTTTTATTAATGTATTCTATGGCCTTTTCCATGAATATGTAGTGAAATACCACTTATGTGATTAGTTTAACATAAACTCTTATGGTATTAGTCTTTTATCTATATTTAAAATTTTTTAATTGACATGAGATAGAGTTGGTAGATATATTTCATCCAATATTATTACATTGAGATAGTAAATAGACCTATAATGTGGATCATAGTGTAACAATATCGTAGTTGTTTATACTGATAATTGTTTTTGTGTCATTTATAATCAATGTTGGCCTATTTTTAGATGTCATTTATAGACATGGATGGAGTACCATATTTCTAGTCGATGGGTTTTATTCTACATTTTCATCATTGTGTTAATGAGTATCTGCTTGGAAATATCAATTATCAGACAATCATTAGCCTCATATCATCCGGAGGACATTAAAATGGACAATAAAGGGACGGAGCACAAAAATAATTTATGGGGATGGGTACACGCACCATTAACACTGACATATGATGTATTAATGAAGTTTCATAAACCCCCTGTAGTAGTATATCCAGAAATGGTGACGATTTTATAGTACTTTAATATCCATTTCTGGTGGCCCGAGATTCACATGTGCATAACAATGTCGGTATTTCAATGCATCACCTATAAGTATGTGAAGGATAAAATCCAAACACTAGTGGTTTTCGATTAATCATTTGGGATTTCAGAGTGAATGTGGGATGACATATCTATTTTCTTCAGTATAATACATCAATTATTATAATGTGGTCACCACGCAATAGTGGGGATCAAAGACTAGATAACCGATTTTCCTTGCAATCATATCTATCTTAGATTAGATTATAGAAAATATATTGTGATGAATATACATTTATGTGATATATTGGATTGATGGAGTTCACTCGATGATCATTTTATATCATTACTCTTATATCATTTCACTATTATGGATTGGATTATATAAGGCATAAGGGACTCGGTTTTATTTGAGAAGAATATTTTACACCTATAAAGATATTTATAATTAATTGTTGATTGATTTTATAGGTGAAATTATTTGGGTCTTTCTGAAAAATATTTACATATTCTTAAGGATTATCTATCCTTTCAGTAGTTTTTGTCTAATAATAGATACAACTATACCATCCGTAAGGTATCGATCAATTAATTTTCATTGGAGACCTTATAGGGTGCATCTATACTTGACTGATTAAGGGGAGTCTTCCCTCATGGACACCATATTAGTTTGGGAAATGGTATAGATTTTTTATATCATATATGAGATGACGAGGACTTATTAGAGCGATCATATGTCTTTTGTAGATGGACGATGGAGGCCTTTGATGTTTTACAAGGGATACTATGAGTTCCATATGGTATTGACTAAATGAGGATTTAATATGTTTTGTTGAGGATGCATATTGGATCTAGAATTCAGTGGACCTTTAAAACTAATATATAGGGTTGCAGGCGCGGAATTCATATTGGCACCACCTGCACCATTATACCATTTGAAATTTTTCCATGTGTTGCAGCTATGTAGTATTTAGCATGATCAATCACCTTATAGAAACTATGGAAATATAGAAATTTTTTATTTAGATACCATTATATTGAGCAAACTGGAGATTTGGAATTGGTATTTTATTTTCATTAAATGTTTACTGCTTCACTTGGTTTCTTCCATATGGTAGCATGTGAACCTTCTAGAATGCACATTAGAGATGGAAAACAAAAATTCCTCTCAATATTGTTCTATTTTTTCTAAGGATCAATGATTTCTAAAACATAAATACCATATTTTTAGAGAATATAATGAATCATTTTGATCAATTTAATTATTTATAATGATTGAAATGATATTTTCGGAGTATAGTGTGGAGTCATCATTAGAATAAAAGGCCCATAGTGCCTCATTGTTGATAAAATAAAAATAATATAGATATTATACCACAAAAACTATTTTTTCCATGAATCATGGAATATCTAAAGAATTGTGTTTCATAAATAATATCTTCTAAAATAATAAAATATATAATTCTATTTTTACACATGGTGTGACATTACCCTTTTGTGTGTAGGATGTTTATTTCAAGAGTGGTTGTGGGTGAATGTATGAATAGTGAAATTATTTAATTAACATATGTTTTTAAAACACACAATCATACTGCATTTCAATTTAATTACTTATTATTTCTATATAAAAATTTAATCTTTATATCCCAATATATTATGGAGGAAATATATAAGTAATATTTTTATGAAAATTAATAAAATAATTTAATGACGGTCATGTTCATGAGGTGTTAATAATCATCCAAGGATATTGTGGATCTAAAAAATTTTAATAATGAATTATTCATTCCTTGTCATTCATTGTTCTAATATATAGGTATGACATTTTATTTCTTTTCCAAAACATAATCATTATTATAAATATTTTAATATTAATAAATTATTCTATAAATAATTTTGAGTGTCCATCAATAATTTAAAATTGTTGATTTAACCCCCTTGGACATAGAATTGATATTGTTTTTTGACACTTAACAAATCATTTGTTATCATATTTCAAAAATTAAATTGACCATGGAAAATCCCAAAATGTGATGAAAAATATTAATCACATTTCTACTTTTTTATATTTATAAACTATTTTATATTTATAATTATTGTCATTAATTCAATTATTCTATGCTTAGATAACATATAGGAATGAATTATTAGACAAGAAATCATTTAGGATACATAATGTTCAAATATTTATAGAATAAATATAAATTTAATTATTTAGATATAGTGATTATGATGTAATATCCAGATTTTCTATTAGGTGTTCCTAATTCAAGGCATATAAAATCCACTGTATTGTGCAAAAGGAATCTAATTCTGAACAGTCTGGTGGCTTGATTCCATCCTTCGATGACATAACCGATGCAATAAAACACAAATATGATATTAATGGGTGTGAAACATACAATAATAATATTTATGAGTATATTCGGTGAAATTCATCGAATATATTGAAGATTCAGGGAAAAAATTAGTAACGCGATTATTAATTCATACAATCACACACTGTATAGACCATATTGTGAATTAGAAAGGGTTTTTTGTAGATTAAATATCACAAATAATGTGGCTAGAAATAACAATGTATGACCAAATTTTTTTGACCCTAAAGGAACCTAAAATATATCCTTCCATTACTAGGTAATCATGCATGAATAGGTACACACACTCAACCTTGAACGTGGTAAAGACCAGAGAACATAGACACTATCGGAACACCATTTCAGGACATGAGTACTCATACATGATTAGAGAACAAGGGAAAATATAGTTTAAGAGGATGAATAGTGTATTGAAGAATGAATAGAGTTTATTGGCCATGGAAAGGGAATATTAAATCAACCCTAAAGACATGAGATTACATAGACCACCCATGAAATGTCAAGATGTCTATATACACATTGGTTATTTGTTATAGGTATGTTCAAGGCCATTTTTCCATTCATTTTATGTAATAATAAATACTATGTGATTCATTGGTCTATTCCTATAATGGTATAGTGAGGCATACCATACTAATAATATGAATAGTGATCCCCTCTACAGATTACACATGGATAGAGACAAGTATCCCTCTATGTGGCCTTAGGTGTGATCCTATAACATTAATCCCTATAATGGGTTAATTATGTCATTAATGATGATTAGGTTTTTTTATCCCCATACAATAGGATTATACAATGTATGTTTAGGTATACCACATGGTCCCTCAGTGAGTTCCCCTATTTATTGATAAGTACAATATAATTTATAGGGACTTCCTCATTATTGATAGTCCCAAAAAAAAATAACCTATTAGATATGAATCATATGTGTTATCAAGACCGAATGACTGTATTCTCCTGGAATAAAATTTTCAGAAATCAATAAGTATAATCCTAGGATTTTAGTATTGTTATAACTTTTAATGGAATTTTGGTGTCTAACATTAGTAAATATTGTTTGGTAAAAACCATTGTTAGGAGTTTCTCCCTATATATATATCAATCATGATTTATGTTTTGTTATTTTTTCATGTCTTGACTATTATGACCTTCAAAAACCATTGCATGGGGTCATTTAGAATGGGTGATGAATTATGTAGATGTTTGGACTTTCGATGGAATCCAAGTTATAAATTGAGATGATGGAGTATAGTTTAGCATGATATACTTCCATTGGTTCTAGATTTTTCATTTATGGGAAGTTCCCAACTTATTTGTGTGTTAGAAACATTGAAATTTATTATGGGATTGAATTTTCACTATTAATCATTTTTTTCATGTGTCACACTATGACTAAATTTTTTTTATAGATGCATTTAGTTTTCAATCATATCACTGCTTTTGACATCATATATTTCTTGTGGATATATATGATTATATATATGTGTGTGTGTAAATTTACATTATTTCAGGCCTCAGATGCGATTTATAAGCCTATTAAACCATTGTCTATACACCCCAGACTCTTAGATGAAGGAATGAGGATTTATAGGTAGCTTATGGTATGCCTGGAATGGCCCAGGGTGTTTGGTGGTGGCATATAACCTCAACATTAGTGAAATTTGTTTTCCAAAAAAGCAATCCTAATTAATATTATCACACATACAAGAAAAGTTTTATAATAAATACAAAATAATAATTCGTATTTACCTGAGGTCTATATATACTTTAAAAAAATAAATCATCTCCCAATATATCATTAATCACCATTAAATACCATCACATAAGACATCCATCAGGGTTTCTAGGACATTGAAATTATGATTATCTTTAAATTGATAAACCCTTGGTGGAATAAAATAAATTATATTAATTTCACAAAAAACAACTAATATCCAATGTTTTCAAGACCATATTATAGTAGAAAAATTATTAATCCAGGTCCCACACACAAAAAATCTACTTATGAAAACATCATCATTATAAATTTGGACTTTATGGTGATAATGTGCCCAAATTTAGACCATCCAAAACATATAAAATCAAAATTAAATATTATATCACATACATTCAAATGGGCCAATTATGTTTGGAGTTTTAGAGAAATTTGAAGAAACTTTATAAATTTATTTTATATATAATATACTGGTATGTAAAAAACATCATAGTGTTTCAATATCTACCTCACATCTAGTATAATTCTAATGCATATAAAACAAGAATCATTTTTTCACATTCTTAGTAAAATGAATCAGAATACGGTGGATCTCAAATTCCTAGTAATTTTAATCACAGAGCATTCAAATAAATGATATCAATGGGATTAAGTGTAAAAAAAATTCATGATTACATAATCAAATGAAAAGAGATTGTCTTAGAATAATTCAATCCCATCGAGACAAGGAATATGAAACATGGGGAATGGTATAATTATTCACGAATGAAATACATATAAGAAAAAATAATCCTGATCACTATGATATAAACTATGTAAATGGAAACATTAACAACACATAGAAAGAATAATGAAATAATTTTGTTTTCATGGAATAATTTCTTATGAACCACGGTTAGAGAGAAATTGTATCCAATTTAAATCAATAAATGAAACCCTTAGGGTTAATTCCCATACTATTACCTTAAGGACATAAAATATGACCCAATGCATTAGAGATATATATTAAGACCACACTATATATAGTTTTTTTAGAAATCTCCAATCATATATTATCTATCTAAATCACCAATTTTTTATTATGAATTGGGATCACCCATCATCTCAAATTACCACTATGTATTTATCGTAAATAATATATCAATAATCTTGTACTAATATGTAAATCACTGATCTTGTTGATATTTTCCCCACATTTTATGTGAATTTAAGAACATATTTTAAATATGGTTAATATTATACATGAAATAAATATTTTTTTTCTCTTAGATGCATTATATTATTTAAAAATTGGTTTTAAGTATATGTTTCCTCTTTGAAATATAAATAATTATTATATTATGTTTGTGAAAAAAAAATCTTAAACTGTAAAAATAAATGAAATTTCGGACTAAAAAAATATTATAATGAGAAAAATGTATGTAATTTATAAGGATGGATTCTTATAGTTTAGACACCCTGTTTACAAACATTTCACCAAATATTCTATACCTACTAAAAATCCCAATGTTCTCGCAAGATTGTTGTAATAACCCACACATTCTCATTCGCATCAGAATAACATGAATCATTACTCTGCCTTAAAAAATCCTAAAAATACAAAACTCTAAAAATAAATACCTAAGGGTTTAAAATAATATATTTTAATTATTTACCTTTTAATAATGAAAAAACCCAAATAAATATTACCCATAATAAATATATGATATGTGATCAAAATAAATACAACTCAACATTTTCTTTTATATAAAATTGATCCCAAAATGTGCTACAGAGGAAGAAAAGTAATCCTCAATGAAATTGTTTTTATTACATTAAAAGACACCAAAAGTACCAAAAGACACAATGATTTACTGTCTTCATGTTCAACCATCAAAAATAGTCCTACAACTCAGGAATTAGTGCAATAAACTTTCTATACTCTACATTTTCCCTTCCCCAGAATATGAAATCAACAAAACCACCAAAGTTCCAAAGAAGATGTTATTTTTAAACATAGTAGGTCTTCCCCAGTTTATTCCCTACCCTCTCTATTATGATGGAAATGTTATCAACATTTACATAAAATGAATGATTAAAAAAATTTCAGAAATAGTTTATAAGAAAATATAAACACTTCTCAAAATAGTTCATAAGTAAATATAAACAAAAACCTTGTCAAACAAATTTCCATCATGTTATTTTTCATGTAAAAAATCAAATAACTCTCTAAACCCATTTTTAAATATCTATCTTAGAATATGAATTTATATCCACATATCTATAATTAGAACAATCCGTGAAACATTATGACAAATCCATACTAATGTGAGGTTTCTTGTCGATCTACTAAGTCGTGAAAATCTAATTTAATCTCATGTTCCATTAGAATTTTGAACTTAGAAAAATGTCATATTTTCACCAGTAAACATAATGGAAATTTAATACACACACCAAGATTTCAAGAATCCCATACCAATTTCATAAATTTCACCCATTTCAGTAAAAATTGTCTCTTTATTGATATATTAAAACAAATAAATTTAAAAAAAATAATTTATATATACTCATAACATTATTGATGAAATTAATATTAAAATAACATAGCAAAATTTAAAAAAAAAATTCAATTTTAAATCTCCATATTAAAATCAATAACAAAATCCAATTTCAAGAATGATTAATTTTCATTAATTTCATAATTTCCCAACCAATCAATAATAAGGATTACCAACTAATTTTACAAATAGTTCACAATTAATAGCACAGAGAAAAATAAATTTGAAATACTTTATAATAGTTATAGAATTATGAGTTGATAGTGAATCCACATGCCTCAATCGTTTCGATAAAAACTGAAAATGTATGAAGAACACTCAATAATACGGGTCATGATTCTATAAAACTGCTATAAATACCCCCCATATAACCGAAAACTGTAGATATAAAATCATTTGGAAAAAAATATCATTGATATACTCATTCTATTTACCGATATATGAAAATAATAAGAAATTAGATGTAGATCTAAGATACCATGGACAAACAATGGCGAACGTTCCCTGACAACAAGAATCGATCTCCAAATCACTAAGGAAAGCCTTTAGATCACTTATATATTGATGGATGAGAATTATTTGGCTTTTGGAGAAGAAAAACAACTTATTAGGGATGTTATGGGATGAGAAATAGTATATAGAAGTTAAAATGAACCAGATCCTCTTTTTAAGGTAATGGTTACTAGATGTGAAGGGTTTGGGAAAACAATGTTCAACACATGCATTCGCCCTTTTTTCCAGAATTCACTCCAAAAGAACTCAAAACACTCACCATATTCACCCATAACATTTATAAATTTAGAAATATCAATGAATGTGTAACATTCATAAAATTTGGGGGGTGCTACATTCTCCACACCATTATTCCTTCAATCCCTAAAATGTATAATGCAATCGTTGCACTGAAAGAGTTTCAGACATATATCATTAATTTTCTTCTCACATCCCTATCAATGTTCTCGAATTTGACCATTTTTCCTTAAAACCCACCCTAGGAAGATGCTTTTTTCTACCCAAGACTTTCTATTTCGTATTCATAATCAGCACCAAGATATTCACTAAGGAAGCATCCAGTTGTAGGTCAACATGACTGTGTGCGATCACATGATAATGATGAGGCTGATACTTTTTCAACTGAGATACGTGGAACACATTATGAACTAAATTGAACTATTTTGGAAATTCCAACTAATAATCCACCTCTCCAACCCATTTCTGTATCTCAAAATGCCTAATATATCTAGGAGATAACATACCCTGGCTCCCAAAATGATGATGTCCTATCCATATAGAGATATATAAGAAAACACTATATCTTGCCTCAAATGAAAATGGTATTTGGCAATGTGATGCATTTAATTTTTGGTTACTCAAATCTATATCCAACCTCTTTCTGATCAATTGTATTTTCCACATTATATCATGGACTAGTCCTGGCCCAACTAATGAGGTCACCCCTAAAACTACCCAATAAAGATGAGAATGACAAGGGATCCCATAAAAAGCTTCTAATGGATACATATATATGGAGGCTTGATAACTATTGTTATTAGAGAACTCCACCAACAGTTTGTTAAATTCCCATGAGACCCCAAAATCTATTACATAATCCTATAACAAATCTGCAAAAATCTATGTCATCTATTGGGATTACCCATCAGTATGAAGATGATACGCGAAAATCATAGTCATATGAGTCCCAAGGGATTTTTATAGAAATTTATAGAAATGTGATGCAAACTTCAAACTATATTTTATAATATTATGACTGGTATTTCATATCTCTATACCAATTATTAGATATAGATTTCTGAATAATCATCTAATGTATGAGTTTCCATAAATGGGATGAAATGATCCGACTTTTTAAGATGATGAACTATAACCCATATAAAATCATGTATCGTAACCAGTATGGGTTTATCAATAATAAAATCCATGTATATTTGCTCCCATTTCTACACTGTAATTGCTAAATATAGCAACATACCTCCTAGTCCTAGATGATCCGCCTTAACTTGATGTCCTGTTAGGAACTTTGAAACAAACTCAACCTCTTCCCTTTTCTACCAATCCACTAAAACTGTGTATTCAATGCCTTAATCATCTTATCTACCCTTGGATGTATGTCTATTCTTGAATGGTTTCCATAATTATGAAGCTATTTGTGAAATCCCATATGTACAACCATTAGATTTCAGATCATAAATACCAAACTACCAACATGTTTCTAGCCGTCAATGGTCTTCCAACCATTTATTTTTCAACTCATACACAAGCATTCTGAATTAGTTGTTTTTTTCCACTTTTACCATGTTTCCAAAATCAAGAACCCTAAAAACTGAATATAAAACCACAAAATCATTTCAATCATCAAATTCCACATCCAAACAGCTAAGATCAACATTAACTACCACTATAATGAAGCTTCATTTTCTAACTCATCATATGAATTCCTTCATAATGAATCAAGGAGTAAATTACATTTTACCATTGTTTAAATCAAGTCAATGTCACAAATCTAGAGATACTCCATCCATATCCATTACCGTCAATTCAATTATCTATAGGATAATATATGATTCATGATCTTATGGTCGGGAATCATAATTTTTTTCTCAATGAAGAGATAATGTCTCCATATCATTAACTAATGGATAAACATAACTAACTCAAAATCATCTTCTTGGTAATTTTTATAATGAAAAATTAACTATATTTTACCATTAAAATAGCATGGTCTTTTTTCCTAAGAACACATACCAAACCAGATCTAGAAGCATCATAGTAGACCCTATAACCGTATCCTTATTCTGGAGAAAACATGATATGTGATATTGTAAAACAATCATTCAACTCATTAAAAGACTTCTTGAATTCCTTAATCTCTTAGAAAGGAACATTTTTCTTTGTGAACATTGTCCTAGGTTATTATAGTCAAGAAATAATCGTCGGTAAAAACCAGTGAGACCATGGAAGCATGATATATCGAAAAAAAATTCAGTGCTTGTTGTCAGATAAAAACATCTATCTTTTAAGGATCTACTTTTTTTTTGAAATCACTAGGCCTAAAAACAATGCCTCTAGTATCCAAAAGTCACACATTAAACATTTGTTGTATAGATGATTATCTCTCAAGATTCCCAACACTGTATCCATGTGTTACTTGAGCTTAACACTTTTCCTAGAATACACCAATATTTCAACCATTAACACCACAACAAAGGAATCAAGATATCTTTGAAATATCTGATTCATCAATTCCATAATGACTTCTAGTGCATTCATTAGGCCGAAAGGAATGACTACAAATTCATAGTGGCTATATCATCTACAGATGTGTGTCTTTAGAATATCATATTTCAGAACTCACAAATAGTGATATCCTAATCGTAAATATATTTTAGAGAAATAGTGAGCTCCACAAAATTTATAAAAAAAGACATAAATTCATATAATTTGATATATATTGTTTATTTTAACAAGGTTATGCTTATGATAATCAACATACAATATCACAATTCAATCATATTTCTTCACGATCATGCCTGATGCTTCCCACAGAGTCTTGCATGGCTGAAAAACATTTTCAATTCTAGTTATGCCAACTACACATTATTCAGCAATATTTCTATTGGTTTCATACTATATGATAGAAGAGAAGTTGGAATGGTCTCCATAAATATACCAATCATAAAATCCAATTTCCTTATATGTGATAACATTAAGAATATATTGGTAAATACATCTATAATTTCGTCCACAACTAATGGAAAAATGGGATCCCCAATCTCTTCCATCGATTCCAAATACAATGCCACAAAATGATACCAGATCGTTCTGACCACTAAATCCAACCTTCCCATTGCATAGATCATTACAACCCATTTTCCTCTGATGAGATGCTCGATGCCATATTGACATATAAAATGAACAATGATTCTATAATAGCTTATGTGATCCTAGAACATTTTAAACCAGTCCATAGCAAGGATTGCATCAAATAAATCTATATCTATCACCAAGAAACCCCATGTATGCTCAGCTCCATCAATAGTTATTGAATATACTCTATAAATAAAGGCTCAACATTTCTATTTAGTGAGAGGGGTTTAATGTTTTATCACACAAGGCATCATCTCAGGTTCCAAACAGATAAGTTCAGTAGAATCATACCTCTAAACATAGACGGTCCAGCTTGGTCACTCATATTCAAAGGATCTGTTCAATTAAATTTTTTGGTTATTTCACATTTCCCCATAATTCCATTATGATATATTCCATGCTATGAATCAGGGTGTTCCTATAATACCCATGTCTAGCTCTTATATGATGATGAGTCTGATTTAACAAGCCTCATTCTGTAGAAGAATATGATGTTTGTGACACTTGAGAAGTGTCTCAAGGTCCCAAACTCGAAGCACTATGACAATAGTGAAAAAATATCCCATATTATTGCACTTATGGAATTCACATGGTTATACCATACAGTCTCGATTCTTGTGGTCGAATGAGCCGCATGGGAAACATCAAGTAATATTTTTTGGTTTTGGAAAAACATTCACTAATCCAATAGTTTGATTATGATTCCCACTCCCAACATGGAACATTGTGTCCCTCATCCACTAATGCCAAAACATTCGAGTTACTAAAATTTCTTGTAGGTATCATCATTTCTCCTTGACCTATAGCTCATATGATGTCCCGTGTAGCCACTGTCTATTATTTTAGCATCTCTGTATAATATTTAATACATAGCACTGCAATCTTTTATTGAATTTCCTACCTTATCACGGATTGAAATGTTTGTAACATCAAGGAATCACTAGCAACAACATCTGGTTCCAATCAAAATAATTAAATGAATTTATCTACATATTTATTGAATTATATATTTTCATACTTTGGGCTGAATAAGTATGTTGTTCTCTAGATTCTGAATGTGTTTGGAGGAATTGTTTGTCAAACAGTTAATCAAAATCCTCCCAACTAAGGAATTGATCTACTTTTTCCTTCACTTGTAAATATCACCAATGGCATGAAATATTATCAGGAATATTTTTTTCCCTTTTTAAATTCATATCTACTAGTGTTAGGATGAAATCAAATATAAGATTCATCCTATTTAACCTCTACTCATACCTTTGTGTTTTAGAATCTAATTATAAGATTAGTGTATTTCACTTCTCGAATTGGATTGAATTATTCACCTAACTTGAATCACCCCTCTAGTTCCCAATGTCAAAATCATGAAATTCTTGGATGATATTGTACACCAGGTCTTAGTTCACATGTGGATCATGAGAAACAAAATTCTCTACAACTTCCTCCAGTTTGATTCTGTGACACCGACCAGGTTCCATTTCCCAAACAAACAACAAATTCTGTATGTCTAACTCTTCATGAACTGAAGGAATAGAATTTGAAATTCAATCCCATCAATTATCACAAAATTACAATCAAAATTTCATTTTAAAAAAACATATTATTCTTTCTTTTGAAACTCAATCCATTCTAAAAATACATAAATAATTCCCTTTTAAATGTATTTCATTACTAACGAGTTGTTCTACATTTTTTAAAAAAATTAAAAAGAAAGAATAAAATCATTGGTATGTTCTAAAAATAAAATAGGAAATACTAGTGGGAATTAAGTTATCTAAAATGAATATCATTGTCATCTCATTTTCTGAACCATAAAAATGAGATTACAATATCTTATATGTGTCTCTAAAACACTTATGTACCCAACTCTCTAGTTATATTAAGAACAACATAAAAAAGAATTCTACATCACATTATGCTCTAAATTTCATGTAATGATGATATTAACCCTTTCTAACAACACAATCCATGGAATAAAAAAGTACGATGTTCAACACCAAGACCAAGAAAACATAATATATATTATTCCAAAGAGAAATTACCTTGTAGATACCAATTGTAATGACCCACATATTCTCGTTGGCTTCAGAATACCATAAATAATTACTACGCCTCAAGCAACTACCCCAAGATGATAAAGGCTAGAAATAAATTAAAAATTGCCACTTGTACAGTTTGGTAATGATTAACAATTTAATAATAAAATAAAATAAAATCCAACCACAACCCATAACAACTATATGATGCAGGATCAAAAGGAAGAAACTCATTAATTTGTTTTATAACAAAGTGAACCCAAAATGTGTTATAGAAGAAGAAAACTACACCCCAAAAAAATATTGGAAAATAATGAAAAAAGACACTAAAACAACCATAATACTTAATTCTCCACTAGATCCAAACTCTACCATATCCAAATAGACAAAAAAACTAATGAAGTAGTGCTAAAAATATATATGGTACTCTAGAATTACGACATCCTATAATATGACATCTACAAAAGATCCAATGCTCTAAATCAGGGGTGAGTATAAAATTTAGTAGTTCTTCTCCAATTAATTCCCCGATCACTTCACAAGTATGGTTATATGGAAATATTTAAATAAAAAATGGATACAAGATAATTTCAAGAAACATTTTATAAGGAAATATATGCACTTCTAAAAATAGTATATAACTCTATATAAAAAAAACAATGATAACCAGTTTTCCAGCAAGTCATTTTCAATCTATAAAATAAAATTGTGCTTTTAATCCCATTTTAAATATCAATATTGTAATAATAATTTAATTCTATATTACTTAAAATCCCACAATGCATGCTTTGTTATTATAGATCTATACTCATGAACGGTTTCTCATTGATCTAACAAGTATTCGTAGGGTAACTAAATTGCGTGTCCCATTGACTCTTTTAAACTGAGCACAAGGTCCTATTTAAAACATGCCTCGTAATGCAATATCAATACACACACCATGTTTTCTAAAAACTAATACTAATTTCAAAAATATTATCCATTTTAAAAAAAATTATTAGGATATTGACACGTTTGAACAAGAAAATTTAAAAACAAAATAATTTCAATAAACAAAGCCATTTTTTGAATATATTTTATTAAATTAAGATGAAAAAATTCCAGAAAACCACCAACATAAAATCTCTATTTTAATAAAAATAACAAAAGCTAATTTGAGGAATGAAAAAATTTCTTGAATATCATAATTTCCCAATCCTTCACAAAAGAGGGATACAATTCAATGCTCAAAATCCAATTTATAACTAAAAAAACATGAAAATGTAAATTTTTTCTCATTCCCAATAGTTCAAGTAAGTGGAGTATAGAGTGACGCAACCTTCCTCAATCATTTTGACGAAAACTAAAAATAGACGAAGAACACTGAAGATTCCAAGTCTAGGTTTCAATAAACAACCATAGCTCACCTCCCCTATATTGAAAAACACCTCATATAACATTCTATTCCTTTAAAAATCATATATTTACCCATAATGTGGTTAGATCTATGAAAACAAGAAGAATGGATATGTTGATCTAATAAACAGTGGAAAACAATTTGATGAACGACCAATTACCGTAAGAATTGGACCTTGAATCACCACAGAAATATTTCAGATCACATATAGATCGATGGGAGAACATTATTTGGCCTTTTGAGAAGCAAATTTTTATGATAGGGACATTATATGATATAAAATGAGCAGATATAATTGCAAAATGAACCAGATCTACTTTTTAAGGAAGTGGTTTCTGGTAGTTCAAGGTTTTTTCACACTGTTTCGGAAAACCGTGTGCAACCCATGTAGCCCCCTTTTATTTCCCCAACACACACCATAAGTACTCAAAACTCTCCCAATAATCTCCCCTAAAATTTATAAATATTAAAATAACAATGAAAGGGTCACATATCATAAAACAATGTTTCTATAGTTACTCATATAAATGATACATTTTATAGAGGTTTTTTCTTGATCCATGTTAATTTACACTATCTTGTGTGGAACGGTAACAGAAAATTGCATGTGGTTACTCTTATTCATGCAAAACATTTCTCCCAACACCTAATAAATTTTAATATAATTACTAATTTTTTTCAAATACGATTATTAATAGAAAAAGGGTTAAACATAACTAAATTAATTAATTAATTAATTCTACAATTACACAGGTCATTTAATATAATCTTTAAATCCAAAAGAAATGGGAGAAAATAATCTAGAGTTTATAATTTTAGAAGACTGAGTTATTATGTATAGAACATTTCAGTATTTTCCATTCAAAAAATATCAATGAATTATATTTTTAAATGGTAAATATATATCATGAATCCCAATTGTTCCATTAATTATATAGTTTTATATATACATCTAATCAAACTGTTTTTTAGTTTTGAATGATGCGGGAACAAGAAGAATTTATATATTCATGGTTGGTACATGAGATAAATAAGGTTGACTGAATTACTTGATTGGGTTTTTAAAACCATTACATATATAATTGTATATAAAGGTAAACAAATCACCATATATTTAATCATATTATTCCCGAAAAATTATAAATTCTATTCTTATATTTATGGTGTAGATGATAAAATTTCTATTTTGGAAAATTTTATTGCAATAATTTATAATGTCACTACTGACCAGAATACCATTATATATTATAGGGACATGAAATGGTTTTTTGGAGTTCTATTATCCATTATATTTTATTATTATTCATGGACCACATTATGGTTATAGATAATTTTTTACATATAATTGGAGATAGAGGTGAGTTTTAGCACATCTAACTTTTTATGATATATGGAATGAGTGGTAGGACCATTAAAACTATTGAGGATATGTTGATATCTTGTTTTAAGTATTTCCATGAATGTTGGGATCAACAAAATCCCCATTTAGAGTTCTCATGTATTTTGATTATCTTTTTATGATTCATATTAAATAATTTGAGGATAATTATAGGTATAGATGTTGGACTTTGAAATTCTATGGTGAATTTTTTAGATGCAAATGATTTCTCTTTATCATGACCAGGAAATAATAGATAATTATTATACAATTTAGTGGAATATGAAATCAATATAAGTTTGTTATAAGATATATAAAAATAATCTTAGAAATTTTATTGAGTTTTATTATATTGATATGTATTTACTTCTTATATCACTATACAGTAAGGTTATAAGATTCCGGATGGGGGAGGTGTTGATACAAGGATACATCAATCTCATCAGTATCCTCTATCGTGTACAATTCATTTTATATCAAATAAAACACCAACCATAACTATATCAATTTCAATATGTGTTCCATTTATTCAGCTTAAATATTTATATTTCAATTCCATCACAATTAATGAGGTTGAAATCTATAAAATTGAAACACTACTATATATATTAGGAACAACCCATGATGATCATTGATTGAAGAGAAAAGGTGTTCCAAAAGAATACCACCACTATAGTTAACGATCAATGGAGGAATCACATGTTATTTGATGATACCTTTGAAATTACTAATATGAAGTATAAGGAACAATTGCATGGTTTCATTGATATATAAAATGTATGACGATTATTTTTTTAAGTTGTTATAATTTTACCACTCATGATTTTTGTATTTAATATCCCTCTATTAAATATAATTTTATTATCATTAAATGAATTAATCGTTGAACAATAATATAAACTCTATTACCAAAATAAAATTTTTATATAGTACATAAATTTTTTAACAATTTAATTTTTTTGTGTTAATTAATTAATCCAGTTAAGAAACAATATAGTAAAATATAATAAAACAATTATCATTTTATTATTTAATGATAGATGTATCTTCAAAGTTTCTTTTATTTATTCATTCTTATAATAATTATTGCCATTTTTTGAATGTAAATATATATATTTTTTATCTTTTAAATTATTAAATTCAATTAGTTAAGTTGGTTAGTAACATATTTTTCCAGAAAAATATTCTCCTCGAGAAAGAATTACTTAATAGAATAAAAAAATTATATTTAAAAGAGTTGAAATGTTCAATATATTGCGTTTTTGAAATTAAATGTGTTTATTTAATATTCAGACACAAATATTCTTTATATTCATATATACAAAAATATTTTATCTAATTTAGATTGTAATCATCATAAAATAATATTAATAACACATAAAAATCAATAAGACATTGTTCGACTAATATATTTTTTTCAGAAAATTATTTTATTGAATTTAAATACAAATTCTATAAAATTTATTTATTAAATTATATTAAATGATTACCAAGATCAAATTCATCACATAAAATTTTCGAATTAAGGGTAAGCATTCTATTTATGTTAAAATGTATTGTCTTTTGAAGCCATTTAGTCAACATTTATAACAACCAAAATTGTTAAAATATTTATTATGGAATTTTAAACATTAATGTTTAGAGATATAAATTGTTAAATTTAATAATTATTTTGGAAATTCATAAATACATATCTAAACATAATATAAAAATTTATCTCAGATAACTTCAATTCAATACCATTATTACCCCATAAAAACATTCAAGTAGATTGATTTGACCCTCTTTCTCACAAATAAATGGTTTTCACATCACCCCATATCAATTCAAATGGGTAGGTAAAAACTAGTAGGAATACAATTCCAATATACATCATTTATAATACCATTAATTTATTTGTTTCCACTATCACAAAAATATAAGTATTTTCACTCATTTTGAAAGGATACATCAAGAAAATGTCTGAATTCTCAATGAATGTATTTCAAATCATTCAACATAATTTCATTATACATTTCATCCACCCAACATTGAATAAATTTTATCGACAAATATATAATTTAAAAATATTTAATAAAAATACTGTTATTATATTATTTTTTATCTATTATATATTCCCCACCCATTTAACAGAACAACTTGAAACCTTCCCAAGGCATGTGTGCATATTTACATTTCTATGAACGACGATTGTCATTTTTCATAAAAAAACTTATATGTTTGTTCATAAATTATTTTTTTGAATATATATCATATATATGTAATGATTTAAATTATTTTTTAAAAAACAGAAGAATTATATAATTAATATTATCAATATTTTTTCATTTTAAAACTAATCACTTTAAACAATCTTACATATAATAAAATTTACTTGTATATAAGTGATAATTTATTTTGGATTTACCATAATCTCATAAATATTAACAATTCATATTCATCACCTAAAAAAATCACATGATATCCTTAAAATTTAATGATATTATTATTATATCAAAATATTTTCTTTCATTTATATACTCATACATAGATTTTAGTGTTTTCTTATCTGTTCAGTTGAAGCACTAACAAGAACAATGGCATAATTTTCTATCTAGGATTTAAATAAAAACTTATTGTTATATATTATTATGTAAATAATTATTTTTCATTCTTTATTGGTTATATATAAAATTCATTTTATAGTTATGAAATCTCTATTTGTTATTTATTACCCAAAAAATCTGAGAACTGACATTTATGTCATAAATAATAAATAATATTCTTCAAAAATTATATTATAATTTTATAAATAATTATTAAAAAAAATCATTATATTTAATGACATGGTAATAAGAAATTTTTGGAGATATATTATGAAGAATTCTACTATTTTGAAAATAATTCAAATAATTCATGTTTTCTCACACTCGATATTATAAGTATATAATAATTAACTAATTTAAAATGTGGAGAATTACTATAATTGATTATTATAATGTTTTATTGAAATCCAAATGTTTATGGAATATGTGATTTTTATTTTTATTATTATTATACTTATTCTTTCAATTTTATTAATAATAAAATAATTCAAGGTAATGGTTCCATCAATTAATTTTTTTAATCATTATATTATATCATTCCCTACGAAAATATAATTTTCAACAATTATTTCAATTTTATATTCCTATATATTATTCATTACTTCATATTTATCAAATTATATATATATTCTCATCACCAATAACCACTACATTTATTAAATTTTTTCTAATATAAAAGTATTCAATTTTAAGAATAACTCCAATTCATTTTAATGAAATATTTCATTTTGTTTTTACATTTTAATATAAAAATATTTCTATTTGATGAAATAAAAATATTATTTTTATATTATATATTTAACATGTTTCTTCAGAAATTTTTTGAAATTGAGGTCTAATGGAATGTGAGAACCAATAAAAAATGAGGGACAAATCAGAAGTAATGTTTTAATGTTTCACATATTTTAAAAAAACGAAAACTTCTTATAATTAAAATCATTTATCATATTTATATATCAAACATTGTTATATAAAGTATTGGAAATTTAATTACATCACATAATATTTAAAAGGATCTCCCCTAGTGTGGCAGACAAAATTCATTCCTCGGAGAAAACCATCAGTCCATTTAAACTCACAATATTATGGTTTGAATTCCATTTATCAAACTCTTTTCTGGATCCATATATCACCAATTTTGAATATAAAATTAATCTATCTATTTAAAATGATAATATTATAAATCATATAAAAACAATAGTAAAATTTTTTAAAAAAATCATCACAAATAATTGTCAGGGAATACATAGTTTGTTACTCTATATAGTAGGACTTCATTTTGTGTGATCAGTCTTCATCCTATATAACATCATATAACATTCCATAGAATATAATGCCATTAATCAATTAATTATTTGATGAAAAAACGACTTCACCGATAAAATTTTATTTTAAATTGCTCCTCTTTTTTTAATTATCTTTGACCAAAAATATTTTATGGATCCTCTTCTTAAAATGAATGTTATGTAGGTTGAAAACTCGTTATAATATAAAATCATCATGAAATTTCAATTATCATGCATTTATGACCAAAATATAAATATTTTATATTATACTTGCCCCAATTTATTTAGGATCAATTCTAGATGAAATTGTGGGAAGCCAAATGTGTTTTCCTGCTCACATCAAATTCAAAATCAAAATATACCATTTATTTTTATTTTATAGGAATCCTCAAAATATGTTATGAATATATAAAAATATTATTAAAAAATATTAATTTAAAATATTATTTGAGCAATAGTAATCAGGATTTAAGACAACATATTAGAACATCCATAATCCAAGGACTGTTGTCATTATGTATAGCATCCCGTCTTTTTATAACATAAACTTTCATTACATTACACAAATCTGAGGATCGTTAAGGTTTAGTGTCTTGGAAACAAGGATCATGATACATAAAAAAACATAAAACATTCTTCTTAAACACTTGAAAGGCTTCTCCATTAGTTCATCCTATGTTCATTATGCATCTCATAACCTGGGGACATACATCAAAAGAAAGGGTGAGCAGAAGGCCCAGTAAGGGAAACAAGAGAAACATTTTACAGGTGAACTTGAGATACCTCAATAAGGACATGAAAAGAACTTTAAGGCATGAGAAAGAAATCATGAGATACATCTTAATAAAAATAACATTTTTAATAACTTGAAGATGTGGCTACAACATTTAATATTGACAATCGTTTCGTTTCACCAAGGTCCATCCCTAAGGTGTCGTTAAAAATTACCAAGGTTATTCACCAAGGCGTCGTTAAAATGGTCATCTCTAGAGATTAAGTCTTTACCCAATGCATTGGAGCGCTATCAGGGCGCACCCTTAAATTTGACTTTATTTTCATGTGAGCCACATATATCATCATCAAACATTTCATAAATAACCCATATAGCATAAAATAAATGGGTTTCATTTCATAATCATAACGTTTTAAAAACTGCTTTAAAGACATGATCTTTACGTTACTTTAAACCCACGGAAAGGGAATGCGGGTATCATGTATGTAAATCCCAGAATTTAAAATAGAACATTTTTATATATATGTGAATACCCCTTTAGAAATAGGATCTTTGAGTATTCACTTTATAACATAAAATAATTTTGAGAAAAGAGAGGCATTTTGAGACGAAAATTCTACAACATAACGGCTATGTTACAAGGTTTTAGAAAACTTTGAAAAGAGAGGGAACATGGGTTGAACAATAATAATTGACCCATAAAACAGTAGAGGGACAGAATAAGAAGGATATATGGACATGTTGATGCAATTTCAAGGACATACCATTTGAAATGAAGAACATGGAAGGAAGACAAAAATTTGATTTCTCTTATGAAAATTCGGCAGCCTAACGGCGTCACTTAAACTTCAACAAAAATGAATTGAACAAATCAAATAGGGTCTCTCATCATATGATCATAAGAGATCAGCATGATAGATATAGGGATCATACCCCAACATAATAAAAAGGAACTTGAAAGATTTGACATGAAAATCGATCTTAAAAAAATGAGAAGGGTGAAAGAATCACTTAAACATTCGGCAGCCTAACGGGGTCACTTAAACATTCATAAAATGAAATGATGAGAGTAAGAGGGGATCTCTCATCATATAAACATGAAAGGGGCAGTAAGAGGAATATAAAAGAACATCCTCTCACATAAAAACATGGAGCATAAAAGGAATGACATAAAAGAGATTACATGGAAAGAAAGAGAGGGGTCGGATCCCTTACCTTGAAACGTGACTCTTGAAACTCAAAGGATTGGACCTTGATGGCTTGGGGGCACCTTGGGAGGACTCCTTGGAAGGTAAGAAGACCAGAACTCCGTTGGGTGAGAGTTGGGAGTGAAAACTAAAGGAGGAAAGGGTGGGTATTTATAGGGAAAGTGAGGGGACAAAGCATTAATGGCCAAGGGACACCTCACATGTGCTATTCTCAAACCCATGTGCTCTCCCTTGGAATTTATCATGGAGTTAGGCCACATGGGGCCCCCAAAACAATAATTCATCACCCTTGGCTGGCCAACCCTCAAAAGATCTCATGACATCATCATGACACAGCTATGATGTCGTTAAACATACTGAAACCCTAAAACTGTATTTTTACTATTCACTGAAAATTCAACTTTCTCAGAATAATCCCAAAATTTCACCTTAACCAAAAATCAATGCTCCGATTTCAAAAATGAAATCCATTTTATAAAAATAATTTTCTAAATATTTTTAATTTATTTTTTAAATAAAAACACTATTCATTGAAAATTTATTTTTTTTCAGAAAAATCTCCAAAAATTACCATAACATAATATCGATGCTCTGAGTTCAAAAATAAAGTCATTTTTATAAAAATAATTTTCTAATTATTTTTAATTAAATTTTTAATTAAAAAACACTATTCATCCGAAAAAACTAATACTTGAATAATAATTTATGAAACTGTTATTTACCCATTTTATTGAATCACATTACTTAATCTAGGTGTCTAAATTATATTAAAACTTTCTTTAAGTGTGATTACTAATCCATTTGGTCACATTACTAATCCTAAGAGTAAAATCACTATTCATAATTTACTATTCATCAAAAATTAAGTTAATCTTATTAGACTCCAAATTCCTTACTGAACACTTTTGTAGAAGACTATTTTTTGAAAATCATTACACATCATTAGTTATTTAGGGTTTACATAAATATTTTACAATATCCTTTTTTCAAAATTCATCAATAAAATACATTCTAAAATTATCTAGACATTTGAAATTTCACAAACATCACTAAAGGACGAAATCTCAATTTATTCACCCGAAAGGATTACACAAGGAAACTAGGGTCTCATCACATAGCCCCTTATAACACTGGCATAAGACCTAAGTGTAAGGTGTGCTATGGTGAGAGAATCTGAGGGAGGCTCAGATAACATTGCCCTAGTAGCAATATCCACTAACTTGAACTTCTCCTACAAGCGTTTTCGTTCAAGCTTGACACGCTGGAGCTCGGATTGGGCTTGGTCCAAAGCGAAGCCCACAGATGCTACCTCCTTCCCAAGCTCTGATAAGTGGGCTTCGTAAGGGTTGAGTCTACTGGATGATGCCATCGACTCCTCTTTCTGCATTAAACATTAACATCTTATTAAATCAATAAGAGTAAGTTAATATACTACTCAAAAATATTGGGTCGTTACATTCTTCCCCCCTTAAGAAATTTCATCCCCGAAATTTACACTTGAGGCCTAGTCGAAAAGGTGAGGGTACTTTTGCTTCATTGTTTCCTCAGGCTCCCAAGTCGCCTCTTCATATTTATGATTCCTCCACAACACTTTCACAAGGTAGGTAGTCTTGTTTCGTAGGACCTTGTCTCTACGGTCCAAGATCTCCACTGGCTGCTCTTCATAAGAGAGGTCATGTTCAAGTTGTACCACCTCTGGGTTCAGTACATGCGAAGGGTCGGGTATGTACTTCCTCAAGAGAGCTACATGGAAGACATCATGAACTTGAGCTAGGTTCGGTGGAAGTGCTAGACGATAGGCCACTTCTCCTATGCGATCAAGGATTTCATAGGGGCCAATGTACCTAGGGCTGAGCTTCCCTTTCTTCCCAAACCGCATGACTCTCTTCCATGGAGAAATTCGAAGGAAGACTTTGTCACCAACACCAAACTCCAAGTCCCTTCGACGATTGTCATCATAGCTCTTCTGCCGACTCTGAGCAGCCTTTATGTGTTGTTGGATGGCATGAACCTGTTCCGTCATCTCTTGCACGAGATCAGGCCCAAGAAGCTTCCTCTCACCAGTTTCATCCCAACAAGTAGGAGTTCTACACCGCTTTCCATATAGAGCTTCATAAGGTTCCATCTGAATACTCGAATGGAAGCTGTTGTTATAAGAGAACTCAAATAATGGGAGGTGTTGATCCCATCCACCTTTAAATTCCATTGAGCATAATCTCAACATGTCTTCGAGTGTCTGAATAGTCCTTTCAGATTGGCCATCAGTTTGAGGATGATAGGCCGTACTAAAATTCAATTCAGTATTCAGAGCATGTTGAAGACTTCTCCAGAATTTTGATGTGAATCTTGGGTCACGATCAGATACGATGGATAGTGGTACCCCATGCAGCCTTACCACTTCCTTCACGTATATCTTGGCAAGCTGATCCAGAGAGAAATCTTCCCGAATAGAGATAAAATGGGTTGTCTTGGTGAGACGGTCCACAATAACCCATATCGCATTGTTTCCTTTGGATGTTTTCGGGAGACCAGTTACAAAGTCCATAGTGATATTATCCCACTTCCATACTGGTATGGGTAGTGGTTGTAATACCCCCTTAGGAAGTTGTCTTTCTGCCTTTACTTGCTGACACACCAGGCACCTTGTAGTGTAATCAGCAATCTCCCTCTTCATGTTATCCCACCAATAATGATCACGAAGGTCTCTATACATCTTAGTGCATCCCGGGTGTATAGAGAATGTAGAGATATGAGCTTCATCCATCAATTATTTCTTTATCTCCGGAATAGATGGAACACATAGTCTTGTACGAAATTTCAATACACCTTCTTGATCAATATTGAAATCAGGGAACTTCCCATCCTTTATAGCCTCAAACTTCTCCTACAGCAAAGGATCTTCTTTTTGAGCCTTCTTGATCCTCTCTAGTAATGAAGGTTGAGAAATCATTTGGGATAGGGTTGATGATGTCCCTTTCCTTATAATTCCCATGTCCAGTTTTACTAGATCTTTAATCAAGGGATCTCCTAAGATCCTCATTGTTGCCAAAACAACAGGATCTTTCCTGCTCAATGCATCCGCGACTTTGTTTGCTCTTCCTGGGTGATAATGAATTGAACAATCATAGTCTTTAATAAGCTCCAACCATCTCCTTTGTCTCATGTTCAATTCTTTCTGTGTGAAAATATACTTTAGACTTTGGTGGTCAGTGTATATATCACATTTCTCCCCATAAAGATAGTGCCTCCATATCTTTAGAGCAAAAACAACTGTCGCCAGCTCTAGATCATGCGTAGGATAATTCTGCTCATGAATCTTCAATTGTCGAGATGCATAAGAAATTACCTTGTCATTTTGCATGAGGACGCACCCAAGCCCTTTCAGAGATGCATCGCTAAAAATAACGAATCCTTCTCCGGTAGAGGGTAGTGTTAACACCAGTTCAGTAACCAATCTCTTCTTCACCTCTTGGAAACTTTCCTCGCATTCCTTTGTCCAGATGAACTTAACCCCTTTTCGAGTCAACTTGGTTAGTGGATTAGAAAGCCGTGAAAAGTTTTTCACAAACCTCCTATAATATCCTGCTAATCCAAGGAAACTACGAATCTCAGTTACTGTTGTGGGTTGAGGCCACTCCTCCACAACCATTGTCTTTGCAGGGTCAACCGAGATTCCTTCATTGGTTACGATGTGCCCCAAGAAAGACACCTGTTGTAACCAAAACTCACACTTTCTAAACTTCCCAAAGAGCCTCTCCTTCCGCAGAGTTTTCAATATAACCCTTAGATGATCTTCATGCTCCTCACGACTTTTTGAATATATCAAAATATCATCAATAAAAACTACCACAAAGTTATCAAGGTAGTCCTTAAAGACTCTATTCATCAAATCCATGAAAATAGCAGGAGCATTAGTCAAGCCGAAGGGCATAACAGTAAACTCATAATGCCCATATCTTGATCGGAAGGCAGTCTTTGGAATATCTTCCTTCTTCACCCTCAGTTGATGATAACCAGATCGAAGGTCAATCTTAGAGAAGAATTGAGCCCCACGAAGTTGGTCAAATAAATCATCAATTCTTGGAAGAGGATATTTGTTCTTCACTGTGATCCCGTTCAGTTCTCTATAATCAATGCATAGCCGCATTGATCCATCCTTCTTCTTCACAAAGAGAACTGGTGCTCCCCAAGGAGACACACTCGGTCGGATAAACCCCTTCTCCAACAAGTCTTGGAGTTGTTTCTTTAACTCCTCTAGCTCCACATTTGCCATTCTATATGGAGTCTTTGATATCGGTTGAGACCCAGGTACGAGTTCAATGGAGAACTCTACCTCTCTTTCTGGGGGAGGTCCAGGTAACTCCTCAGGAAATACATCCATGTATTCCTGAACAATCGGAACATCTTCTATTTGTATGCTCCCTTTTCTTTCTTCATCATCACTGATTAACTCCATAAAGAATGCTATAGGAGGTGTTTCTAGATAGGGATCAGTTCGGGATATCTCTCCTTGGAAGATAACTGTAGGTCGTTCATTCAAGACTACTGAGATTTCCTTACTTCTGCATTTGATCTTAGCATTATACTTTGAGAGCCAGTCCATCCCTAGTATAATGTCGAATTCCATCATGGGAATGACTACTAGATTTGCGATAATATTGTGCTCACCAAATTAAACACTATAGTCTCTAAATACTGTTGATGCAAGGATAATCCCACTTGGAGTCTTGACAGACAACTCTACCTCTAGCATTTCGGGGATTGATTCTATATTCCTTGCAAACTTGGAGGAAATAAAGGAATGCATAGAACCAGAATCAAATAAAGTACTTTCTAGTTTTGAGAGTACAACAAGAGTACCTGCTACCACATCGTTCGGGACTTCAACTTCAGCTGTTTTGATAGCGAAAGCACGACCTTTCTCTCTTGGCCTCTGCTGAGGTTGGTGGTGATTCCCCTCCACCGCCCTCGGATTTAGACATTGGTTAGCAAAGTGCCCAAGCTGTCCACACTTGAAGCATGTGACTTCGGGTAGGGCTAGAACCGTATTTCCTCTTTCGTTAGTGTTGGGAAGCTGAGGCTTCACCTCACTATGACAATTCCGAGCAATATGGCCTCCTCTTCCACACTTGTAGCACTTGCCACTTCCGTTCAAGAAGTTCCCCAGATGATTCTTCCCACATTTATTGCATGTGGTAATATGCATTTGCTTTCCACCTCTTCCCTGATCAAAAGACTTCCCTAAACTGGGCTCCAACGATCTCTTCTTTTCATTTGGCTTATGAGACCATTGTGTCTCACCAAACTCCAGCTCGACTTTCATAGCACTTCGAACTATTTCTTCATAGCTATAGTAGTCCCTGTTGGCTAGATTCTTCCGCAGATGAGGTCGTAGTCCACCAAAGAATCTATCAACCTTCCCATTAGGGTCCATGACAAATCTTGAGGTATAACGGGAAAGCCTTGTGAAGTTCATCTCTTAGCTTCTGACAGATTCATTCTCCTTATGCTTCAGCTCGAGAAACTCTTTCTCCATTCTCGTTCTCATGGAGCGAGGGAAATACTTGTTAAGGAAAATTCCCCGAAATTCTTCCCACTCCATAGCTTCTATCTCTCCTCGTGGCTTCGTGTTTTTGATCAGTGACCACCACTGATCACCTTCTCCCTCTAGGCGGTAAACAGCAAGGGTGACTTTTTCTTGTTCCGAACAATGAAGTACAGAAAAGATCTTTTCAATGGAGCTTATCCATTGTTCCGCAACCAAAGGGTCAGTAGATCCACTGAATGTTGGCGGTCGTTGACGCATGAAGGACTCAACAGAGTGTTGTTCCCTTCGTGGTGAGGTCGGCCTCTCAGCTTGATTCAAGTTATTACTCATAACTTGAGTCAGTTGGTTCATCATTCGCATGAATGTTTCCATTCCGGCTTCCATCGGAGGGCCGTCAGCACATGGTGCATTGTGGTCACCATCGGCACGGTTTCTCCTATTGCCCGCCATTTTCTAAAAGAATAAAACCTTAGTGAGAAACTTATTTCATTTATGGATCTTTTAACTAAGACTTCATGCTTATACAATTACACTTTTCTATAATTCCTTCATAATGATTCATAAAATGCTTGTGATTAACCAAACATATCCCCCGGGAGTGTCGTAACCAGGAGTGCAGCAAGGCCCGTTATCGTGCACCAGTTCCCATTCGAGTCTAGCTCAAAGCGGTGTTTTCGGGTTTTACCCCTATGTACATATGTGCCAGAGCCGCCTCTACCTGCTCGTATCCAGATAGGGATGTATTTGTTTGATAGACCACTTACTCAATACTTACCAAAATACCAGGAAGATTTCCTATATTTAAACTTTTCTATAGGGTTATTCCTAAAGTTTTTATATCCTAATTTCCACAAATAACTAAACCATCCTTTGATACCAACTATAGCATCCCGTCTTTTTATAACATAAACTTTCATTACATTACACAAATCTGAGGATCGTTAAGGTTTAGTGTCTTGGAAACAAGGATCATGATACATAAAAAAACATAAAACATTCTTATTAAACACTTCAAAGGCTTCTCCATTAGTTCATCCTATGTTCATTATGCATCTCATAACCTGGGGACATACATCAAAAGAAAGGGTGAGCAGAAGGCCCAGTAAGGGAAACAAGAGAAACATTTTACAGGTGAACTTGAGATACCTCAATAAGGACATGAAAAGAACTTTAAGGCATGAGAAAGAAATCATGAGATACATCTTAATAAAAATAAAATTTTTCATAACTTGAAGATGTGGCTAAAACATTTAATATTGACAATCGTTTCGTTTCACCAAGGTCCATCCCCAAGGTGTCGTTAAAAATTACCAAGGTTATTCACCAAGGCGTCGTTAAAATGGTCATCTCTAGAGATTAAGTCTTTACCCAATGCATTGGAGCGCTATCAGGGCGCACCCTTAAATTTGCCTTTATTTTCATGTGAGCCACATATATCATCATCAAAAATTTCATAAATAACCCATATAGCATAAAATAAATGGGTTTCATTTCATAATAATAACG
The DNA here is from genome assembly GCA_963277665.1 of Viscum album. Taxonomy (NCBI): domain Eukaryota; kingdom Viridiplantae; phylum Streptophyta; class Magnoliopsida; order Santalales; family Viscaceae; genus Viscum; species Viscum album. Next base: position 662,636,778 of record OY728151.1, on the reverse strand, counting down.
TTTTAAAAATTGCTTTAAAGACATGATCTTTACGTTACTTTAAACCCACGGAAAGGGAATGCGGGTATCATCTATGTAAATCCCAGAATTTAAAATAGAACATTTTTATATATATGTGAATACCCCTTTAGAAATAGGATCTTGGAGTATTCACTTTATAACATAAAATAATTTTGAGAAAAGGGAGGCATTTTGAGACGAAAATTCTGCAGCATAACGGCTATGTTACAAGGTTTTAGAAAACATTGAAAAGAGAGGGAACATGGGTTGAACAATCATAATTGACCCATAAAACAGTAGAGGGACAGAATAAGAAGGATATGTGGACATGGTGATGCAATTTCAAGGACATACCATTTGAAATGAAGAACATGGAAGGAAGACAAAAATTTGATTTCTCTTATGAAAATTCGGCAGCCTAACGGCTTCACTTAAACTTCAACAAAAATGAATTGAACAAATCAAATAGGGTCTCTCATCATATGATCATAAGAGATCAGCATGATAGATATAGAGATCATACCCCAACATAATAAAAAGGAACTTGAAAGATTTGACATGATAATTGATCTTAAAAAAATGAGAAGGGTGAAAGAATCACTTAAACATTCGGCAGCCTAACGGCGTCACTTAAGCTTTCATAAAATGAAATGATGAGAGTAATAGGGGATCTCTCATCATATAAACATGAAAGGGGCAGTAAGAGGAATATAAAAGAACATCCTATCACATAAAAACATGGAGTATAAAAGGAATGACATAAAAGAGATTACATGGAAAGAAAGAGAGGGGTCGGATCCCTTACCTTGAAACGTGACTCTTGAAACTCAAAGGATTGGACCTTGAGGGCTTGGGGGCACCTTGGGAGGACTCCTTGGAAGGTAAGAAGACCAGAACTTCGTTGGGTGAGAGTTGGGAGTGTAAACTAAAGGAGGAAAGGGTGGGTATTTATAAGGAAAGTGCGGGGACAAAGCATTAATGGCCAAGGGACACCTCACATGTGCTTTTCTCAAACCCATGTGCTCTCCCTTGGAATTTATCATGGAGTTAGGCCACATGGGGCCCCCAAAACAATAATTCGTCACCCTTGGCCGGCCAACCCTCAAAAGATCTCATGACATCATCATGACACAGCTATGATGTCGTTAAACATACTGAAACCCTAAAACTGTATTTTTACTATTCACTGAAAATTCAACTTTCTCAGAATAATCCCAAAATTTCACCTTAACCAAAAATCAATGCTCCAATTTCAAAAATGAAATCCATTTTATAAAAATAATTTTCTAAATATTTTTAATTTAATTTTTAAATAAAAACACTATTCATTGAAAATTTATTTTTTTTCAGAAGAATCCCCAAAAATTACCATAACATAATATCGATGCTCTGAGTTCAAAAATAAAGCCATTTTTATAAAAATAAATTTCTAATTATTTTTAATTAAATTTTTAATTAAAAAACACTATTCATCCGAAAAAACTAATACTTGAATAATAATTTATGAAACCGTTATATACCCATTTTATTGAATCACATTACTTAATCTAGGTGTCTAAATTATATTAAAACTTTCTTTAAGTGAGATTACTAATCCATTTGGTCACATTACTAATCCTAAGCGTAAAATCACTATTCATAATTTAATATTCATCAAAAATTAAGTTAATCTTATTAGACTCCAAATTCCTTACTGAACACTTTTGTAGAAGACTATTTTTTGAAAATCATTACACATCATTAGTTATTTAGGGTTTACATAAATATTTTAAAATATCCTTTTTTCAAAATTCATCAATAAAATACATTCTAAAATTATCTAGACATTTGAAATTTCACAAACATCACTAAAGGAAGAAATCTCAATTTATTCACCCGAAAGGATTACACAAGGAAACTAGGGTCTCATCACATAGCCCCTTATAACACTGGCATAAGACCTAAGTGTAAGGTGTGCTATGGTGAGAGAACCTGAGGGAGGCTCAAATAACATTGCCCTAGTAGCAATCTCCACTTACTTGAACTTCTCCTGCAAGCATTTTCGTTCAAGCTTGACACGCTGGAGCTCGGATTGGGCTTGGTCCAAAGCGAAGCCCACATATGCTACCTCCTTCCCAAGCTCTGATAAGTGGGCTTCGTAAGGGTTGAGTCTACTGGATGAAGCCATCGACTCCTCTTTCTGCATTAACCATTAACATATTATTAAATCAATAAGAGTAAGTTAATATACTACTCAAAAAGATTGGGTCGTTACATTATGCAACAAAATTCATAGTAGCAACTTTCATAATTAATTCAAAAATTTAATCATAATATCTATAGAACTGTAAAACTCATTACTTTCATTTAAGGAATGCTGAATCTCATCTCAATTTTGTTCTATAAATATATATCCTCTTACTATTAGTCTTAAAAATGTTTCTCTAATGTGATTCATAGATATCCTTGGACTAATCGAATTGGGAATTTAATTTTGATGGAATATCTTAATCCTCACTATGTATTATAGTTAAATATCATACAATATTTTTTTTAAACACAATCTGATACATATATCTCATAAATCATCACTCTAATTAAATTGTAATTACATTCTTTATCTAATAGATATTTTATATACAATGTTTTCTTGATAAAATCATAAAAATCAATTTAATCACCATATAATTTTAAAACTTTTTTCTTAATCCTTCCAATAAACTGTACATATTTCCATTACATATAACTCTTTTAAAATAGGTCATTTATATGATAGAATTGTATTTAATCAATAGAACCTCTTTATAACAATAATATATATGATTAACTTAAAATATATATATCCAATGAAAAATCATGAATGTGTACATTGTGATATTTTTAATGATCTATAAAAAATCTTCACCTATAATTTATATAATAGTCAAATGGATCTTATAATATGAGACCTAAAATAGAAGATCAGTTCATTACTTAATAATATTGAAAATCATACATCCTTGAAGATCAGCATTATAACATCAAATTTTTACCACATTTATCATCAATATTAAAAATTCTATATATCAAATAAACATGAGTTTTCCAACATTATATGATTATATATGATTAATGTTTCAAAAATAAAAATCCTCAATTTGAACATTTTATATCTTCATGAACATAAACATCTCCAAATATATACATATACCATTTTTTAATTCATTCAAAATGACCAAAATAAATAATAAAACGTGGATAAAAAATTTATATTTAGAACATTATGACATTTATATAATTTATGGACATGAAAAATAATGCTTGATTACTAATAAAATGGAACAATAATAAACTCATTCAAATCCTATTTTACTGACACAAAATCATTCATGAAAAAATTAAGGCAACAACAAAATTATTCATTAAAAATAAATCCCAATGAATGTAAAATAACCTAAATTTTATTAATTGGAACACAAATAATAATTATTCAATCAAACCATGTAGTATATCATAGAAAATTAAAAAATACCTATAATTTGATATATTTAATTAACCATTTAAATATTTTTTTTTCATATGTAGTAATATAACCTTATATAATGAACATAAACTAGTGCAGTGATTCTAAAGAATTTTATTACTATAACTTGACCATTATGATTAGATAATATAAATGGGGATAAATAGTAAATATATGTGTGACAGTTCATCCAATTGATGCATATCGACCGTTCATTGTTGCGGTGCTGAACTAATGTGTATAGCAGCATCTGGGTCAAATCTTTGTTGAAAATACATTTTAATAGTCGATTTTGTTAGTTAATAGTATTTAGGGGGGGAGGGGCTTCTTGTAGAGCATAGTTGAAATTATTTACTGATTGAGATTGATTTAAAAATTTGATAAATATTGGGGTGATTTCATCATTAGATAGTTAATATTGTGATATCCTTGTCCCTTGCTTTATATTGCTTTAAATTGACACTAATGTCTCAAGTTGACATTGATTAGTATTCCCAAGTGTTAAGGATTTAATCCAAGCCTTAGCATAACATTAGTTTCTAATAAAAATCATATCATATTTATGGTAGTGTAATTATGGTTCTAACAATCCATAGAAACCACTCATTGAACAAAATAGATTGTTAATCCATGACACGTCAAGTTGAACATACACTATGTTCATTCAAAGAGTATTCTTCGAGCAAAAAAATTCAACCACATAACATTCCTAAATTATAACTCACCCCAATGAAATATTTACTCTTAAATTGAAATGATTATTAATCTAGAATATAATGTTTATGATGATGAATTAATAATAGAATAAAAACAAATGGAAAAAATAGTGGTGCGCCTAACAATACACATAAAGAGTGATAAGAATTAAAACTGGGATTTTGATTGAAGGAGGATGAAATATAAAGGAAGGTACTTCTAATTGATTTCAATAAATTTAATAGAATTAATTTTTAACATCATATGGTGGATTATTTAAATAGAATATGATGATAAAATACATGCATTAAAATAGAATTACAAAAACAATATTAAGATATTACAAATGAAGAAAAACACAAAAGTAAAATAAATAAAAGAGAGGAGGAAGGGTCTCTCAAATAAAAAATTGAGTTTGGAATTTCCTCCTAGGATTTGGGCAGAGCCATGGTCATGTCAATTGGTCCTCCTCTATTATGAACTTCCATCCTCTTGATTGGATAAGAGGGTAATGTATTTATAGCCCAATGTTGTGTGTTGTTTGCATTCCAAATCTACCCATGAACATTCATATCCACTATATCAATACAAACAGATGAATCTATAGGCATTATCTTCATACAAGTTTTATATATTGTTTTCTACTGTCATCCTTCAAAATTTGGAAACCATTGGACTTTTAGAGAAACATATATGGCTATTTTACTAAATAGTTTCCACCTATCAATTTTTATCAACCATTTTGTGAATGTTGGAATGTGAATGATTCTATGAAAAGGAAGATTCTCCCAAATAAAAAAAAATTCTTCTAACATGTTTTCCACCCATATCATACATTAAGAACTGGTAAATCTCATCTTTATTTGATTACTAGATCATGATAAATGTCATGAATTGTGTATGGATTATAAATCCTGGGCAGAATGGTGGGCTGGACTTCAAAGCATCAGTTGGGCCCCTTGTTCGTGTAGTTGGACCTTCAAATTTTTATCCATAATTTTTTTAGATAATATAGAACATATGTTATATTTTGCACAAATTTTGGCAATGAGTTTTATAAAAATAACTAAATCATCATGACTTGCCCAGTTTCTTCATAAATTCATTGGGTCTTCTTTTGTGGACTATATGACCCTCCAAATGGATGATTTGGCCAATGTTTCCTTCAAATGAAATGTCTCAATTTGATTAAGTAACCATGATAAAATTAATCATTAAATTTTGATATGTTTTTTGAGATTTATTTTTTAAAAAATAATAAATACTTGAATCTGGATGAATTTAAATATTTCCCAAAAATTTTATTTAATATTTAAATATTAATATTTTATAAAAATATTGCACATTTAATATAAAATCAGTAGAGGGGGTATATAAAAAGTTATGAAAATATTTATAACATCAAATGCCTCACACATAGTCTTCTACATGTCCACATGTGCAATAAATATAAAAGCATAACAAACTCATTATTACTTTCCAATAAATATTAAAATTATGTTTTCACCAATCAGGGGAGGTTCAAACAATTTCAGTCATCCATATGAAATTCCAAACCTTATTGTTAAAGAAATAATATTGTAAATAAATTCCGTTTTCATGATCAAAATTAGAAATAGAAAATGTGGGCACTAAAAAACATAGTCCTCTCAATATGATAAAATTAATTTCTTGAGGATCACTCTTTCACCAAACCAAAGTGTAAATCTAAGAGATTGAAATACCTCTCTACTTACAATCCCTATCCTAATGTTCACAATAATCAAGAGGATTTTTAAGTGGTTTTTTGTGGCTATGGTACGGTAGGAATTTAATATTCAAATGTGTATAAGGAGGGGTAAAACATCAGTAATGGTAAAACAATGCACAACTTATTAAAATAAAAATTAGAAGGAAATGAAAAAAATATATTTACAAGGATATGATTTCATGAATAATAAAACAATAGAGGATGAAAATTGAAGGGTATTTGAAGGTGAAATATTTATAGGAAACAAAACATATCCCGATGACATAAGAATATATAATGAATGTGTTATTTTTTTCTATTCATTTTTTTCATTTTTTCTGAATGATGTACTTGAAAATGATCATGCACTCATTTGACAAAAACAACAGTTGAAGAAGAGTGATTTTTGACATACCCATTACAAAACCCATTCTTTATTTTATTTTTCATTATTTTTTAAAAAAATTAATTGAAGACTATTTAGTAACATTTAAACACGATAAAAATATATACATTCCAAAACCCTAGTGAATGAAAACCTCTCCCCTATACTGAAATATATTCTTTCCCTCATGCATATGATAACATGGTTAAACAACATAGGGTACCCCAAATTAAATCCATTCCCCACACACATAATTTTCAAAATTTTATGCAATAAAAATACAAATAGATATTGGGTGGGATATGTTATTAGGATAGTAATGTGGCTATAGAAAAAAAGGCATTCATAGGATCAAAGGGGACTAAATAATAAATTTTAATGTAAGGGAAATGGGAGGCTATATGGATATTGTGATTGTCATGTTGTTTAGAAATTGCCTCTGTCATATTAATGCACTCCAAATTAGGAAATTCAGCTCAAATGTCCATAAACTCAAGACTCACAATCGGTGGTGAAAACATACATGTTTAAAATATGGCTATAGATGGACTTTTCATGAAATCTAATGATGTTCCTCATGGTTGGGGGAAATAATTTTCCCAATCCAAAATTGAGAATTCAAAATATGATGGTTTGGAAGCAATATTATTTATCCAAATATATGATGAAAACAAATATTTAATGAAATGAAACCATTTATTTGGACTACCCCAAATGGTTGGAAAACATTTCAAAACATTATGGCGAGTTAGTGTGATTCTTTTGGGTTTTTAGAATTATTTTTATATTTTTTAATTTTTTAGTATTTTTAAATTACACACCCACATAAAAGTGAAAGGGAAAAATGAAGGTTTTTATTATGAAAGTGATCAAAATAAAATAAATATGAAGTATTAGGATTAAGTAGAGAGAGGAATATATAGAGTGAGGGTTTATGGGAAAGAGGTGCCCCTAGTTTGGATTTTGTGGGTCGCCATTTCCATCTAGTAGTGGGTCAAAAACATGAGTTCGGTATTAATGGAAGTTGATGTGGTCTTCTGGGTGTGTTCTCTTTCATAGTGATTCTTTAGATGATGTCTGTAAACCATTAATGTTTTTTAGAAAATGGGTCTTGGAATTTCCATGCACCAAATGTGTAAACATAAGAATCAATAAATGGATCTTCCCATCGAGAATTAAGCTTACCTAGGTGAATCAAAAATCAAGAGTTGAATATAAAATCCTTCTCACCTTCATGGAATACCTTTTTTAGGATGTGTTTGACATGGAGTACCATGGACATTTCTTTATTGAGAAAGGAATTCTAATCGGAAACTAGTCGAAGACCCTCCAATTTAGTCATCTACAAAATTCATTCATAGCCTGATTTTTTACAATCAAATTTATTTGTTTTCGTAGTCCAATAAGACTAATGATATATTTCAACTAGTAAGTGACATTCGTTACTGAAAACTATCTTAAATGGAGGCATCCCAATGGGTGTTTTATGGGCAATTTGATAAGCCCAAAGTGCATCACCAAGTCTTTCAGGAAAATATTTTCTGGTGGATTTTTCCATTCAATCAATAAATCTTTTCACATCTATATTATAATTGCCAACCATACCATTAGTTTGAGGGTGATAATTATTTTAATTCTTATATACAAAACCATTATTTTTCAAAATATATTACAGGGTTCTATTAAAAAATGAGTTCCTAATTCACTTATCAAGGCATGTGGTGTACCCAATCGATGGAATAGTTGTATCATTAGGAGATAACTAACAGTATGTGAATCATTATTTAATTGTGTTTGGCCTCAAACCACCTAGAAACATAATCATCCACAAGATTAATGTTTGAGAATACGTAGGAAGGGGGAAATCATCCCATTAAATTGATGACCCAAACTATGAAGATATCACAAAATATTAAATGCTTTTTTGGAATTTAATTTCATTTAGATATAGTAAAAAAAATTTGGAAAGTTGGACATGACTGACATAACTCATGTGAGTCCTTGAATAGTGAAGGACAGATGAATCTAGAGTCTAGAACCTGTTATGAGGTCCTTTGGTGTCCAAAGTGGCCACCTCTCAGAAGTGAGTGAAAAAATCATAAGATGGGGGAATTATCATCATCATTGAAACATTTTCATATTACCATGTCAGCCCTATTTTTCCAATATTTATTATCTTCCAAAAAATATAATTTTTAATCACATTTCATCTTCATTTTTTGTTATTTTGAAAAAATTACAGGAAAAACGCCAAAAACCAAGTAATTTATAATTGGGTCATACCATGGTATTTTTTGGAGTGAAAGATGAATGGTTCTGAATGGGGAATTCATGATCGATGATTTAAGAATGAAATTAATTAGAAATTCTACACAGGTGATCAGATATAGGGCTTTAATTTCTAGTTCTATCTTTTATTTCAATTTCAAACTCATGGAACACTAGGATCCGTCATATTAGACTCAGTTCGGAATCACTATTCTGGAGTTAGAACTGTATAGAAGAATAGACTGTGGAGATGATGATTTTGGAACCTCAGAGATAGGGCTGAAATATAACTAAGGAAATAACAATTTCTAAAAGTTTCTTTTTAGTGAGAGTGTAGGGATATTGAGTATCATCAATGTATTTTTAGTCATAATAGATGACATGTGTAATATTTTCTCTTATTTGACCATGAATTTCCCCAATGGATCTATTATAAACATCACACATCAACTCAAAGGGTATGGACCAATCTGGTTGTTGGATTATTGGGGTATATGTAAGAGTTGGATTGAGTACAACTAAGGCTCTATTTCAAACCTCATCGAAATGTAACGTGACATAGTTTTGCAGCAACTGAGTGAGTTGGAGGGTAATCCTATAAATGTTATGGATGAATCTATTTTTGAATCATCAAGAACTAAGAATTAATGGATGTCTCGAATAGATGTGGGTTCTGGAAGCGATTTTATCACTTTGATATGGGCAGGATCAACTAGATCACCCTCTTGTGAAACTATGTGCCCTAGAACAATTCCATTTGCAACTATGGAGTGACATTTTTCAAAATTTAATACAAGGATAGACTTGACACAATTTTTAAGGACTAGAGAGAGTGAATTCAAGAAAGATTCAAATGAATCACCATAAATGGTAAATTCATCCATGAATACATCCATGCAGTGTTCAATGAATTCAGAAAAGATATTCATCATACACCTCTAGAAAGTTGAAAGAGCATTTCAAATTCCCAATGTAATTCTCTTATATGCATATGTTATAAGGTGGCATGTGATAGTTATATTTTCATTGTCCTAAAGAGCGATTGATATTTTCATATAGCTGGTTTATCCTTCATGAATGAAATAATGTGACATTCCAGCTCATCGTTCTAGCTTATAATCAAGGAATGGAAGAGGGTAGCGATCTTTACATTTTTCGAAATTCACATTACTATAGTCAATGCACACATTACATTTGTTCTTCACATGGGTTGTGACTACAACTGCATTTTTATTTGGGACCAATGTTATCCGACCATTCATAGGTACAACATGAATTTGACTAATTCATTCATTATGAGAAATTGGGTAGATAATACCATCTTGAATAAGTTTGGTGATCTCTTCCCTAAATACCTCAAGTATGAGTGGATTGAGTCTTCATTTTGGTTGTATAATTAGTTTGGATGATTAATCAAGATGGATGTGATGCATAAAAAGAGAAAGATTGATTCCTGGTATGTCATCTACGGTCCAACAAAAGGCCTTTTTCCCTATAACAACTGAACAAGTTTTGACTCCTCAGTTTCAATATGTGAAGCTTAGATAATGACACCATAAGAGTGATCATGAAAAAATAAATGCATATATCATGTGTTCACGAAGATATTTTATACCAATATCATCTCTAATTTAAGGGATAGTCAACTCGGGAATTGAAGAAGGTCTTTTAGTTGCTTCAGATTCATTTTCCTCAATACTTTCTAAGGTGGAACAGTAGTGATCAGGGTTGATGTAGAATTTAATAGAGTATTCAACATCCTATAGATTGACTGAGTCTATGAATGATAGGTCCACATCAACATCACCTTTTAAGACTTGGTTAATGATGATGAAAAATTCACAATCTCTTTTATCATTAGAACATGAATAAAATGATGGATTGGGGTTCAATTGACTCTAATAAGTGTCCTGAGAAGTATGGATTGAGAATGCAGAGTGATCCTCAAATGGCTATCTCATGGCCTAAAATATATTGAACTTGAACAGTTGGCCACCAAATTCCATGTATATGAAGCCTAAATGGACATCAATCATGGTTATCGATATCATTTGGAATGATCTTCTGAGAATTATGGGAGGTCAAGAAGAGACTGCCTCACATACCATGTGAAGGACATAGAAAATAAATGGTGAAGGTAAGATCATTCACACAAACGAGGTCATCCTAGATTATACCCTCAGGACATGTAGTGCTTCGATTTAACAATATAATGAAAATAACCATTGGATATAGGGGACTTAAACCATGGATGGATAAGATATATTTGGGAATTACATTTTTTAGGCATTTAGGTCTATGATAAAATCACAGACATTGGAACTTCCAATTTGGCATGGAACCATAAAGTTCCCTAGATATTCTCATTTATCAGAATTGTAACAACCCAATGTTTTTCAATGATAATTCCCTTCATAAACTTATGTCATAAAATAACATTAAAACACAACATAATTAACTACTATGTGTTAAGTGACCTTTAAACATAATTTTTTCACTTCTGTGTTTGGAAATTCGAAAACCTGACATACACGGTTGTCTTTAAGATGCTTTTTGGTGTCTAATAAATCAAAAATAATTTTTTGTTAATAGTAACCTCCCCTTATGAATAGTAACATACCGTTATTAATAGTTATATTCCCTAATTAATAGTAACCTTATCTATGATAGTATAAAAATAATATTAATGTGAAAGTATGATGTACATATATTTTAGAATAAGAAAATGAATGTTATCAAACTATTTTTTAGTAATTAACCATGATTTTAATTAAAGATTAAATTAATCATATTTAGAAAAAAAATTGAATAATGAACATCATTTTTGGATTCTAGATGTCAAAAAATGGTTGGGGTAAATTTTTTGGATTTTTCTGAAATACTTGAATTTTATATGAATAGTGAAATACCGTAATTTACAATAATAAGTTAAATCAGATAATTATAGAGTCATGTGTGGTATTTTATTGCTGTAAGACCACTTAGTTCGAGATCACATGTAACAATTACTATTATTGTTTATTCAAGACTCAATATTTGTTTTCATAGTGGAAATTAAAAAACTAATGAATTTTATATTAAGGAAACCCCTCTCCTCTCCACTATAAAAACCACCCTTCACACCCTCATTTCCTCCCAACTCTCAAGCACCAAGCCTTCACTAGACTCTACCCAAAGATCTTCGCTAGCACCTCTCGCACGTTCAAGAGCATCTAGTCTCATCAAAAGTCCAATCTAGCTTTTTAAGGAGAATCTCAAGAAGAGGATTTAAGAGATAATTTCTCTCCCACTTCTCCTTTAATTTCCTTTCATGTTCAAGTTCATTTCTTGATATCTACCAACCTATATTCATCCAAATGGTATTGTAACTCTATTATTATACATATAATGTAATTTTATGATTATAATGGGACATTATAACAACCAACCCCCTTTCCCTCTTCCTTTTATTTTATTAAAGTGAACATTGTACGAGAGGTGTTAATTTATCACCTTCAATAACGACATGTTTTCTTCTTCCATTTCAACCTTAATATCGGGTCAGGATACAATTTTTTATCATTGAACTAGAATTTTTTATATTTGTTATTACATATTTAATGTTCTGGATATTTCTCATGTCCTTATTACTATGTGATAAATTAAAACAAGTTTGTGGTGATCAAAAGACCACCCAAATTAACCCAAACAATCAACATTTAACTCTTATCAAATGATTCATCCACATGGATATAATATGATTCATTATAAGATCATTGAAACTCCTGTAATATCATTAATAACATTTTATATTAGGTCTGGATGTTTACCCATGTTCTACCCAAACATCAATTTAAGAGTACAAGTGAACCACTCAAGAAACCCATAAAACAAACATTCCCGAATAAATCATTTGTTCATCATTATATTAACTTTTATGGGATATGAATGTTTTCTAATGATGTTTATGTCAATAAAAATCTTTTCCAAAATAACTCTTCTTTTAAGAACTCAACTTTTACCTCTAATTCATTGTTGATGGTTCTTGTATCAAGTATGTTGTTCCCCCTTTCTTTTGGGAACCCAAATCTTATGAATGTATTCTTATGAGATTAAAACCATTCCATAATATGGTTTAGTTATGATCATTATTGATATATGTTCTATGTGTAATGCATGATAATGATAATATTATGAGGTGATGGGTGTGCCCGGAATTATATTGTGCAATATGAAGGTTTGAATGTGACGGGTTCATCCGAAATTAAACAACACTCCAATGCATTGGGGAATGTGATGAATCTCATGAGTTAATGTGAAATGATGTGTGAACAAGATGATATCTTGGAACACAAGTATGTGTGGTATTTAACTAGTAAGTCATGATATTTCATTTTTATGCATTGCCACATTTCTAGTCATTCATTTTTGCTCATATCATGTTCATGATCTCTGTCTTATGTCATGATTAGGGTCACCCCATGATATATTCTTTTTACCTATCCTCCTACAGGGATTTTATCTCACCCATTTTTATGTATATCCTTAGGTGGCTACATGTACTAAGGAGAGGACAAGTGCCAATAGGAAGCTAGAGAAGAAGAAATTAAATAAATGTTTATGCTTTATGTTGTAATTTTTATGTATGGTCCTAGTTTGCCCATGAAAATATACCTTTGGTTATTCTATGTTTAATAATATTATGTTGTTATCTTAAAAATCACTTAATAGTAATGTATGAATATGTTGGGACACTATAGTTTTTTTCCTAGTAAAGGTTTAGTTAATATGGGAATTAGGATTAGTGAACCCTAGAGAAAACCTATAGCATCAGACTAAGTAAAAATATGCACACAAGAATATTGACATAAGAATCCCATATGTTATGTTTTAGGTATAAATTTTTTAAATGAATAAGTTATTCATGACTTGTTTACATATGTTTTGTCCTAACCGTTTCAATTTTAGAAAAATGTGGGAACCAGGAGAAATCAGGCCAATAACTTGTGCGAGGGCCGATGCAACGATTTCCTGAACGACATGCCCAATGATTTAGGAGTTGGATTTCAAAACTTCAGGGTGATGCTTTCCCAATTTTCTCAGGTTATAAACAATAATTATAATAATGTGGAATGTAATCCTTCACCATAGAGGAAGATACTGGCTATCGAATGAATTATGCTGCAACGACCACCAACATTTAGTGGATCTTCTGATCCACTAGTTATAGAACAGTGGGTCAACTCCATGGAGAAGATCTTTTCTGTGCTTCACTATTCTATGACAGATAAGCTGACCCTAGCCATTTATCATCTAGATAGAGAACCTTATCAATGGTTTACATTTATTAAGAACACAATGTCATGGGTGGGAATTGAATAGATCGAATGTGAAGACATTACGATAATGTTTCTTAACGACTATTTCCCAAGAAATCTTCCAATGAAGATAGTGAGAGAAGTCATAGATATTAATAAAAAAGAAGGAGAATCTGTCACAACCTATAAAGATAATTTTACAAGGCTTTCAAGGTATGCATTAGGTTTTTTATCAATAATGATAGGAAGATTGATAGATTCTTTGGTGGATTAAAACAACACCATCAAAAGGATCTTGAAATTCGAAACATTTGGTGTTATGAAGAAGTTGAATGATGTTCCCTCAAAGTGGAGACATAGTTTTCAGATTGGTCCCATGGCTATGGGATAAGAAACTAAAGATCGAGTTTCATACTGGATGATATAATGAAAAATTTGGGAAGAAAACTCAATGAACCACATGCTGAAAATGTTGGATGTTGCACCATGGGAACTACCTCAAAGAGAAGAGGATTTACATCAAGTGTAGGATAGAAGGACACAATGCTCAAGGGTGTTGAAATGACATGAATAGTTAAGAGAATGTGGCATAATAAAAGAGAGAACCAATCATGGTTCAATGATACCATTGTATGGAGCTAGGGAACAATGAAAGTCAGTGCACTAAACATCGAGTTCTCAATGGTAATCAATGTCAGCAACCACCAAATCCAATAGAACAAGGGAAGGCTTATGCCATCACTACTGTGGAGGTGGATCATGATAATTAAGTCATACAAGGTACACTTCATATTCACTCATGAATAGAAAATGTCTGATTTGATTCTGGTTCTACGCATTCCTTTATAACTTGCAAGTTTTCAAGAACTATAGAATCGAAGCCCCGAAGCCTGGAAGTACAGATAACTGTAAAAATACCATGTGGTTCAACCATTGTAACCCAAGTGTTTTACACTTCTCTTATTGGTGTATGTGGGATGATTCTTCTGGAAAATCTTGTAATACTTCCCTCGGTGGAATTCGATGCTATAATGGGAATGGATTGGCTCTCATTATATAGAGAAGATATCAACTTTCGGGAAAAGGAAATATCTTTTAATATTCTGAACCATCCCAAGATCCTCTACAAATTCAAGTAAGATCATGAATATACTTTGAAAAATCCTTCAATAGTGTGGGTGTTGATTCCCTTTGAAGAAACATACCTCTCCCAATTGGTTGAGGTAAAGGAAAGTTCCATCCTTGACGAAATTCCCATCGTGAGTGAATACAGTGACATATTTCCCAATGAGTTACCCAAAATTCTCCCGGGTCATGAGGTAGAGTTATCAATTGAACTCATACATAGATCAACTCCTATCGCGAAGTGTCCACATAGGATGACTCCTATCGAACTACAGGAGTTAAAGAAGCAGCTGCAAGAGCATCTGGACAAAGGGTTCATACGCCCTAGTGCATCACCTTGGGGTGCACCAGTGCTCATTGTAAAGAAGTAGGATGGAACAATGTGGTTGTGTATCGATTATTGGGAACTCAACAAGATCAATATAAAGAACATGTATCCTCTCCCACGGATTGATGACTTGTTCGACCAGTTAAGAAAAGCTCAATACTTTTCAAAGGTGGATCTTCATTCTGGATGACATCATGTAAAGGTGATGAAGTAATATATTCCGAAGATCACCTAGCATAGAAGGTATGGGCTCTCTGAGTATTTGCTGATGCTATTTGGACTTACTAATTCCCCTACAATCATCATGGATTTTATGAATAGAGCCTTTAGAAATTACCTCGAAATTTGTTTTGTAGTTTTTATTAATGATATTCTCATCTACTCCAAGAGCCAGGAGGAACATGAAGAAAATCTATGACTTGTGTTGGCGACTTTGAGAAAGAAGAAGTTGTATGCCATGTTCATCAAATGTGACTTATGGATGAAACAAGTCACGTTCTTGGGACATGTGATAACAAGTGTGGGAATTTTTGAGGATCCTTTAAAAACAAAGGCAATTGAGGAATGGATCAGGCCCTCTAGTGTCACAGAAATTAGTAGTTTTATTGGATTATCTGGGTACTACTGATGTTTGTGAGAAAGTTTACACGATTGTCACACCCTCCAACTATGTTAACAATAAAAGAGGAAATGTATGTCTAGACAGAAGAATGTTAGATAAGCTTCAAGGAGCGAAAGAGAAGGCTAATCACTACACTAGTACTCACACTACCGAAAAGTGGAGAATGTTCTGTGATATATAGTGATGCTTTAAAGAAAGGATTGAGTTGCATACTTATGAAAATGATAACATGATAGCCTACGTCTCATAATAGATGAAGAGCCATGAGCAGAACTACCCGACACATGATCTAGAGCTGGAAGCCATGATATTTGCCAAGAAAATCATGAGACACTACCTTTATGGTGAGAAGTGTGACAAGTGCCCCTACCCTAAGATCCTATAGTATATATTCACACAAAAGGAGCTCAACATGAACCAATGGAGACTGTTAGAGCTAATAAAGGATTACGATTGCTCTATTCACTACCATCCTGGAAATGCGAACAAGGTAGCTAATGCTCTAAGTAGAAAAGAACCCGCTACTCTATCCATGTTATGGATTTAAAAAGACCCTATCTACTTAGATATTCAATGAATGTATTTGGAAATCATAAAGGCAGAGGATACATCCTACCATGCTTAAATTATTGTGCAACCATCAATCCAGGAGAATATTAAGGAAGCACAAAAAGATAATGTGGAGATACAAAAGAGGGTGACTACTGTAAAGGACGGAAAGCTGCATGAGTTTCATATCGATGATGATGGTGTGATTCTGTTTGTAACATGGTTTTGTGTTCCTACATCACCCGGGATAAAGAAGGAGCTACTGGATAATGAACTTAGCTCAGCATTCTCTATCCATCCTGGGATTACCAAAATGATCTGTGATCTCTGAGAACACTTCTGGTGGGATAACATGAAGAAGGAGATTTCAGAATATATATTAGGGTGCTCGTTATGTCAACATGTTAAAGTTGAGCAACAAAAGTCCAATGGTATTATGCAGCCATTGTCTATAACCATGTGGAAATGGGAAAGTTTTATTATGGACATTGTCATGGGTCTCCCAAAGACGTCAAAGGGAAATAATGCGATATGGGTTATGGTTGACCGACTCACCATGACTGCCCATTTTATCGATATTCGGGAAGATCTCTCGCTTGAACAACTTGCAATGATATATGTGAAGTAAGTGGTGAGACTACATGGTGTTCCACTCTCAATTGTCTCTGACCGTGATCCAAGGTGAACATCTAAATTTTAGAAGAGCCTTCGACATTCGTTTAGTACTGAATTAAATTTCAGCCCAACCTATCACCCCTAAACTGATGTCCAGTTTAAAAGAACTATTCAGATGCTTGAAGATATGCATAGAGCCTACACTGTATATTTCAATGTTGATTGGATCAGCATCTCCCATTGGTTGAGTTCTCATACAACAATAGCTTCCACTCGAGTATTCAAGATTCTCCATATGAAGCTCTGTATGGAAAGCGATGTAGAACTCCAACCAGTTGGGATGGAGTTGGAGAAAGAAAGCTATGTGGACAAGATCTTGTTCAAGAGATGACAAAGAAGTATCAAGTCATCCAGAAACATATCATAGCTGCTCAATGTCTGCAAAAGAGATATGCTAACAACCGTCGAAGGGACTTGGAGTTCGATGTTAGAGATAAAGTATTCCTTCAAATATCTCCTTGAAAGAGAGTCATGCGATTCGGAAATAAAGGGAAGCTAAGACCAAGGTATATTGACCCCTTTGAGATCTTTGACCACATAGGAGCTGTGGCCATTCGGCTTTCAATTCCACCGAATATGGCTCATGTTCATGATGTTTTTCACGTATCACTCTTGAGGAAGTACATACCAGATCCCTCACATGTACTAAACTCATAGGTGGTGTAGATGGAAAATGATCTCTCATATGAGGAGCCGCTAGTAATGATTCTGGATTGGAGAGATAAGGTTTTGTGAAACAAGACATCCCATCTTGTAAAAGTGTTGTGGAGGAACCATATTTTTGAGGAAGCAACTTGGGAACCATAAGAGGCAATGAGGGTGAACACCCTCACCTTTTGGTGTAAATTTTAAATTTAGGGGGCGAAATTTTTTAAGGGGGGAAGAATGTAACGACCCAAAGTATTTCAATGGAAATTCCCTTCTAAAAATTATGTCATCAAATAACATTATAACACAAAATAATTAACTACTATGTGATAAGTGATCATTAAGCATAATTTTTTCACTTATTTGTTTGGAATTTTGAAAATCTTACATACCCGGTTGTGTTCAAGATGATTTTGGGAGTCTAATAAAACAAAAAATATTTTTATTGAATAGTAACCTACCCTTATGAATAGTGACATATCCTTAAGAATAGTTATATACCCTAATAAACAGTCACCTAACCTATGATAGTATAAAAATAATATTCAAGTGAATGTATGATGTTCCTATATATTAGAATATGTGAATTAATGTTTTATAACTGTTTTTTAGTAATAAACAATGATTTTAATTAAATATTAAATTAATAATATTTAGAAAATTATTTTTGAAAAATGGACTTTATATTTGGATTCTACACATCGAATAATGTTTGGGGTAAAATTTATTGATTTTTCTGAAAGACATGATTTTTTGATGAATAGTGAATTACCGTAATTTACAAAAATAAGCTAAATAAGCAAATTATAAGGTCACGTGTGATTTTATGCTGATGTAAACCCACTTGGTTCGGGATCACATGATAATATTAATATTCCTAGTCATTAAAGACTCACTATTCCTTATCATAGGGGAAATTAATAAACTAATGAATTTTATATGATGGAAACCCCTCTCCCCTCCACTACAGAAACCACCTTTCACACCCTCATTTCATAACACCTATCAAGATCAAAGACTTCTCTAAACACTGCACAAACATCATTCCTAGCCCCTCTCCCACATTCAAGAGCTTCTGGTCTCATCAAAAACCCATGCCTAGCTTCCTTATGGAGAATCTCAATAGGAGGATTTAAGAGGTAATTTCCCTCCCTCTTCTCCTTTAATTTCCTTTCATGTTCAAGTTCATTTCTTGATCTATACCCACCTATCTTCATCCAAATGGTATTGTAACTCTATTATTATACATATACTGGACTTTTATAATGAAAATGGGATATTATATCATCCAACCCCCTTTCCCCCTTCCTTTTATTTTATTAAAGAGAACATTGTTCGTGAGGTGTTAATTTATCACCTTCATGAACGACATGCTTTCTTCTTCCATTTCTACCATCAGATCTAGCCATGAAACCATTTTATGGTTGAAACAGATTTTTTTTATATGTATTATTCCCTATTTATAATTCTTTATATAACTTATGGCCATGTTACTATGTGATAAATTAAAACAAATTAGTGGTGATTGAAAATCCACAAGAATTAACCCAAACAATCATCATTTAACTCTTATATAATGATTCATAAACATTGATATAATATGATTTATTATAAGATCATTCAAAATCTTGTAATATCATTAAAAACATTTAATATAAGTTCTGTATGTTTACCCATGTTCTACCAAAACATCAATTTAATAATACAAGTGAACCACTAAAGAAAACCATAAAAACAATCATTCCCGAATAATGTTTATAAACACTATAACTCATCAAAAAGCACATAAAATCACTTAATGAAACCCTAATGAACCATATTAATGAACACAAGGTTATGAATTTCTAATTAATGAATATAATGTCATTATATAGGACATTATAGAGAAGGAATCATTCAGATACAAGGCAAGGGGAAATCTCGAACCCAATTTTCATTCTTCGGGTTCTCCATCTTTCACTCTAATTTGGTATAGTCACTTCTTAAAAATAAATTTTTCATCATATATTATCTTTTATGGGATATTAATTTTTTCTAATGAAGTTTATTTCAATCCAAATGATTTCCAAATGAACTATTCTTTTAAGAACTCATCACTAACCTCTCATTCATGGTTTATGGTTCTTGTGTCAAGTATATTGTTCCCTATTTATTTTGGGAACCCAAAGATTATGAATGTATTATTATGAGATGAAACCCATTAATTACCATGGGTTAGTTATGTTAATTATTTATATATTTTGTATGTTTCATGCATTATAATGATAATATTAGGAGGTGATGGGTGCGCCCAGAATTATATAGCACAATATGAATGTTTGAATGTGACAGTTGCACCAGAAATTATACAGTTCTCTAATGCATTGGGTAAAGTGATAAATCCATTGAGTAAATGTGAAATGTTTTCTGAAAAGGATCCTAGCTTGTTTTACAAGTATTCATGGTATTTAACCATTAAGACATTATGATTCACTTTTATGTATTACCACATTTCAAGTCATTCATTTATGCTCATATCATGTTCATGATCTTTTTCCTATGTCATGATTATGATCACCCCATTCTATATTATTCTTATCTATCCTCTTACTGGGAATTTTTCTCAACCCTTTTTATGTATATCCTCTGGTAGATACATGCACTAAGGATATGACAATTTCCAATAAGAATCTAGAGAAGAAAAAATTAAATAAATGTTTATGCTTGATGTTGTAATTGTTATGTAATGTCCTAGTTTTCCCAAGACACGAAACCTTTGGATAATATATGTGTAATAATATAATTTTTTTATATTTAAAATGATTAAATAATAATATATGAAAAGTCCAAGATGCTATAGGAATGGAGTATTGTGTGGAAACATTTTTGAAGGTCCTAAGTTGCATCATATCGGGGGAAATTCCTTTTGAAACATAGCATACATAGGGATTATTTATGTCATCTAAGAGTGGAAGGTTGACTTAAACATGACTAACCATGTGGATCATTTTGGGATCAGGTTCAAAGGACTTATTTGTCTTATAAATTCCTTGAGGAAAAGTAATTGGGTTCTTATGTGGAATGGAAGAAGATTAGGAAATGGATTCAAAGTCCATTTCTAGTTTCATTTTCTTTCCATTTTCTTGGTAAACATTAAAAGTGGAGTAAGATGACTCATCATGATACTTATCAATTTTATTTCCCAATATAAGTGAAATTGGACTTTCATTTGCCTTGGTGTTGTGTAATGGATGAGTTGTGGGTTAGGAAGAGTTTGGCTGTTGTTGATGGATCAAGTGGGATACATTTCGACCAATTTGAGTTTCAATGTTTTTAAAGATGTAACGTGTGAAGGAGGATCGATCTTCTGTAGTCCATTACCATATTTTTCTGGAAGAATAGGATTTCCATGAATTGAGATTTCATTGATTTTGGTTATTTAAAATGCGATTATTTTAGATTTGGAATTGGGAAGGCTCACTAAGATAGTGGAATCTAGGTGGAGCAAGAGGAGGATATATCTTTTAAGGTTGAGAAACAAAATGGTAAGTTTGTTTAAAGTTACCAAATATTAAATATATTGAAAATGGTTTGGTTTTTGACGAGGGATTTTAGGGGGATGAGAAATAGGATAACCATAACTCGTGTTAGATTCATATGTAGAAGATAAGGGCTCAGAATGGGGTTGGTTAATGTTTATAACAAACTGATCAGATTTTTGAGGGTAGACATTCCGCCGTGCATATGCTACAATTATCTGTATTAGTCGAGGTTAATCAGATTTATCCTATTGATTATTGGAGATGTATCAGTTGGATGAGATGGTGAGCTACAAATTCCATAATTATTAATAAGTCAATGGAAAAGAGGTTGTAGAGAAGATGAGGTTGGGGCTTTGGATGCCAAAACTTGTTGTCTTACAAGACTTTTAAGTTCACTCATCCACATAGTCATCTTATTTAGATATATGTATTGACTATGATGGGATTGAATGAATTATCATGTTCTTGAGTATGGAATTGTTGTGTATTTGTAGCCCTTTTGCTTATGAGATCTCTTGCAGCAGGAGGAGTTTTATCAACAAGAGAACTGCCACATGTAGCATCAATGAGAGTTCTTCCCATAGCCAATAACCCCTCATAGAAGTATTGTAACATTATATGGTCAAGGATTTGGGTGTGTGGATAGGATGCCACAAGATTTTTGAACAACTCCTAGTTTTCATGGAGTTATTCATCGGAGAATTGATAGATACCACTAATTTCTTTTTGGAAAGAAGCCATATGAGAAGTAGAAAATAATTTCTCTATGAAAAATCACATCATTTCAATTCATGAGATTATGAAACAAAGGGGAAGGAACTAAATCCATGACTTTGTGGAGTCATCTAAAGAATAATGGAATGATTGATGTTATATTTCTTCCTCCGTAACCCCTTAAGGATTGATGGTATAACAACCCATTTGGAACTATTTTTGGTGGATATGTGGATCCTCGCTGACTAGCCTATGGATATGAGGGAGAAGTTGAATCAAAAATTATTTGAGTTCAATTTCTGCCTCTATGTATGGATAATGAATAGCAAGGGTTTTGTAATACATATTTGGGCACCAAGTTCATTAATGGTTTGTTCCAATGGATCGACCATTTCTAATTCAACTGGTTGGATGAGGAATGGTTCTTGAATTATTTGATTATCCCTAATATTCATCCAATTTGGTGAAGTGTTCTCTCAATTTTATGTTCAAAAAAATCTGAGGGATTTTTTAGGAGGAACATGGAATTTAGAGGGATTTTGGAATAAAGAGGAAGATTGGTTTTCCTTTGTGTCTTTTTTCCATTTATGATTTTTATGATAAGGTGGGTTTTTCATTGTGTTTATTGCAATTGTTCATTAATTTTCATTTAAATAAACAGAAACTAATGACAATATAATATCACCATCCCTAGAAATGATGCCATTTGAAAGCATGCATGATTTTCATCTATCGACATTTCATGGTTATGGTGCTCTACTAGTGTGTATAGCACAGCTCAGGTTGAATCCTCCACGATTATAATTTTTAATATATGATTGCTTTCAGTTGATTGTAGTTTGATTGGAAGGGTTCCAAATCATAATTGAAGTGATTTATTGAATTATATTGTCTTAAAAATTTGATAAATATTTGGTTGAGATCATTATAATGTAGTTATTCTTTTCATATCCTTGATACTTTCGTTATATTTCATTAAATTAACACCCATGCCACAAGTTGAAGTTGATTATAATTCCCAAATTTTATGGATTTAATCCAATAATTAACATAAATTATGATTCTAGTCATAATTATATCTTGTTTTTAGTAGGTTATTTATGGTTCTAAAAAATCCATGTAAACCACTCATTAAACAGAATAGTCCATTAATCCATGACATTTTAATTCCAACATACAGAATGTTAATTCAAAAAATATTCATCGAACAAAGGCACTCAATCACTAAACATACCTAAATTATAACTCACTAAAATGAGAGTTTTATTCATCCATTTAGATGAATATTAATTTGGAATATTATTATTATGATTATGAATTAGGAAGAGATTAAAAATGAATTTATATGAAAAGAGTGGTGCTCCAAACACACACACACGAACATTGATAAGAACTAAAAATGGAATTTTAATTGAATGAAGAAGAAAAAAATGATGGAATTTATAAATTACTCAAAATATTTTAAGATAATAAATATTTAATAATATTTGGTGCATTATTTAAATAGAATAGGAAAAAGAAACATTCATTAAAATAGAATTACAAAAAACTAACGAGATTGCAAATTTAGAATGAAAAATATGTAAATTAAGTAAAAAAGAAGTGGAACAGTCTATAATGTGATATCATGAGTTTGAAATGTCCACCCAAGATTTTGGTAGAG
The DNA here is from genome assembly GCA_963277665.1 of Viscum album. NCBI lineage: Eukaryota > Viridiplantae > Streptophyta > Magnoliopsida > Santalales > Viscaceae > Viscum > Viscum album. The sequence goes on along the minus strand of OY728151.1, from coordinate 662,613,077 downwards.
CATTGGTTGTTCCAATTGATACTTCTTTATTCTGAATTGCTATCCATTTGCAAGGAGAGGGTGGGGATGTATTTATTGCCCAATGTTGAGGGATGTTTTCATTCCAAATCAACCCCCTAAATTTAATCTCTATTTTGGCCATACATAGAGATGAATCCTGAGGTATTATCTTATTCATAAGGGGTATATATTGATTTTTTCATTCATCCCTCAAAATTTGGAATCCATCGGACATTTGGAGCCAATGATATTGTTATTTTACTAAATAGTTTGCACATGTCCATTTTTTCAACACTTTTTTGTTGGATGGTATGTGAATGTTGTTTGAATAAGAAGATGCCCTCAAATAAAAATAGTTTCTTATATCAAGTTGGCTGTCCCTATATTATATTGAACAATGAAAAAACCAACATTTATTTGATAACTATCATAAGAAATTTCATGAATAGTGTCTGGATTTGAATTCCAAGCTAGAATGTTGGGGTGGACATCAAAGCATCAGTTGGGCACATTTTTCATGTAATTTCATCTTCAAATATATATCCATGATTATTTTTCATAACAAACAACATTTTGGGTTGTGTCATAAAATTTAGATTTCAAGATTTGGAAAAGTAACCCAATCATATTGGCTCGTACAGTTTCATCACAGATTATTTGAGTCTTCTTTTGTGAACCTTATTACCCTCCAAATGGACGATTTGGTAAAAGGATATTTCTAATTAAATGTTTTAATTTGAGTAGGGAACCCTAAAATAAAATAATGATGAAATTTGGAAAATTAGTTTTAGATTAATTATTTTTACATTAAAACAGCTTGAATCTGGGTATATTCCAATAACACTCAAAAATTATATTCAATATTTAAATAAAAATATTTCGCACAAATTATTCAATTTTCATATAAACATAGTAAAGGAAATATATAAATAGTAATGAAATTATTAATAACATAAATGTGTCAGTGGGAAAAAATGAAAATTATGTATCTATAATTTTGAATTATAGATATTCTCGAGCCCTTTAAATGATCACACCCATGAACATCTTTGTCGAAATAAATCATTGTACTGGAAAAAAAATTTTCATTGTGTTAAAAAATATATATTTATTCTTATGATATCAATATATATATATATATTCTTTTGATATATAAATATATAAGTGACTGAATAATTATTGAAATATATTGTATCTATAGAGTATAATGAACCCCTATGGCCATTAAAAATATGACGGTTTCAATGGTAATCTGAAAATTTAAAAGACATCTAACCTTTGGAATTGTAATTCAACCATTTTGAATTATAATTTAATCATTTTCAATTTAAAAAAATTGTAATTGTGAAATATTATTTATGTATCTTATAAGAATTATAAAGGAGATACTTAAAATATGGTAAAGGTAAGTAATTGTTTTAATAATTATAATGTATGTTTATTTGTTTTTTAAAAATATATATTTTTTATCTACAATTTTAAAAATAATAATGATTTTAGTTAATTTTTATTTTTATTAAATGATTTATTGAAATAATATAATTTTTTATTATAAATATAATATCATTTTAGAAGATGTTATATAATATTTCATGGGTCTAAAATTGATCATCATAATTTCCTGAATGGCCAGAATGCCTTAAATTTTTATTGATTTTGATAATATCCTCTTTAAGGGTAGAACTAGAACCCTTACATCACATGTATTCTTAGATTCACATTATGTGGCCCAAATTACATAGAGGGATTCATTGAATATAGAAAAATTAAAACTTACGCTAACCAAAAAATATTTTTATTTTAGCTCAATACCTTAGCAAGGCTGGTCGGCTAGCTGTTTTGTGCTGAGATACACAATCCTTGTAACAAAAAATATTTTGTTTCTAATAAATGAAAATTTTAATAAAAAAATAATTTTATTATTAATATAAAAATATATATATATAATTTAAAATGATTTTTGAATATATAAATTATTATATATTTATATGTAGTGTTTGATATTTTTCGTAAATATATGATTTTTTAGTGAAAAGTGAAGTACAGAAAAATATGATATTTATCATTATAAGATATATCTATTAATTTTTGAGTCATTGATTTTGTAATTACCCATTATTTAAACTCACATGAACCATTTTTGTGTGTAGAAATAAAAGTAAAAAATATTTGTATTCTTTATCCATGATAATAAATTATTGATAATAATATTCAAAACAACGTGTGTACTCATCTTATAAAAACAAAGACGTTACCTCAGTATACCTAATCCATCAATATTAAAAAACCAATATGAATGTAGATTCCCAATAATCACTCCCTTGTCCCAGTGCTTATTGTCTCACCAAATGACCATTTCACTGAACCTCAATGAAAATCTGAATAGGATACAATTAAAAGGAGATGTTTGATACATTAAAAAGAACATCCATTTTTCCCATTTAATACTACACCAACATGATCCCATTCCACATGAATATAGTAACATATGTATCATAAATATATATATATATATTTTTATTATTGTGTAATATCCCTCTTATACACTATTTTTTGGTTCCTAAAATAAAAGCTATTGTAGTAATTTATACACAACCATAAACAATGAATATCAGTTTTTTATCATAACCTTCAAGGCTAGAAATAAGGATTTTATTTTGGTTAAATAATAAAATAATAGTTACATTATGTCCTAAATAATTATTATGCTAATGAATATAGAACATAACATTAAATAAAATAGTACTAGTTTGTGATGTTCATTGTAACCTCCGAAGTGAAATAACCAATTATCATTAATAATTTTAGAAAATGAATCATACCTATATAAAAAAATGAATTTTATTATTGAAATGTTTTTTATATGTTATTTTATATAATTATATTTTTTTTTTGTGATTTACGCTATTTTTACATGAATATATATAATTTTCCGTAACTGATCTAACATTAGAATAAGGAAATGAGTTCTTATAATATAATGAAATTAAACCTTATATCTCACTAAATTTTTATAAATTACCGTAGTAATTTTATAGTAAATAATATATATATTTAAATAGTTCTCAAATATGTATTTAATAAATTTCTATTTATTATCATAAATGTAATTTGAAATTGAGTAAGGGTTCTGAAGCAAAAGGTATGTGATCTGTCTAAAAAAATTTGTTGTTTTTTATGACATTTTTCTATATAAAAAAATTATCTTTAACATATAAGAAATAAAATTCCTATAAAAAATTATTTATATATATTAAATATATTCTAAGCATATTCTCTATGCCCACCATTCAGTAATACATTTCATATATTCATTCATCAAATTACTTCTATGAAATCAATCTTTTTTATGGGGAAAATTTCAATCCCATTAACCTTTTATATAACAATGTTTTATAAATTTTTATAAAATTCATGATTTAGAAAAATAATGTGATTTTTTTGTATAATGATATTAGTTTTCCTGTATGTTTTAAATAAAATTACATACAAATTATTTCACTAAAATTCATTTACAGATTCGTTATATCTGTATTATGAATGTTCATCCATATTCTCAATTCCTTACCATTTCTGATGAAATTTTACAAATTTACGCAATATTTTGATACCATTAATTATTTTCTCAGATAAAAATAAATAATATTTTATTAATTTTCTCATTGTAATCATTTTTAAAATACTATTTATTATGATATGTGGAATGATTATGCAACTCAATTCTATCCTTGGGAAATATTTATGTTTGTTATAAGATATATATTTTTTGTGGAACACATAAGAAGGATTGTTTTATGTTTGGTAAAATTATATAGTTCTCCAATTCATTGGGATATAATTTTGTCCTATGATATTTTTTTTGACAACCATGCTATTTTATTTTGGATATTTTCTATAACAATTTTTAATGTAGTTTTTTATATTAATTCCAATTCCCTTTGTTTATAGGATATTATGCTACCTTGGTGATTGTGTGTATATGAAATGTGATTATTCTTAGTCCTTATCTTTTATGTTGTAATGTTATACATCATTATCATACTCATTTTCCTCTTTGGGGTTTTTATGTCAACCATTTTTCACCTCTATTCACCAAGCTATTGTATGATGTTTTAGGAGCTAAACGGTATTTAGGATGTTTTTATCAGTATTAAAATGCATAAAACATAGTTTCTATTCATATTTATTTTTTATATATATAGACTTCTGATGACACTATTTCTTTTGATCATTGGATTGTACTTGTTGTATATTTATGATAAAAATAAAGTAAAATAATGTTTAAATGGATTCTGTCACTTAATTTTATGCTAAATAAAGGTATAGTTATTTTATGAGATTATGGAAAAAATATTTTAGTGACAACCCATGAGATAATTAATTGTATAAGAATATAATATGAAATTTTTGGGAAATAAACATCATGTTTTACATTGAAATTAAATCCATGTCTAGGTAAAACATGTAGATTTAGAGAAGTCAGAGATGTTACATGTTGTAATAACATAAAAATTTTGGCTAGGTTATTAACATGGTTTTATCCTTGTGAAAGAAAATGATATCTTGTTTCACACCTAGTTTGAAACTCAATGTGGATTTTCCTGGAAGAATTCTGAAACGCATTATTGAACCCTTAAAAAGGACATGGATATATTGTAATCCTATAAAAATTAATAGCAAAATTACAAATGATAATTAATATTTATATATAGAGACTCAAAATTTATCATATACATTTTATTTATAATTTATTATTTGTATGATTATAGTTTCCATTTTTTATCAATGTTCTTAAAATTATACTCCATATGATATTTATTGATTTAATAAATGAAAAAAATCTAAAATTGTGAAAAGTATAATTATTATATATATAGAATCTTTAAATATAATTTATGATTTTAATTGTATTAATTCATTTATATAATATATGATTAGTGTAACAATTCAAATTCCACCTCAAAAAATTGTTGTTTAGCTATATGTGAAAATAATAAATTGATCCTTTTTTTTACATAAAATGCTTCTAAATCCTTCCCAACACATGTTTATCGTTTGATAATACATTATAATATTGTTTTATTTATATTATTGGTGTTTTATTATATGTTTGGATAGATTTTTGTGTCATAAAATAAATCTAACATAAATTATATACATAGGGATATTAATCATCACATTCCGATTCATCCCATGACTTAGTTCAAGTGTAATAAAGAGGATAAATATAATATGAAATTTTTATATCATCTATAGAAATAATTTTCATATGAAAATGAATTTCTATCTAAAATTAATAACAATAAAGTGGTAATAAAACATCATGATGTGTCCACAATGACGGACTAAAATGATGTATTTGATGAGGAGTAAAAATATATTCCCATTAATAGAGTATTGGGGTTAATATTTATTTTATTCAAATATATATTACTACATTAAGTCCACCAATGATAAATGAAATGTTAGTTAACCATTAAATTAACCTATATTTCACTATGGCTGACCTTCAGTCCAGATATCATTATATAATGGATAAGAAAGAATATATTCTTAGAGGGTCTTTTCATAGAATTTATGTGCACCTTGAATTAATATTAATACCTCTCTTACACAGTAATTATATAGAAATTTATATACATATAGTATATAATTTCTATATACATTACCTAGTTAGATTTTAGGTAGTCCTAATTGATGATATAAGGATATACTTCATAATTAAGGATAGTCATGAGGATCATTTGAATACTTCACTACAGACATTGCAGAAAGAGGTGTTATATGAAATGTATTGTAAAAGTGATATTTGTATTGAGGTTGTTTGAATCATTGGTTGTGTAATATTATAAGGGAAATATTATTCAACTTTAATAAGACTAATGAAATTGGATAGTCTCTATGACCAACATTTATTATATTTATTCAATGTTTTTCTCAACTAATAGGTTATTATTTATGTTTTTTAGAATACACTTATGATTTGTGATCATTTTGACCAGTATGACTCAAATGAGAGGAATTTTTATTTATGAAATTGAATGTGATGATCAATTGAGTTAATTGATATTAAGGAATATAGAAAAACTAATTAGTACACTACCCATATTTGAGAATCTTTTCATGGTATCTCGTGATGCATCACATGGGGATATTATTTGTACATATTTCAATTGTTAAGTTGATATTATACAGCTTAATGAAGTTGAAAATTGTTCAGTGAAACTATCAAATGAATTACTTGGATTTGGAAGCAATGAACATCAAATTGATAATATCTTTGATCAGGACACCCTCCCAAAAATGTCTAGCACTCTTTGAAAGGAAATGTGATAATTGAGATAATTTCCCATGATCCCCACCTCTAGTAGGCCCTAGGTTGGTGACTACTACCTAGGGTATAATTAACCAACAGATGTTACACATTTACATCTATGATTACACATGCGATAGTTATAGATAAGAGATAAATGAAACCACTCCAAATCAGAAAATAATATAAAATAAACCCATGTATTTGTATGTAATGTCTTGAAAAACAACTAACACTTAATGTAAAAACAGCATGTAAAAAATAATGTAAATCAATAGTGAGCACGAAGCCCAAATTGATCCTTCAAAACCTCCATGATAGTATTATCCAACCAAATATGAAACCTACTCTAAGTAACCTTTAAAAAATGTATAAATAATATTGGGTGAGTATAATTGTATACTACGTAGGATTCTCCTTGGAGCCTCTCATGCAAAAGAAATAAAATAATGCAAAATTACAGTGAATAATAAGTGAAACAAACACACCACCTAAACAGGTATACTTTGTTCCCAACCTCACCATGGGTACTATAACCATGTATCACACTAAAGAGTATATAATATAATATATAATATCATGGGTTCCCCTCTATAACATCTCAATAGTTATTCATCTTTTCCCTAATGTCAAAATTTCTATGCATGTCTCTCTAAAAAGAATTTCCTATGTACATGTGGGAGAATCACCATGACATGAACCTTGTGCAACAAAACCACCACTCCCACATAACCAAACTAACATAGTAGTATCTAGTTTACACCACAACTCACTTCACATGTATCAGAAATCAGGTATTATACCTCAAGCAATTACAGACCATACATTGAGTAAGGCTCATCATGCCACCACAACCAATAAACATTACACCTCTAGAAGTCCATAGGAAACTATATCCAAAATATATTTTTGAGATTATCCACAAGACATTGAAGTCATATACACACATATTTGGGAAAAACAAACCATCATGCCTACTATTACAAGTAACATCCAATTTAATTTTGTGGGGCCGAAGGGGGTATTCAACTATCTATCCTCCCATGAGGATGTTTCCGAAATTACCTCAAGGGATTAGAATACCTTGGGTGTCAATTTCCCTTACCAAAAGGGTGGAGTAGCAAATAAAAACTGAAAAGGTATTGAATATAAATTAACTCACAACCACACTATTGGAATAAACTAGTCTTAGACTCAACTTTCTCTAAAATCTCTCAGACTCCTAGCTACAACAACTAATACAATATATCCTATAATAATGCAATCATTTTAATATATACATTAATTTACATATCCCTTTTTAATAAGTTTCACTTTACAATAATTAATTCATTTACCATTAATTTACATTTACAATTTCATCATTACATATACCTAGAACTACTACAATGTTACACACCCTCTAAGAATAACCAAACCATGTCTAGAATACTAAGAAGTATAACCTCGTTGTTGCATCCCAGAAAGCTCAAATTTCAGGGGTTAACATCATTTATTCAATAATTTATTAATAGCATTACCACAATTTATAATTCCCAATATACAATAAAAACCATCTATGAAACCAATCACATGGTACTCAACACGGTGAGTAGGTGAACTACCCATCTTGTATTTTTCACATATAGAAAGTGTCTACAACCATACACCCTCAAGAATCAAAACAATTAATGAACGTGGTATACCCAGCACTTTTACTCCTCATTTAAAAGTAGGTTTAGAAAAATAATATTCTTCAAGCAGTGCAAATGTAAGAAGATAAAAAATCGAATCAAAATTAATCCAACATTAACATCATCAGGTAATCCCGACATCAACCATTATGATCATATGTAGTGTCTTACCCATCACCGACATGTGTCACCCAAATTATCCCACCACTCTATGTGTCAGCTACTGCACAAACCTCTAGGCCTTCATTCAACACACACTACAACAGCCTTCCATTCATAGCCATCACAAAATCACACCGTAACACAAGAATCGTGAAACAAATAACAAAGAATCATGTCTCTTATTCATATGACATGAATCTATTCATCACACACAATGAGAACTCAAAGCACCAAAGCATAAGGAAATTAGCTATTACAAGCAATACAATATCTCCAAACCCAAAAATGAATAACATTTTACATAGAAGAAGTTCTCTATTCATTCTGAATTAGCGAATTCAATTAAACCTTCACAACTACATCAATTTTTTATCATAAAAATAAAACCACAAAATCTAGATTCATTAACATGAGTTGTTATCTTTATCCAATTAATTTAAAAATTATCGTATATTTTCATTCATTACCAATTTCTATTTAGACTAACTTTCTTAAAAGCTAGGAGTAGATATCACACTATCTATAAAAATGAGAATCAACAACATATGATAGATACCAATTCTATAATTTAGTTCAATTATTAATTATGCGAACTCTATTGTGATCTAGGATCAAAATCATGATATCTCTACTAAAAAACCAAAATAGACTATAGAATCCATGAATCTTCTACCTTATTGTTTTTTTTTACGTTCAATGTTTGATAATAATCTAACACAATAGATCGTGATCACATGTCCCGTAAGACATAATACATATAAGGATTGTAACACCAACCCAAAATCATGAAATACCTATTATAAAGTTGGATATCACATTCCATCACATGGAAATTAATAATAGGAGGAATCTAATCGACGAATCTATAATAATAGTGGTGGAACATACCTAATCATTGAAAGATCGACACCTACATCTAACATAGAAATTGGGGTGGGCATGAAGAAGAAAAGTACTTCCTAAATGACATGATGCAATGATAATTCACCATGCCCAATTCTTACTAGAAGGATGGAAATTTTAGATCATATCAAACAAGGGGACATGTAGGATGAACAAGGGTTATATTTTATAGAGATATAAATTATGTGGTAGTTAAAGATACAATTTAGATTTTACATTGTGGGAGGATTTTGCCCTGCTCAAATGTTTTGACTGAGTAATGGAACCTAGACCCTTAGGATAATTTTGATTTGTGTTTTGGGATTTGAATTGGCCTTCAATACATTTAAATTATTCCTTGAATGTTTTTTAAATCCTATAAAATGTCAATGGGGAAATTTTTTGGAAGCTGGAAACATTGTTCACAAGTCACCACTACCATTGGAAAAAGCTATTGTCATCAATGGACGAGTCTTCATTTCCATTAGGATGAAATTATATCAATATTGGAAAAGTCACATATATGGAAGGAATGATATTCCATCATCATTGGACTAATCACCTCCTCTTTTGGATGATCTACCATCATCGTTGGATGAGTCTCTGCCTCCATTGGATGGGCTACCACCACCATTGACGGAATTGCGAACACCATTGGATGAGATGCCCCCACGGTTGGGCATGTCGCCTCCACCATTGAATTATCTCCATTCGCAGTGATACCTCCACCATTGGACGTGATACCACCATTGTTGGATGAGATACCACCACAGTTTTATGACCTACCACAACCGTTGGACGAGCTATCATCCTAGAAACACAGTTCACATAACTGGAATATTCGGAAATGTGTTGAAATACACCACCTTAACCTCCTATAACACCGAAAACACTATATTTCATCATGTAATGGACCAGAGAGGTCTGGAAAATAAATTAGATACCTATGAAAACATTATGATCCATGAGAGGATGAAAATTACTCCTATAGGAAAAAAGGAAAAGGGGTATGAATAATCACCATTTGAGGTTCCTATAATGGATCTCACCAATAAATGGATCTACCACTTCCTCAAAGGACTAATGTGAATACATAATGAAACCAAAACAAACTAAAAAACAAAATCTATGTGGAGATACAAATCAAAAGAGGGCAAGCCATAATAATTAACCAATGAAATCCATCTCATAATAGAAAATTTTTACAACCACTAAACGAACAGTGATATAGGGAAAGGGATAAACATCAATCATATTGAGGTTTTGAGAAAGTATATGCAACTCATATTATTTTTTACTCTCCTACATAACCCTTTTAAACTACATGACATGAACCAAAGAGATTTATCACATGCATGATACCTTCCCTAGGCAGTCTTGGATCTCTACATGCCTCTCCTCAAAGGTTGTGTCATCATCAACATCAATCTATACCAAATAGATGATGTGATAGTTGTTATGATGATCAAAAGGTGCTACAATATATGAAAAATATATTTTTCCCATATCATATATGGGGGAAGTTCTAACTGATATGCCATGGCTCAAACATGAGCCAACACCTCGAAAGGAAAAAAACCTAGGAGAAATCTTACTTTTATGACCAAAACGTCTCTTCCCACAATGGACAGTTGCCTTAAAAAACACATTATCCCCAACATAAAACACAATAGGTATCCTCCTATGAAAAACATTGGACATTTGATGATCTTTTCGTGCCTTGATTTCCACATAAGTCACCTGAACCATCTATGGTGTATTTTGTACCAGTTTCGTCATGAGAATGGGTGACTCTCCGACCCCAGTCCTGCACAATAGATAAGATAAAGGATATTTGTAAATATAATCATACAGTTCAATATATATAGAGGATTCAACACTATTGTTGTATGTGATCACTACCAAGGATAGTTTCCTCATCCACTATCCTCAATAATCCATGACACTAGAGAGCAACATGTCTTCAAGAGTCTGGATGGTCTACTCTGTAAGACCATTCAACTATGGAATAAAACTATTTCTATGGAATACTTGGGAACCAAAATCCCATTTGATACCACTTTGTACCCTATAGGTAAAACATGTATCTCAATCAGAAATGATCATCATTGGGACCTCATGGAGTCTCACCACCTCATCGAAATGCTACCCTGAAAACAACACTGCTGATCTCAACTCCATGATCAATATAATGCGGGTTTATTTCATAAAACATCCACTAAAACCCATATATAATCATATCCTCACCGATTTTGAGATGAAAAAAATAAAAAAGTACATCAAAATGTCCTCCCACATCCATTGAGAAACATTAGATTTTTGGAGAAACCCACCTGAAACATGGTGATAAGCCTTCACCTTTTGGAAGACCAAGCATTGAGAAACAAACTTTGCAACTGAACACTTTAACCCAGGCCACCAAAGCGTACTCCTCATAGCATAGTACATATTTTTCACGCCAGGATGTACTTATTACGTATAAAAGTGGAACTCTCTGAGAAAAATCTCACATGACATCAATGGAATAAAAATTCATCCCTAAATAACACCAGGTGTTGTGCATCATCAAGAAAACCATTAGGGGCATCACCACAAACAACCCGGTATCTATAGACCTCCACGTAAATATCCCACAATTTTGACACATCATACTATTTCACTAGGAATTACTGAACCATCATATGAAAAAGGCATCCTATTACACCAAAATCTCTCATATCTAGATTTAACACTGATTGTTCTTCAATCACCCTCCATGAATCACCCGATTTACTCAATTCATCCCTATAATACTTTCTTCTTAGCACATCAGCTACAACATTCCCCTTAACAGTTTTATAAGAGAATTTGAAGTCGTAATCCTGTAAGAGCTCCATCCACCCACGATGTCAGTAGTTCATGCCATGATGGGAGAAAATAAACCATAGATTTTTATTATTAGTGAAGACCACAAAGTCTATTATGATTAGATAATTTTTCCAAAACATCAGGGAAAATACCACTAATACCAACTCATTATTTTGTGTGGTCGAGTTATGATCCTAGGTACATATTTTTGGAGAACTATAAGAAATAGTTAATCCCTACAACATTAGAACACATCCTAACCCAATATGAGAAGAGCATTAATAAATATCAATCTAAACTCCTTATATTAGGATACAAATAATTGGAGCACTTACTACCTTCTCATTCAAATAATTGAATGCTAATTGATGCTAATAATTACATATAAACACTTGATGTTTTCTGATCAAAAAATATAGAAGAGTAACAACCTGAGATAAATCTACTACAAACCACTAGTAAAATTCTACATGACCATTGAACCATCACACCTAAACCACTATCTGGGGAAGTTCCCAATACCCAACACCTTCTATCATCGAGGGATTCATAGCTACTCACTAGTGGGATACAATATCCCCCATGAAAAGGACTTCTTCGGCACAAAAATCACACTTTGACAATGTCCCAAACATATTATATAAAAGAAGAACACCATATAGTTCACATTGATGATCTTCATGATCCTCCATGAACTTTTCCAGGTACTCACAAAACATAGTTTTCATCGACCCTATGAACATAAATGGGGAATTCATCACACCGAACAGAATCCCAAATAATTTGTTATAACCATGATAATAATGGAATATCATCTTCACTATATCCTCATCCTTCACACACATCTGATGATATTCTGACCACAAAATGATCTTTGAAAACCAGCTTCACTCTTTGTTAGATTGAATTAATCACCAACCCCCAGAATAGGAAAGCAGTTCTTCACTGTCACTTTGGATAAGAGATTACAATTGACACCCAACCAAAAACTGCCATCATCCTTATTTACCATCAAAACCGGTGCACACCATTTAGACAAACTTGGATAAACTAAACTAAACTTCAATAGACCATTAATCATTATATAAATCTATTACAATTTGTAAGTATTGATTCACTATAGAGACACCGTGATAGAAGACAATCCTTGCAGTAACTTGATCCTGATCTCAATCTCCCATCGATTGGGTAACACTATAAACTTTGAAAGAAGTACCACTGAAAATTTTATTCAACAACCCTATGAAAAACCAATGGATGAACATCTGATGGAATAAATATCATCCCATCAATAAAAGATGATAAGAAAGTAACATGCATCTTACCCATTTCAGAGTATCATTCGCAAACAAACTCCGTTGGCTCTCCATCGTCATTGAAGAACCCCAAATGCCTCTATAATAAATCCACGATAGCCTACACTGAATACAACCAATAAATTACAATCATGACATCATATTGTTGTATCGAGAAACATTGTAAATATCCATATGACTGGTGCAACCTTAGTTCTATCTCACGGTCTCTACATACGTCAAACAAGTAATCCCAGCATCCAACTGGCGTAGTCAACGCTAAGGGAACTATAATCCTCTCTACCAAAAAAATTAAAGCATGGAAAAAGGAATCTGATATGATGGACTGCGTCACTCCTAAATCAAAAAATCATACTACCAAGTGGAATACAAGGGAAGGGTACCTAGAATGACGTATGGATTTCCTAACATAGGAAACATTAAAGCATGAAGCTGACCGTGACCTTTTCTGTGGCATCCCAGACCCTGATTATGACTACCACCATGGCCCTGATTTCTTATTCGAGGATGAGGATAATCTTGGTGAAATAATATTCATTCCACATCTTCCCTATGTTGATTAAATGCCGGTGATTCCTTTTGTTGTTTCCTTTTTTGGAACTTCCTCAATAGAGCTACATATAGTAGAGCCCCTGACACTCATTGACAACTCAAAATGGTTGGACACACTTGATACTTAATCCTTATTCCTAAAGAAAAAACACTTTATCCCATTTCATAGGTCATAGAGCCTCTACCCCTAGTGAAATGAGATACCCATGGATGGGACCTACCCCCAACTGAACAGAAACCATTCTTAAAATAAGAACTGAAACCCCAGACCACAACTCTATTCATGAGGAATCCTGATTACTCCCCTCTAGTGATGATACAGTACTGGATAACATCCACCTAATAACCTCTACTGCCTATATCACCTCAAGATATTTATTCTGTAAAAACTGGGTGACCTGGTGGTAGATATTTTGATGCCAATACTCCTCAAAATTTCTTATCCTAGCCACATATGTCTAATAGGTCTAAAGTGTATTGTAAATATATCATAAAATATGTTCCAAACTCTTACTCACTGGACTACCCCAACAAAAGGGTATGAAGCTCCTATTCACTGGTCGTCTTCGCGGTCATCAAAAGCAACTCAACTCTAAAATGGTATCATATATCCTCCCTTGAGACTATTGATCCCGCGCGATATCTAAGGAACAAGAACCAAAATTGCGACACTACCCCACCCAACATCATCAAAATAATGACACGTAGTTCTCCTTATAGAAACAGATAAAATATAAATATATATCATCCTTTTCCAACCTTTCATTCATGGCTGCATCAGAAATAGAACCCTTGTACATATGTATAATCTTCTGATGAAACTCTCATAGTATCCTCTTCCGAGTTTTGTAGTGATTAACCCCTACTCTATGGTGATCTAATGGAGCATCTCACTTAATATATTCTACTAAAACCTGACAATGAGGTCTTCTTAGAGCCATAAATACAAGAAAATAACATTTAGATTTCCTATACATAGAATATGGAACTCATTATCATTAATTTATAGTTTTCTTTAATTCTTTTGAAGTTATCCTCTAATAAGATCAACCACATAACATACTGGAAAAAAGAAGAATGATGTAAGATCATTTTCATGTTTTCTACCCTGCAATGAGTATTGCCACAATTATTAGCCATAGAAAATTTAATATTCCATGCATCAGATCACAAGAGGGGTTGGGGGCTAAATACATGTGTCTTATTTCGTATCCAATGTTTACAGTTCTAGCTAATCCTAAATGACATTGTTTCCCTACCAACCCATTCATCCTCAACGGTGCCTAACTAAAAATATAATCATATACCTAAATTAGACCTATAATACCACTCTATCATGACCATATCTATAGATATTGTACCCCTACTGAGTCAGCAATGTGAGAAGAAAGATAATGAACCGCAAGGCCTGTCTCAAGTAGGCATCGTGTTGGCGACTAGATCCAAGGGTATAACAAATATACAGAAATGAGGCATTAACCTATAAGAGAACACATGAGAAATAGATTTATAAGACATAAAAATACCATCACCAACACAAACTAATATATATAAGAAACCCAACTACATGTATCTAATGTCCTAAAAAACTACAAGAACTAAACGAAAAAACATCAAGTACAAAAAGAATGTAAGACAATAACGTCCACGAATCCCAAAGTGATTCTGAAAATCCTCCATGTTAGTAGTAACCATCATGATCTCCAACCTACTCTATGTTACCTAAATATCTGTCGTATAATGTATGGGTAGAATATCTGTTTTCTCAATTGGATCCTCCCTAGAGCCTACTGGGCAAATTTAATTAAAGCATGCTATAGAAAAATGAACAACAAGTGAAGATAACTCATAACCTAAATTGGTATATAAGTTCCAAACCACACAACGGACTCTATCACCAATCAACTCATATAATATTATATTATATAATAAATAATATCAATGGTACCCCACTACCATATTCCCACTAATTTGATGATTTTCCCCAATATTTTATATTCTTAGAATATCTCTCCAAAAGAATTCCCACTGACACATGGGTGAAGCACCACAACATGCATCTTATACAAAAAAACCTCAACATTCACATAACAAAAGTAACTAAGTAGTATTTGGGAGCCACCATATCTCACATAACATATATAATACATCGAGTATTATATATCAAGCCGTTACATTCCATTTATTGAGTATGGATCCTCAAGATGTCAAAACCTATACTTGTTCCACCAATAGTTGTCTATAGGAAATTATATCTAGAATATATGTGTGTGATTTAACACAAGCCATTACAACCCACAACTATCATATAATGACAAATCTAACCTATATACCTACTAGCATAATTACTACCATGAGAAGAGAGCAGGGATAGAGGGGGGTAGTCAGCCTCCAATCTTGGTATTAGGATGTGGGGGGAACCAACCCTCGAGGCGTAGAATCCATATGATAGCTGTTTCCCTAACTGACAAGGTGGAGTATCATAATGAAAGACGAAAATTAATGAATATAATATATCTAACATCCAAACTATGGGTATAACATATTCTTAGACTCAATTATAATTAATCTATATTGGACTCTAATCTACTGATGCTAAGACTAAATATCTTATAAGAAAACTTCCATTTTAAGAGAAAAATTAAGTTACATATCTATTTTAAATCAGTTATACATTTTTTTAATTAATTTTATAACCATTAATTAAGCATAATAATTTAAAATTATATTTAATTTTCACTAATTCAAATTTTGATTCCCTAAAAAATTAACAACCCAGGTCCATAGTTCCACAGAAGTATAACCCCATTAATGCATCCCAACAAGATCCATCCCCACGGGTTAACAAATATCATTCAATCATTTGTTAACAGAATTAAAACTTTTTATAATTGCAGATATTCTAAGAAAATATTATAATCTACCAAACACAAGGGTATTAACACAGTGAGTAGGTGAACTACACATCGAGTGTTTTCCACCTTTTACAAGTGTATAGACCCATCCATCCACAAGAATCCAATCACATAATTCATGTGGACTACCCCACGCCACTTCACCTATTCTGAATAGAGGGTATGAAAATCCATGTCCCTCAATCATTATGGTAATTAAGAACATAAATAGAAAAATAAATCAATAGGAAACCAAATTTCACATCATCAGATATGCCTAGATTCATCACGTTTCATCTTCTCTTGTGTCCTCCATGACACCCACATGTGTATCCCAATGCATATCAACAATCAAGTCCTCAAATGATCCCATAACATCTAGGATTCCATTCCCCACATACCACAACAACCATCCATGCTTATCCATCCCAGGATAACACAACAACACAAAAAACATGAATGTCTTCGCAATGAAACTGGGCTATTGGCCCTAAGGAAGGCATCCACCATTCAAGGAAATAAAGCAATCATAGATCCAAAGCGTAAGGCATATAGGAAATTCATGAAATAGGGTAACTCATTATACAACAATGAATAAAATTTAACCCACAATGGGTTCCTTATTTCATCTTGAAGAAATAGGTTCAATAAAAAATACACAACTACATCCATTTGATTTTAATCAAATCACAACAACAGGAATCAGATTTATTAACATTCCTCCTTATTTTTGTGAAATTAATTTACAAATAATCTTATTTTTTTTATATACCAATTCAAATAATGAATAAAATACTACACTACAATGCATAAATATCACACTATCTATAAAAACTAGTGGCCACATCATATGATTAATACCAACTAATTAATCCGGATAAAATATTTATAATTTCATTTTCAATGTGATCAACGGGATAAATCATACTAACACTACTAATGGATGAAAATAAAATAGATAATTCACCAATACACTACATCAATAGTTATATAATTATCTTTTCATTTGAATGATCCAACACAAATGATCAATATCACCTCTCCAATTAGACTGCATCTATATGGGGATTTTGACATTAATCAACATCTAATAAATCACCATTACAATGATAGAGATCACATTCCATCCAATGGAAAAGTATATTAGACTATATATATTTAATAACCAACAATAATAGGGGTATAACATACCATAATAATGATGGGTCAACACTTACTACATGAACCATAACTATTGGTGTGTGTGTGGCAGGATGAATCTCAAGGGAATACACGATCCAAGTAGAAAACACCATGATTGACTCCTAGAGAAAGGAAGGAATTGTTGGAGATTCTCACACTAGGGGACAAGAATGATTAACAAGGCTTGTCAAGATCATGTGTTTGGACCGATTAAAGGCACTGAGACCAATCAAAAAAAATTCAATATGAGTAATGGGATTCCATTTGGCCTTAAATCCTTTAAAACAAGCATATGAACATGTTTTATTTCAATGAAAACATAAATGAAGAAAAATTATAGGATGTTGGAAAAACTTTTCACAAACTCCTTCTATCATTGGAACACGCATCTGTCGTCGTTGGATGAGTGTTCATTTCCATTTTGATGATCTTCCAACACAATTGGACAAGTATCTATCACTATTGGAATGAGAATACCTTACTATTGTACTAGGAGAAACCACCATTAGGGGAGATAACATCATTGTTGGATGAGTCACAACCACCATTGGATGAGATTCCTCCACCATTGGATGAGCTACAACCACTATTAGATGATTTAGTGACACCGTTGGATAAGCCTCCACCCTCGTTGGATGAGCAACCATCACTATGGGAAAATCTGCCACCACTATGGGAGGAGATACGACAATGGACAAGTGAGATAATTCATCTATTTGATGAGATTCTAACACAGTTTTACGTGCTATAGTCTAAGAAACACCATTCAAAAAAATGGAAAATTTGGCAATGTGTTGGAATAAGCCACCTTGACCTCCCATAACACCCCAAACAATAGATTTCAGAAAGGAATTGATCATATAGGTCTAAGCCAATACATATATGAATTATAATTATGGAGATAATGGTGAAATATAAATGGATAATAAACAACCAAACTATATGTTCACATAGAATGAGAAATATATGTTTTATTAAATATGTTTATAACTGATCAAGGTCAATGAATACTCAACACACAACTGTACTATGAAAAAGAAATGTGGAATAGTATCTAAGTCGAATAGATATGAAAATATTATCAATAATCGGAATTTAGTGGGATTCAATCATCATAGACATTAATAGTATATACATAAGGTTTATAATGGATAGTATATAATAAATTGTTTATTAAAACTAATCCAAAACTTATCATTTAGGAGAGATAAATAATTATCATCAGGATGATGTGGAAATAAATAACATTGATGAATCTATATTAAAAATGGAATATAAATATTATAATACATAATAACGGGGAGTTATATGTAACAGGTTATATATTTTTGGACTAAAAATCATTCTATATAGAAGGAATATATTAATTAATCACATTGCTCATCCTTATCCACCCACCCTTGGAAAACACATGTATTAATATCATTGAGAGAATTATTGGGGGATTATATATTAGTAAATATGAAATAGTGTTCATGAAAAATTTTAATACTTCATTAGTTGAATAATTAAATTCAAAATTCTATGAGGGTGGTTGATGCATTCTCTATAAAACCATTGAAAAGGAAAATTTTCACTTTGGGTTTTCTCACTCCTCTTAGAAAGGCATAAAATTGAAATAATTATATATTTTTAGGTGTGAATTCTTATAAAGACTATATAAATTATATAAATTCAAGAGGGATTCTAAATTGATCAACAATAAAGGATATTATTTAATGAAGGGGTGAGGATGCATGTAACACAACTATCAATTATATATAACTGTTGATAAATATTTTACCTCAATGATTTAGAAAATACTAGAACCTAAACTAAGAAATATTTTTTATATTTATTATTTATATTATCCAAAAAATGATGTCCAACATGATCAAAAAATCTAATTATTGAATGACATCTTAGGATAATTAAGGTTGGAATTCGAAGCATGATGTCGTTAACATAATTTTCTTTTCATTTTATTTTTTATTAATATCTTTTCACAAAAACCCAAATGGCTTTATATGAATCCCATAATAAAAAAATGAATAGAGAACCCATGTTGTAGTATGATATTGTTGAAAAAATATAATTGGTCATATAATGTTCAATGAAAAGTGATTAATGGTCCTCGCTATTCTGTAGCACATCAGCGGTTTCCGGAGTAAATAATATTCTATTCTGAAAATATTAAATGATAACTTTATCATGAGGTTGGGGAAATTGTATTACTACACATATATTATTTAAATTATTCAGGGGATTCCAGATTCATGTAATGATATGTACCTAGTATGTAGGAATCATTAACAGTCAGGATTGTATCAAATATTTACCCTATGTATATGCACTCCCACTCAAACTTTCACATTTAAACAACATATTACTTATATCCCTATGGATAAGTATATACAATGTCCATAATATGTAATGAATTTAGTTGTTTTACATTTAGAAAATTATCTCTCTAATAAGGTGTAGTTGTTGGAGATATCATATATTTGAGATAATATTCAGCACAAAAATACTACTCACCGAGTAAATGTTATATTGTGCAACCATAAGTATTATGAGATGACATTGTAATTGGACGAATCTGTATAGAGTAAGCACCCAAATCTGTTTCCAAAATTTTATATAAAATGTAATTATTAATGTGAAATTTATTAAACGGGATGAATGTAATGGACCACAATGTTATCAATAGTTTTTAACTTATGAATATATAATTTTGAAATATTTTTTACCTTATGAATTTTTAATTTTATCATATTTTTTAACATATTATTATATAATAGACACATAAAACATGAAAAAACTAATAACACTTTATTATAACAATAAATACATTTACTAAAAAAATTACCAATAGGAATTTAAATAATTATAACAGAAAAAATAAAAATTATGATATAAATAGTTCGAAACTTTTTAAATTCTAAATCCCCATGAATAATCACACTCATAGAAACATTATATTAATTATTATTATTATTTTTGTCTTTAATATTACAATTTAAAAGAATATATATATATATATATAATTTTTAGAGAAACAAATGTGATTAAAGACTTGATAAAACATTATATATTTATAGAATGATAGTTACCCAAACGTCAATTACCAAACATAATGCATGAATAATGATTTGATCGTTAGAATGGTAATCTGACCATAAGAAAATAAATATGACCATTTGGAATGGTAACCTAGTCATTTCAATAGTCACATAAAATATGGAAAATTTAAAATAATAAATATTATTCATATATAATAAAAATATGATTTATTTATATTATAGAATAATTAAATAAATGCTTCAAAATTAGTAAATTATTTTGTGTATTATCGTAATAAATAAATGTCTTATTTTAATATTTATAATAAAAATAATTATTTGAATAAATTATATTTAAAACATGGACATAAATTTCAATATTATGTTCTATTATAATAATGAACAATTATATGAGATGATAATTAATATTTTAAGGGTTAGAGAAAAAAATCATAAGATAAAAGATTTTTTTAATATAAATATTGACATTAAATTAAATTAAATGTTTATAATTTATAATATATTTCCATAAAATTCATTTTATTTTATGTGTCATTATTTACTGAAATTATTATTGTAATTTATTTAATTTGTCTAAAATAGTATATTTTTTTTAATAGTGTAATATTGAAAAATTTTATATTTAATATTATACAATAAATACATGATTTTTTGACCTATGCATTATGTAATAACCCATTATTTTGTTGTCACATGATCCATTTAGTATATATAGTCATAAAAATCAACAATATTGGTACCTTAGGTGAAATTTATTAATTAATCCTTATCATAATCATGAACAACCTTCTTCAACCCACATAAATACCATCCCACATTTTCTTGATATCATAGCCTTTTATTTTTACAAATGCATGGTAACTTCACTATAGATTCCCCACTACAATTACCTCATTTTTTAGTCTCACAAAAATAATATTTCAAATAGAATTTTGTTGTAGCATAAGGGGAGACGACCGAATGAATAGGTGAGATTATTGAATAATTAATTTCAATTTTATTATTCTAATAAATCCCTCATATGATAATTCTATTACTAAAAATAGTACCATTATAATTCAATATATAATAAAAAAATTTATTATGGTGGAAAATGTTTTTAATTCAGTTCTAAATTTGATTCCTAAATATAAATCCATTTTAACATTGTTGTTAGTCTGTTTCCTACATTAAAAAGTTAATAATTTTTTATCACTACCTTCTTGTATGGTCCAATAATATTATAATGGTATAATTATGTGATAATAAGTATATTATAACATATTTCATGTTTTTTAATTTATTTTTATACATAATTTTATAAAAACGACACCAAGATGATTGGTAAAACTATCTAAAAGAAAAAATCCTATGACATTAATGTATTTAATAAATTTAACATTCCTATATAGGAAATTAAAATGATATTTGGAACTATTTTACTAACTATGTGTACATGGAAATAATTTCATTTTTGTATATAATAGTTTTATAAAAAAAAATATTTATTATTATCCAAAACTGATTTGACCAAAGAGCCATTATAAATATTCACAAATACCCAAATAATTATATATTTTATTTCACTGAAATTGTTATGAATAAAAACCCAAAAAAATATAGTAAATTAAATATATTTTTAAATTGTTATGAACTTTTTGAATAAAATTTTAATAATATTATAAAAGATATTTATTGATGGTATAGAAGGATTCTCAAAATATGGTGGGGGTAACTATTAGACAACATTTTTTAATAATGTATTTAATATTATAAATCAGACTCACTTTATATCCTAGTTTGATATAGTAAAATTATTAACAATTATCTAAATATTTCTTATATATATACCTTTCATTTTAACCATTTATTTATTTTGGTAATACATTTATTATTTTTATCTCTAATTCATTATTTAATAAAAATCATTGATGTGGAACTTTTATATTCTTTAATAATTTTCTTAAACCCTCATAAAATGAATTTATTTCTTGTCATTAATTCATTAAATAACGTAATATATTTGGAATAACCATTCTTTTGTACCTCAGGGTAATAAAGATTATTATATACTAATTCAATCTCAAAATTTCATTAATTGAATAATTAAATAATTGTTTTAAAAGTTCAATTTTAAAAGAAATATACACCCCCTTTACAAGATGTTCCTAATATAAATAGTATCTTTATAGACCTTCATTTATATAATCTTTTATGAAAATCTGAAAATTTTAATTCCCCATTCACATTGGGTTCATTATGAAAATTTCTTAGATTATAATGTCATATAATATTTTTTAGCCCATTTATTTACTTGGGGAATATTATATTTATTCCTTATGATTAATTTCCACTTTTGGTATATATATGAATTTAAATTATATGATTGGTACACCAATATAGCGATCTAATGTAATGGGTAACGTTTTTTTCTTATCATTAATTTTGTATGTGATTTGGAAGGAAACCAAATACTTGAATAGACAATGTCTACCTTATGATGTTGTCTTTGTTACTAATCTCAACCGATGATTATATCATGTTATATGTTACCACCCCATTATTCTGAATTTAAAATCTTATTATACCATTTTTCATATATAACACACCTCATGATTATTTTTGGTTTGTCTATTTTAGGATATCAGGAATTCAGTTTGAATTATATATTTTGTTTCATTATCATAATCTATTCATAATATGGATTTTAACTCACCTCCATTTTCTAATTATTCACATTATTCTCCTACAATGGTTTATGATCTCAATTTATTTTTAATATCATTATGGAAATTAATATGAGTAAATATTATTTTACTTTCAGGTTAATGTTTTATGCACCAAATATTCAAATTAGCTAGGTGGTTTTTTCTAGGATAAGTTTTTGTTAGATATTTATATTATTAATAATTTAATACTGAATATAAATATTATTATTACAATATGTAATGTCGTAGTAAAAAACATAATGTATGAGAAGTGTTTTTGAAATAATTATATCCTATGGTGCAATGATTTTTCATTGGCCTGATAAGATAATGCCACCCCCTCAACTGTCACCAACAAATTTTTATTTCAACACCAATATATGATACAAAGAAAAAATGTTGTAAACCTTATATAAATGAAGTACATACTATCCCCCATTAAAAATATAATCCATATTATTCTAGGGAATGTGTCGAAATGATGTTTATAATAACAATAATGAAGGGTAAACATGTAATTTAGGAATCAATTTCTAAAATCCAAACGATGTAATATTTTTTGTGAAAAAATCCAAAATTTAAATTTTAATAAATATAAGAAACAAATAATTCCCACTAGAAATAGTATCCATATTAATATGATATTGAATATCAATGGGCATTGATATGGTATGTTGTGTGTGATTTTTGGTAAGATCAATGAAACATTGATTGTGTCAAGTAAATGTAAATAATGTATCAATATTCACCCTAAAATCCTACTTTTGAACATTATTCCATAACATAACTATAAAATCATGGGAATCAGCAATAAATTCTACTACGAGTTTACTAAAATTAATATAACATTTTTCTTAGTATTAAATCACAAAAAACCTTCCCCAAAATGATATATAACTATTGACTTTTATTTTTTTACTTAAATTATCTATTCGAATCACCCACAATTAATCTATAAATGAACTTATCATTAAATCCACTATTAACTACACCATACTTATATGTTCTCATAATATAGTAGGGTATTCCATTAGATTTTTGATAATTTAAATATTGTATTTAATTTAAATATATTAAAAACAACTTGAAAAAATAACTAGTTTCTTTTCTTGAAGAAATTAGAAATTTGTACATTGTATTGACTATTATAAGTATTTATTATTTTAAATTTTACAACCATCATCATTACTAATCTTTATTCTATACAACATTGAATTTGTAACACTGTTTTTATTCTAACTATCCATTCATATCTACTTTCACATTAGAATATTTTTCCTAATATTTGAAAATATATCTCGTAATTTTTTATAATAAAATATAAGATAAAAGTTAATTCTAAATGAATTGAAATATCATAGTAAAATTCATTGTATCTTAAAATTCATTACATATTATCTCCATCAACAAAAAATATAAAAAATCTTTTTTAACAATGAAAAAAATCAGATGAATCTAATATTTGAAATATATTTTGAGAGGTTTTTTATCCCATTGTAACGTAATATCCATTTTGGAATCATTGGATTGAATAATGATCTTTTTTAAATAAATATTTAATACCATAATTATAAATATGGCTAGAAATAAGTAATTTTTTTCATCCCATAAAAATAATAAAATTATTTTTACATTAGTTTTTTTATCATTAATCTCTGTCATGACAATTATTGTTATTTTTATAGAACTATTATTTTATATATTATTTTCTCCTTATTCCTGTTATTCAATAAATTTTTATGAATTTTGTATCACATAGAATATTTTATTAATACCCATTATAAATAATCTAGGATTTTTCTTTCATATTGGTGTTACTGTAGTTTCAAAATAAAATATTTATCTTTTGATTAATTATACCTATATTTTTAAATTTTCTATTATAAGAAAAATGTATGAGAAGTTATTCCCAATAGTTTTCAACATATTTACCAAGTTCGTAACACCTCCCTAAAACATCCCCCATGAAATGAAATATTAATTGTACTGAAATATTATATATTTTGATTAACATTATTTTCATTGATATTGAATCATTGGAATGCTATTTTATTTTAATCAGTTGTCCCCTCCCACTCATTTAATGTTACATAAAAGGATATACATGTAGTTCCATACATTATATTATTGATTCTCATAAATACCAAAAATATTATGTACAAAAAAATGATCATTAGTAATATAAAAATTTCCAATGATAATTTTTTAGACATTAATAACATCATTCTATATATAATTCCCTTTGATATAAGAAAAAATTCATATAGTTGTTATTTTAATTATTTGATTAATTAATATATTTCACACATTGTTTATTAACTAATTCATTATCATAATTTATTTAAAAATATTCATGTATATTTTATTTAGATTAAATTTTATCAATAATGGATTTAGATATAACATAATTCTTGGGATGAGTTCTCTTAGCTGTTTAATATGATTCATATTTTAACTTAGAACATTAGTTGAAAAATCATGTCATTACATTGAAAATATTTACCACATTGATACATATTTATTGATACTTTCAAAACACTTCATCCATAGATTTATTATTCATATCAATATATTTTATTAATTAACATTTTTTATAACATTTATCTAAAGTAAATTAATATCCTCTATGTTTTAATCATCTGCATTATGGTAATATAAAAGTCCATCATTATTATTTTTCCATTTATTATTATCGATTGTGATGTCATTCATCAATTAATTTTTATTTTCCCTGGATTCCCCATTTTATGAGATAAAGTTATATCCCATTTGGGATTTAATAAAATCCCATTATATTTCACTGATTAATGTATTTTATATTATTTCGACATTATGAAAGAGGGTTATGAACATCTATAAGTTTTTTCTTTTACTATAATGTTTAAAAAAACATCCACACATTATATAATAATCTTCATTACATAATTTGAATACAATAAAATATTTAATGTCTTTGGTGTAGATACTATCCTCATTTTGAGTTTTGTCTACATAACACACCATGGTTGTCATACACAATAATAATAATATTTTCAAGCTATATTATTTGGATTTTTTTATATTCAAATTCCTAAAAAAATTAATAATTATCGTTTTTTGGCATGGTAGATTCCTCTCCATATTCTATAATTTCTAGATAAATTGGTTAATATAATTAAATATATTTTATAATTGTCTTTGATAGATATTTAATTAGTGAAACCATATATAACATGTTCTTATTAATGAGTTTTCATTATCATTTAATTTTAAAAAATGAATCCTTTAAAAAATTATCAATGATAATAATTTTATAAAATCAATCACTATAAGAATGATATGAATTTAATTAAGAGATAGTTAATATTTTTCATAATATGTTGAAATTTCTAGAAAAAATGTGGCTAAAAATTCTCATTCATGTTTAATATGAATTGTATAAATAGATAATAAAATTATGAAACATATTATTTTTCTAAAATTATCCTAGAATATATAAATTTATTGACAAATATATTTTTTACATCCTTTATGATAATTTAACACATTATTATATAGATTTAATGTTTCTATTCTATCAGTTTATCATTCCAAAAGATGATACCATTCACTATTACTCTCATGTTTAAATATTTTATAATGTAGTAATTAATTTTACAATTAAATTTATAATATTTGAAAATATTTTTTTGGATTAAATATTTTTAGAATATATAAATAATTCATATATATTATCCCATAAGAATATAATGTTTTTAATACAAAAAATAGTCTCCATTTCATCTATAATATAAAATTTCATTAATAAAACATGAAATCTTTTCATAAAAAATCTTCAAAACATTCATACTGGCATCTTTTTTTCTAATACCCAATAATAAACCTTTTTAATTACTTTTTAAAACATGTAATAAATATAATACCATAAAAAGGAGATATAATCGAATGGAGTAATTATCCCATAAATAATAAACATAAGGAATCATATTCACAAATACATATGTCTCCCCCATAAAGTATCATAAACTTATTTTGAGAAAATAAGATATTTCAATAAAATATAGAAAACATAAATAAAAAAATTATGTAACATTGTGAATTAATTACATATATTTTTAAACAAAATAGATACAATAAAATGTAACCCTCTAGGCTATATTATTATGCATCCCTCATACCTACCATATGGTGTAACTATCACAGCTACACTTGGAATAACCATTACACTCAACACCTAACATAAACATTCAGAATTCATTAGTGTGATATATATATATTTTACAAAATTATTCATAAACAATTCCTAATAACCATAATAGAATCATATATCAATAATACATGCATCATAAAATTGTTACTTTTGAGATTTTTAGTAATAAAATTTTCAATGGGGGAATTATTTAATGAATCTTCCCATCATATGGGTCATTTTACATCAAACATGTGCAATTATATGATATAAAGGTTTAAATAGTTTTATAAAACATTTATAGAAATATATTCATAAATATTATACCTTTTAGTGTAATTTTATGACGACATTAAACTGATTTATTAATAATATTGTGTTCTTTTAGTTATTACAAGTGCATTCATTTCTGGGATTACATGGTCAGTTCATTGTTGATTTTCTGATAGAATGGAATAAAATACAATTTATATTCTGAAAATACCTAATTATAGACATCCTATATTTCTAAATAATGGAAATATCAATGTTTTTGAAACTTAATCCTTTTGATTTGATTAGGGATTTGGATTAAGGATTTTGAGACAAGAAAACGAGATATTGTATTGAGAGTTTCGTTTCCATAGAGTTCTTCTTTAAAGAATGAATTATTTGATCTCACCAGTGGCATTAAAACATTTCTCATTATTCATTATTTATCAATGAAATATTAATGATGAAAACTTGGCTGGGTTGTTTGAACCAAAATTTTTATTACCCCATAACATACATGAATATTTTTTTAAAAAAACTGATTCACATGTCAATGTTTGATTTATGGACCTTGTTTTATCGTCATACAAATATGAATTCATAATGTTTTGTTAAAATGAGGTTAATTTTGAGATTTTTAACTTACTCATCAAATAGATCATGGATAATATGAAAAATAGTTGATGTCCATATATTTCTTGGGGTTGTGTGCTTTTATTCCTTAATTCCTCAAACATTCATCATCAATATTTTATTTTTCTTATTTTTCAACAAGACCTTGAAACCAATCATCATGATATCAATGTTTAGTGTAATAAAAAATTCTTACGAATTTGGAATCATGATACATGTTATTATTTTTGTGAGGTAATTATTACTGATGATCATGTTCATTTATTCTATGTTTATTGTTCACGGGATGGTGAATCTGTGATGTGGAATGATGGGAATCAATATGCAAATTGATTGGTGGAGTAAAATTAGCCACATGTGATATCCTAGCCACAATCAGTCCCATACTTGAGATACATAAGAATATTCCGTGATGAAATCATATGAATCACTAGCTTTGTTGAGACATGTAGATCATTGTGGATTTTTGTATGAAAATTCTATATTAGATGGTGTGTAGTTTAGTTTTCAACATGCTCGGTGGTCCACATTTTACAATGGATATGATTACCTATACAGATAAAAATAAAATATAGAAAAATAAATGTGTGAGTTTATGATGTAAATATAACATGTTCCTAAAGGGTATAATAGCCTGACCAGGTGCACAATTATGTCCAGGTAGTTAGAGACGACCATTTAGAGAGGCATGGATACGATACTCAGATATTACTATAGCACAAGAGCATGCCCATATTTCTCAAGCATGGAATGTGACCCTTGGAATGAATAGAGAACCTATGCACCAACATTGTACCCTGGTATGGCTAGAGAACACAATCACAAGAAAAAATATATTGGCACTAACCTAAGGAATCATACACACCCAATCCCGTTGGGACATATTGTGGAGTCCTGATGCATGCCATGTACTTCTTCTAGGCAAGGATGTGGTTTCCAAACACTTCATCATGTGATATTTTTTTTGTTCCCATAGTGTATTATAATGACGAAATAATGGTTAATCACATAATACATATAGAATGGGATGTCATGTCTATGATTTTTTCATATAAATTTTCAATTATCCATATATGTGGGAATGGATTAATCCAATATCATTCCTCCATATATTGGTAGATATGTCATGTTACTTACTATCAGGGCCTGTGATCCCAATATTAGTGGTGAAATATGAGTATAGATAGTTATCCACCATAGGCACAGTGTGTAATACTCTATCATTGTATAGATATACTAATTTTTTCATTTAAGGTCTCTTCATGGAATAACCTAATGAGAACGAACACTCTGATGACCAGAATAAATGTTAATATTACACATGGAGGATGTTCTCCATAAATAGAGATAACTTGACGACTTGATAGTAATATGAGAGAGGAATTATAGCTGTGACCGTAATTTGAGAATTGGTTTTTATATTCAGTATATTTGGGATTATGATATACTTTTTATGAGTTAAATCACTCATGTTCATTATTTATGTATTGTGATTTCTGGATTTCCTACAATGAAAGGATATACTTATAGAGTCTTGTTCCCTTACAACATGTTCCATGTCCTATACCAATGGAAGATCAAATGATAAATTCCTTAGTGAACTAATGGGATGTGTAAGAATGTGGAACATGAAGGACCATAGTTGGATCCAAGATTTTCATTTCACATTATTCCTCTCATTATTCATAATATGGACACTTTTACTATATTGGAAGGATAATAGTTGTCCCATAATTCTTTCTATTACATATTTCATAATCTTATTAGGGATTTAGTTGTATTCATATAGAAAGGAATCAACTATATAATTTCATAATAGATTATATATGTTAATGGAGATGTGTGAGTGTGTACATGTGACAAATAAAAAGGCCTGAGGTTTTTTTTGTATTCTATATTATTATTAGTCTTAATATCATGGACTATTATTGGATAATAATTTTCTATCATGTGACTTATCACTATCTTAGTAGGAACTGGTTGGTCAGTTCATGATAGATTGTTATTAGAGTGATGGGTATACTAAGTGATAGTTTTCTTGGTTGTATAACTATGATATCTATTTTCAGATTTGCAGATAGATTGTTAATGTGCCTTGAGTTCATCCCTATTTCTAGGGAACTATTTCTTAGTATCATGCATAATGTATCTATTCACAGGTATTATGATGACATTATTGATAAAAAATGTCATATATGAACTATTTTTATGGAAAACATGTCACATCTATGTTTTTATTTTTATATTGTTTCCTTTTTATTTTTTACCTATCATTTCCCATGGGTTCCAATTTTAGATTTAGAGAATAATGGAAAATTATTGGAGGACAGACTGTGGAACATAGTTGGCACATGGTAAGTTAGAATTAAGCACCAAAACCTATGTAACAATGCAGTAAAATATAAAAAAAACCCCACATCCATTGCACGACTGTGTACCCTATCCCAAAAATGTGCGAATGGACAGAGTGTGGAGCAGGATTTACCACACGGTTTATTAAATAGTGCAGAAAAATTGTACTCATTGTATAGGTCATTATATTTTTTTTACTATTTTTCCTTTTTATTATTTTACACCCATTCCTTTCATATTCTTTCCCATTCATGAATTTCTTCCATTAGATCTTCGCTAGCTCCCCTATCTCTCCTCAAAACACTTTTTTGAGGTGGATTCGGTGGGTAAAGTTCACAATCCGACATGTATGTGTGTGCTTCTATGTTTTTTTCCTTATTTTTAGGGGGTTTCCCTCCTTTCCTTGGTAAATATTCCTCCATCATCTAGGTATTATTTATTAGAGTTTTATATTGAGTATTTGGGTTCGATTTTCTTTATTAGGGTTCATTTTTTCTTGTTGATAGTGCAATTAAAGAGAGGGTGGAGATTCACACCAATTATTGGTGTTTTTTCACTCCAAATGTTGTTGATTCCATACTTAACCATTCTATTATTAATTTTTAATTCTTTCATGATTATTTTTGACATTTTATGATTAATATGTCTGTTGATAAAGTATTTTGGAAGGATTGACAATCTTTTTTGTTTAAAAATGGATTTTATATATGAAATTTGGTATGTTCATTATCTAAAACATTGTTTTGTCTCATGGTAGTGTTTTAAAAATTTTGTAACTGGTTTATTAAATTATATAAGAGATGAGAATCCAGTTTTCATATTCTCTTGTTGTGCATTGTATTTTAAAATAATTTTTTGTGCATTTTTGGTTAAAATTACTTGTTTTTCTTCTGGAAGATGTCATATAAATTGATTAAATTGTTCATTAAACAATGAAAGGATGAGAAACGTGTTTGTGAATTGTTCTGTTGTGGGTATTATTTTAAGAAAGAATTGTGGTCTAAAAGTGAAAGCATTATGTGTAATTTTTTCTTCTGTTGATGAAATGTGTGCGTTCTGTTATGTAACATGTGAAACATGATTGAGCATAAAAGGGAAGCCCATGACTCTCTGTGGGAATAATTAGAAAAGTATGTGAATGATTTGGGAACTGATACAACCCAGTTTCACATAGCGTGATTGATTATTGAGACACTAATTAAACATGGATAAAAATTTGAGATGACTATAATTATGTATTTTTCTCCTCTCTAGTGGATCAATCACAAGAAATAAATTGGCAGTGGTTTATATGAAACATTTCACCATGATATGAGGTACCCAGTCTCCCATTTCCAGCTACATCATTGGTAAAATTTTCTTGAGTAATGCTCATTCTATATATTACACTCAGCCATGGCATATGTTATGAATGGTTTTTAATTTAAGAAGAAAGTTTCTCTTATTTAAATATGATTTGTTGATGTTGATTTTCATATGAGGTTTCATTCCTAAATGTTTTTTCTCATTTATAATTTATTTCCATAATATTTTAAAAAGAACCTCTATTTTATAAAAACATGAAAGATATTATTATGATAATGTTTATAGCATAGAATGTTCTAGTGGGTGGAACCCTACTCAGTATAATCTCACATCCTATTTACACCTTTGAGGAGTATTCAGGCATGGTAATGATTAACTGAGGTAAGGTAATGACCTTAAGAAATGGTGGATCGGGTTTTTAGAGGTTCATTTTGTTGTGTTGGTGTAGAGATGGATTGATGGTGGTTCCCCCTTTATATGTAGAGGTTTTAGTGACAAATGTTTTGTATTTTTTTTGTAGCCTTGTTTAGTGTTGACTTAAAACCTGTATCTCAATTCGGAAAATTATTTTAAGGCTCTATTGGATTGAGATTTTATATTTTATATTTATTATGTTTGGTTTTTAAGTATATATAATTATTGGTAAAACATTTTCACTCATTATATAGTATACCTGGGAACATGTGCCCACTCATGGGGAATGGGATCTCCCTTCGAGCCATGCCACAGTCTTGGTTGGGAAGCATATTTGATAATGAATAGGTGTTGTTTAGGGAAAAATTGTATCATTGTGACGATTAGTAAATTGGTTTATTTTTGGGATGATTCTGGTTAGATAAGAGCTTTAAATATTTGGTAACAAGGTTCTAATTGTGAGTAGGTTGTATAGCCAACTCACCTAGTGATGGACCTCGAGTCTCAATGGGATGTCATTATTTTTTTAATTCTACTCTAGGCGCCACACGTAGGATACAAACTATAAGTTAACATTGCATGCGGGTGAAGTGGTATGGCCATTACGATTTTTATATGTTTAATTTATTTATCAGTGATGTTAGTATTGAAAATCACCATTCATATTGTAGTAATGATTTTTCTAATGACTATTTCTTTTGGAAGATACATGAATCCATAAAAAATTCTTTTGAAAATAATGTATGAATCCAGAGAGTGTTCTCCCACACTTCATTATCAGCAGGTGGTGGAAGTTATGGATCAGACTATTAGGACTATGGGGAAGGTAGCATGTAATATTTCATGCCTTGTTAGAGGAGATGAATATAGTCATTGGATTGAAAAATAAAATGAGTTTTCATGAATAATCCAACTTATTTACAATGTACCATGGTGCCCCAAGAAGAGGTTGAATGGATTGATAATACATAGGGAAAGTTTTAATAACTTAATACTCATGATAATTCCAATGTAAAAAAGAACTCATTCTTATTACATGTTAACAATCGAAGGTGGTGGGACTTAGTTTTTCAAGATGGGATGTGCGAGAAGATGAGCTATGAAACATTTCATGGATATCATCAATGAAATGTACCATCCTCAGGACTTCACCTATTCAAGATCCTATGAGTTTATGAATATCATTAGGGGAAACCATTTAGTGATGGATATACCAACCATTTTGATGAATTGGTCAGGTATGACCATGAAATAATCTCAAAAATGCTGATAAAGTCTCAGAAGTTCGAATGTTTTTTCTGATATGAGATATAATCTTAGGTATTCCTACACAAGATGAAGACAAATTCATAAGTAGTTGATCTAGCATGTATAGTGGAGATTTACCACAATGGATGGGATGGCTCCACTATATAAATTTTAGTTATTTGCAATGAAATTTCATCTGAGAAGAAGAGGATATAGAATGAGAATATAGGAGAGGATGTGGTAGTTCAAACCATCCTTCTAGTAAATCATCATCGCTGACTTATGAATCTCAGTCTATTGAGTTCCATTAGTGCAGGAAGGTAGGGATCATCTAAAAATTTAGTAATTTTACACATAATATTTATCAAAGATGTACATTTATGATGAATTTTTATCATTTTAGTAAGGAAACATGCCTATACCATTGTTGGGATAGATGTATAGATTCCAGGGGAGTGAAATTTTAGTTGGATCAAACCAATAGGGTGGGATATTGGTTTGGTGGTCATTGTGGAAATTACAAATCATATTCAAGGTAGATATAGTTTATGTTTGAGACAAAGGGGAGCCGTCATTCTCATGCAAGGACTATGTATCTTCATGATGTGCACTAGGTACCAGTGGGAAAAGATGTATGGACCTCTATAGGTCAACGTACCATTCTGATTGAAAATTATATAGATGTTATTTTATTTGATATCAGTCCTACTGTTTCCTTTTCTATACCTTTTTTTTTGAATTTATTGACATTTTTAACCAAGATGATGTATTTTGAAATGGAGTTGGAAACTCCATTTTGGGTGAAGAAGAATGGTATCAGGTACGCATCTTGTGCTCTCTCTGTGTTAGTGGTTGTGATGGAATGGGACTTCCAGGTTTTGTATAGGGATAATTTCTTTGTTATCCTCATCATATATTGGGTAGTGTGCTTCTATGTTCCTATCGATTGTTATAGGTGATGAGATAGTTTCCTCAAACCTTATGGGAGTCCTCAAGATTTTCTTGTGGAATGTGATCATCAGTCGGGTCATGTAGGGCCTCCACACCCAGAGTTGGGAAATCAATTTACATTGTTATCATCGATCGTAATGGTGGATGACAAGGGTTTCCCAAATGGTTTATTACCTCCTATAGTGGATGAGATCCTAGGGGTATTTCAATATGAATTTTCAGGGTTACCCATAGAGCGGGATTTATAGTTCACAATTGATATAGTGTTAGGAAAACAACTTATATCTATTACCTCTAATCATACATCCACCATTGAGGTGATTTAATGATGGAAATAGTTGGAGGATATAAAATCTAAAGGGTTCATTTGACAGAGCGTCTCTCTATGGGTCTCCCTAGTCATCTATCCTATGAAGGTCGAGGGATCTATCTAGTTATATGTTGATTAATATAAGATGAATAAGGCAACCATCACGAAAAAGTAACGTTTTTCCCTAACTGATGACTTGTTTGATAAGAAGAATGGGTGATAGTGTTTTTCCAAGATATAATTGTATTCCGACTTCCACCATGTTTTTGTGATTGAGGTGGAAATTTTGTGATGACATTTCAAAGTATGTATGATCACTTTGATTACTTGGTTATGCAATTCAATTTGGAAAATGATATAGTAATATTAGTGGAAGTCATGAATAGGGTGTTCCACCAATATCATGAATCCTTCATTTTGGTATGAGTTGATGAAATCCTAGTCTACTTTGGATCTTGTAAAATAATGAGCATCGTTTTCAGATCATGTTGGTCACTTTGCAACATCATCGCCTCTCTTAAATGTTTTCGAATTTCACCTTTTTTATTAGGGAATTGATGTTTTGATTCCATATTATTTAAAAGAAAGGGGTTTTGCTGGAGCTCGATAAGATCAATGTAGTTATTTCGTGGGATCAGCCGAAGAATGTTTTTGAGATCAGATGTTTTATTTGATCTAAAGGGTTTTTGTAGGAGGATTTATCATAGTTTCACTCATCATTATTCATCCATGAATTCACTCACCCGAATATGGGTGAAGTTTTAATGGATCATTGAATTCTAGGAATCAATTTAGGAGATGAAGTGGTTATTGACTACAAAACGTATTTTGATCATTCTATAATATTGGATGGGATATGTGATTAATTGTGAATTATCAAGTAAATTTCTCAGTTGTGTGCTCATGAACGATGATCAGGTGCTTTCCTAAGTCTCTCCCCAATCTCTAACCACATAAACAAAATACTCGACCCTTGACATGGAATTTCTATCAGTGATGAATTAACTGGAGAGATTGGGTTGTTATCTATTTGGGGAGAAATTTTTGGTCAATTATGATCATAAAATTATTTCATTCATATTTCCAAAAAAAATTAACATGATGTAACACCATTAGATCAATTATTTTATGGTGTTTAACATTGATATTAGATATGTCCTAGAAATGGGTAATTTGGTGGATTACCCCTTGAGGAAAAAGTTTCTGGTGAAGGATTTGAGGATGTCTAGTGATAAATAGTTAGTGATGGGTATCTATTCTGAGATGAACATGGAAGATTCTTAGAAAAATGGAGGTATATTCTTGGAAATTTTTTTGTTGAACCCTATTTTGTAGTTGATTCTGTGAGAGTAGCATGGTGATAAGCTATAAAAGAATTCCTAATATTTTCCCAATAGTTGGGAGACATATTGTGATTGGAAGTTATCTATTGAAAGAATAATGTTTTTATGGGGAATTTTGTAGTGTCGTTGTCTCTAAGGGAGGTGGTGATGTAATATGACCACTAACCTTAGTGGTCTATTCATCCTGGAGCTCCCAAAATATATTATGATATACACTGAAAATTATATTTATTAGTCTTTAGGAAGGACACAACTTATTTCATATCAAGGCACTATATATGCTAGTAGGTAAAAGAAGGTAATCACATGATCTCTGATATGATTCGTCCATTACCTATTCATACATGTATGTGGGATTAGATCACAATAAATTTCATCATTGGCTTGCCTCTTACACCACAGGCAAGGGACTCCATTTGTCTGGTAGTCGACTATTTGACCAAATCACCCCATTTAACTCCGATCAAACATTAAGATAAAATGAATGACCTGGGACAATTATATGTTTAGGAGGTGGTAAGGATTAATCCTGTGACACTATAAATTATTTCATATAGAGACCATTACTTTGCCTTGCGATTTTTGGAAGGCGTTCAAAAGGAATTTGGGTAACAGATTATGATCAGTACGGAAAACCCTCATCAACCCAATATGTCAGGAGGATTGGGAAAATCAAATTATAGACGACTTGATTTGTTCATGTGTTTTAGATTTTGGAGGATTGTGTGATATCCATCTGGTGTTGGTATAATATTCATATAACAATAGTAACCATTCATAAATAAAAATGCTTCCATTTTAATTTCTTTATGGTCCGACATGTTAGCCTTCTTTATGAACGGATGAAGTAGGAAAGACATCACATTCTGGGACAGAGTCTTGCGAAGGATACATCTATGAAATTCATGTTTATCTAGCATTATTTATTGATAGCATAGAGACACTTGAAATCTTATACCAATATGAGGGGTCAAGATCTTGATTTTTCTTTGGGTGATTATGTATTGTTGAATGTGGCCCCATGCTTGCATCATTATCAATTAGGAATGTATGGAATGCTAATGCCATAGTCTTCCAGACCATTTGAAATCACTAAGAAGTTTGGGATATTACTATACCATTAAGCCATTCTTTATTAGTTGAAACTAAGTAATTAAGTATTTCATGTATCTCTATTAATGATGTATAATCATGATCTATCCTATATGTTGAATTTTTTAGATTTTGAGATAGCACTAGATTTATTAGTGTTTTAATATTCAGTGAGAATAGTGGATTCCCTGGAGGGGTTTCTTCGGAAGTATCCTACTCCATTGGTCTGTGTAATTTGGTAGAATGGGAGTGATTTTTATGGGATGATGGAATAGATTTCATAGGTTGAGCAAGATTATACATTTATATTTTTTTTGATAAAGCATTATATTGATTTTTTTAGGGTGGGAAATTTTCATGGTGTGGGGAATTGTCACATCAGTGTTTTAATTTTTAGATATTTTCAACATTATTTTTTATCTATATTTTTTCCCAATGTTACATTTTATGTTTTGGTGAAAAATGAAATTTTTTGGTTGCCAAACACAGGAGCACAATTGGAACACAATTAGTGGGAACTATGCAACCAACCCAGGTAACCATGCGGTAGAAGGAAAAACATACCACATGACCTCCTCATAGATTTTTGAACGATATCATAACAATGATACCGGATAGATCATAGAATACAATTTCCCACATAGTTTATTAATCTATGTGTACCACCAGTGTGTGTTTTCCAATTCATAAACAAAAATATTTTTTAACATTTTACACATTATGTATTTAACAATTATTCCACCACTCTTTTCCCCCATTTAGTATTTTCACACGTTGGAGTTTATTTGTATCCCCTAACTCTACTAGACACCCATTTTTTAAGGGGATTGGGGTGGTGGACATCATGATCATTCATGTAAGTATGTTCTTGCATCATTTCATCAATATATTTATTTCTCCCATCTTTTATTGTGGTTTTATTTTTCTAGTAGATAGAGTTTCATTATTAAGGAATAATTGTGTGTATTTGTGTTCTATATTCAAGATTACAGTTAGTTTTTTCATGATATTGGTGTACTGTAGGTGTAGGTGGAGAGTCAAACTTATTTCTAGGAAATTTGACACTAACGAAAGGTCATTCCATGCTTAACCATTATTTGAGTGATTTTTTAATCTTTCCGGATTATTCAAGATAATTATATTATTAATATGTTGGGTGTGAATGTGGTTATTTATAATACCTGAAATGAAATTGTTCTGAAAATGGTTTTTATATAAGAAATGTGGTATGTCCCTTATGAAATTCCTTCTTCTATATCTTGGTAGTGTTTTTAAATTATGAAATTGTTTTATTAAATTATGTTCGGGTTGCGAATCGTGTTTTGATATGATGTTGGTGTGAATTTGATTTGAAAATAAGATTTTTGGTGCATTTTGGTTTAAATTACTTAAGGTGTTTTTTAAAATAGTTAAATAAATTTATTGTATTGTTTAATAAATTATTTAAGGCATGTGAAACTTGTTTGGGAATGGTTTTGGTGTTCGTATGATTGTAAAATGGAATTTGGGTCTACATGTGGTGGTAGATGATGTGTAATAATTTTTTTGGTTGATGAAATATGAAATTGGAGTTATTTAACATGTAAAACAAGAATTATCGTAAATTTTAATCTTTAGTATCTATGTGGTAACACTATGACAATTATTCTATGGAATTATTAGTGGATACAACAAATTTCCACTTAGAGGGATTGATGATGAAAATAATAACTAAACATGGATGATGATTTTAGACCATAAGAATTTGGGATGACGCTCTTCTCTAGTGGCTCATTCATGATAAATATGTTTGATATGGATTTTATGCCACATATCACTGATATAGAAGATACCTAGGGTCCCATTCCTAACTACTGTCAAGGGGTATTTCACATGACCTATGCACATCGACTATATTATACACACCATCAACATAAGGTATATTTGGTTGGTAGTTTGAAATGAAACAATGTTTTCATTAATGTTTATTTCATTATATTTTTTTTTCATTTAATTTTTCATTCTTAATGTGTTTTTTAGTTATTGTTTATTTCCAAAAATAATTTACAATGATCTCCTTTTCATAAAAACATGCACAAAATTCGTATTATATTGTGTATTTCATTGAATTATGTATTGGGTGGAATCCTACTGAGATTATGCTCAAAAAATACATATTAATATGGGTTTATGTAGACTAGGTAAGGTTTGACACGGGTAAAGGAAATGAATTAGGAGATGGTGGTTTGGGATCTCAGAGGATAATCATGGTGTAGTGTAGTGGGGATGGCATTAGGGTGGTTTTTCCTTTCCAAGTTGTGGGAATTTTTATATACTTGTGGATCCTATTTTTATAGCATAGTTTGGTTTTAACATAAACATTGTAACTCAATTAAGAAAATTGTTTTAGGTCTGTTTGTTTGGAAGTTTCTAATTTGGTTTATTTATTATTGGTGGTTGATTAATACATAAAAATTTAGTCGAGTCATTCCCATGGATTATTTATGACACCTGAGAACTTATTCCAGGCCTTGGGGATAGGTAATTCCCTTATGTCCTTATAACAGACTAGGTCAGCCATCGGTTTGGATAACAACCCAAATTGGTTTATGAAAAAACCAAATTTCATTCAACATATAACAGTGATTTGTGGTTTCCATGTCTTTCAAAAGTCGACTAAATAAATACACTATTCAATCATGGTACGTCTTGTAAATTTAATGATTCTCCCATGACGAAAACCTGACAGGATTCCATATTATGAATATGTGGATTATAAGAATATTGATTAAAATTATGTTCAACATCATTCATTAAGGGATGTTCATCTAGGTGGTTTTCTGGCCACACATATATCTTTTGAGATGAAATATCTCATGATAGTATCACTAAATGATTTAAAAAATCTAATCACACTGAAGTAGATGGGAAACTGATAACTTTATGGTTTTGGGTGGGATGTTACGCCTAGAAGTATATGAATATCGAAATGTATTAGGATATGTTTTTGTTATTGTTAGGTCCTCTGTAGATTATCTGGTGGTCCGAACAGTGATGTTTTCTCATGTATATAAATGTAGATGGTCAAATCATGTCATTTATATGTATTATTAAATGACTCTCAATTGATAATAGTCTGATCATATTTTTAAAGAGGTGTTCTATATATATACATATATATGTTATTTATAGAAAGATTTAAGGATCATATATTGATATGGAAGAGAATCAAGAATGTTTTATAGTATTATTTTAGTTCCAAAAACATTTCAAAATTATGAAATACATGATTATTGATGTCTATATTTAGAAGTAAAACTTGTATCTTGGAATTCACATAAATAGCTAGTTTGGATTGCAATATTTTTCAATACTTCTTCAATGGAGTTGTTGATCATTCCTCGGGTGTGAAGAGATTTCATGTTGAGTACACCACAATAGTTTGTTCTAGTAGTAGAAACTATAGAGATGATATGGTGGTTAATGGTTATCTACAGGATGATCTGAGATCTAGGAATGAGGGTAATTTCTAAAGAATGTTCTAGGGTTGAGGGTATAAACATTAGGGTCTCACTGAAAGTTTAGTAAACTGAGGGAGATGAAGTGTTAGTTTATTATGGATGGATAATTTTCACATAGGATTTCAAAAACGTCCATGAGAAAACTATGGAGACATTCCATAAAAAATTGAGGAACTGACTAAATCTACAAGGTCCATATGGTGGTGTAAATGGATGAGTTATTGGAAAAGTTGTGGGAGGTGTCCAATTGATTCATTTTTTCCACTACCACCACTAGGTGTTCCAAAACTAGATTAGGGATATGGTTTTTGAGAATAAAAAAAATTGTAAATAATATAGGATTAAGACCAATAGGCTCTTAGAATGTTTAATTTTATAATATATATCATCCAAACATTAGAAAAATTAATGTTAAATATTTTCATGAGAGAGTATTTTATTTTCACATCCCTCATTCGATATATAAATATTCCACTATAGTATTTTGCTCAACCATGTCATTGGGAGGTTCCTATAAGAATAATATTCTTCATTCATATATTTATTTCCATAGTGTGCACAAACAAATGGAGGAGATTTAATTGTATAGTATATTTTCATTGATTTCTGGAGGAATTATAGGTAAATTATTTGTATATAATTTCCCTCTATAGTTCATTTAAGGATTGAATATTTTAGGTGGAGGCTGGGGTGATTCCTTGTTGATTAGAAAATTTCATCCTCCAATATTGATAATGAATTTAATATATAGTGGGCTGTGTTCATGTGATGTAAAATAAATTTCATTACCCATAAGTTGGATATTATTTCACATTGAGATGTATATTTTATACAATTAACCATTATGAAAATGTGGTGGTGTATAAAGACATTTTCATTCATGATTATCCCTACTTTGTTTGTTCAATATCAGTAGGTTCATGATCCAAATGACTGCTTGAATATCTACGCCCTTCTATCAGATGACTATAACAAATATTAATTACAAATTGGCAGATTTTAAGTGGAATGGTTGTGTTTAACCAGCTAT
Source organism: Viscum album (assembly GCA_963277665.1). Classification (NCBI taxonomy): domain Eukaryota; kingdom Viridiplantae; phylum Streptophyta; class Magnoliopsida; order Santalales; family Viscaceae; genus Viscum; species Viscum album. The sequence goes on along the minus strand of OY728151.1, from coordinate 662,570,909 downwards.
GTCACCCAAGGAATCCCCTGCATTGTACAAAAATAATAAGGATGGGAAAATGTGGTTATGATTTGAAAATATAACATAAATTATATGATCATCATGAGGAAGTATCCATTAATGAGAATTGTTGACCATTTCAACGGGTTGAATTGAGTTAAGTGGTTCTATAATATTTATCCCATGATGATCTATCACATGCTCTGGGTTTTATATGAAGAGATACCAATGATGGAACTGTGAGGTCATTATAGTCACTATGAGTGCTTGTGGATTCCAATTACAATGAGGAAAAACACAATAGTGTAATTTGTACTTGAAAACCATATCATTTAGCCCATCGTGGACTGGTTCATTGTAGCCTTATAAATGAAATTCTGGATAATTCATCGTTAGAGGAGTATCACATGGGAAATTTGAGGTTGGTCTTGTTCGTAGAAGATGAGAGAAAATATTATTGAACTCTATTGATGAGACTACTCTAGATTTGATGAGTACCAATAGTAGTACATGTCATATAATATGTGGGTGTGGAAATTCACCCAGAAAAGGATCAGTTACTTTTATCAAGTTATCCACCTAATATTATTACTGAGGTGTTGATCATTTATGGGTTGGGATGATATTATAGAAGATTATTTAATGATTTATCTATTTTTCCACAATATAATTCTTTGAAAAAAAATTATAATTTTAAATGTATAGGGGGTGCCTTATTTATTTTCATGAGTTATAGTAGGAAATCATAAGAAATTACATCTTGAGACTGCTATAGAAAGGGGTGAGTATGTAATGTTTTTTGATACCATTATAATTGGGCAAGGGATTATTATAATATATAGGAAGGAATTTATTATCAATCAGTAATGTTAGATAATACACTATGTGACAATAAAGACCCATGATTTATACATAGTAGAATTTGTGATTTACCTAATGGTACATCTACTCTACCTCATAGGTGAGTAGTTTATTAACCATTCATAATGTAACACCCCAAGCTTCTACGGTACGCTTCTCTTTGAATAATGAGATAGTGTGTGTTGTACGCAACACCGAGTTCTAACAACCAATCAAACTAGCCGTTATGAATAGTAATACCTACTTTTTAAAATTATATATATTTTATATTTCAAAATGGACTTCATTTTTGGATTTGGAATATCTAATTTAGCCTAAGGTGAAATTTTGGTTCTTTCCGGATAACTTTCATATTTTGATGAATAGTGAAAATTACTAAATTTTAATTAAAAACAACTTTTTTAATCAAAATAATTAATAGTGATAAATTATGAATTTTAGTAGTTTTAAAGTATATCTAGAATATATTTTTACCATTTAATATAATGTTGTTCATTGGACATAATTTTACAATTAAACCGAACATAAACAAGTGTCAATCTTTTGATAGTTATTATCTCTTAAAAACACACTTTTTGTATTGACAGCGGGAATTAATTTTAAATTAATTTCATCCACTTCTGTGTTTTGAATTTAGGAAAATGGATTCCATATTTGGAATTAGGATGTTCAAATTGTGTAAATAGGTAACTTTTATTTTTAAACATTTTGAATAATTACTGCGGTAAATATTTTATTTACCATGGTTAAGGGTAAATCCGGTAAATAAGGGTAAAACAATAATATTATAATAATACTAAATTACCCTAAAACGTGTCTTAACCCTATTGGTTGATACATGGTCGACCATGGGCATCTTTGGGTCGATTTCAGGACCCCATGGATCCACTTGTAAGTGATAATGACACTTTATTTTAATTAAGTTAAAATGAATACAAAAATGACACAAGCATATATCTTTTAGAAAAACAATTGTTACATAGGTTTATATATGTTGGATTTTAGATTATAAATATTCATTATAAAGATAAAAAGATTTCCTACATAATGATATTTTATTTATAATTTTTAGACATTAAATAATTTATTTTATTTATGACACAATGATGATGCAGTAATTACTATAATAGTGAAAAATTAAAATAATTGATATTATAAATACCCAAATAAATATAATATGAAACTTTTAATGAATTAAACTAATTTTAGAGGATAATATGATATATTATGATTTATTTAATTGACTTTTTTCGAAGTAATCAATCTGTTATGAGTTTCACAAAAATCAACTATTGAATAGTGTCAAAATTGACATAAAAGAGTTCTTAAAACAAATATTATATTATTAATTGATATTAAATTCCTAAAAATCTAAGGTTCGGCCAAAATACTTATATCATGATAGGTTCATCATTAATGGACTACTTGGGGGGTCTCTTGAAGTATATAGTAAGTTTATTAACCATATTATATAAAAATACAAAGAGACATTGTAAAAGTGAAACTAATTAACATAGAGTTAATACTTAAAGATATGGTTAATATAAGTACCCAAACCTGTCTAAATTCGATTTGTTGAGTGATTTTCGAACTATCCCCACCTTAGCCTTTGAATAATCTACTTTGGAGCCATTAGAAACCGAATATGAATTTATTATAAATTAATATTTCTAGCTTTTCCAAAGGTGCCCCTCACCCCTCTTATAAAAGGGCACTCTTCCTTCTCATTTATTCACACCTTCAAAGCCTTTTGGTTCGGAAAAACTCTTCCCAAATACTCTCAAAACATCCCTCACTACAACCTAGAGGCCTTAGTTTGATCATAAAGCCAACCTAAGGAGCCCTTTTGATCAAATCAAAAGGAAGAACCCGAAGAAGAGGTAATGTTTTCACCACCCCTTTTCAAGTTCCTTTCTTCTTCCACTTCTTCATTCTTTGTTCTTACCATTCTAAAATATTAACTCCAGTATCTTACATATACTGTGATGTTATTATAAATATGGTACAACCATATTCAGTATTCTATCCACCCTTTGAATAACATGTCACCATACGTGTGTACGTACGGCTTACCGTCTCCACGTCGTGGTGTAATTGTTATTCAATATATTATTATTGGGATGGGTATAATAATGATGTTAACTCATGTAAATAATAAATATAACATGTTAATTATTCTGTATATATGATATACCATCCATTTATATATTACTTTAATATCAAAATAATGATATTGTCGCTCGTGCGTACGTACGGACTACCGTCTCCACGAACGCGATAAGGTTCATTCTCCATCGTATCCATTCAAGTATAATTATCATTTGATGATTTAAAAATGATTTTTAAGGACTTGATATCATTCTGGATATGAATAAGATACAACAAACATGGCTTATGTAACAAAACATATAAAAGAAAATGAGTAAGTTAACACCCGAAACGACGATAATTCTATGATATTATTAACAAATCAATGTTAAAAGATCATATATGATATCATATTAATATATATGATTCTTGTATAATTTAATAACAATTATTTAACCATTATACATGAGGTTAACCTACCCCAACCAAGGAAAAATACAAGGTAAGGGTTATTTCACAATCTCTTCATTATCTGAGGTTGTTTATACGTATTAATCTACTGGGATTTCTTTATCATCCACATCCATGTTTCTTCGAAATGTATTTCAAAACATATTTATTATTTACAAGAATATGGGTTAAAGTCATTTATACCCTTGTTTGACTTTTTATAAGAAGTTTATAAAGGAATCTTTCCGTCGTTTTCAAAACAAGGTCCTTTTTAACCTTTTCGACAGAATTAAGGTAAGAATGTTTTTTTAACTTATACGGCGGGTGCGGCTATTTTCTGCCGTTATAAAATCTTCAAAGCTTCCCTTACAAGATTATAAGAATATTTTCAAAGAAAATGTTTTATTTTATATGGATCTTAAATGATTTCAAAATAAAAGGAGATATTTCTTTAAAAAGAATTTTGATTTCATCTATGTCAACATCCTTTGATGGATTTTAAGATTATTTGAAGTTGATTTATTATGATACAAAACTTCTAAATTGTATTGAAGGTTTTGTGATATGTTTGACTGTGGATTTGCTATTTTTATACCATTCATAGTTTATGGTGAAAGTATTGACATTTCGTATGCTAGTTTTAATACGAATGTTTATGTTATGTTTAAACCTTTCCATATGGGAATGCATTGGACTTAATATGTGACGGGTGGAGCCCGCTATAGCTCCTCGATGCATCGGTAGGTCTCATGAGACAAACTAGTGTCTTGGCACAATGCCTTGACAAAATCTTATTTGTAGTCTTGGCACAAGGCCTTGGCTATGTGGTTACGATAGTCTGGCATTATGCATTCCATCATTATGAATGTGGTTATTGATTTTGCATGTGATTATTCGATTAGTAGAATAACCATGTGAATAAGTAAATGGAATTATCTCATTTTATTTATGCCATACTATGTTAAAAGTTCATGTTTAAAAGGCTTTTATTTTAGTTATACATTGCCTTAAATGTTTATTCTTATTTATGAAAGATTCTACTATATTGTTATGCTTACTGGGCATTTGAGCTCACCCCTTTTCTATGTTTTATTTTTCCCAGGAAGTGAAGAAGTAAATTATGAATGACCTGCAGGGATATTATGTGGGGATATGAGTGTGGATTATGGATACAATATGTTGTTGTAGTAGTTTTTCATTTTATGATGTAATGTAAGACTTATGAATATATCTAGTGTTTCCAAGACTACTAAACCAATCGGTGTTTCGAGATTTGATCTTTCTTGTGGTCATACCAATGTTATGTAATAATGCACCAACTCTGGGTAACTGGGGTCGGGGCGTTACAGTTGGTATTAGAGGAAGTTTACTACAAACCTTGGAAGCTAGATTTAGATAAACTCTAATTAGAGCACGTAGACCTAAGATGAACTTTGAGGATTAGTATAGAAGATCTTCCTAGAATTTTGGTATTGTAGAGATTTTGTGAGTTTTCCGAGCAATAAATCCATGTCTGGATACGAGCAGGTAGAGGCGGCTCTGGCCCAGATGTACCTAGGGGTAAAACTTGAAAACACCGCTTTGAGCTAGACTCGAACGGGAACTGGTGCACGACAACGGGCCTTGCTGCACTCTTGGTTACGAAACTCCCAGGGGATATGCTTAGGATAACTCTCATTTTTCTTTACAAATCATTTTGAAGGGATTATGAGTATATACTTCCTCAAAGAAAACATTCTTATGATTATGGATTATATCCATAAATAGTTCAATTTATGTTAAGTGTTTTATAAGTATGGGATTATGTATTTTGATTCATAAACTGATCTAGTTTATGCCATTGTTTAGAAATGGTGCCTAGTAGATGAAATGGAAACTGTATCAATGCACGCACTCCATGTAGGGATTTCCCTCCTACTCAAGATAATTATAGTGGAGCTGGTGATGCAAGTGGAGCCGATCAGCTAATCACCATACTGGGACAACTTACTCAGGTTATGAATAATAACCTTACCCGTATGGAGCACCCTGATCCGCAGCGTGGAGGATCAATGTTAGATCGATTCATGAGGCAACAACCACCAACGTCCAATGGGAGTACAAATCCCTTAGTAGCTGAGAAATGGATATTTTCCCTAGAGAAAATATTTCTGGCTTTGGGGAGCAGTGAAAGCGAAAAAGTTATCATGGCAGTTTACCGCCTCACTGGAGATGCTGATCAATCGTGGTCATTGATTCAAAATACGAAGGAAGATGATGAAGTATCAAATATGGAATGGAGGGAGTTCAAAAATCTGTTTTTAGAAAAATACTTTCCTCGCGACCATCGAGCAAATATGGAAAGGCAATTTCTAAGTCTGAGACAGAAGGAGGATGAGAATGTCACAAAGTATGAGGCTAACTTTAAAAGGTTAGCAAGGTACGCTGGTGATTATATACGTAACCAAAAAGTAAGATTGATCGTTTCATTGATGGGTTAAAACCATTTCTCCGTCGAGCATTAGTCTCACAATCCATTTCATCGTACGAAGACATTGTCTCATGTGCTATCAATACCGAAAAGGAATTCTCTAAGTCTTATGACTTTAAAGCAAAGCAAGAGAAGAAGAGGCCTGCTGATCAATCTGGGAATGGAAATAAGGGGAAGAAAGGAAAGTTTGAATATCCATCATGTGGTAAATGTGGGAAGAAACACCCCGGTGCTTGCTTGAAGGGAATGGGAGTCTGTTACAAGTGTGGTGAAAAAGCCCACCAAGCTCGTGATTGCAAAGGGAAGAAGGAAGACACCAACGTTCAGTGCTACAATTGTAGGGAGATGGGACATTATGCGAATGAATGTCCTAAGCGTCAGCAGAACTTACCTCAGAAAAGGCCAAGGGATCAAGGCCAAGATTATGCTATCACTACTGCTGAGGTAGAAGCTCTGAAAGACGTGGTGGCAGGTAATTTAATGGTTTCCTCAAGTTTAGCAAATGCATTATTTGATTCTGGATCATCGCATTGTTTCATATATTCCCAGTTTGCTAAGAAAATTAGATATTTCCAATTTGATTTAACAAGGGAGTTGTCAGTTAAAACTCCTAAGGGAAGTATCATTGCAACAAAGTTTTGTGAATCAGTCCCCATTAGAGCACATAAATGTTCGTTATCTGCTGATCTCATCGTCATACCTATGATTGAGTTTGATATAATCCTCGGTATGGACTGGCTTTCGGACTATGATGCGAAGATTTATTGTAAGAAGAAAGAGGTTACGATTCTTGATGATAATGATAAGGAACACCTTATCTTTAGAGCAGAATCGTCCCCACCTAATTCTTATTTAGATCCACCCTTAATAGCTCAACTAAATTCAATTATTAGGGAGGAAGAGAATGAAATAACTGCGGGTGAGGAAAGTAATGTTCAAATAGAGGATGTACCTGTTGTGAAAGAATTTGTAGATGTATTTCCAGAAGATTTACCTGGACATCCTCCAGAACGAGAAGTTGAGTTTTCCATTGATTTAATTCCTAGATCAAGGCCTATATCAAAGACCCCTTATAGAATGGACACTGTAGAATTAGTTGAACTAAAGAAACAACTAGAGGAATTGAGTAATAAGGGATTTATTTTCCCTAGTGTTTCTCCATGGGGAGCCCCTGTTCTTTTTGTTAAAAATAAAGATGGATCTATGAGGTTATGTATTGACTACAGGGAGATCAATGCTATAACGATAAAGAAAAACTATCCCCTACCTCGTATTGATGATTTATTTGACCAACTACATGGAGCTCAATACTTTTCAAAGATTGACCTTCGATCTGGATACCATCAGTTGTGTGTAAAGAAGGAAGACATTCCGAAGACAGCATTTCGAACCAGGTACGGGCATTACGAGTTTACTGTAATGCCTTTTGGATTGACTAATGCACCCTCTGTATTCATGGATCTAATGAATAGAGTTTTCAAGGAGTATCTCGATGAATTTGTGGTGGTATTTATTGATGATATCTTGTTATACTCCAAAACCTACGAAGATCATGAAAATCACTTGCGCATTATCTTGAAGACTCTGAGGAGGCATGAATTATATGGGAAGTTTAGCAAGTGTGAATTCTGGCTTCAGGAGATTTCTTTTCATGGCCATATTGTCTCTAAAGATGGAATCTTTGTTGATCCTTCTAAGACCAAGGCAATCCAAGAATGTCCAGCACCAACGAGTATAACTGAGGTACGCATTTTTATTGGTTTGGCAGGTTATTATCGACGTTTCGTCCAGAATTTTGCCCGATTGGCTAACCCATTAACGAAGCTCACACGTAAAGGGGTTAAATTTGTTTGGACAAAAAAGTTTGAATAATGTATTGAAGAACTGAAGAAAAGATTAGTCAATGCTCCTATATTGACTCTACCATTGGGGAATGATGGGTTCGTTATTTATAGTGATGCATCGAAGAAAGGACTTGGTTGTGTCCTTATGCAGAATGATAGAGTTATTGCCTATGCATCACGACAGTTGAAAATTCATGAACAAAACTATCCTACTCATGATCTCGAGTTAGTAGCTGTGATCTTTGCTTTGAAGATATGGAGGCACTACCTCTATGGTGAAAAATGTGTGATTTATACTGATCACAAGAGTTTGAAGTATATTTTCTCACAAAAAGAACTCAACATGAGGCAAATGAGATGGCTTGAATTACTCAAGGATTATGATTGCACGATACACTACCACCCGGGGAAAGCAAACAAGGTGGCAGATGCTTTGAGTAGAAAAGACATTGGAGTTTTGAACAATATGAGAATTGAAAGGGATCCAATTTTCATGGATCTAGTGAAGATGGACATGGGAATAACCAGGGAAGGCAAAACATCATTTCTTTTTCAAATGGTTGCCAAACCATCTTTAATAGAAAGGATTAAGAGTACTCAGACCGATGATGAAGAATTTCAAAAGAAGATTAAAGCTGTGAATGATGGGAGATTGAGAGACTTTGTGTATGAAGATGGAATTTTGAAATTTGGGAAGAGACTTTGTGTTCCCGATATACCTGATCTAAAAAGGGAATTTCTGGATGATGCTCATAGTTCCAATTTCTCTATACACCCTGGGAGCACCAAAATGTATAGAGATTTGAAGGAACATTTTTGGTGGGACAACATGAAGAGGGGGATTGCTAATTTTGTGTCAAGATGTATGGTTTGTCAACAAGTGAAAGCTGGAAGGCAACTGCCTGGAGGAGTCATGCAACCTCTTCCCATACCGGAGTGGAAATGGGACAATATTACGATGGACTTTGTCATGGGGCTACCAAAGACTCCTAGAAGGAACGATGCAATATGGGTTATTGTTGATCGTCTTACCAAGTCAGCACATTTTCTTGCTATAAGAGAAGATCTACCCCTGGAACGTCTAGCAAGACTATATATTAATGAAGTTGTGAGACTTCATGGAGTACCCCTATCGATTGTTTCTGATCGTGATCCTCGTTTTACTTCAAGATTCTGGAAAAGTCTTTACAAATCCATGGATACTGAACTTCATTTGAGCACTGCATACCACCCTCAGACAGACGGAAAATCAGAACGGACTATTCAAACCTTAGAAGACATGTTGAGATCTTGCTCTCTTGACTTTCAGGGTATGTGGGATCAATATTTACCTCTGGTAGAATTTTCCTATAACAATAGCTTCCATTCGAGAATTTAGATGGCACCATATGAAGCGTTATACGGAAAGAGATGTCGTACACCAACCTGTTGGGATGACGTTGGTGAAAGAAAACTTGTAGGCCCAGAACTGGTGGAGGAAACGGTGGAAAAGGTGAAAGTAATCCAAAATCACATCAAAGCAGCTCAAAGTAGGCAGAAGAGCTATGCCGATAATCGAAGGAAGGATTTGGAATTTCAAGTCGGTGATCAAGTTTTCCTGAAGGTATCTCCGTGGAAGAGAGTCATACGTTTTGGTAAGAAAGGTAAATTGAGTCCCAGGTACATCGGACCTTTCGAAATTCTAGAACGAATTGGGGTTGTAGCTTACCGATTGGCAATGCCGCCAAGTCTCTCCAAAGTTCACGATGTGTTCCATGTATCTCTGTTGAGGAAATACATGCCTGATCCAACGCATGTACTCACCTATGAATAATTAGAACTGGAACCCAATCTTTCCTATTATGAAGAGCCCGTCAGGATTCTTGATACGAGAGAACAAGTACTGAGAAACCGGACGACGCGTCTGGTAAAAGTTTTGTGGAGAAACCATAAGATGGAAGAGGCAACGTGGGAACCCGAGGAACTTATGATGAAGAACCACCCGAGTCTTTTCATGCGATAGTATTCTAGAAATTTCGAGGACGAAATTATTTGAAGGAGGGGAGAATGTAACACCCCAAGCTTCTACGGTACGCTTCTCTTTGAATAATGCGATAGCGTGTATTGTACGCAACACCGAGTTCTAACAACCAATCAAACTAGTCGTTATGAATAGTAATACCTACTTTTTAAAATTATATATATTTTATATTTCAAAATGGACTTCATTTTTGGATTTGGAATATCTAATTTAGCCTAAGGTGAAATTTTGGTACTTTTCAGATAACTTTCATATTTTGATGAATAGTGAAAGTTACTAAATATTAATTAAAAACAACTTTTTTAATCAAAATAATTAATAGTGATAAATTATGAATTTGAGTAGTTTTAAAGTATATTTAGAATATATTTTTACCATTTAATATAATTTTGGTCATTGGACATAATTTTACAATTAAACCGAACATAAACAAGTGTCAATCTTTTGATAGTTATTATCTCTTAAAAACACGCTTTTTGTTTTGACATCGGCAATTACTTTTAAATTAATTTCTTCCACTTCAGTGTTTTGAATTTAGGAAAATGGATTCCATATTTGGAATTAGGATGTTCAAGTTGTGTAAATAGGTAACTTTTATTTTTAGACATTTTGAATAATTATTGCGGTAAATATTTTATTTACCATGGTTAAGGGTAAATCTGGTAAATAAGGGTTAAAAAATAATATTATAATAATACTAAATTACCCTAAAACGCGTCTTAACCCTATTTTTTGATACATGGTCGACCATGGGCATCTTTGGGTCGATTTTGGGACCCCATGGATCCACTTGTAAGTGATAATGACACTTTATTTTAATTAAGTTAAAATGAATACAAAAATGACACAAGCATATATCTTTTAGAAAAACAATTGTTACATAGGGTTATATATGTTGGATTTTAGATTATAAATATTAATTAGAAATATAAACAGATTTCCTACATAATGATATTTTATTTATAATTTTTAGACATTAAATAATTTATTTTATTTATGACACAATGATGATGCAATAATTACTATAATAGTGAAAAATTAAAATAATTGATATTATAAATACCCAAATAAATATAATATGAAACTTTTAATGAATGAAATCAATTTTCTAGGATAATATTATATATTAGGATTTATTTAATTGACTTTTTTTGAAGTAATCAATCTGTTATAAGTTTCACAAAAATCAACTATTGAATAGTGTCAAAATTGACATAAAAGAGTTCTTAAAACAAATATTATATTATTAATTGATATTAAATTCCTAAAAATCTAAGGATCAGCCAAGAGGCTTATATCATGATAGTTTCATCATTAATAGACTACTTGGGGGTCTCTTGGAAGTATATAGTAAGTTTATTAACCATATTATATAAAAATACAAAGAGACGTTGTAAAAGTGAAACTAATTAACTTAGAGTTAATACTTAAAGATAAGGTTAATATAAGTACCCAAAACTGTCTAAATTATATTGTTTGAGTGGTTTTCGACCTATACCCACCTTAACCTTTTAATAATCAACATTGTAGCCATTATAAACCTAATATGAATTTATTATAAATTAATATTTCTAACTTTTCCAAAGGTGCCCCTCACCCCTCTTATAAAAGGGCACTCCTCCTTCTCATTTCATCACACCATAAAAGCCTTTTGGTTCGGCCAAACTCTGCCCAAATACTCTCCCAACATCCCTCACTACAACCTAGAGGCCTTATTTTGATCATAAAGCCAACCTAAGGATCCCTTTTGATCAAATCAAAAGGAAGAACCCAAAGAAGAGGTAATGTTTTCACCACCCCTTTTCAAGTTCCTTTCTTCTTCCACTTCTTCTTTCTTTGTTCTTACCATTCTAAAATAAATACTCAAGTATATTACATATACTGTGATGTTATTATAAATATGGTACAACCATATTCAGTATTCTATCCACCCTTTGAATAACATGTCACCATACGTGCGTACGTACGGCCTACCGTCTCCACGTCGTGGTGTAATTTTTATTCAATATATTATTATTTGGATGGGTATAATAATGATGTGTAACTCATGTAAATAATAAATATAACATGTTAATTATTCTGTATATATGTTATACCATCCATTTATATATTATTTTAATATCAAAAGAATGATATTGTCGCTCGTGCGTACGTACGGACTACCGTCTCCACGAACGCGATGAGATTCATTCTCCATCGTATCCATTCAAGTATAATTATCATTTGATGATTTAAAAATGATTTTTAAGGACTTGATATCATTCTGGATATGAATAAGATACAACAAACATGGCTTATGTAACAAAACATATAAAAGAAAATGAGTAAGTTAACACCCGAAACGACGATAATTCTAAGATATTATTAACAAATCAATGTTAAAAGATCATATATGATATCATATTAATATATATGATTATTGTATAATTTAATAAAAATTATTTCACCATTATACAGGAGGTTAACCTACCCCAACCAAGGAAAAGTACAAGGTAAGGGTTATTTCACAATCTCTTCATTATCCGAGGTTGTTTATATGTAATAATCTACTGGGATTTCTTTATCATCCACATCCATGTTTTTTCGAAATGTATTTCAAAAAATATTTATTATTTACAAGAATATGGGTTAAAGTCATTTATACCCTTGTTTGACTTTTTATAAGAAGTTTATAAAGGAATCTTTCCGTCGTTTTCAAAACAAGGTCCTTTTTAACCTTTTCGACAGAATTAAGGTAAGAATGTTTTTTTTAACTATACGGCGGGTGCGGCTATTTTCCGCCATTATAAAATCTTCAAAGATTCCCTTACAAGCTTATAAGAATATTTTCAAAGAAAATGTCTTATTTTATATGGATCTTAAATGATTTCAAAATAAAAGGAGATATTTCTTTAAAAAGACATTTGATTTCATCTATGTCAACATCCTTTGATGGATTTTAAGATTATTTGAAGTTGATTTATTATGATACAAAACATCTATATTATATTGAAGGTTTTGTGATATGTTTGACTGTGGATGTGCTATTTTTATACCATTCATAGTTTATGGTGAATGTATTGACATTTCGTATGCTAGTTTTAATACGAATGTTTATGTTATGTTTAAACCATTTCATATGGGAATGCATTGGACTTAATATGTGACGGGTGGAGCCCGCTATAGCTCCTTGATGCATCGGTAGGTCTCATGAGACAAACTAGTGTCTTGGCACAAGGCCTTGACAAAATCTTATTTGTAGTCTTGGCACGAGGCCTTGGCTATGTGGTTATGATAGTCTGGCATTATGCATTCCATCATTATGAAAGTGGTTATTGATTTTGCATGTGATTATTCAATTAGTAGAATAACCATGTGAATAAGTAAATGGAATTATCTCATTTTATTTATGCCATACTATGTTAAAAGTTCAAGTTTAAAAGGCTTTTGTTTTAGTTATACATTGCCTTAAATGTTTATTCTTATTTAATAAAGTTTCCGCTATATTGTTATCCTTACTGGGCATTTGAGCTCACCCCTTTTCTATGTTTTATTTTTCCCAGGAAGTGAAGAAGTAAATTATGAATGACCTGCAGGGATATTATGTGGGGATATGAGTGTGGATTATGGAGACAATATGTTGTTGTAGTAGTTTTTCATTTTATGATGTAATGTAAGACTTATGAATATATCTAGTGTTTCCATGACTACTAAACCAATCGGTCTTTCGAGATTTGATCTTTCTTGTGATCATACCAATTTTATGTAATAATGCACCGACTCTGGGTAACTGGGGTCGGGGCTTTACACATAATGTATGTGTAACAGCCCAAGATTTTATGAAAAATATTATTTTTAATTTCACTAATGTCTTGTGTTGTACGCTATACCAAAAGGAGCTTTCACAACACGCATCCTTGACTTGCCTTGCATTACATGCAATCGCGACCTTCCTCGATAGCGTGTGTAATACGCAATACCGAGTTTCACTAAACAACGATATGCTATTAAAATATTATTAAAACTAGCCGTTATGAATAGTAATAACCACTTTTTCAAATTTTGTAAATCTTATTTTTCAAAATGGACTTCATTTTTGGATTCGGAATATCGAAGTTAGATTAGGGTGAAATTTTGGTAATTTTCGGATAACTTTCATATTTTGATGAATAGTGAAAATTACTAAATTTTAGTTAAAAACAACTTTTTCAATCGAAATAATTAATAGTGATAACTTATTAATTTTAGTGGTTTTAAAGTATATTTATAATATAGTTTTACAATTTAATACAATGTTTGTCATTGGATGTAATCTCACATTTAAATCAGACATAAACAAGTGTAATTCTTTTGATAGATATTGTTTCTTAAAAACACGTTATTTGTTTTAACAGTGGGATTTAATTATAAAATTAATTAATGCAACTTCTATGTTATGAATTTGGTAAAATAGACTTCATTTTTGAATTCGGAATATGAAATATAGTTTAGGATGAAATTTTGGCATTGTTCTGAAAAACATCAATTTTTTATGAATAGTGAAACTACTAAGTGGTAGTTAAAAAACTGAATTTTTCATAAAACTTAATTTTACCGCTTCTGTGAATGGAATTTCAAAAATCCGAGAGACACGGTTGATGTCAGTAAGTAAAATTTTGTTCAATGAGATTAAAATAATTTTTGGTGAATAATAACTTTTTACTTTTATTTACCACGGTTAAAAGTAAATAGGGTAATTAAGGGTAAAAATGATATTATTATTACCCTAACTCGTGTTCTAATTCTATTGTACAAGTGTAATTCGAACAAAAACAATATTAGGAATAAAATATGACCACTTAGTCCCACATGGATTAGACTAGGACATTTATTATTAATTTATTTAAAGAAGGGTTAAAATAGTTAAAATCTAAGTTTAATAAGTAAAACATTTTTAAAATGGGGTTATACATAAGATAAATTCGACTATAAATATTCATTAGAAATCTAAAAAGATTTCCTACATAATGGTATTTTATTTGTAATTTTTAGACATCAAATAATTTAATTTATTCATGTCACAAAGATGATGCAGTAATTATCTTATTAATGAAATATTGACATAATTGATGTTATAAACACCAACATAAATGCAATATGAGACTTTTTATGAATAACACTAATTTTATAGGTTAATATGACATGTTAGTATTTATTTAATTAACTTGGTTAGAACTAATAATTCTGTTACGATTTTCACAAAAATCAATTACTAAATAGTGTCAAAATTGACATAAAATATTTTTTAAAACAAATATTATATTAGTAATTGTTATTTTATTCCTAAAAATCTAAGGTTCGGCCCAATGACTTAGATACGGTTAGATATATTAACAATAAAAAAATTGGGGTTCGTTTGGCTGCTTATAGTATGTTTATTAACCTTATAGTATAAGAACACAAGAAGACATTGTAAAAGTAAAATTATTTAACTTAATGTTAAATCTAAATGATAAGGTTAAAATAGGAACCTAAACTTATCTAAATTCTATTGGATGAGAGGCTTTCGAACCATACCCACTTTAGCTTTGAAATAAGACCCTTTGGAACCATTATAACCCGATTTTGACTTTAATATAAAATAATATTTTGAGATATTCCTAAAGTGCCCCTCTCCTCCCTTATAAAAGGGCACCTCCTCCCCCTCCTCCTCACAGCAATTTGAGCACTCAAGCTCGGCCAACCCCTGACAAAATCCCTTCTACACTTCCCTAGAATAATCCTAGAGGTCCTGGTCTTCTTCAAAGACCAATCTTAGTTCCCTAAGTGGAGGATTCAAAGAGGCGTTTCAAAGAAGAGGTAATATCCATTACAGATCTTTTCAATTTCTTTCTTCTTCAACTTCTTCTTCTTTAGTTGTTTCATGACAAAGTAATAACATAAGTATTACTTACATACTGATATGTTATTATAAATATGAAACAACCCTAATTCACCTTCTATCCATCCTACGGAAAAATGAAATCACCGCGTGTGCGTACGTACGGAATACCGTCTCCACGCCGTGGTGTAATCTATTTTCAACCACCACCTTAATAGGATGGGTATAATGGTGTAATGAGTAACTATATATGATTATTGTAAATTGATATTGATACTGAATTATTCTACATACACTTCAACACAATTCCATGACCATGGGAACGATATCATCGCTCGTGCGTACGTATGGACTACCGTCTCCACGACGCGTTGAGATTCATTCTCAATGATTAACCATTCATGAATGATTATAAAGTATATATAATAAGTACTAATGAAATATATGAAATAATAATGATACTGGAATTATGTAAATTTATATTTATGTCATCTACTTAATTCCATTCACACCATTAAGGAAACGAAAACAGCGTTCATGCGTACGTACGGACTACCGTCTCCATGAACGGTGTATTTCATTTCATTTATCGATATTATATATATATATATATTCTGAATATATATTATATATTAATCATGTTTTACATTCTGGATATAATTAATCATGATCCAAGTAATCAAATTAATAATTACAAGTTAAAAACACGAACGACAAATGAGACGATTTTAACCAAAATGCTACTTTAACATGAATTTACAAAAGAATGGGTAATATAAAGTCATAAGTGGACCATATATGATATAATAACTATGAATATGATTCTGGAATAAGTAAATAACATTATTTAAATCATTATACAGGAGGTTCGGACACTTACGAAGCGAATCGGTCCTAAGGTAAGGGAAAATATCACAATCTCATTTTTATCTGAGATTGTTTTTACTTTGGAATTTACTGGGGTGTATTTTATCATTCACATCCATGTTCCCTAAATATGTAATATTTTTTCCATCCACTTACAATAGTTTAAATCTAATTTTACCCTTCGGTGAGTTTTTAGTAAAGAATATGAAAGGAATCTTTGGTCGTTTTTCGTACGAGGTACTTTTTGACTTTTCCGACAAAAGTGCGAAGAATGTTTTTTTTAACTTATACGGCATGAATGGATTTTTAAAACATTATTTACAAGAAGCTTCCTTTACAAGTTTTCAAGTTTATTTTTAATCAACTTCTTTTATTTTAAAGTCATATGACATGTTATGAAAGGAAAAATGTTTTTGAAGAAGAAAGGATATTTTCCTCAAGAATGGAGTTCAAGTGTTTTATCAAAATTATTTTCCATCTAAGATAATATAGTGTTCTGTTTCTATCCCAATTATTACATTGATTTGATTATGTTGTTATGGAATTATTTTTATGAATTCCTTTATCTTATATGAATTCTTTTATGATGTCATGTTGTTTAAGAATCCCATTTTTATTACATGGGTTTTGAAATGATGTATGATTTAAGATTTTGTGGCACACATAAGAATGGTATCGTTATGAGATCGGTGGGACCTATATCTCCCTCCAATGCATTGGGTAATGATTTTATATCTCATGAGACAGACATGGCTGGAACGGTAGGTTATACCGGTTCAGTGAAACAGGACTGAAACGAGGGTGACTCGGTTCAGAAAGGGACTTTGTCCACTAAGATAGTCTTGGCAATGAGTCTTGACTAACAAGAAGTGATTCTCTATGATTATGTGTGTATGCCACAAAGTTTCATGTTTTAAGTTATGATTATTGTGATTACATTTCACTGCCATGATTTATCCCATGTTATGGAATTATGATCTCTTTTGCAGGTTAAGATTTCCAAAAGTTATGTGCTTGTGTATACGATGTGATTGATATTTTTTTGTTTACCCTTACTGATCATTTGAGCTCACCCTTTTATGTTTACTTTTCCCCAGGATATAAAGAAAGGTTTTAGGTATGAAAAAAAATGGAAGATCCTTATGGGAGACGTTGAGGATCTTTCACCACGATTAGAAGATGACGTTCCGAGTTTCCAAAGACACTAAACTATTACGGTCCTTGTGTGTGTGTTTTTGTTATGTACTAAGTATTCCGCAAAAGTAATGTAATGTCCATGTACATCAATCTTCGGGTCTCTAAAGTATGTTTCTGAAATGAGTCATTTTGAGAATGTTCTTAAATTAGTATTTTGTTTTAATTAGGGTTAAACTATAATTGTATACATAAATTTAGTATACGCTCATCGAAAATAGAATTTGGTTGTTAATGTACTCTATAGTAGATCACGATCCTGGATTTTGAGCTTAGAATCTGAGAAGATGGATTAGTTTCATTTTTCTATCATTGATGAGGATGATGAATGATACATATATTAGTAGAATTTTATTCCCCCTATTATTAATTAGGTTATGGTGGCTCTCCATAATGATATTAGTTGTGAGACCACACATGGAAAGATATCATTTGGAGGTGTTCTTGATTAATTATCTCATGTTGAGTAACACTTCATAATTTCTAGGATTGAATCCAACTACAATTAGCAATATAATCGGAGGTACAAAGGATGTTTTAGACATCCCCATTAGTATTACATCCGAGAGTGGTCATGATTGTCCATGACCTTTAGTTTTAGTTCAAGTATTCATAGATGTAAATTTTTATTGTTAGGTTCTATATTAGTACCTGACCTATTATAATGAGAAGGATATATGATAGGTTCATTTGGGTTATATAAATTCCTTGATGTTCCATATTAGAGTGCTGATGGTATATCTATTATAGTTATGATAATATATTGAAGATCATCCAGAGGTTAAGAATAAATACTGATGATCAAATGAAATATCACTAGGTTGGGCTAATTCAGATCTATCATAGAGAAGTATATATCAGAGTGATTATGGAGAAATTACATATTGGAGCAACTACATATTCGTAGAATGGTCTAAATAAAATTATCAGACCATCATTGTTTATTCGTGTCATGATTTTGGATATGATTACATGAGTCCATTGGGATTCAATTTCATCTAATTATAGTGTTTCGACACTAGAAATATGTCTAGATTAATGACACCATTTAGGTTCTAGACGACATTCATATGGAATGTTTGTCTGATATCATAAATATATGAGATTTTCATCTAATGTTGTTGTTGTATTTGTATAATAAAAGTAACCACTCGACAATTACTATGTTACAATAGGAGGATTTCTACTGTAGACCTTCCATATCACCACTGTAATAGACCTATTAATAGGTCATCACACATTGGATCAGATTTACTAGGATAAATGAAAGATAAGGGGATGATTAATTAGGTTTGGCTGAGGACCCCCGGATTCATTAGAAGTCTTATGAGTACGGCTTATAGAGGCCACTTTTTTTTGGAAAAGTGGTACTATGAGTATTTTAAGGTCTCTAATTAGTGATAATGTTAAATATTTTGTGGGGTATGCATGTTAACTTTTTTTTTCATTGGTATAATCCAAATTTATAATTTGGTTGTAATAAATGTATACTTCTTATCCATATCATTGTTGTTAGACCAATTCCATGATTTCTTATACATTATTAATAATTGGTATTCTTTAGTGAATAAGGATTTGAAGTGTATGATATTTATAATGTGTGTGATTAACATTTAGTATTACTAATGATACCATGTGAGACATCATGAAAACCCAAGGGAGCAGGATATTCCAATGCATGCCTGATTTTATTATTGTTTATATGTTCTTTTTTGCTTTCTGGACAAAATTCCCTGAGGTCAGGATAATTTGTGGAAAATATTTTCAATTTATCCCATTTAAATGTATACAATTTTCTTTTAAAATATATGATTTCTATCAACACTTGATTCTGATGCCAATAGTGCCTTAATGATGGCTTAAAAGATGAATAAATATATTATATCACACAAATTTTTTAATTGAATTGAAGGAATATATCTAGAATGATACTTTAGATAGAAATTATGAGAAATACATTAAATAAAAAAAATCCATGGATTGAAATAATGTATATGGGTGTCATTTGTTTGTATTAAGAGATATTGTGGGTGAATTAATTAATGATTGAATTATTTTAATAAAATAATGATTATTGAAAATAAATAAAACTATTACGACTCCATTTACAAAATTTTATAGAGGGTACCAATTATTATACACATGTACCAATGGTCTATTTACTATAGATGAGGTATTTTTTTAAACATCAAAGAGATGATTGGTTGGAGAAATGGTTCCCATCGAGTTCAACATTAGTAGATGACTTCTTCAATATCACAAATTAGGATGATAAAATTGTAATTATTTTTACATGATTTATCTGGTATCGATGTTAGACATTTTTGTGTTAGTTTAACCCTAGTAAAATTTATCACTATTTAACAATGAATTTATTCGTATAAAAATATTATTTGATGGATATCAATATTTCATGATGGTTGGTTTATATTCATAGAATTTTTAGTTGATATTTATTAACTAGACCATCATTAATCATCTATGATCATATATCCCCCTTTCATTGTATCAATGAAAATCTGAAAAACTGATAACATCTATTCCAAACTTCTTAATTTTATTAATTTTTTACCGTGTTCCATTGAATGATCATTTTTATTATTTCATAACGCCGGGTCCACGATAATAAATAGAAATTAATCATTGAAATTTTATTAATTAGTTAAGCTTATTTAGAATATAGGATGAGATGAATGATCATAATAAGGATTGAGGTGTGGTGATGATGACCTAATATATGAATGTTTCATTAGATAGTCCACATTAAAGGGACATGATCTGTCATTTAAAATAACCATGAATCGAATTTAGAAATTATGTGTTGATATAATGTTGAATATGAAGACATATTAGGTTAATTCAACCCCAAATTTGATATTTACAATTGTACAATTTGAATAAATAAGTGGGAGTTGTGGTGTTGATGAAAGGTTTAAAATAAAATAATGTATTTTAAGAAAATTTTAATTTACATGGATAGAAGTTTATTTTAACAGAATCCATTTTGAATAAATTGAAATTTGATAGTGTAATTCATAGGGATAAATATCACAGATCGTGTGGCCTAACCACATGATATATGTCTCAATGTTTATGAACCTTTGTGAAACCATGAACTACATGGGAATAACTAGGTAGACAAGAAAAAACTGGTGTTCACACATGAACATGAACAAGGGAATCTCTAGAATACACAGAGACATGCAGAGAACCCATGCATGAAAATAGTACTCATACATGACTGAATTCCCTTGACACAACTTGATTATAGAAGAAATTTCATTTTACTGGGATTTACCATATTACACAGGCATGGGACAGTGTACACACTCTCGTGATGGAAAAAATAAGCATATACTTCCCAATAAACTACATTTAGTATGTATACACTCTTTGTACTTCTTATAGGGTAGTTAAAGGCCCTCACATTCTACAGTTTATTATATTATCTATAAATTTTTTTTCTATTTTTCAACTAAAATGGGGTTATATTGAGGTATCTCATATAAATCATATGATTAGAGGTCAACAGTATGTATTACACATGGATAGTGTTTGATTTCCCTCTTTATATATCACAATGTATGATCCTATATCATTCGTCCACTATTTTTATTAGGTTTCTTGTTACTAAATATCATTTTGTTTGGCCTCCATACTACATGGATGATCATTGGATGGTTATGAATTTACCATATGATATGTGTGTGATTCTTTATTTAATATCAGTTTCATCCATGTTTTAATCAGTTAATCATTATGGTGTGAACTAATGATAATGAAATCTTAGATGTGTCTAATAATTGTTTTTATGACCAAGGGACTAATTTTCCCAAATTGAGAATTACAATAAATCATCTTTTCCAATCCAATTCATGTAGAATGGATTGAAAATTTTATTGAATTTTGGTGAATATCACCATTATATCTTAACATGTAATATTATTGAGTACATGTTTAATCACTATATATTTAATTTTTAGGTTTGTTTATTTTGCGGTCTCATATTATATATGACCATACTCACCCATTTATATTACCTACCATCATGTTTAATTTCATATATAGATGAAATATCCTATGATGGAGTTATAGGTGGACCATGAGCTTATCGAGCATAGATTATCAAGATATATGAATATTGGTTCTAGTATTTTAGCATCATTGTAGTGTTATATATACTAGTGTTTTTGTAGTATTTCATATTTAATTTGGTATTATTTTCCACCCTCTATGAATTCTTGTACTTGTTTTATACTATTATGAGAGCTTATTTTGGATTTATTTTTCTTGTCTTCTATAGATTGTTTCCTTCATAATCAATTTTTTCCTTGGATATGTGTGTGTGTTTTGATACCTTAGATTACGGCCTCCATAGTGTGTGATATTCTAATTTCATGCTCGTATATACACCCTAGTCTATTAGAGGCCATCATGATATTTCACATCTGGCTTACCAATATTCATGCGGCCCCTCATGGAATGGGTCCTAAAAAATTAAATAAATATTAATAAATGATTTAACCTCTACTTTTATTCTAATTAAATTTATAATAACCCCCTCAAAATTTAGTAAACCAAATCTTATGTAATTTTTCAAATCAAACATGAGGATTATATTTATCTCTACTGAATATAACATATAACAAAATATAATTATTGACATTAAAATCCAAACACATGAAACATAAAAAAGGGTGAAATTGATATTGAATTTATGATCAACCATATACTTATAACCCCATGATCATATTAATGTCTATATGGATAGCCTCATATTAGAACATCCATATCACTAATAATTTCCTGAACCTGCTCTAATATCATCTGTAACAGGCCCATACCCACAGTCATGATCTTGTGATTAAAAATAGAAATTATATTTATGGCCATCAAACTGATAATGAGACGCAATTTATAGTATAAAAATTACATCATCAAAATGAAATATTATACCACACACATAATAATAGTCCCATTTGTTTTATAGTTTTATAAAAATCTAAAAATATATTTGATAATGACATGTTTATGTAAACAACTAGTTCCTAAAAATCCACATAATATCCCACTAACATCATCACATATATTAAACATATTTGGAAGGGATGATGGTTTCGAGCGGCGCTTCCTTTCCCCTGAATGGAGATTAGAGTTTTGTATCGTGTTTCTGTTCGCATCATTTCTCAATGGCAAATGGATTCCTCTTACCTGGTAGATTCAACTCCCACGCACATGCTGCAAATGGCTTGGCTCGGTTTGATTCAAGGAATCCCGGAGATTTCAAGCCGAAGCCTTTTGAACCCAGCGAAGGTAATCGGTCCTTTTCTCTCTATAAAGGCTCACATGAAGGAATCCGAAAAAGAGGTTCTGTAGCAGATGTCAAGGCTGATTCTGATGCTATTGTTGAATGAATGGAGCTGGGTGCACATTCAATAATCACGAGGTTGATATTTCCAAAAGGGTCTGATCCATGGAATATAGAATACCTTCATCAGCGGCTTGCATCCATCTTGGGTTTTGATGAATGGAAATGTGTGTCCCTTGGCAAGGGGTTTTTTCATCTTCTTTTCCCATCAGAAGAACTAAAGCAGAGATCATGGGGCTTCAGCTCACTTTCTTTAAAACCTGGTGCTTTGCGCATCAGAGAATGGAATCGCAGCTTCAATCCAACTCAAATAGGCAACACATCTTCCCAGTTTTGGATTAAATTTCTTGGATTAAACTGGATTTTGCGGCATCCAAGGATTCTCTATGATATTGCCCTTGACATTGGAGTTCCAATTAGGATGGATAAAGAAACTAAAATGGCTAGATTTGGTCATTTCATTAGATGTGTTATAGAAATTGATCTTTGTGATAATTTAGTAGATAGAATTGACTTATCTACTGATGATGAAGAATTAGAACTCAGAATTGAGTTTGAGAGATTTGCAAAATTTTGCCATGACTGCAAAATTATTGGACATGATGATGTAACTTGTAAGAAGGTGATGTTTTGTGATACCTGTTATAAAAGAGGTCATGACTCTAAATCATGCACTAATACTGGGAGGATGAATCCTGGACCCAAGAAACTGGAAAACCAGAAGGGGGAATCTCTGAATATTGAACCTACGAACATTAATGTCCATCAAACTGTGAGTGAAATAAGAGAAAACCAAAATAATTCTGCTAAACCTATAGGAATTTCCTGGGCTGAAATAGCAGAAAGGGGATTGAGTCTTCAGAGAAGTCTCATCATGATTTTGGTATATTAGAGCCTCCACCTAATGTGCCGGCTCTACAAGGTAGTTTCGGTAAGAACCATCAAACTGGTTTGACTGATCAAATTAAAACACCTATGCAGTTCTATGTTCATAAACCCAATGTTGTTCATACCGATAATTCCAGTAATCAGATTCTTTCTGCTCAGATGAAGTTCATCCCAGAGAATCACACCGAGATGGATTTTGTTCAGAAACTAAGAATTACTCCAATTGAATCTCATGTGGCATCTGTTAATCAAAATTCCCTCACTGGATCATCCACTGTTGGGGTGGTTGAGATCTCAGCTCAACCAAAAAACCTAGATTGTAATCCTGATGATGGAATGAAACAGATTGCAACACAATGTAGGCCTCACTTTGAGGCTGGAATCCAATCGAAGCAGGATTCTACCCCGGTTTCTCCAGTTACCAGCATGAACCTAAACCATTGGAGTTCTGTTGTTGTTGCTACAGATTCTAGGAATGTTGCTAATTTTGCTACTCCCTTGGAGATGCAGTTAACTGTGGATGGGGATTCGGCCATCCCTAAAAACAGGTCAGTATCTGTCATGGGGAACACTCTCACTTTTTGCCTCCCTCAGCTATGCAAGTAGCAGTAAAAATAGTAAAGGATGATGACCTGAAGGACGATGAAGATAGTTCTTGGCAACATGTGAGAACAAGAAGTCAAAAAAACAACAAGAAAAGTGGAAAGGATGAAGGAGGAAGAGCAAGCTGAAAGTTTAGATGAAGATGTGGAAACTTTGCTAATGAAAGCTAAGGATATTGAAGAACGATACACGATAAAAGGGTGAGGTCAGAGGCACATCAATGTACAGGTATGGAATGAGCTAAAAAACCAGGAACGAAGGATTGGAAACAAGCTGAGGAAAAAGCTTGTCCCCCCAAGAGGGGTACTTGATATCTTTGTTGTTCATTTCTTTTCCTCCCAGACTACTTTTTTTTATAATAATAAGGTTCTCTGCCTCCAGATTTTTATAAAAAAATTAAACATATTTGGAATTACGTAATTGAAACTGTTATTTAGAGAATATGGAAAATGGATCATAATAAGGTGAGATCAGAAAAATGTAAAATTAATCTTAATCACTGTCAATTTAAAATCATTTATTTGAATAATATGATCATAATTGTTGGATTAAATAATAAAAAAACATTTAAAAAACATATTAGAATCAAACAAATAAAAACATCGATTAAAAAATATGAGACATAATATAATGCATTACAATGGGTAATAGTCATAGAATTAAATAAACATGATCAATGTATCATCAATATTGGAAAAATAATACATTACGAACTAGAAATTATAAAGTAATCTTGTTAAAATAATGGAACATACCTTTCATAATCCATATTACAAAATAAATATTTCCTTCTGAAATCCTATGTATAAATCTCCCAAATTAATAACCTCATGAATTTCATAATGAAATGTTATTTTTTCTAACAAATTGGAAATACATATTATTATATCACATTATAGAAGATTTATTGGTATTACCAATTGTATATGTTATAAAAAAATATCCCATTATATATGATGTAATCAAGTCACCTTTCTACGTCAATATCATCCAAGAATTTTTCATGATTTAAATATCTATGATCATGATATATTCTAATTAACAACTTCTAAAATGGCCTTCTAATAATTATATAGTGTCTATGCCAGGGAAATGAAATTTTTTTCTTGATATTAAATATAAACAAATCATCAAAATGATGTTGGAGAATGTGTATTGATTTTATCATGATATAATAATTCCAAATTTTTTGTATAATCCATAATGTTTTAAGACATATATGAAAATAATGAATAAAAAACTCTAAAATAATTTCATTAAAATTTGGGATAATAATCAATAATTTTAAAAATATTTTATAAAAATAATATATAATATTGATATAATCTATTTCAAAGAAAATAAAAATTCATACATATAACAGATTATTAATTTAATAGGATGGTCATGATTATAAGAAAATCCATTTATGGGTTAATATTAAAATAAATAATTCAATTAAAATATTTTAAAACGATTTTTAAGATAATCCATATATAAAATATTTTTAAATTTTATTTAAAAAACTTTTAAATGAATATGAATGAAAATAGAATATATTTTTAAATACTGAATTTAAAAAAACATTATTAAAATAATATTGGGTACATGGAGAAATATTATTTTAACATATATTTGGAAACCAAAAAAATAGGTTACTAATCAAAAACCATATAAATAATTTTTAACTCAAACCCAATTTTAATATATAGAAATAATAAATTTTTTAAAATTACAAGATAATAAAAATATTCATAATTTTATTTTTCAATGTTAATTATATACACTATATAAATGAATATATTTTCATCAATAAAAACATTTCTCAATGAATGATGCTTGAGATGAAAATTCCTTTCATACTAATTAATACAAGCCAAAAACCTATTAAATTTTTGAAAATAGTAATATTTTTAAAAAATACAAGTCTCTTTGAATGAATATGTTTTATGATATGCATGAAGAAATATATAAAAGTAATAAAATAAATTATGGTCTACATGATAATGTAAAACTCAAATAATTCAAATTAACACATTAACATCCCTTTCAACATTCTTAATATTTTTTTTAATAATTACATAAATAGAAAACATGAAAGGAATAGAATATATCATGATCAAATAACTATTAATTATATCATATAACATTAGGCAAAAAATACACCTATTAAGGTAATTTAGGTTCATATTTCCAGACATGTTTACAATGAACAATACTGAGATGAATAATCATTATTATGATCTTATAATTTATGTTATCATTAATAAATGATAATATAATTAGTATCAATTTTAAAATATAAAAAAATCACCAGTTACTTCATAAGCAGCAAAGGATTAATATATCAATTATGTTTAATTGTAACATAATGAATGATAAATAAGTTATGAAATAACATTCTAGATGGTAACATTCATGACAAATTAGATGGAATGAAATATTATTAATTTCACAAAAAAATAACATAATTTATGAAGGATTCATGGTAAAACATCACAAAGAGGATTTATATGAACAAAAAAACAAGCTAAAAACATAATATATGCTATAATGATAAGAAATGAATATAAAATCCTATACCAAAATAATAAAAGTTCAATACATGTACTTTAACTCCTATATAATGAACATTTAAATTATTTACATATTTAGAAATTTATTATTATTTTATTAACTTATCAATAAGAAATTTATTTATTTATTATGATGAAATATTTAATTTCAAAAAAATTTATGTCTATATTGTGTGTTTTGAGAACGTTCAGCTAATAGTTGAATAAAAAATTTGCTACGTTGACCATGTTTAAATGAATCATTTTTCTATTATATATATTATAATAATAATTGTATAATTATCCTTTTTTATTAATTATAAATGTAAAAAATATATAATTTTTGTTAAAAAATATGAAATACATTACAATAATGGATATGGAAGTCAATATAAATGTTTAATTAGATTTTTTATTTTTCAAATAACAAGGGAGAAAAATTATAAATATTATATTATAAAATTATAATAATTATAATATTATTAGAATAATATTATATATTTAAATACTTTTTATATAACTTCTATGTATGTTGTGATATAAATTTAATTACATTCATTCACGGTAGAGGTAATACACAAATATTGATAATTGATGTTGTCATTTTTCATTGGATGGTAAGGTATGAAAATACAATATATATTAAATATATAATGAAAATTATTTTCAAAATATCAAATATATATACTAAATGCATCATTATAAATAACCATAAGATGTGATGAAGAAAACAAGTCATCACTTTATTTATGTTGTAGTGCACTTGTATCCACAAATGATGTTTTTGATTCCCATAGGATGGGAAATGAGGTGAAAAATGTTTAAAAATATCCATTATAACACATAATTTTATATGATATACAGATTTAAGTATATAATAACATTTCAAGAATATTATTATTGGGATGAAGAATGATGAAATTGATGGATATAGGTTTGGTTGATTACCCCTTCATTGATATTCCTCTTATATGTAGTATCTTATAGACCACTAGAAAGATATTTTAAGAAGAAAAAAACATCAAATTGGGGTATATTAAATATTTTTAGTTTATTTTTTATGGTTCAGTCATGATAGATGGATGTATATGGTGTTATTAATATAATAATGGAGTGGACTTTAATATGGCAGTGAATGGGTGTTATTAAAAATTCTGGAAATATTATAATATAATATTCTACATACTCAAGTTAAATGGTTTCCAAATTGTATGGAATAGGTGATAATTTGGATATATAATAGATATAATAATTAAATAAGAATATATTTTTTATTTGATATAATACAAGAAATAACTTTTTGTTTGACTCCCTCATTATCCAATTTTAACAATAAACATGGTAAATAAATTTTGATTATTAAAGGAATGTTATTTTATTTATAATATGTAAATTAGATCCTAAATAGATAAGGGAATAAATTTTAGATCGTTCAACTTAATAATTTCCAAATTGAATTTAATTTATGACATTATATAATTAATTGAAATAAAAACTAATATAAAGAATTATTATTATCCTTTGTGAGACTATTCCTTTAGTTTAAAATTAACGATTTTTATAAAGAAATAAATATCGAATATAAAACATTAAAATATCAATAATATTTATTTTTGTCTTATAAAATATACAAGTAATTTTAAATAAACAAAAATATATAACTTTTTGTTATTTTCAAATCATATACATGATATTTAACCTACATTAACAAGCTATATTTCGATGTCACAATAGAAAATAATGTAATGATATGATAACTAAAAATTAAAATAAATTACTATGTAAAAAATAATACTTATAATGATAAATTATAATTTAATTTTGTATCGATTTCCAAATAAAATAACAACTATCAAAAAATACTGGAACAAATTGAACTTACCATTTATATAAAATATTATAAATGAAAATATAAATTTAAAATAGAATATGGTCGTGTATTAGTTTTTTATAATATTAATTAAGATATATAGTCATAATATTAAATTAAGGAGTGTTTTTAATGAAACATAACCCTAGTCTCATTAGTTTAACCCCTAATTAAGACATTTTAAGATTATCATGGGAGGAAAAATTTTCATTTGTTACTATTTATATAGAAAAAAAATTATGATGAAATTATAAAAAAATATTAATTATTAATATTTAAAGTATCAAATATATTTTATAATATTTCATAAATATAATTGGAACAATTTAATTTATAATTGAAACTAAAAAACATGACAATATACAGGTTCCTAAAAAATGATTTCTTATGACAAAAAATGAACATATAGCAAAAATAGATATAATTGCGATTGAAATGAAATTATATATATTATATATATATAGATGAATAATTTTAATTTTAAATTATATTTTATATAGAATTGTTTTTTTAAATTAATCCAAATGGTAATTTTTTAAAAAATCATAATTTTTCACATTTTTTTGAGGATTAACCATTTTTGAAAAACAAATCACCCAATGTAAATATTTATAAGAAGAAATAAAAATATATATAAATTATATAAATTACAATTTCTTAAATTTTGAGAAATTAATTTAAATATTCATTTACAAATATTAATAAAACCCATTTTGAGTAAATATTATTTTTTATGAATAAGATAACATTACTGAAAAAATTATTAATGTTTTTTTATGAATTGATTTTAAGATTTGTATTGAGTATGAATAGTAAATATATAACAAATTTTTAAATCTATTTATACCCACGGATTTAATGAGTATATTAAAATAATAAAATTTAAATATTATTATTTTTTACTTAGTTTACACTAAATGTTTCATGTTGAATAATGAATCAAACACATTGCTCATAAAAAATTTCAATGTTTTCAAATACAATTAAAATATTTCAAAATTTAATTTTTATGTAGACTCATATTCTTATTATATTTTCATATAATCTATAATTTGACATTACATTCTATTTAAATTAATAGTATGTAAATAATTTTCAATGAATGTCGTAAAATACGATCCTCTCAATGGAATAAATCTCAAAATTTTCCATTGTACTATTATTTATAAATAATTATCAATCATATTCCACATGAAAATTATCAATTTGGTGAATTTCAAATTTATTATTCATACATACAATAACATAAAATATCTTCATTAATGTATCTGTCAATCATTTATCATTACCTGTTATTGATTATCTAAAAATATATAGAGGGTACTAGTTGTTGGAATGTTCAACTATAAACATGATACTTTGAAAAAAAATATTATACCTCTCATTAATGGATTACATTATTAATATAATAAATCAACAAATAAATAAAAATTATAAAACACTATTTTATAACTGGTACATTTTTCTTATTCATGTGCATATTTCCTTTTTATTAATTTATAATTCAGCTACATTGTCTCCTATAAAATAAACCATCTATAATTGAAATGTATTGGATCATGATACTTGTAAATAATAATAAAAATACCATTATTATATAATTATAAATTACAATTTCTTTAAGATTCATTCCTGAATTTCATAAACACAAAATTAATCTTAATTGATCGTCTATTACCAACTATAATAACATGTAGTATAATTTACATGTAATTTAATAATTTTTTCTGTAGTATGAACCATACATTTATGGGATCAATTATGTTTGAAATATTATATAATTATGTCAAAATATTACATCAAAATTTGACACTTTAATTTTATATACATTTGTTCTAGAAAAAATTAATGATTTGTTCACCGTTATTTTATTCAATGCTTATTTACATCATTTAAGATGGGTCCCCGTAGAAAAAATCAGTACCTTGCTAAAACATATAATCATATAAAAATAATTTGAAAAAAATTTGAAGAAAATTAATTATTAAATAAATGATAAATATTTGAAATAGAAAAATCAGTCTCATTATGCGATTGAAAAAATGGGAATCCTTTTAATATGTTTTTCTTTTTAAAAATAAAACAATGCGAAGAAAAATAAATAATTATCAATGGTGAAATTCATTCATTTATCTACTGAAAAAATAGAAACCAATTTTTATAAATAATAATATCCTTTATTAAATATTTTGGAACACGAGATCTAATAAAATCTATTTATTAATTAAAATACTTTTTTGTTTTTAAAGTTCAAAAACATTCATTACCTCATCAAATCAATCGATTTAGATAAATTTATTTTCAAGATTAAAATTGTGAAATTGGTTCATAATATTAATAATTTATTCTCACTCATGATTAACACATCTAACATTAAATATATATATATATATATTAAATAATTATAATTATATAACATGTTTCTCTACCGCATTGTTACATTTTATTTTTTCACCATTACCCAATGAATTTATGAGATATATCAGTCTCACTTGGCATCATTATCTATATATTAATCCCCTTAAATATTTTATAATTTTTAATTTTTATTTTAGTAATTATTTTTTATTATTAAGTTTTATATCACCGCCCCTTGAGATCCCAATTTGAAATTATATTAATTTGTTTCATTTTTACAAAATGATAATGATAAGATTACATTTTTCATGAGAAAATTTAAATTTGTAAAAGATATATATTATTATATACATTGAATACCAATGATTTATTTTATATTAATAGCGATAAAAAATAATTTCTATTATTAATGTATGATTCAGTAAATCCATATCTGTTTAAAAACATCATTCAACAAACTGTTAAAAAAAGCCATGTGTCATAAATTTATTAATGAATACATTTTAATCCATTAAAAATAAATTATATAAATTATTTAAAAATAAACATTAATAAAAATATATATAAAAAATGAAAATTTACAGAGAATTTCTAATAATTTGTATATGTAGGAGAATGAGTATAAGACATATAAAATAACGTTTTAATAGCCTAACCCTTAATAAATTGATTGACGTTATACAAAAATGCAATTTAATGAGATAAAAAAGATAACTATTTATAGAAAAACATGATTTTATAAAATTAATTTTAAAATTCATCTAAATGGTATTTTAAACACCGTAAAAAATAAAATACATGTTTATGATTGTATAAGAATCAATGAAAGGAAATTTTTATTAGAAACCCTCTTACCAAATATCGTGTATTGCATTGAATGTTCCATATCTTTTTTATAATAAAAGCATATTATTTATCAACTATATTAATAAAATTATTCATTTTCATTATAATAATTATTTTTTCATTTATTTATTTATGACCATGTTTTGTAGTTAATATAATAGAATAACTAGTGTTGGATTTTTTAGGAAAATTTGTTTTATAACCTCAAAACAACATTAGTCTATTTACCATGGTCAATGAAATTTTAGATCTATTTCATCGAATATCGTAAACTATTTATAATTTTTATATTTATATGTCATATTTATAATGTATGAATCATGGCGGTCATGAAAAATGAACCATGTCATTCCATTGAGATAACATTATTTATATATTAATGAAATATGTTTTCATTTTTCAATAGAGTGGAAGAGAAATAGTATAATTAAATTTATCATTATTTTCCATCATGATTATGTTATTAATTTAATTTTTAATTTTTAGTTTATTCTATATTAATATCAATATAATTTGTAAATTAAAAATGATTCACATTTCTTTATGGAGTTGGTATTCCACATCTATTAATGAATGACATTATCAACGTCTAATAGATGCAAAAGGAATGAATTTAAGTAAAATAATATCCTTTAAAAATTAATAATATTTGATACATATCATATATTATAATTTTAGACATAATTTTAACCATTCATATAATTTACTGATGAAGAATGAAATTGTTCTCCTCATAGGGGTTGTTGTCCACAGATACCCATAAGGGATGATTTCTATTTCAAATATGAATCTTAAATGATATAAAATGTTTTGATTACATAATAATAGTAACAATTAAGTTTATGGAAGATATTTATCTAATTATATCATCATGGGAATAGAAAAGGTGAATGATTTCATAGAATAAATAAACATGAAACAATTTCATATGAATGATACCACTTCTACAAATAATCTATCATTCCTTACAACTAAATAGTTACAAAGATGTAATTATAGTGAGACTATAAAATATAGGATATGAGGTGGTATGTTGGATGTTATTTTCTTATAGATTGGATGATATAAAATACAATTAATGTATACTGAAATGAGGATAGGTGGTGCACTTATAAAACAATGAAAACTGTCACATTGGTATTTTTTATATTTTTTTTAAAATATATACATTTGTAATCAAAGAAAAATATTTCTAAAACTATAGAATTTTTTAGATAATGTGATAATAATCTGAATAACATCGTCCAATAAAAATTAATATTTACTTTTGGGTCCTGATAAATTCTTTTTTTAATTTATTTAAAAAAATTCCCTTTATTGTGTTAAATAATTTTTACCATGTATACTATTCATAATGACTAAAATGAAATTTTTACATCTCAAAAGACCTCAATTACATAATTTAATAAATTGATACCATTTTTATATATTAAATTTAATGAAGTTGATGAAAATATTTTTTAAATAAATTCACAATTTAAAAAAATATTTCTTCGAAAATTTAAATTTTCAATAAATAAAACATTTATATACAAATTTAATATATTGATCTAATTATTATTAAACTAATTTAATTATGTTTGGTCTAATAGGACTAAAATACCAATAAATAATTTCATCATAGAGTTTTACATTTAAATAAATTAATAGATATTCCTATATTGTAAAAAATATTTTCATTCACTATATCCCAATAAATCAATATTTTAATAATATTAAAAAATAATACGCCATTTACATATTATGATGAATTCAAAAATGAAGTCCATTTTAACAAATTAAAATTTTAAAAAAATTGCATATTTACATTTAAATAAAATTTTATAATTAATGGAATCACACATTTGTTAAATTTTAATATTTTATTTTTGGTTGACAGACATGAAAATTTTATTTATAAAACAATAATTAATAAGAATGAATTAATATAATTCATATATATTATAATATTGAAATATATATAGGATTTGATTTTTATTTAAATTTTATATTAAAAAAACACAACCTCAAAATTATTTTAATTAAATAAACTACATTGTATATTTTCTCTCAATGAATTTTATAATAACTATGATTCATTATTAATCATGAATTCTCCCATAATATAATTATCTATAAAATTCGGTTTCTTAATAATGGAAAATTTATATGTTAAATTATATGAACTATATTTTTTGTAGAAAGTATTATCTTTCAACTATACAAGATTTGGACACAAAACATGAGGTTCATCATTTACATAATTTATTAGAAATGATGTTTGAAATATATCATGCACTTGTGATAAATTTGAGGTAAGGTTACTCGATAACAAAGTGACACTCTTTTCACAATAATTTCATTGTTAAAAATAAATTTTAAACATATATTACCATTTTTTTTAAAAAAATCTAATTATTTTTATTAAGATGAATTGAAAACATGATCACCAATGTAAATTATATGTTAATTAATTCTATTATCTTCATAAAAACATTCATCCCTTGAGATATAATTAAATTATTGTTAATTATTGTTTCCTTATGAAAATTATATTGTCCCATGTCTTACCCCATAATCTACTATTCACCATGTTCATCCTATTGTGATTGTGTTGAACACCTCTTTCCATATAATTTCTCAAAAAGGTCCACATTTATATATAAATGTAAAATTTTTGTATATGTTATTCTTAGTAATTATTTTTATTGATCCCAACATCCATCATAATCCAGTTATAAATGTCAAATAATATTAATAAAATTTTAAATACATAATATTGATTATCCCATATATTGTTGTGATAATATTTTCTTGAATTTATTATATATCCAATGATTTATAAAGTCTATTCAAAAATTATTAAATAATAAATAAGAAAGATTGTTTTAAATATTGATGTTGAGAGATAATCCATATAATCTGAATACCTCTTTATGAAAGATTATTGGGATTTGATCTAAATAAAAATTGTCCTAAATTGGATGAAAATTAAGATATTTAGTCAAATGATAAAAAATAAATAAAATTATAATTTGTACAATGGGATGAATTATGAAATCCAATAATAAAAACCATGGACATATTATCCCAATTCTAGTCTGGATCAAGGATCAGATGAAGAAACCCATTCAATTATTTTATTTTCGCATGAACCTATTTGGAAGTGAATCATTTCATACTAAAATTAAATGTATTATTATTCATTCCAATACATAATATTTTTTTGAGATAGTCTATATACATCATAGAGCTACCAGGATTATGGGAAATAGAAATAAATTAGTTTCATTAAACAATTAATTCGTTAAATGGGAATAACATTGTACACACTACCTCCTTCCAAATATCATAACACCATATTTTAACTACTTATTTAATATACATGTTCCCAGAATGAGGAATTTCTTCATTAGATTAAAATAATGTTCACCCATCTAGGAATTCCAATTTCATTGTAACTAATTTTACAAAATTAAGCCTTGAAAAAAAATGAATGCATTTCATGAATCAAATATATCAAGGCCAAAATTCATCTAAACATCAATAAGGTGAGATGTACCAAAAATTACTCATTTAATGGTACAGTATCTTTTTAAAAACATGAATTGAATAATTTTTTTTCATTAAATTAATGATAGTGAATAACACAATCATAATAATTTTACATTTACAACCATCTTCTCTTCCTCATAGTCAAATCATTTTGTGTGTATATAAAATTTAAAAATTTAGGGTCTTTTAATATTATACATTTTACTCATATGAAATTACACTAAAATTTATTAATTAAATTTCATATAACACAATAATAAGATCTAGAGAATTTTATTTTCGTTCAATTTTCTTTACTCATATGAAGGATGCGAAATTAACTTATTATAATTCATTATGAAAGAACCATGTCCTATCAACAAAGAATAACAAAACAATGAATATTGATCTTACTAATTTAAAAATTATAAAACAGGAACACTATCCATTCTAATTAAAATATCATCAAAAAATAATTACACACATGTCTCTAGATTAATTTAAATCCATTTTATGATAAACTTGTTTTTTTTAGAACAAATAATAAAAAGTAATCAATAAACTATTAATAAAATCATTCTATTTTTGTGGACATTGAATATTAGATGAATTTTTACGTAATTTACATTATTTCACCATTGTAATTTTAGGTGGATCAAAATTTATTCCACATTTAAAAATAATATTATTAAGGAATGAAATATAATATAATAATAAATATCATTTATTAATTTTTTTCATTCAACATCATTTTTTGAAAACATATATTCATTACTATCTTCATATATTTACCATTTTTCTCATATAAAATATAGTAATTTATAATATTATTAATGAAGATAACTATAAGTATTTCAAAATAGTTATGAAAAAGTATATTTATATTATCCATAAATGTATAAGGTTAAATCGTCAACCTAAAAAGCATTAAAATATTATCAGAATGCTAATAACTATTGAATAATATCATACATGAAATATCTTTGTGGTACACCATATGAAAGTAAAACAAAAAAAAGATAAATAATATATATATATATATATATATAATTTGAACCATTGGGTTTATCGATAAAATAATTGATATTATGCAAAAATTACGTGATATTAATTTTTATACTTATGAGATCTCTAAAATCACTTTAATTCCAATGGAATCCACTATTATATTAAATAAATATAATAGTATGACCTAAAAATGTTGTTATATAGAAGAAAAGGACCTAAAACAATTTAGTCTAATTTTTATTTCATAACGATATAATCAATTTATTCTATATAGGGGTTTTTAAAATGGATTAGAATATATTATTATGTAAATTAGAAATTTATCCTATTAATATAGAATCCCAAAAAAAATCATCAGGATGCACATCATGATATATATTACCACAGGAACATCAAGTATATGAATAGTTACTTTTTTAAACATCTTTAAGTGAAATAAAAAAGTATTAACAATATCTTACTCGTATTTATTATTTTTTAAATGTTTTTAATAGAATGAGTGAATTTTTATAAATTAAATGAAACATATAATAAAAAATATCATCTTTATATTTGTGAACTACTCTTGGCTTGTAAAGTAGAAGTTAGTACATACACAAAAAATATAAAATTATACATGATCCATGATTAAATGATTTATAAGAAAAAACATTTCATATTTTACAACATTATGATTTAAATATAATCCTAGTCCCATAAACTGACATTAATTTTTTTTATCCAATATTATAAAATCATTTCATGATGACGTTTTTTTCTCGTGATAATTTCATAGACATAAAGAAAATTTTCCACACATATTCAATAAATTTATTATAA
Source organism: Viscum album (assembly GCA_963277665.1). NCBI lineage: Eukaryota > Viridiplantae > Streptophyta > Magnoliopsida > Santalales > Viscaceae > Viscum > Viscum album. The sequence goes on along the minus strand of OY728151.1, from coordinate 662,533,478 downwards.
TAATTTGATTTAACTTGTTTTGTACATATAAAAAATATATTTTATCTCAACAAGGATGAAATTGTACAAATTGTTTCAATATATACACACCAATCACATAAGATTTTTTCCATGATATTTATTTTGAATTTAGGAAAAAAAAGGTGGAAATAGTATACCATTTTCTTTGAATCACTAGAAAATAAGAATAATTTCCAATGCTAGCGGTCTTTAATAATTATCCTATATAAAATACAATCGTTTTAGTGTAAAATCATAAATAAAAATCTTCATTCCACCCCACCAATAATATTTTATAATATCAATATTGATATTTTTTATTTTTGGATAAACTGAAAATGGAGAACTTTAAGATTCAAACCATACACCCTTCATAATCTAGGAATACATTCCCATGTACAAAATATTTCTAAATCATCTGACACCTTAAATGGTCAGTTTTAATTTTATTATAATTAACATGCATTACATATTAAAAAAATATCATATAAATCAAAATTATAATTTAGATAATGAGAAAATTTTTCTATGATGTTTTAAATAACACATAAAAAAGTGTGGCATCTGGAATTTTTATAATTTATTTTATAAGATTTATTAAATAATTAACTAAAGGATAATGATTCTAAATTTACATTATAAATAATACATTATCATTTAAACACAAGTAATCATCTTATATGGTTTTATTATATGGGTAATAAAGAATTATTTGAATAATAATCCATTATCATATCCAACCATAACACATCGATATTTTAAAATATGACCATTATATTTGATAGTGTACATGACACATAATACTGAAAAAAAATGAAACCTGAAATCATATTTTTTTAATTAGGATCAATATGGTGTAGATGTTAAATTAAGGGGTAAGAATATTATAACCACATTTTTAATTATATATAACATTAATTCAAAATAAAATTATATACATTGTTTCATAGTTAATAATCACTCAATATTGATTAAATTCAATTTATTCATACAAAACATGATTTTTCATAAAAAATAATTTTTTTAATTTTTTTTCATAATTCTTTGATTGCAAATTTTTTAAATTATTTTTACAAAATAAAAAAATTAATCAAACTAATATATAAAAATTATGATAACATTTTTTTATTTTTAATGAAACGAACTATTTTTCCAGCAAATAATGAATAATATAAATTTTATATTTAAAATTAATAAGGTTATGTATAAATTAATAATTTATATATTTATTATAATCATCTAGAATTATAATTACACAATATATTATTTTAATAACTAAATAATTTTCCTTAGAATCCATTTAAATCTTAATTTTTAACAAAAACATTTTATTTGTAAAATTTCATTTTTGGGAAAATAAATGCTTCTAGTTTCATTTTTTTATTTCATTTAAAATTAATTGACTCAACTTATATAAATTTGGCCTTGAAGAATATATTCAATATATCTTATTTTGTGCTTCAAATTCGTTAAATAAAAATGTTTTATTTTTTGAAAATATGATTAGTAACTATGATGAATATTTTCAACTATGTAAATAGTAAATAAGGTTAATCTCGAATAATCTACTTTATATGGTCATAATGTTTCGTCCTTATTCTAATTATAAGAATTAAATGTAAACCATTATTATCTCAGGCCTAAAAATTATTTTTTCAATTGACACGTGTCGATGAAAATAACCTATGTAATATTAAATTAATTGAATGATATAAAATATAAATATATTACTTTAAAATATATATATTTTTTAAAATAGCGAAAAATTAATGTTTTCAGTAACATACAATGATTATTTGGAGCGTTATGTAATTATATTCATGATGGTGATTTCATTCTAATTTTTATTGATAAAATTATTACCTTAAATTCTTATGAAACATTAATAATATATTTTATTCAATTTATAGAGAAGAAAAATAAAATATGAAAATTATTTTAAGGTGATATAATTTTAATGAGTTAATATATTACAAGAGTTTTATTGTTGAATATGAAGTCTATTTTTTCATTTATATTATTGGAAGTCATGATATATTTACGCTTTTCTAGTCGAATTAATTGAATAATCTAAAAAATGAAAACAATGATAAATTATTTAAATAATATTAGATTATGTTAACTAAAAATTATTATAATATTTAAATATGGTAAGGGGATATGATATTATCTAATATATTATTCTTTTTCCATTAATGGTTTAATAGTTAAATTATATATATAATAATAACACATTAAATGTGAACAATGTTCTTTAATAGTTAATGTAAAAATATTCTAACTATGGGGTTAAACAAAATTTAACGGTAAATAAATAAAACAGTGAAAATTTTGTTGGATGATGATATTTAAACTCAAAATTATATTAACATGTAATCCATATTCATTGGGTCTAATTGTATATATATATTGTCTCTATAAAAATTTAATATTTTTATAAATTCTAAAATATGAAATATCATTATTTTTAAAAGAGAACATCCCCTAGTCACCACATAAAAACATTTAAGAAATATATAACAACCATACACATTATAAATACATTCTAATATTAATTATAAACATTATAAGAGTTATGGTTTTCAAAAAAGTTTTACCATAGAATTTATAAGAGCTGCCCTAAAGGAGTATCTTAAAAAAAATATGTAAACATCTTAATGAATCAATTTGATTTTAAACTTATTATTTTACATCCAATAAATATATATAACATATAATAAAGTATTAGATTAATTATTATCAATATAACTTAAAAATTATTATCAATATTAATCCAACAGTATCCATCCTTTTCGAATTAAATAGAATGTCAATGTATTCCTCGTATGTATAAATTGCATACCATAAACATATAAATATAAAATTTATAGTTAATATCCATATTTTATGGATGGGTATTTGAATAAGTTTAATATTAATATATTATATTTTTAGTATAATTATTCTACATGAATGATAATATCATATCTATAATTTACATTCCAATGCAATGAATAATGAAAATGTCACTCTAGTGTATATGTGCACTACCACCTCCAAAAAGAGATTTTATTTTTTAATCATCTCAATATTACATAGATGGTAATATTGATATATTTAACTAATAGAAGTGTAATATATGATAAAATATTTCTTTTATAAAGTGTAATAATTGTTTACCATTTTAATCTATAAGTGAACATATGAATATAATGTTCATTCGTACTTATGAATTACAATACCAAGAAACTATATTATATTTAAAATATTTACATATGAATATATATATCAATATATTGTTTACATATATTATGTTTACCTAATGAATAAAATTTGATATATTATGGACCCAGTATTGATGTACAATGACCAAAACCATCAAACCAACACATACAAGGATGAAAATGTCGATATCACATTAAATAATGATTTTATTATTGAATAATTAATATATTTTTTTGGAAATGGTTATATGAAAATCAAATATTTTATGATATAGATGTGTAATTATCTATAACTGATCTCTAATAAATCTATATTTATTATACCAGAGGTTTTAAGATGTATAAATAAAATAAAACCAACATTAAGTACATTTATCACTCATTTATTTATTAGATAAATGTTCCACATTCACCACATATTTATTTTATATTGTTTATATTATTTACATCAAAGTATTATACAAGTATTATTAGATATTTTGTGGGTATTTACATGACTATATAAGGTTTTATTATTAATGGATCTTAATATTTAAATGATTCAAAAGTGGAAAGGTCTTATTTAAAAATCATATAATTATTCAAGATTATTTATTGTTAGGTACCACTAGAATAAATTGTTTGTTTTTTTAATATTAAAAACAATATAACTTCTTATATTTGGGATATTGAATATTTTTCCTATTAATAGTACTATTTTAGACACATTTTTACCTAAAATTAACCATAAATTATTTTTAGGAAATAATTATTTTATATACCTCTTTGGTTGACAATCCATTTTCATTAATATCTATGATTTCATAATAATAATTAAATATATATTCTTATATTCAGAAAAAATTAAAAAATATTTTATCCCATGATATACTTTTTATAAAATTATTTGAAAGGAATATACATTTCATCTTCTGATTGCGATAGTTTTTTATCCTTTCTCAATAATATATGGAAAATGATTCAATCCCTTATACAACATAAATGGAACTATCCAAAATAATGTAATTTCAAAACATCATTACCACCAATTACCTTAAATATTACATTATATGTTCCCATAATATTTTTAATGAATTTATTTCATAATATTTTTGGAATTTTCTTAATTAAATATAATTTTTATTTTGATAATAGTATTTCCCTAATGAATATTTTTCTATAAAATTTTCCCATATTTCTATTCATAGATGTTAACAACAATTATTTTAATTATCCTCCACAAGATATATTATTTAGTGGTACAATATATTAATTTACTTATACAGTTTATGATCACTCAATTCGGGGGTTTAGTAATTTTATTATTGTTCATGTTAATCCGATTTTTTTATAAATTTATTTTATATTTTGGGAATGTAATCATATATTATATGGAATAATTTTAATATTATTGTCAAGTTTTATTATTTTTAAAACCATAAATAATTGGAATTATTCATAATTATTAAGTGCTGGTAATGGAACAATATATCACATTAATGTATTAGTATATCTCATGACATAAACTAGCTTGGGTATTTGGATGATTCATTACGGATTTCCTAATTTTTAATTATCACTATTCGTTAATATTATATTTATGTTATCTAGAAATATTCAATTATAAATTATGTGATTAGTTATTGATATTAAAAAGATTATTTTATTAGTTATGATATCCATTTATATGTTTATTCTCATGTTGTTATTTATAAATCATTATTTTTCAATCATTTATTCCTCTAATATTATTGTTCATTATCAATTTATTGGTAAAATGGAATGTATTTTCTGATATTTTCCCTTCTATGTTGATTATGTTTTATTTATTTAGGATAGATTCAATTATACACATAAACTATCGTAAAACATAATCTTTTCTACTTTATATTATTCGTATCTGAAGTATTCCATAAAGTGTTTTTGGATTGATATGTAATCACATAATAAGGGGGATAATTGCGTTCTCAATGAAATTACTATATTTTTTACGATTTCCACTATAATGTTTGATTTATGTGTGTATCTACATTTATATACTACACAACTATTTGACCCATTTGAGATTCGATCACTTGGATCAAGTGCAATTATTGTAATGAAAATTCAAACATATGGAAACTAGGTTGGGGTATTTAATTTTTTTAATAAAAAAAATTGAATAATTTATACCAACTTGATTAATGAGAACATATATTAGTTATCATAACCCTATGACTTAATTTTATGATATGTCTATGTATATAATAATATCCTAATGTTTTGGAATGGTATTTTTTTTTTTGATTTCTCGAAATATAGTTTGGTTAGGGTACTTCTAGAGGATATCATTCTAATAATGTTAAACATAGCAGTAATAACCCTAAATGGAGTTTTCATCTATATATCAACATTAAATATGGTTAATAGTGACTATTCCATTATATAGAACCTAGTTTTACAAATTTGGGTGCTATGATTTTGTATTGCAATTTTTTTATGAATGATTTTCATGAGTGAGAGAAAACACTAATGGAAACTTATGATATTCCACAGTGAAATGTGATAAACCAACTGTTTAGTGTGTTAATTGTTATTAGGCTGTTGATATGTTTTATTGAATATGTATATAATTAATGGTTTATTTGAAATATATACAATATTATTAAGAGTTTTCTCATATTCAATTATTGTAATGTAACCATTTTGATTAGTATAGTTTTTTTATTAAATGATTTAAGAGGTATAATTATTTTATTATTATGGAAATTATTTTAAATTTATCAGAATCTTATATGGTTAATTTTATCATTATAATTAATGGATAAATAGTCAATTATCATTTAATTTTTTACAAAAATAATTAAAAAATATAAAATTTTAAAATACCATATTATGATTAATATTAATTTTAGTGGATTCCTTATAACTTTTGGGAGTTTTAGTGGAATAATATTTAAATGGTTTTACAAAAATGGAAATTAAGTCCCATAAGGATTGTTCATGGGTCATCAATCTATAATTAGCAGGTGACATTGATTTAATGTCTACCAGTAGACAATGTGATGTAGTGGTTATTATAAAATCATTTTTAATGAAAATGGCTTGTGGATAAATATTAACATGAATTCAATCAACATAATATAGGATCAAATATTTTAAAATATTTATTATTTTTAGGTGATTTTGAAATTTCACTAGGTTTTAGGAAGAACAATTTATTTATTTTTAAATGTATATTTAGATAATATATTATTTTATGTTAGGTAAATTGTGGTATTTTGGACTGTGGGATATAGATAATATTTATTGTTAAAAAATTTTAATTGATAGAGCGATATATTAATAAATTTTAATAAACCTGCTAATGATTACTATTTTTTTTGTATTTAAATTTTAGTCATGATATTTTGGGGATGATTAATAAATAATATGATTATGATATTATATATTAACATGATTAATAATATTTTGTGTATTATCATTTTATTTTAGGTATATGTAATTAATAGGTTTAATAATAAATTTTAAGTGAATGATTGTCTCTAATGAACAAAACTACAATTTTTTAATATTATTTAAATTTTTTGATATCACTTTTGAAGGTACAAAATTCAATAATGTTGAGGTTATTGAGGTAAATTTATATGTAGGGTTATATCAATATTGAATAATAAATGTGGATAATTGGCATTATTGTATAAATTTTGATGAAAATTTATTATATCCCAATAAGGTGGTCAATAAATTATAGATAATATAATACCTTATTATAAGCATGTAATTATTGGTAAAAATTTAATGTTATGACTAATATTATTTTATCATTTTAAGGATTATATTACCAATTATGTGTGTATATTAGTGCATGGGGTATGAAAATTTCTTCTTAAATAGTCATCATTCTATGAAATGAAGAGATTGTAGTGAATGTTGATTAAATAATAAAACTATACATGATAACTTTTTATATCGACTTATATTTGTAGTATATATGGAAATGAAATTTTCCAATACTATGAAAATGATCATAAACATGTTTCCCTATATATTTTTTGGATGTATCAATGGTCATTTTACACATTACAAATATATGGTTTTATGATGGTCAACATTCTCATATCCATCTAATGTATGACTCTAATATTTTATATTTTTATTATTTGACTCCTTCAGGTAAATATTTTAACTCCCAATTATTTTTTTCATTTTTATAAACCTATTTTTGTGATGTCCAATGTATTTTTATTTATCACTTTTAAAAATAAAGGTTATAAATGATGTTTGTGATCTGGATTTTACATGAAGAAATTTTCAATTGTAAATCCATTTTTAATGAGAAGGGGTAAAAATTGTGAGAATTCTATATATTAATGCGGGAGTAAATTTTTCACCTATATGTTTTTATAGAAGAACGTTATTTTTATTAAGGTACATAACACCAAATACTAAGCTTAAACGAACCATTAAATATTAGTATTCAAATAGGATCCTTAAAACCTAGAACATAAATGAATTTTTATGAATATGATAAAACACATTATAATATATATATATATGGTATACTAAATAAAATTATACTAATTTTTTATAGGAAATGAGTGCTCTGATTTTAGTAATATTAATTTATTCTCAAATATTCATTTCCATCAAAATATTATATCTCGGTGGCATGAAATGATTTTTATGTTATTCTAATTTATATAAAAAAAATATTTTTTTAGAGAATACCATAAATATTATGTTATAATTTTTTGAGTCATTTTTGAAGAGATTGATTTAAAAGTGAAACGTAAAAAATTAATGTTTTTAGAACAATAATATTAATTGTTTATCAATTTAATAATTTGTAATCATAATTGATTAAAGTAAACATATTTCCAATTATAATTTTAATAACAATATTAATTTCATTTTAATCAATTTTATTGTTGAATAGAGTATTAATACATAATTTTAATTAGAAAAAAATCACTAATTTTATTTCATTTCATTAAAAAATTTACTTTAAATTATTTCTACCAAATGAATATATTACATAATAAAAATATTATTCTATATTTTAAATGTAGAGGTTAATTTTTTTAAAATAGGACCCAAATATTTTGGAACAATATGAATATGAACCGTTGAAAAAATTCCCTCAAATAGAAAAGTAAAAACAACTTAAATTGTGGTTAAAAATAAATGATAAGATCATAATATGGTTTCCGAATTTCATATTGGTTAAATGATGTAAAAAAATTACATTATGCTCAAATATTATTTTTTAATGGTAAAATTTACATTAAAATAACCTAAATCATTTTTGAGTCAATGAATGTTTTGGAATGACAATATCTTCCATTTAAATATCTCTTATGAATTATCATAGGAAATAATGATGTGGGGAAAAATATTAATGTTAAATATATTAATAATGAAATTAAATTAATTATTTTTATTTATTTATATATTTTATTTATTAATTATTTAACTACATTGATTTCAGAATTCTAACACATTATATGTTCAAAAAATACAATATTAAAATAACTAATATTAATAATATTAAATGTGATATAATTTGAATTAATTAAACATTTCAAGAATATAATTGATAAATAGTTCATATTAGTTTAATTTTAAAGGATTATATTTTTATTAAATTTTTTTATTTGTCACCTTTTTTGAAAAACATAAATGATCAATGTAAAAAGAAAATTTATGATAATTTTTAAAAATATTATTTTATTAAATTATCTAAAAACAAATAATATGTTAAAATAGTATAAGGGGGATAATATGTTGTCAAAAATATCAATCGTTGTTTATTTGTCTGTCAAAATTTACCTTAAAATTAAAATTGGTACCCTTTATAATGACAATGACATTTACATATTTAATTTTAAAATTATTTAATTATTGAGTCAAATGAAATGATAAGGATTAAATCACCACACAATCATGATAAAATTTTATAGGCTCATGGGTTACCAACTCCATCATATCATATCATCAATTCGATATAATTATAATAGATTTTATTTGGATATGGAATTTATTATATTTTCATTATTTATGAAATTTTAGAAGTTACCCTTCCATAATTATAAATGTGAACTTCATCCCATCACTTATTCACACATTTTGAGAAAAATAGCATGAGCATAGCCCGAAAATTGCCCATTACCACATCCTTATTAAAATTAAAGACATGTTTGTATTTCCAATAGTCCAATCCTATGATACAAAATGAGATATCTATGTTAGTTCTTTCAAAGAAGATGTAATTTCATTAACTAATCACATATAATTAAAATATTTTATTACACCATCTAAAAATGATTTATATTTCATAAAAAATTATTAATATCATCAATATAAAATCATGGTATAATAATAGATAAATTACCATTATTTTTTTCCATATAATAAAATTTGAATATACTGTTTGGGTATATGTTTATTTTACCATCCTAACATGGTGATGCAGTTCATTTTTCATCAGTATATTTTTTTGGATTCTTTATATTATATGATTAATATCTATATATTATTTTATTTAAATAATATTTATTCTTGAATGATAATATTATATCTAACATCTTACCTTCCAATTCATTGTAAAATGACAACATCGTTCATGTGTATGTGTGGAAATCTACCTCTAAAAAGAAATGTGTTTTTTAATTTATAATTTACATCAATATAAATTATGATATAATTAATGAATATATATATTATACGTTAAAATAAATGATCTGTAATGGTGACTTATTATTTTTATTAATTTATTAAGTTATTCAAAAAATTAAAACCCCTTTAATCCGTACATAAAATATACGGTCTCAATGAACAAGGTAATTATTAATTCAATGTATAAAATATATAAGTTAATATAAATATAAACATATTTTGTATATATGTGATATTTATATCATTAATAATTTATTGGAGATGATGGAATCATGACCAACATTCATGTTCCAAAACTATCAATGTGAAACATACATGGATGACGAAGCAGTTATCACATAAAATACTGATTTTATAATGAAATTGTTTATAAATTGGTGATAATTGTTTTTTATAAACTATATGGTATGTTTATTGAGTATATTTCATTAGGATATGTATTGTAAGTATTTTTTATTGAAAATTTATTTGAAAATTAATGATGGGAGTCATACATGAGGTAAAGATATTCACATTAAATTTTTTCTTATGCAACACATGACATATTCAAAAAAATGATTCTTTTATGTGGTTTATATAAATTTAATAAAGTTCATTTGTAATAGTGATTATTTTCATAATATCAATTTTTATATAAATATAAATTTATTTAATTAACATGTCTTAGGATTCAAACTTTACATTAATGGAAAATGATTAGTTCAAATCTCCTTCATTATTTAGCTTTTTTTGTTTTAAATCAACATTAGAGGAACTATTTCATATTTCTTTATTAAACCTAATATAATGTGTTATTTAGTAGTTATTAATTTTATTTTATTATTATAGTTCCACTTTTCTATCTTTAATACTTAATATTATCGATAAAATATCTCTATGTATAGTTGAATTTATTTCTAGATTTAGTTAAAAATTTATTTTCTTCCATATCGATGTTTTTTTAAAAAATCATTCCAATTATTTATAAAATTAGACAGATGATTAATATAAATAATCTGTTTCCAAATAAAAAGTTTTAGAATAGGTTTTAATGTAAACACATTATCATTTTATGAATGAGGTACATTCTTTTCTTTTTACAACCACATGATATAATTTTACTAGCATATATAAAATGCAAATAACTACCCTCCATCATTACCAATCATTAATATGAGTATTATTTTACAATATAACATTACTCATATTTAAAAACTATTTTCAATCATATTGTATAGTTAATTGTTTTGATATTTTCTTCTTATTTTGAAATTGTAAATCTTCTAAAGAAGGGGTTTAAATATATTTTTATGGAATATATATTCAACAATGAAAACAACCTTTATTTTAATTATGATCTACTTGATTTCTGGTTTAATGATTCAATCTGTACTATTTATGTAAACAGTTAATTAATATTTGTCTATGTGAAGTACTATATGATATCAGTTTCCATAGTATCTTAATTGGTTTGTGACTATATATATTGATTTGGTAATGTATTATCATTTTTATTACCATTTTCCAATACGAAATCTTTTGTCAAATATGTGTCACCGATTTCATAAGAGGTATAAATAAGACTTATTATGTAATGAGTGGTTCCCATTATTTCTCCATGAAGCATTAGTGGGTCTCACAAGACATTTTATCATGGTTATTTACTTTAGGCCTTAACAATTATGGTATGATTTCATGTAATGAGGCCTTAATGGTATGTTTATGACTTTCAATGTTTGTCATTCCATCATAATGATATTATTACTGGATTTCCACACCATTATATGATTAATAATTATATCCAAGGATATATTAAAGATATATTCATTATATATATATAATTATTTTATAATAGTTTTTTTATAAATAAAATTTTTCATTATTATGTAATTGATTAAATGAAATGTGTTTTTAGATATTTTATCCATATTACTCCGGACTTATTTTTTCATTATAGAATCAACAATATTCATAACCTTACTAAAACTTTTGTCTTACCGCTTTCTTTTGATCCATTACCCAAGATATTGGGATTTGTATTATGATTTATGTTTAGAGATATACTCAAGGTAATAATAGTTCAATAATGAAAAATATTTAATTTGACTTAATTTTTACAATATTATTTTTTGTCTCATGTATTTATTTAGTTTTCCAGGACTACATACCTATTATATTCTTTGGGATGTGATCAAATGTGTCTAGAGAAAATATAATAAATTATCTACTAAAATTGGGATACTAGAGTTGGATTCATTACGCAAAAAATAATTCTATGCAACTTGTTCTACTATTTTTGAGTAAATATATGAAATATATAAGAAAAATATGTATATATTTCACGTTTTACACCATTTAAATAATTCCCCCATATTTTTGTGATAAATACCTCCACTAAATGGATATGGTCACGAGTAAGATATGCCTTTTAGTAGGTTGTTTATTTTTGGGAATCATTTGAAATTTCTTGACCATCTTGTAAGAAGAGAGAATTATTTCCCTTCATAGAATCTTAATTAAAAATAAAACTTTGATTATTTATTATTTTAAAAACTATCCCTGGTGACATTAATATATTTATATTAAACCCTAAAAATATTAATAATATAACATTATCTCTATGAAATTAACTATGTTTTGACATAATAGTGTTAGAGGGAAAACTATGATGTTTATTTAGAAAAAAAACATTAGTAATAACCATGAAATCCAAGAATACATTATTGCAGATTTAAATTTCTATTTCTAGGACACTCTATCATCTCATTAGTTTTAGTTGCATTAATTATTATTCATTATTTAGAAACAATATTCCAATTGAATGAAATACGATGTATTGAAAATTTAAATTTACTATTATTTCCCTAAATCATATTTTTTATTAATGTATCTGGAATTTTTATTTTATTTTCTTCATTTACCTTATTCAATTAGAGTAAAATATAATATCATCAATGATAACAAAAAAAACATTTATCTTGAATTTCATCTTAATTTTTCTATAATATCATTAAATACAACTACTTACGTCATCAATCTAAATTGAAAAAACAAATAATTAAAATACTCATACCTTGAAAATAACTCTATCCTCTAAATGTATTCCTTCCCCACCATCAATTGGTCATACATGGACCTAATATTAAAAATTTCAAAAATATTAACCTTTCTATAGTTGATCAAATAAGTCATTAAATTCATATTACTAATATTTACAATTATAAAATATATTATTCATTTCTCTATATGAATTTAACAATATCATGAAATAAATCTTTTTATTACAAATAGAAAAAGATAACACCATGGTTGAGGTATAGGTTGGTTGAAACACTTATTACAATCATAGGGTATCTGAATTTTCAATTATAATAGTTCTCATGAAAATATTCAATAATGACATACTAAACTTAAATTCGCAGCATTCATTATTTCAATGATAAATTCAAAGGACAATCAGGAATAACATAGTGTATAGGATTAGGAATTACTTCCAATTATTCAACATTATTATTTTTAAATGTCACATTATTTTTAAAAATATGGTAACAGTAACTAACACATCAATATCTTAGTAACTTTTCAATAATAAAGATTTGTTATTGAAGTTGTCAATGATTTAATTATAAATGATCAATAACTCATTCGAATAAATTAAATCTACATTGTTATTATTTATCATTGCATGATAATCTGAAAGCATATCAATACATAGAATTAATTCAGAATCTTAATCAGTATTCATAATGATATCAATGTCTATTGGAAAACTATTACACAATATAAAACATGTTAATTTATTTAAATTCCAATTACAATTATTTTATCATTATATGTTATTATAAAATTATCTGAATACATTTTATATTATGATATTCCCATTTTAGTTGTGAATTTTATAGATATAAATGAACATGTGGATATAAAATAAATTAATAAATTAAAAAAATATTAATAATACTATTTAGTAAACATCAATACATTATTTTAGGGTCCTTCACTATTGGTAGAGTGGAAAAAATACATCACCAAAAAATTATATATATGATATTGAATTTCCCTCCGTAATAACTATATTTTTTTCATGAATTACAATAGTGTCAAAAAAAATTAAACAATTACAACGTACTATTGAATTATTATTTTTTCAATTAATATTCTTATCAAAACAATATTCCTTAATACAATGATCCAAATTATGAATATTTCCACATCACCAAGGCATTCCATGTCACATCTATAATTATTTAAAGTTTTTTTAACATATATGTAATAATTTTTTTATTACCTCATGATTTTAGGGTTATATTAATCCAAATTTCATGAACAATGATCTCTTCTTACAATTCATGTTACAAAGATAATACATGGTGAAAATGATAATATCATCATTCATAGAGAAATTAAAAACAACTTCCTAAATTTTAAATTTGTGATATGCCAATGATAATAATAAAATTTATTTTATGAAATTGTCAAATTTAAAAAATTTTCTATTATGGTTTACAATAAAATTATTTTCATAACTAGAATCTATTGTCAAATTTTCATCATATGTATAAATATATACATCAATATAATAAATAAATTCGGTAATCATCCATTCCCTTATTTACAGAAGATCAATTGGAAAATTCATCCCATGAAAATGAACTATAAATATCATTAACTTAGTAGAATTAATCTCATACTTTTGATTATTATTCATAATCTTATACCACCATTCTTCGACTTCACATTTATGTTGATAAATAGAAAAGGATAAATTTGGATGATAAATTCCTTTAAAAATATTAAATATATTATCCAATGTTCATATCAATATTCATCATTCATCAGGTTTGATGTTATGTAAGATCTGTTAAGGTGATGTGTATTGACGGCCTCCCTCCAATGATACCCCTCATAGTATGGAAATGATGAAAGGGATAAAATGAACCCCTGATTCCAGCCTTAGTAGGGCTTAAGATAGAGACTACCACTAACAGTGTGCAAATCAAAAAATATGGGAGGAATTTCATTTTTTACGAAACATGATCATGAGATAGAATGAATCATCCATAAATAACTCCAAGAAGTTCCAAAAGAAAGAAACAAAAACCAAACCACAAGCATGTATAAATATAAATAATACAGATAAAATACTCCAAATTAAGTCACCAAAATTAAATCTAAAGAAGCAATAAACCTAATATCTAGAATCCAAGATACTAATTTCCCCCAATGTTAGGATAATAGTATTGGGAAACATAAAACAATTTGATATATGTTGGTGGTATACATGTATATTATGTTGGAAAACCAATGTATCATGTGAAAATACAAATGAATCATACAAATTATACTATGAGAAAATTACATAACCAAAATACACCAAAATTGGAATACAAACCACCCCAACCTCACTAAGAATCCCTTACCAAATAATGCAAGTCATGTATTATAATAGAATGAAATTAATATTGAGAACATGGAAAACACACCATGTTCCCACTAATTAACAACTCTCACACCCAAATAAAAAAATTCATGGTGATCTCACCTATTTAAAATATAGCACATCACATCCGAAAGAACACAACTCTCCCTCATAATAGATACCATCTACACATACTTTAGCATCACAACACATTTTTCCCCACACACATGGTCTTTACCACACATCACATCTCATTTAAAAGACACATAGGATATTAGATAAAAACGCATCTCGAAGACACCTAGGATACCACATCACAACTCATCCTAAATACACTAAAGACATCACATCCACAAACTAGTAAACTAACAAGCCATCGGGCATCACAGTCTGTCAAATACATACCTCTCTTGGATTTGGGTATATAGAAGAGTAGGTGGCGAACCATCTATCCCCCCACCATGGTGTTGGGAAAGACTCCCCCTGCATGTCTATGAGTGGGTAAGAAACATAGTCCTCTACATAGGTGTGGTATGTATACAAATCACCAGAATATACAAATATATATATATACTACCAAAAAAATCAATCCCAACATATGGGTTCTCAAATAAACAACCAACTCATAACACCATCACCATTTCTTCCACCTCCAAATTCATAACAGCACACATCATGTTGCGACACCATTTTACACTCCCAGCTAAACTCATTTATTTCATTCATTTATATTCATTGTTTAGTATAAACAAAATTTAACTTCACAACCCACTATTTAAATATCTATTATCCATTTCCATCCCATAAAAAAAACGAACTCATGTCTTTTCAAAAATTATTAAACATTTAATTTTTATCACTACTAAGACATCTTTCACATCAAAACCACATTCCATAAACTGCTCAAAATACAGACACCTCTCTGCCTCAATATTATGAAAAAAACAATAATCCCTACAGAATCCAACATCACATTTTCATCCCACATGAAGAGATATACAATCTAATATTGTACCAAACCACATTGCAACAATGCCTCAGATCCCCAAAATAATGGCCACACATCCAATAACATAATGATCATTTATACAGATATAAGGAGGGATTTTATCACATTCCACTTTATTTAATGGGAGTTATCAAACATTTCATAATTCTAAGGCAACCATTTTATTATCTAAAAATAAATTACTTAATAATTTATTTTTAATGAGATATACCATCAATCACAAACAAAGGACAAAATCCAATAGATATATTCACCTCAAAGAAACCATGAATGACCATAGTTTTGAGCCTGACATCATGCCCGAAGAATAACAAAATACTAATAAACAAATCTATAATCAAATGGGTACAAATACCTTTACCCATCAATTTCAATTTAAATAAATTTTTATAATTAATTATGTTGAAAAAAACCTAATATGTAGATGAAAAAATTAAAACCATCCCACATGATAAACAATAAATAAAAAAATAAAATCCCTACCATAAAGATGATTTTCAACTCGATGTGCATTGTTGGATTAAGAAGAAACCACTTGGAAACCACTTTTGGAAAATAAACAAGTTGATCAACCTGCACCGTAACCAAAGACCAAAAAACACAACCAAATTAACATAACAAACATAAACAACATCACAAAAAAATACCTTCGAGGAGAATGGAACAAAACAAACCTAGAATGGAGAAAACCCATCAATGGATTTAGAAAAGATTGCCAATGGAAACCCACCATAACAAATGGATAAAATATTGATGAATAGGACTTAATGAAAAAATTGGGGAGATGTGGGTTCAACCAAAAATATTAGAATGATACATGATAGAATGAATGATAATCCAACTAAATGATAACATTAAAAATAACTACATTGGTTATTTAAATGACTTGTAATCACCATCTATTTCTTTTAATCCCCAAAGTTATATTTTTTTAAAAGATTCCCCTTATTATTATTTAACCCTAAAAATCAACATCTAATGAACCATCCGTATAAAATATGTGAATCCATTATTTACATCATCCAATAAACTTGTGTGATTTATATATCCTACAGTAGTTCTATGGTACATACATCTTCTATTGTGAACTCCTGAAACCTCCCCGGAATCCTCCAACACTGAAAAAAATTAATATACTATGAGGTTACAGAACATTACATGAATAACTTCTCAAATTATCAACGCCCCCACGAATCCAAAATTAATCCCAGAAGGAACAGGGTTTGAACAAACACCCTGCAAGATACCCTCTATAATTTCTTAAAACCTCAAATGTTACAACCAACCAAAAAAACAGAACGAAATGACCACTAAAATATGAAAAACATCATCTAAAATAAACCTTTACTACAACCCATATACTCACACACAACTAAACCACCACACAACCAATTCACAACCAAAACATTGTACTATCCTAAATATACAAACCAGGGAATTTCGATCTATATGGAATGATATTATCTGCCCCTTGTGTCAAAGACTATCCTGTGCGAGTTTAATCTCATAAAATTTAATGCATATCATTTAGGAATTAGGTCTTCCCCCATTTCAAACCACATTAATTTGTCACAAAACTCATCACACACATCAAATTCCATGGTAAATTACTCATATCATAAAATAGGGTTCAAACATCACATCACTATGGAAATAATATAAAATAAACTCTAAAAACAACTTCACGTACATGGAATGAATGTTAATCTATCACTCCCATGTACTCTCATCTAGTACACCAAGGCTCCATGAAATATTAACCAATGGAATGGTCCATCCTCGCAACCCCTTCTCTAAAAAAATTTGGATCTCTACAGGACACACCACAAACATCGAGTCATCCTCAATACCCAACTCTCCCTAGTCAATGACATGAAATTACTTATGAATATATCAATGAATCTAATAGGAGTGGTCAAAATCATCAATTAAATATAATCAAAGAAGTTGTTCCAAATAAAATTCTACCTCGCCCACTTTCCCCAACACCTAAAAGAGCCCAAAACACTCGGGAGAAAGGTTACTCCCACTACTAAACCGGTGATGTACTTGTCAAGGGAAAACATTCAAGAGCACGTGGTTCCAAACATCAAACCCATAGGCCTCCTTGTGCTATAAACATATGACTTATTTCCTTTTGGTACTGGTTTTGTCCTCTTGCAAACAAGGTTAAATTTATCTATCATGCACTGCACCATACTATGACCAAGAACCGCCATTTCCCGGACCTTCCACCCTCCGTCAATCACAATAGAGAATGATGAGGTATCCCATTCAATTCCTCAAATGGTTCAACACCATGGGAAGAGTGATATATAATATTATATGATAACTCATCTAAGGGAATCTGTCATACCCATTATCCCCAAAAATCCTATATGAATTCTCACAACCTATCCTCCACTATCTTGCTAGTTTTTTTGGTCTTCCCACATGTCTGAGGGTGGAAAGCATTGCAAAGGCATAGCTGAGTGATAGAAAAATGTTGTAATCCCCTAAAAAATCATGAGGTAATATCTTCCATGTAATATGATAAAATTGACCTCATAAATCCATGAATCCACACGACCACATCAACCAACCTCTTTTTCAAGGCATCCTTAGTTCTTGAATCCTTGATTTCTATGAAGTGAGAGTACTTCATCATCCTGGTCTATGAACACCCAAAAAGTATAAAAAACACCCTTATCTTTGGATAAGCCTATGGAAAAATCCATTAACATGTCACCACATTCCGACTCAGGGACGTCCCATGATTGTAGTAAACCACAAGGAACATGATTCTCTTCCATTACAAACTAAAAAACCGATCAACATTACACAAACTTTTACACTACCTGATTCACCACGGATTACAAAAACTAAATTAATAATCCTAGATAAATCTTATTATTTCGTGGTTTTACAAACAATAATGATATATGGATCTCGTGAATAACATCGTTTTTACATTGATATCGAAACAAAGAACCACCCATGAAACAATATATGGTTTTGACCATTCCATGGCCAACCCATAAGAGAATAACTTTGGAAAACATGATCGTGCATCACCTATCTCTATGAGTTTCTAAATTGAGACTACTGCACATACTGCATCTAAGAAGATTGTATCATTATTTGAAAGAAACAACCTTTATCACCGTACACTATGGAATCTATGTGCAAGGTTGCCTACTCCTCAATATCATTCCAATATTCTAAAGACCCCCAAACAACATCCTTATATTACTTTCTACTCAATGCATTGGCCAATACATTACACTTTATTAAGGTGTGGGAGACCTCAAAAGCCTAATCTAGAAGGTACTCCATCCACCATAACTACTGTATATTCAAATGACACTTCGAAAAGGTATACCATAGAATATTATAGTGTGTGAGATAACAAAATGTTATTCCCAATGAAGTAATGCCTCATAAAATTTAGTGAATACACAAATTCTACAAGCTAAAAAGCTAGGGTGGAATAGCAATGCTCAAGGGTATGTAATTTTCTAGACATAGAAGATACAAATGACTAGAAATTAATCACCATGTATCCCAATCCCATACTAGAAGAATCAATAAACAAATCAAATAACACAAACTCCTCTAATAGTAGAATCAATAGAGCACTGACCAAATTCCACACTATATAACCATACAATTCGAGGAACTAAAAACTGCAGAAAAAATCTAGAATGTTCTTATTTTAAGTTATCAAAAAGAATTCTAATTGATAGAAATATATTAAAAACTTACAATATTATCTTCTCAGGTGAAGGAAATTGTGAACATCTTCCATGTTTTTGGTTGCTTCCAAAATAACAAATACTTAAAAAATTAGCAGATCTACTAGAAAATCATTCTATGACACCAAATGCTCAAGGAAATGAACATCTCATGTCCAGAACATACACTTGAATATAATTCCATAGATCTGGTGTTGTTGAATAACATGTAAGATACTTTTGACATGCTCAACATACTACAACTATGAATTTGAGGTGATTATGTTTTCATTGATTAATATGACATAAACCTAATCTAGAAACTCACAAAACATGGAGTTCATAATCCCCATAAACATGATTAGTGCATTTGTTACACTGAATAAATTAAATACAAACTTGAAATTCACATACCAGTATATGAAGGTATAATTCGAGATATCTTTTTCCATCACCCTCAATTAGTGATATCCATACTATAGAATGATTAATTAAAATCAACCCTCCCATCTCTATTGGTTGAAAGGATCATCTATCATCAGACATGTTTAATATTTTTATGATCATCGCCTGATTTTTCATCTTATAGTCTTTTAACAACCACATAATAGCATCTATCACCTTCGTGAACAGATCAGAATCACCACACTGGGACACACTGGGGTAGGTAAATCCTTAGATTATTAGATTATCTATCTAACACCTCAACTCCCACAACTCAAAAGGTGAAATTTGATAAGGATCCATAAAAATTGGAGAAGCACTAGTATAGAAGTCTATCATGAACCCAACCTCACATAGAGTGTGTAGCTTAAAAAAATATATCGAAGAAACAACCAAGTGCACCCCCATGACCTTATAAACCTCAAAAATCGTTATGTCCACTAATTCCATCAAATACTCAGCAATAAATGAAATCAGGGGATCCACACACCATCAACCCACCTAAAAACTCCACTTGCAAAAAATGAATTTGGATATCCCCATCTTAAAACATGACTCTTTATAGAAATAGTCAATAAAATATTGTATGGTTTACAAACATTGGATTCTAATTATGAGATCTTATGGACGAATCTGTAGCCTGAAAACAACCTTAGTAAACTGATTTACTCCCGTCATCACTCTACACCCATGACACACATCAAACAAGCTGGTCTGGCCTCTGGATGGTGTGTTCTATGTCACCGGAATGTGAAACGTCACTGAAAATAGTCCCAAATAAATGGATATAGTAGTTATAAGAAATTATTTTCAATATCAACAATCAAATAGTGAATAAACAAGGACCCTGAACAAATTGATCATACCTCTGATGATCACATTCCCATTCAGAAATACTACCTCCACTACATGCAACTAGCCACATATAACTCCTCTACCTATTTAATAATTATCACATCCATGTCCTTGCTCTAGTCGCAGTACCTAAACACGAGGAACATCTATAATTCATAATATAAATACTCATTCTCCCCTTGTAAAATAAAAACCTAATTCACATGCTTCTACAATGGCCTCTCTGGAAAATGATGTTAATACTAATGTTAAACCTATTAATGTCTATCAAAATGAGATTATGGGACAACTAGGAACTGGTTTTGGAAAGTTACATTTATTCCATAATGTTAATACACTGGCCTAGAGATCATTGGAAAACAAAATAAGAACTTCATAATCTCAGTAGTATGTAATTTTATCTGTGATTCATTTTAACTCATATAATTCATGTTGTTTTCCATTTCTAATTTCTCAAAAAATCCAATTAATAAAACAAGACCACTAATTATGATGCGTGTAAAAATCTTAGGTCTCAACCCTGTGTGAAATTATATCTCACATGTAAATTCAATAAGTTCCATGATTGTAAACGTGATCATAGGGGACCTAAAATCAAATATCCAAGTTGTTCTCTATGTCTTATGTCACACACCAATGTAATCTAAAATTTTTTCTATACCAACCCCTGAATTACTCACTATTCCTAATTACAAACTCCTGCCCATATCTCAACCATAAGATCTGATTCCACCCTTTCATTACCCCATCCATCTATTGAAACCCCTCCTAGGTCGGAAATGTAGAAAGGGATATAATGATCCCCAAGTCCCACCTCCAGTAGTCCCTATGGTTGAAAATAGTAGCATGTGTGTAATAAATTAAAAATATAATATGTATTACAGATTATATGATACAAGATTTGGAGATGGAATAAATCATCCCAAAATAACTCCATGATATAATTTAAATAATGAACCCCAACCATCAAACATGCATGTTTAAATAGAAATGATACAGATAGAAGTCACTAATGTGTGTACCCAAAAGTAAAGATAAACTTGTGACCAAAAAACTATTAATAATTTTAGCTAGTATGGTTTATAAAGTTCAACAAAATCATCCTAGAATGATTAGAATAGTTTTATATACATAGTGTGAGAATACAAGTATACAATGTTTGAAAATCAAAGTACCTCATGAAAATATGAAAGAATAATACTAATGTTCCTATGATAAAACAGTTGAAGAAAAATACAACTAAACATCTATACTAAGAATCCAAACCTCACATAGGAATATTATCTAAAAAAGAAATGAATGTAATATAAAATAATGTAAATCACATTGATGATTGGTTCCCTAGATCCAATTTCTCAAAAATTATTTTCTCTGACACCCCAATGGAAATATCATAGTGCTCCCACCTCTCCCAAATATACAAAATCACATCCCGCCCAAACACACCTTGTCCTCAAAACACATCCTACCCACACACATGTTTTCGTCACAACACATCCCCCCTTACACACAAGGTCCTCACACCACATAAAATATAATACTAACGAAACATTTGGTACCACTTATTCATAGCCCACTCCAACCAAATACTACCCTACTAGGCTGGAAAAAAAATTTGAGTTAATGAAATGTGAGTCCCACCTCCAGCAGGACATGGGTTTTCGACTATCACGCAAGGTGTAAAAATATCACAATTTGGGAGGCATTGACCTTTATAATAAATAATATTGATATAAAAAATTAATGAAGAACAAAAAACTCCCAAAAATTATATAAATTGGAAAATAAAACCGTACAAAATGCATGTACAAATAGAACTAATTCTGATAAAAGTCTCCATATTAATTACCTGAATATAATAATAATGTAGTGATATTGTGACTATCATGGATTTGAGATGGTAAGGTCTATCATGGTCTATGAAATCCACCTAGAAACCTAAAAACAATTTTATAAATATTTGGTGAGAATTTAATTATACATAGTAGGAAAACCAATATATCATGTTCTAAAGTGAATGATGTTTACTAATGTTCATTTTTGAAAACAACAAAACATAACAACACATAAACATGCGCACTAACCATCCCAAACTCACTAAGAAATGCACACGAAATAACTCAAGTCAAGTGTTACAATATATTTTAATACATATCAATGATATTGTACCCCACACGGCTTTTCTATTGATTATCCTCTCTCACTCCACAATAATAATTTCCTTGATCTTCCACCTATTCTCAATATACCACATAACATCCTGCATGCACACAAATGGGACTCAGAAAAAATTATTCACACACACATGCCAGACACACAACACATCCTACCCAAACACACATAGGAATCATAACACATCACTTCTATTACTGAAGACACCTGGGAAATGACATCACAAATCATACCAAACAAAATTGTGATAACACATCATAATTCAATCAAAAGATATCTGGGACATCCAAAAAACTATCTAATTCCCTAATAGAACTCTTCGCATAACATCATATACAATACCATCATTTCCTAGAAGTGGGAGTATTGGAATAGTGTAGGTCCATCCTTACATCCTCCCACTGGGATGTTGGGAATGAAACCCCCCAGTGTGACAATGTGGGTGTTCGTTACATAGTGATTAATGTGGATGAGGGGAATATATAAATCACAAGAATAACCAAGTATAAATATATACTACTAGTCACTCAATTCCAAACTGTGGGATCTCAATTAAATAATCAACTCACAACAATTTCACCTTTAGAAACCCATCTAAATGCACAACACCACAGAAAAATCCATAATCCCATTTAAATTTCCAATAAAACCTTATTAATTCATTACATCTTTTTCATTATTTTTTATTTACCACATTTTACCATAAAAATGAAAATTTAATTATCCATTTTCCATTTTCATTCAATATTCCAAAAAAAATTTCATCTAATTTTAAACATTAATAAAAAATATTTGTTCTACCACTACTCTGCCATCTAGCACAACATAACGAAATTCCACAAAGAGCTTAAAAAATTGTCACGTCGCCACCCTAAAAGAAAATAAAGAAAACTATTATCCCCAAAATCCCTAAAGTCTCATAATCATTTGATATGTATGACTAATAAACCAATGATATCCCCACAAACCATTAAAACCACACATCAGCGCCTCCAAAGTAATACCACAAATAACCTCAAATCAAAATCATTTTTCCAGATTTACAAAAATGATTTTATCACAAATCACATTATATTAGTGGGATAATCATACAAATCATAATAAATGGGAATTAAAACATAGAAGATATATTTATTAGTAAAAAATACCCCAATGAACACAATTTCTAGTAGACATCTAGCATCAGAACTCACAATATCACAATAATAATAAAGGTGAAAAAACATGCATACAAACCCCATAACCCTTCAATTTCAATTTAATAAATTATTTATCATTAATTAAGCTGTAAAAAAAATAATCCCTAAATAAAAAATCTAAACACATCCTATAAGATACACAATAAATATAAATGTGGGAATCCTTATGTCAAAGAAGATTCTCAACTTGTTGTGCACCACATGTTGAAGAATAAATTTTTAGAAACCATTGTTTCACACGAAATGTGAAAATAAACCTAAAATTAATCTAATGGGTTTAAAAAAGAAACCGAACACCCACCACAAACATAATAAGCCTCACCACATTGAATAATGGGGAGAATAATGGAATAAAGCCATCTAATAATGGAGAAGAACCTACCAGAAATCGTTCATAAATATGCAACAAACAACCAAATGAACCAACATATAAAATATGGATGAAGATTTCTTGATAAAATCCATGTGCAGCCTAAGGTTAAACAAAATAGGAAATAAGAAGGAACCATAATGGAATCAATGATAATTCAACCCCAAAATAACATTAATACTGCATTTCATCAAGGACACACATGGCCTGTAATCTTATTTCAAGTCATGCAATATAAATGGTTAAGTTTAACTAAAAAATGTTCAACATTCATATTATTTATCAATAAATATTTATATGTCATAAACTATTAATAAATGACCCATTAATAAAACATTAATTTTGGGTAATACATATAAAAGACATTAATTTCCTGTATTAGTTTTGTTGTACATCCAGATTCCACCATGTTATATCATAACCACCCCCAAACACCGCCAGTACTATAAATGAGAAAAGTAACATGCTAGGATGGAAAGAACCATTAAATTATTTTTCATTAAATACTCCACAATAGACATGATACTTTAGGATATTTTTCTAAAGAGCCTTCAATGGGTCCCACAATTAATATTTGGCATCTAAAGAAAAAAATCTAGCTCAAATAGCATAGTTATATCTATTCTAGGATAGTGGATAAAAATTTAATATCTTCTTTCTACAATTCCTATATATCTCGCACATTTTTTCTATAAAAAAACTATTTGGAAACAGTCAAGGTATAGATAAACACCCATGAAAATCATGAATATATACCACAAGAAAAATTTTAATTTAATTATAGTTTTGATAATGTATTATTAATGATTCACGTAATAATAAATGATATATAGTCACTTCTAAATATAACCTATATAATTAACTGTAACATAATCAATTTAAAATCACATGATCTATAATAGGTGTTACACATTCTTTCCATTATAGTATCTTTTAGGTTTTGAGTTTTATATAATTTTTGGGAAATATTAGAAAACATATTCAACAATTTCAAAAAGAGTGAATGCTTTCACAAAAAAGTGAATTAAATTTACTCATCCTTTACAATTTTGAGAATTATTATTTTTATGGTATGCTTCAAGATTTTTTAAATACAATGTTTCGTAAAATTTATTATCATTTCTTAATAATATATAAAAAAATTAAAAGGTGGAATTCGTAAAAAATAATAGAAATGTATATACGAAATGAAATAATATAACTACTTTCTTAATAAACTTATACACATTATATGACGATTTCCTTTTTCACAATAAATAATTGAGCACATAAATAATATATTTTCTCATTTTGAATTTATTATTATAAATAAAAAAATCCATTTAAACCCACTATAAATCATAGAAATAACCAAGATGTATCATGATCCACATGGGAACTCTAAAATACATTTCAAAAAAAAATCCTTTTACCATTACAATTTCATAAAATTATTAGCCTTGTGAAATCAAATGGTTTCCATAAAATCATGTTTTTAGAAAAAATATTGAAATTTTGATAGTCATTTTCATAACCAATGTTCACTCGTGTTAAATCATGTTAAAATAAATAATTCCCAAACAGTTATTAAGGATTAACTAACTTCTAAATTATTCTCATTTTTTCTTCCAATACATGATCAATGCCTAGTTAATTTGAGAGTTATATCAGGAACACGTGTTGTCACATGTAACAATGTCCAAATCCAACATCATATATGTTGTAAAAATTATCCTGAATAAAAAATTAATAATATTTTACATTTTCTAAAAAAAACTTTTAAAATACATTTTAACACACATCGAACAGAACATAACATTTTATACACATTTCATCAGAAATATCATTTTATTTGAAAACACTAACAAATTAAAATTTCAAAATGGATCAAGAATAAGATATTGAATGAAAATACAAGTGATATATGAGTGTAATAATGATAGTTGATTATTAATATTGAATTCGGAAAATACTTTCTAGTAATATATGTTATAAAATATTCTATTAAAATTTTGTAAAAAATTTTAGAATTTTCTTTTTGGGTAAATGTTGAATTAACTGATGATCAATACATTAATAAGAAATTAATAATTATATGAAAATGATTTTTAAAATCATATATATATATATATAATATTAATATATTAATATATTTTTAAAATTTGGAAGTGGTAGAGAATAATTTTAAATATTTCTGAAAACACTAATGATAAAATTTTATATCAACTATGTAAAATTTGAATAAAAGAATATTGAAATAAATAACCTACAATTTTTTTGTAAAATAATAATAATTTATTAATTTGAATATAAAATGTATTAGAATATATATATCTATATCTACAAAAAAACATTCGGTGAATATAGAATATGATATAATGAATGTAAATTGAGATGTGAAATCCAATTTCTTCAAGTATTATTTACCAGCATATACTTAATAAATCCTAGAAAATTAAATTCTATTTTCATAATACATTATTAAGAACATGTTTCATTTCAATTAAAATTTTAATTACTTTTAGATATTTTTAACAGCTTATATTAATATACTATAATTGTTATGTTCAAGTTGGACATTTATGTGTCATTCAATTTATAATATCAAATCCAAACTAGATTGTTGAAGGTTATGAGTGAGTTACTAAATTAATTCTCAAAAATATCTGAATCTTTTTTTAATTATAATATTTGTAATTTCCATAATAATTCAAAACCAAACATGTATTATAGTCATGGTTTGGTTCTTGTTGATTCATGGGGATGGTAGTTCATTCATATGCTAGATTTCCATTGTCATTATTCTTATGATTCGAAGAGAAAAATTATATTTAACATTTTAGATTTAGAAATTAATTAGTATATTTTATAATTCTTATTTAATTATTATTTTTACACTTTTTATCATCCTTATAATATGGAAATTGAAAATTAATCACATCCCTATATAGAGGTTGTATTTCATAACTTCACACGAGTGGAATTATAAATTTACAATAATTTGAATTGGTAATTCAGTATGTAATATATCTTCTTTAATGTTTCATATATAAGATATTAAAATCATACATACTCATTTAATCCATTATGTAATTGATCTATAAAACACGGTGATGGAAAAAAAATTACATCCCTTAATAGAGGTCGTCATCCACACATACACATGTGTGGTGTATTCATTTCCTGTGGGATGACTAATGAGAGGATGACTTTTATTAAATAATCTTAATAAAAATACAATATATTTATGATAATTATGTAACTATTTCATCATTTTTTTTAAAATTTTTAATGATTTAGAAAATAAATAATCATGAAACACTCGTTTATATATTATACATCTTCTATAGAAATATTTTTCATGATTAAACCAGAATCCTAATTAAGAATGTTTTTTGGTAATACCAATAAAACATGAAAAATGTGATGGATTATTTGATTTATGTAGAGAATGATCACATTTTAATATGAGGGGACTTGGGAACTTGTAAATATTCAATTATTTAAGATTATACGATGTCTTATTCATGGTAAAGTTTCAATTAATAAAAAAGATATAAATGATAATGTGATGTGGGTTGAACTATCATACTGAAATAATTATTATAATAAGAATCATTGTCCCTATTAGTCATTTTTTAACATATGTATCGTATTTATCCATTCGCCATTATAGAATATTTTTCTATATATACTATCCAGATTGATAAAATTGATACTAAATTCATCACAAAATATTCATATATTAATTCCATATATGAACCCATTTTATAATATTAATTCGGTTCAAGTGGCTAAAATTAATTTTAATATTATTACTCAACATGCATTTAATATTGTTAAAAACACTTTTTATGAATAAAATTTTCTTTTTAACAAAATTAAAAATAATGATAATTAATATATTTTTTTATTTGATTACATGATTTAAAATTGGACTAAATTAACATGAATATGATTCAAAAATAGATTATTAATTAAAATTCTAAATTAAATGATGTTTTATTAAAAATACGAATTCATACCTATTTAGTAATAAATAAAAAATCTCCAAATGAAACCCAAATATTCACACCATGATATGTATTATTTTCTGAATTAGGAAATTATGTATATTATTCAATTTAAATATATAAAAAAACAAAATCTAATATTACATTGATATAATAAAATAAATTTAGTACTTTTATTTAAAAGAAAATAAATACATTTGTGATTTAAAAATTATATAAAAAATTTATGATGGTATCAAGAAAATGGATCCAAAAAATGAATTCATATAAATAATAAAATTTAATTATTTATATGATTAAATTAGTTAACCAAAGGGATAACATTGTTTTTTAGATATAATTATCTAATTGGTTGTTTTCTCTCAGTTTTTGAAATTCATCTATTTTTTTCATTTTCCACTCACTTGATATGAAATTTTTATATCTAAAATATTCATTTTAACTCAAGAAATTTTATTGTATTTCATATTATTATAAAATAACTCCATCTATCTCGGATTCCATGCCAAAAAGTTCATATTCTACATCATTAAATCACTCACATTTTATAATAGTATATAGTGATTTTTGATGTTCCTTTTTTGGAATATCTAATTCTTTCATAGAAATATAATGAATATTATAATAATATAGTAACTTATTTTTACTCTTCAAGGAATAATCATGTTTATTTTCATTTAAATTCAACTATTTAATATTATTATTTCACCATTATATTATTTTCTCACCCTTTCTTGTGGATTTTGATTCCATAATTCAAATTAATTTTCCCCAAACCTATTAGAAAAACAAAAAACACCATGAATCATAGTATATATCTTGATGATGTGGTGGGGTTTCTATAACATTACACCTTTCATTTTAGATCATATTTTGGATTTGAACCTGAAACAAATATAGTACATAAGACATTTTTTTGGTTCAGGATTCCTTTAATTTATGGGATGTTTTAATTTGAATAATGGAAAAACTCTATGGATTTTTATCCTAAATAATATTAATATAAGTAATTTTTTGTAAAATATCCTTTTCCTATGACATAGGGTGTTCTTGTTTATGGTTTTTCTTGATTCATTAGTCTCACCCCCAACCCAAAAATATTAATGTTTAGATTGTTCTTCTATTTCTCAAAATATTTAATGCTTCCTTACATTTCAACCCTACATCATCGTTAATTTTTTATCATTTATTTTTAATTATTATTTTAATTAATATTATATCTATATTACCCATTTTTAATTGGACTATAATTGATTTGTTATGAAATACCTAGAAATAGTTTGCCATTTTTCATGTTTATTGATGGATTCCTTAAAAACAATATTAATTAAAACATCCTATCAAGCATAAAATTGTAGTATTTAATAATTAACTATATTGATATGTACATTGGTTCCACTTTTTATCTGTAACTCCCCGACCCTTGATACTAGAGTTGGTGTATTATTACATAACATTGGCATGATCACAAGGAAATCATCTCTCAAAAGACCGATCAGTTTAGTATTATTGGAATCAAGATTCATAAATAAGTTCAACTTTACATCTTGAAACGAAATACAACACAAATATATTTCATTAGAAACATCCAAGCCTCCTAGATTGTGCCTACAGGTCACCCATAACTAACTACTTTATATCCTGGGAAAATGAAACATAAGAAACGGGTGAGCTCAAATGCGCCATAACAGTAAGTAATACAGCAGAAAATGACATAAATATTAAGCATTGTGAACAGCGGAAACCACATGCCTTTACCAATAATAAACATCAATACTGTTATGGCAGGAAAATGAGCAACGTAAACAATGCCATAATAAAACATAATCATGGGTATTATACTAGTCGAATCACCACATGAACCATCAGTATTATTTTAATAATGAGGGGATGTATAATGCTGGAAATCTGAAACATTTTGTCTAGGCCTCGTTCAAGACGTCTAAAAATGATTAAGGCCTCGGCCATTACCATAAATCAAAATTGGGAAAGGGCCTTGTCCAATTCCAAATCTAGTTGTCTCATGAGACCTACCGATGTATCGAGGAGCGATAGCAGGCTCCACCCGTCACTTACTAAGTCCAATACATTCCTCATATGAAATGGTTTAAACATATCATAAACATTCTATTTGAAACTAGCATACAAAATTTCAATACGATAACCATAAACCATGAATGGTATAAAAATATCAAATCCAAAGTAAAACATATAACAAAACCTTCAATACAATATAGATGTTTTGTATCTTAATAAATTAACTTAAAATAAACTTAAAATCCATCAAAGTATGTTGACACAAATGAAGTCAAAACTATTTGAGAGAAATATCACTTTTTTGAAATCATTTAAAAGTAATATAATTATAAAATAAATCATTTACATTGAAAATATCTTTACAAGCTTGTAAGGGAAGCTTCAAGAATTTTATAATGGCGGAAAATAGCCGCAACCGCCTTAAAAGTTAAAAAAACATTCTTAACCTAATTATGTCTAAAAGGTTAAAAAGGACCTTGTTTGAAAAATAACGAAAGGATTCCTTTATAAACATATTATAAAAATTAAAACAAGGGTATGAATGACTTTAACACATATTCTGTAAAATAGTAATAATGTTTTGAAATACATTTTAAGAAACATGGATGTGAATGATAAAGAGGTCCTATTAGATAATTACGTATAAACTACCTCGGATAATGAAGAGATTGTGAAATAACCCTTACCTTCTACTTTTCCTTGGTCGAGGGTAGGTTAACCTTCTGTAAAATGGTGAAATAATTGTTATTAAATTATACAAGAATCATATACATTAATATGAAATCATATGGGATCTTTTACCATTGCTTAGTTAATAATATCATTGTATTATCTTCGTTTCGGGTGTTAACATTGTCATTTTCTTTTACATGTTTTGTTACATAAGTGTTGTTTGTTATGGATAGGTTGTCTCTTATTCATATCCAGAATGATATCAATTCCTTTAAAATTAGTTTTAATCATCAATGGATAATTGTTCTTCAAATGGATATGACGGGGAATTAATCTCATCACGTTCGTGGAGATGGTAGTATGTACGTATGCACGAGTGACAACATCATTCTTTTGATATTAAAATAATATATAATTGGATGGTATATCATATATATAGAATCATTATCATGTTATATTTATTATTTTCATTAATTACACATCATTATTATTTCAATATAAATAATAATGTTTTGAATAACAATTACACCACGACGTGGAGATGGTAAGCCGTACGTACGCACGTATGGTGACATGTCATTCAAAGGACGGATAGAATACTGAATATGGTTGTACCATATTTAAAATTAAATCATAGTATATAGAATATACTGGATTTATTATTTTAGAATGGAAATAACAAAGAAATAAGAAGTTGAAGAAAAAAGGAACTTGAAAGAGGGTGGTGAAAACATTACCTCTTCTTCGGGTTCTTCCTTTTGATTTGATCAAAATGGCTCCATAGGATTCCTTTCTGATAAAACTAAGGCCTCTAAGATGAATTGAGGGAAGTTGGGAGGATATTTGGGCCAGGGTTGGCTGAGCTAAAAGGCTTCGAAGGTGTGAATTAGAGAGATGGGGGAGTGGCCTTTTATAAGAGGGGGGAGGGGAACCATAGGGAAAACATAAAATATTATTTTATAATATATACATACTCGGTTTCTAATTGATAAAAATTTAATTATTTAAATTGTAAGGTGGGTATGGGTCGAAATCCTTTCAACCAATAGATTTTAGATAGGTTTGGGTCACTATATTAACCTTATCGTTTATATTTAACTCTTAGTAAAATATTTTGACATTTACCATGCCTCATTGTATTTAAATATTATGTAGTTAATAAACATATCATATACCTCCAAAAGACCCACAAGTGGTCCATTAATGATATACCTATCATTATATAAGTCCTTTGGTAGAACCCCATATTTTTAGGAATTGAATATCAATTAATAATATAATATTTGATTTAAAAAATCTTTTATGTAAATTTTGACACTATTTTGTAATTTGTTTTTGCTAAATTCTTAACAGCATTATTACATATAACCTAATTCATTTAATCAACCATATCATGTAATATTAACCTATAAAATTCGTGCAAATAATTAAAAGTTTCAAATTATATTTATTTGGTTGTTTATAATATAAATTATTTTAATATTTCAGTAATAAGATAATTACTACATCATCATTGTGTAATAAATAAATTAAACTATTTAATGTCTAAAAATTATAAATAAAATATATTTCTTGTATGAAATATTTTTAAATTTCTAGTGAATATTTATAATCTAATTTATATTATGTATAACCATATATTAAATATGTTTTAGTTATTAAACATTGATTTTAACTCTTTTAACTCTTCTTTGATTTAAATAATAATAAATGTCCAAATCTAATCTAAGTGGACCTAAATGATAATATTTTATTCCTAAGGTTGTTTTTGGTCGATATACACATGTTCAATAGAATTAGGACATTTTTTAGGGTAATATTAATATCATTTTTACCCTTAATTACCCTATTTACTTTTAATCATGGTAAATAAAAGTAAAAAGTTACTATTCACCAAAAATTATTTTTATCTTATTGAAACACATTTTACTCCTTGATATAAACCGTGTCTCTCGGATTTTTCAAATTACACTCACAGAACCGGTAAAATTATGTTTTATGTGAATTTACAAATTCTCCTAGGAGATGGGTAAAAGACGGTGAAAAGTTCAATAAAATTTTTATATATCTAAAATTGTTCTAAACTAACTGTAATAAATTACATTGAACTAATATAGGTATTATGTATCTATTTTTACCTTACTTAATTTTTAATTAAATACATAATCATTTAAATAAAAATTCGGTTTTCAACTATAACTCAGTGTTTTTTCACTATTCATTAAAAATTGAATGTTTTTAGAAGAATACCAAAAATTCACCCTAAGCTAATTTCGATATCCCGATTCCAAAAATGAAGTCCATTTTGTAAGATAAAATTTATTAAATTTCAAAAATTGGGTATTACTATTCATAATGGCTAGTTTGATTAGTTGTGGTGTGTGTTAAAACTCGATGTTGTGTATATCACATGCTACTGTATTATTCAAAGAGAAGTGTACCATGAAACCTTGGGGTGTTACATTATCCCCTAATTCAAATAATTTCTTCCTCAAAATTTCTAGAATACTATCGCATGAATGATTCGAGTGATTCTTCATCATAAGTTCCTCAGGTTCCCACATTGCCTCTTCCATTTTATGGTTTCTCCATAAATCTTTTACCAGACGAGTTGTCCGGTTTCACAGAACTTATTCTCTAGTATCGAGAATCCTGATGGGCTCTTCACAATAAGACAGATTGGGTTCCAGATCTAATTCCTCGTAAGTGAGTACATGCGTTGGGTCAGGCATGTATTTTCTCAACAGTGACACATGGAACACATCGTGAACATTTGAGAGATTTGGCAGCATTACTAAACAGTAAGCTACAGCCCCAATTCATTTTATAATTTTGAATGGTGTGATGTACCTGGTAATCAATTTACCTTTCTTACCTAAACGTATAACTCCCTTCAATGGAGATACCTTCAAGAAAACACGATATCCTACCTGAAATTCTAGATCCTTCCTTTGGTTGTCAGCATAGCTCTTCTGTCTAATTTGAGGTTCTTTGATGTGGGTTTGGATTACCTTAAACTTTTCCATTATTTCCTCCACCAGTTCTGGGCCTACGAGTTTTCTTTCACCAATTTCATCCCAAGGGGTTCGTGTGCGATATCTCTTTCTGTATAACGCTTCATATGGTGCCATCCGAATACTTTAATGGAAGCTATTGTTATCGTAAAATTCCACCAGAGGTAGATATTGATCCCAAATACCCTGAAAGTAAAGTGAGAATGATCTCAACATGTATTATATGGTTTTAATAGTTCGTTCTGATTGTCCATCAGTTTGAGGGTGGTAGGTAGTGCTCAATCAATGTTCAGTAACCAAGGCCTTTTGAAGACTCTTCCAGAATATTGATGTAAAACAGGGATCACGATCAGAAACAATCGATAGGGGTACTCCATAAAGTCTCACCACATCATTAATATATAGTCTTGATAGACGTTCATGTGGTAGATCTTCTCTTATAGCAAGAAAATTTGTTGACATGGTCAGATGATCAGCAATGACCCATATTGGATCGTTCCTTCTAGGAGTCTTTGGTAGTCCCATGAAAAAGTCCATTGTCATATTATCCCATTTCCACTCTGGTATGGGAAGTGGTTTCATGACTCCACCAGGTTGTTGCCTTCTAGCTTTCACTTGTTGACAAACCATACATCTTGACACAAAATCAGCAATCTCCCTCTCCAAGTTGTCCCACCAAAAATGTTCCTTCAAATCACTGTACATTTTGGTGTTCTCAGGGTGTATAGAAAAATTGGAAGTATGAGAATCATCCAATATTTCACTTTTTAGATCAGGTATATTGGGAACACAAAGTCTTTTCCCAAACATCAAATTCCATCTTTTTACACAAAGTCCTTCAATCTCCCATCATTCCTAGATTTAATCTTCTTTTTAAACTCTTCATCGTCGCTCTGAGAACTGTTTATCCTTTTTAATAATGATGGTTTGGCAACCATTTGAAAAATAATTGTTGTTACACCTTCCATGGTTATTCCCATATCCAACATTACTAGAACCTTGTACATAAGATCCTTTTCAACTCTCATCTTGTTCAAAACTCCATGATCCTGTCTACTAAAAGCATCTTCCACCTTATTTTCCTTCCCCAGGTGGTAGTCTATCGTTCCATCATAATCCTTAAGTAGATCAAGCCATTGCCTTTGGCTCAAGTTTAGTTCTTTTTGTGAAAAAATATACTTCAAACTCTTTTGATTGTTATATATCTCACATTTTTTACCATAGAGATAATGTCTCCATATCTTTAAATCAAAGATCACAGCTGCTAACTCAAGATCATGAGTAGGATAGTTTTGCTCATGCATTTTCAGCTTTCGTGATTCATAGGCAATAACCCTATCATTATTCATAAGGACACAACCAATTCCTTTCATTGATGCATCACTATAAATAATGAACCCAGCATTCTCTGATGGTAGAGTCAATAAAATAGAATTGAATAATCTTTTCTTCTGTTATTAAAAAAAATATTCACACTCTTTTGTCTAAACAAATTTAACCCCTTTACTTGTGAGCATCGTTAATGGGTTAGCCAATCGAAAAAATTTTGGATGAAAGGTCGATAATAACCTGCTAGACAAATAAAACTGCGTACCTCCATTATCTTCGTTGGTACTGTCCATTCATGGATTGCTCTTGTCTTTGAAGGATCAACAGAGATTCTATCCTTAGAGACAATATGGACAAGAAAAGAAATCTCATAAAGCATGAATTCACACTTTCTAAACATCCCATATAATTCATGTCTTCTAAGAGTCATCAGGATAATGCGCAAGTGATTTTCATGATCTTCATAGCTTTTGTAGTATAACATGATATCATCAATAAATAAGACCACAAAATCATCAAGACATTCCTTGAAACTCTATTCATTATATCCATGAATACATGGGGTACATTAGTCAATCCAAAATGAATTACTGTAAACTTGTAATGCTCGTACCTAGTTTGAAATGTTGTCTTTCGAATGTCTTACTTCTTTACACACAACTGATGGTATCTAGATCGATGTTTAATCATTGAAATGTATTGAGCACCGAGAAGTAGGTAAAATAAATCATCAAGGTGAGGTAGGGGATACATGTTCTTTATTTTTATTGCATTGATTTCCCTGTAGTCGATACATAGCCTCATAGATCCATCTTTCTTGTTAACATAAAGGACAGGGGATCCCCTTGGAGAAAGTCTAGGGAAAATAAAAACCTTATTACTCAATAAATCTAGTTGTTTCTTTAGTTAAACTAATTCCACAGTCGCCATTATATAAGGGGTCTTTGATATGGGCCTTGAACCTGGAATTAAATCAATGGAAATATCAATTTCTTGTTCTGGAGGATGTCTAGGTCAATCTTCTGAAAACACATCTACATATTCTTTCAAAATAGGTATATCCTCTATTTGAACATTCCATTCCTTGGCCATACTTATTTCATTCTCTTCCTCCTCGATAATTGAATTATGTTGAGCTACTAGAGGTGGATCTAAATAAGAATTATGTGGCGAAGATTCTTCTCTAAAGATAAGAAGTTCCTTATCAACATTATCAAGAATTGTAACCACTTTCTTCTTACCATAAATCATCACATCATGGTGAGAAATCCAATCCATATCAAGGATTATATCATATTCAATCATAGGTTTGACGATGAGATCAGCGGAAAAAAGAACATTTATGTTCTCTAATGGGGACTGATTCACAATACTTCGATGTAATGATAATTCCATTAGGATTTTTAACTGACAGATCCTTTGTTTAATCAAATTGGAAATATCTAATTTTCTTAGAAAACTGGGAAGATATGAAACAATGTGATGATCCAGAATCAAATAATGCATTTGCTAAACTTGAGGAAA
Source organism: Viscum album (assembly GCA_963277665.1). NCBI lineage: Eukaryota > Viridiplantae > Streptophyta > Magnoliopsida > Santalales > Viscaceae > Viscum > Viscum album. Next base: position 662,495,911 of record OY728151.1, on the reverse strand, counting down.
CTATTAAATTGCCTACCACCACGTCTTTTGGGGATTAAACCTCAGCAGTAGTGATTGCTTAATCTTGGCCTTGATCCCTTGTCATTTTCTGAGGTATGTTTCCTTGACTCTTAGGACATTCATTTTCATAATGTCCCATCTCCCTTCAGTTTTAGCATTGAACATTGGTAGCATCCTTCTTTCCTTTACAACCACCAGCTAGATGGCCTTTCTATCCACATTTGTAGGATACTCCTTTTCCTTTTAGAAATGCACTAGGGAGCTTCCTTCCAAAATTAACACTGGGTGGAAATTCAATTCAACCCATCTTCCCTATTTATCTATTTCCTTTCATAGAGTGTTCAGCAGATCTCTTCTTCTACTTCATTGATTTAAATTCATATGACTTAGAAAATTAATTTTCTGTCTTGATAGCACACGAGAAAATATCTTTGTTTTTTGATAAGGATTGTGATAATAAATATCAATGGAGAAATGGATTTAAACTATAAAAGAAATGATCAATGTTACTTCTTGGGTTACGTATATAATCTTTAGCATGCCTCGCTAACCTTTTAAAGCTAGCCTCATACTTTGAAACATTCTCAACCTCCTTTTGACTCAGACTCAGAAATTTTCTTTCCATATCTGCTCGATGGCCATGAGGAAAGTATGTTTATAGAAAATTTCATTAAATTCCATCCATTCGATATTTGATAATTCCTCTTCATCCTTTGTGTTTTGAATCAAGGACCACCATTGATCAACATCTCATGTGAGGCGGTAAACTGCCATGACAACTTTTTCCCTTTCGCTACACCCCAAATCATGGACTATTTTCTCCAAAGAGTTTATCCATAGCTCAGAAAGTAATGGATTTGTACACCCATTGAATATTGGTGGTTATTTCCTCATGATGTGATCTAACATTGATCATCCATGATGTGGATCTGGGTGCTCCATACGGGTAAGTTTATTATTCATAACATGTGTGAGTTGTCCCAGTATGGTGATTAGCTGATCAGATGAAGGTGCATCACTAGCTCAACTATAATTATCTCGAGCAGGAGGAAAATCCCTACATGGAGTGCATGCATTGATATAGTTTCCATTCCTTCCACTAGGCACCATTGCTGAACAAATGCGTAAACTAAATTAGTTTATGAACCGAAATATATAATTCCAAACATCTAAAACACTTAACATAAATTGAACAGTTTATGGATACAATCGAAAATCATAAAAAAAGTTTCATTGAGGAAGTATATACTCATAACCCTTCATAATTGTTTGTAATGAAAATGAGAATTATCCAAAGAATATCCCCCAGGAGTGTCGTAACCAAGCGTGTAGCAAGCCCGTTGTTGGGCACCAGTTCCCATTCGAGTGTAGCTCCAAGAGTTGTTTTCGGGTTTTACCCCTAGGAACATCTGTGCCAAATCCTCCTATACCTGCTTGTATCCAGACAGTTATGTGTTGCTCGGAAAACTCACAAAATCTCTACAATACCAAAATTCTAGGAAGTTCTTTTATATTAATCCTCAAAGTCTATCTTAGGGCTATGTTCTCTAATTAGATTTTGTCTAAATCTATTTTACAATATTTGTACTAAACATCCTCTGATACCAACTGTAACGCCCCGAACCTAGTTACCTAGAGTTGGTACATTATTACATAACATTGGAATGATCACAAGGAAATCATGTCTCGAAATACCAATCAATTTAATTTTATTGGAATCAAGATTCGTACATAAGTTCTACTTTATTGCGTGAGAAGAAATACAACACAAATATATTTCATTAGAAACATCCAAGCCTCATATATTATGCTTGCAGGTCACTCATAACCAACATCTTCATATCCTGGGAAAATGAAACATAAGAAATGGGTGAGCTCAAACGCTCTGTAAGGGTAACTAATACATCGGAAAATGACATAAATATTAAGCATGGTCAATAACTGAAACAACATGCCATTACCAAGAATAAACATGAGTACTGTTATGGCAGGAATATGAGCTGAGTAAATAATTCCATAATAAAACATAATCATGGTTATTCTACTAGTCGAATTACCACATGAACCATCAGTATTATTTTCATAATGAGAGAATGTATAATGCCGGAGATTCTGAAACTTTTTGTCAAGGCCTCGGCCAAGACGTATAAAAATGAATAAGGCCTCAGCCAAAACCATAAATCGAAATTGGGAAAGTGCCTTAGCCAATTCCACATCCAGTTGTCTAATGAGTCCAACTGATGCATTGAGGAGTTATAGCGGGCCCCACCCATCACTTACTAAGTCAAATACATTACTCATATGAAAAGGATTAAACATATCATAAACATTCGTATTAAAACATGCAAACGAAATGACAATACATTAACCCTAAACCACGAATTATATAAAAATAGAACATCCACAATCAAACATATCACAAAATCTTCATTACAATATGTAATTTTGTATCATAATAAATCAACTTCAAATAAACTTAAAATCCATCAAAGTATGTTGTCATAGATGGAGTCAAAAATATTTGAGTGAAATATCTCTTTTTTGAACTCATTTAAAAGTCACATAATTATAAAATAAAACATTTAGTTTGAAAATATCCTTATTTTCTTGTAAGGTAAGCTTGGACGATTTTATAATGGCAGAAAATAGCTGCACCCACCATATAAGTTAAAAAACATTAATACCTTAATTCTGTCGAAAAGGATAAAAGGACCATGTTTGGAAAATGACGGAAAGATTACTTTATAAACTTCATATAAAAAATCAAACAAGGGTATAAATATATTTAACCCATATTCTGTAAAATTTTAAGAATGTTTTGAAATATATATTTATGAAACATTGATGTGGATGATAAAGAGGTCCCCGTAAATAATTACTTATAAAAAACCTCGGATAATGAAGAGATTGTGAAATAACCATTAACTTGTAATTTCCTTGGTCGAGGGTAGTTTCTCTTCATGTACAATGGGAAAATAATTGTTATTAAATTATACAAGAATCATATACATTAATATGATATCATATATGATCATTTTACATTACATTGTTAATAATATATTAGTATTATCGTCATTTCGGGTGTTAACTTACTCATTTTCATTTACATGTTTTGTTACATAAGTCTTGTTTGTTATGGATAGGTTTTTTTATATTCATATCCAAAATGACATCAAGTCCTTAAAGATTATTTTTAATCATCAAATTAGAATTTGTCTTGAATAGATACGTTGGGGAATGAATCTCATCATGTTTGTGGAGACGGTAGTCCGTACGTACGCACGAGCGAAAATATCATTCTTTGGTTATTAAAATAATATATATTTGGATGGTATATAATATATACAGAATAATTATAATGTTATATTTATTTTTTTCATTAATTTCACATCATTGTTATACCCATCTAAATAATAATGTTTTGAATAACAATTACACCACGATGTGGAGTCGGTAAGCTGTACGTACGCACGTATGGTGACATGTTATTCAAATGATGTATAGAATACCGAATATGGTTGTACCATATTTATAATATCATCACAATATATAGAAGATACTGGAGTTATTATTCTATAATGGAAATAACAATGAATATGTTGAAGATGAATGGAACTTGAAAAAGGGTGGGGAAAACATTACCACTTTTTCGGGTTCTTCCTTTTGATTTGGTCAAAAGGGCTCCATAGGTTGGATTTATGATCAAAATATGGAATCTAAGTTGAAGTGAGGGATGTTGGGAGGATAATTGGGCATGGTTTGTCAGATTCAAAAGGCTTTTAATGTGGGAATTAGAGAGAATGTGTAGTGTCCTTTTATAAGAGGGGTGAGGGGCACCTTAGAAAAAACATAAAATATAATTTTATAATAAATTAATATTTGGTTTATAATGGCTCCAAAGTGAATTATTTAATGTTTATGGAGGGTATGGTTATAAATCCTTTCAAAAAATAGATTTTAGACTGGTATGGGTCACTATATTAACCTTATCATTTATATTTAACTCTTAGTAAAATAGTTTTTCATTCAACATGCCTTTTGTATTTTTATATTATATAGTTAATAAACATACTATATACCACCAAGAGATCCAAAAATGGTCCATTAATGATACACCTATAATTATATAAGTCCTTTGTCTAAAGAATATATTTTTAGGAATTTAATATCAATTAATAATATAATATTTCTTTTAAAAACTCTTTTATGTCAATTATGTCACTATTTGGTATTTTGTTTTTTCTAAACTCATAAAAGCATTATTACTTCTAAAATAAGTCATTTAATCAACCCTAACATATCATATTAACCTATAGAATTCGTGGAATTCATAAAAAGTCTCAAAATATATTTATTTTATTGTTTATAATATCAGTTATTTCAATATTTCACTAATAAGATAATTATTGCATCATCATTGTGTCATAAATAAATTAACTTATTTAATATCTAAATTTTTTATATAAAATATCATTATGTAGTAAATATTTTTATGTTTCTAATTATTATTTATAATCGAATTTATCTTATGTAAAACCATATAGTAAAACTTTTTTATTTATTAAACATTGATTTTTACTCTTTTAACTCTTCTTTGAATTAAATAATAATAAATGTTCTAATCTAAACCATGTGAACCTAAATGATAATTTTTTATTAATAAGGTTGTTTTTGGTTGAGATACACTTTTCCAATATAATTAGGACATGTGTTAGGGTTGTAGGACCCCAGTACACCCTGAGAGGGGAGGGGTGAATCAGGGTGGCAACTTTTTCTTCTTAAAGTTGTAGATCTTGTTCCCACGTTGGTAGGAACTACTTAAACCTGTATGATGGATATGATCAGCAATTAAACATTCACATGCAGAGACAGATGACACAGCTATTTTTACTTGGTTCACCACTAAGGGCTACGTCCAAGGAGTATACGCCGACAGGTTGCCGGTCGTACCTAAATCCACTATGTTTCACTAGCTGCGGATACAAATGTTCGGGTACAGACACTCTGTCCCAGGCTCACTGCCTTTGCAATTGTTCAGGGATAGCTCACTACGTCCCTCGGGTCACTCCCGTTGACTCCCCCTGGCTCACTGCCGTTGGTGAAGTCCCACTCAGTTTATAGACGTGAGGGTCTCTTCAATAAATGTGCATTGATGTTCTTTGTCTCCTGTTCCGCATGAGACTTTGCTTGCATCAGGATTCAGAGTTGATGCTCTTTATAGTTCAATCTTTCTTCATTAGTGCAATGACTGAATGCACTAGATCCCCTTGTCTTCGTTTTCCTGAATCACAATCACTGATGTGATTTCTTACTTAATGAATCTCAGCTTACTCGACGTTGTCAAAATCGGTTCTCCATGTATGCATGAGATCATGCATGTATCATTTAGATTTCTTCTTCAATCTCGCTTTGCACCGGATGTACCGGGCAACCTCAATTTTTACGCGCAACCCTTACAGTGTCTTGCGCGCAATTCCTATGATTTGTGCGAAATTCCTTTTTCGCGCAACCTCCAAATATTCCACGCAGCCTAAAAACTGCCTTGCGCGCAATTCACTACTTTTGCGCGAAATCCACTTTTCGCGCAATCTTCCTTTTACACGCCAATCACCAACTTTCTGCGCAGCCTTTGCTTTTCGCGCAATCTGACTTTACGTGCAAACTTTAAGTTTACACGCAGCACCCTTTCTAACTTCAATTTCGCGCACCAGAGCTCGGGTATTTTCTATGTCTTGAACTCTACTGAATAGAGGAGGGTAACTTCATATTTATAGGCGACTGAGACCCCTGCGCGCAAAATCCCCTTCGGCGTGGAAAATCTCTCATCTGGCGCGTAATATTTCGCCCAGCTCAAGTATTTCGCGCACAACCCTTATGTTCCGCGCAGCCCATGCCTTTGCCATTTTTCACCAATCTGATTTCGAAACACTATTTGCGTGAAAAATCTTGATCCACTATTTCACACATCCCGCTGTTTTTCGCGCCTAACATCAGTATTTCGCGCAAGCCTCTTATATTTCGCGCACCATTTCCTTTTTGTGCGAACCTCCTTTTGCAGACAATCCATGTCTTCATGTTCCGATTTTGAGGCCCAAAAATTTGGCAAACACTGGGAAACAGTGCCACCTTGTATCTGCTCTTTTTGTACCGCCTCCAGATCATCCATTCCTCTGTCGAAGTTCATGAATCAAACATAGATCGTTGACCACAACTCTTGAACTCGACATGTCACCATGGAATCTCCTTTATCAACAAATTTGTATGTCGTTTGTTTGCTTTGTCAACAAGCACGATCACCTCAACAACACTTCTTCTTGGTGATCTGTATCCTTCAGCAACTCTTTGGCTTTTATCACAAACTCCACTATTGTGATATGTATTCTTTGAAGGAACAGATTTAGTACCATCATCCTCTATGACAATTTGATGTGCATGGCCATTTCATAAGTCAACTCATTGGCACATTTCCTCCTTCATCAACCGTCATGATCAACTTCATGTAAACCATGTGATTCAATCCGTCAAGAAGTATCTAGCATGGTTCTCACGCAATCATGAGTAATTGCATGGTCTTCATCAAAACCCATTGTTCTCATGCAATAATGAGGAATTGCATGGTCTTCATCAAAGCCCATGGTCCTTATGCAATAAGGAGAAATTGCATGGTCTTCATCCAAAAACACCATCCTACCTTAATCATCCTTGGATGGATTACTCCTCATAATATTCATTGTTGTAAACAATGTATCACCTTTGACACATGTTCTTTGAACTTACGAACAGTACAACAATCGTCTGAATCACCACTCCTCTACTTCATCGGAGTATTTCATGATCACCTTCATTTTGATCTGCATTGACAACTATTGACAACAAATACAACCTTATACACAGAGTGGTTCCAACAAGGGTAATATTCATATCATTTTTACCCTTAATTACCCTATTTACTATTAACCGTGGTAAATAAAAGTAAAAAATTTACAATTCAACAAAAATTATTTTTATCTTATTGAACCACATTTTACTCTTTGATATTAACTGTGTCTCTGGTATTTTATAAATTTCAGTCACAGAAGTGGTAAAATTATGTTTTATATGAATTTCCAAATTCTCCTAGGAGATGGGTAAAAGACGGTGAAAAGTTCAATAAAATTTATATATATATAAATTATTCTAAACTAACTCCAATTAATTACATTTAACATATATAGGAATTATGTATCTTTTTTGACCTTAATTAAAATTATATAAAATAAATAATTATTTAAATAAAAATTTGTTTTTGAATTATAACTCAGTATTTTTCACTATTCATCAAAAATTGAATGTTTTCAGAAAAATATAAAAAATTCACCCTAAACTAATTTCGATTTTCCAAATCCAAAAATGAAATCCATTTTAATTATAAAATTTATAAAATTTCAAAAAGTGGGTATTACTATTCATAATTACTAGTTTTATTGGTTTTGGTGTGTGTTAGAACTCGAATTTATGTACATCACACGCTATTGTATTATTCAAAGGGAAGCATACCGTGGAATATTGGGGTGTTACAATATATTTGAGTGATAGAATTTTTGAACATATCACTTTCCAATTTTTAATTTCTTAAAATCCTTTTTATCATTGTTTTGCTAAGATGAGGACCCTTGATTATACCAATAATTAATTTTATCGCATATCTAGTAACATATTTAATATTTCTATTAATTTCCAAATTAATGAATATATGTGAAATATATTCATCACAACCTGAATGGGATTACAATAATAATCATAATCACTAGAATTTGTATTTCTCCAGATTGACTACCACATTATAGTGGACTCACTACATTTACATTTAATTCATTCATATAATGTTTCCCCTCTAATGATAATATTTTTCTAGGTCTTGGATGAAAAATCTATAACTATATCAATATAATCAATGTCATATTTCGTTATTTGATAGATTTTATTGCCATCATAAAATATACAAATTATTGTTGATATTGATATTTAGGTAGGGAAAAATAGTGATTTATAAATGGAATATACAATATGATAGCACATATACCTCACCAAAATAGTCGACCACATGGGGGAGATGGAATTATTATTCCAATTTATGAATTCTATTTAATTTAATTCTAGTTATTTAATGTGATAATTTTATTGATACAGTCAACATTATCTTAAAGCCTCAACTCTTTTAAAATAGGAAAAATGGACAGTATGAGAGAGAGATAGAGAGAGAGATATCCATAGAATATGTAAAATGATCAGTTCTAATACATATTTTTATACATATTAAATGCCTACATCATCGTATATTTATTTAAAAAATTGTATTGTCAATTATATTGTATTTTTAAAATACATTTTATACATTCAATTAGTCTATCCACCTTTTATCTATTTCAATTCCCCAACCACAAACTCTTCAAATCATTTCATATAATGCATTTATGTTCATGTTTATCTAGTGATTCATTGTTATTCCAATTTAATAGAATGTACTACAATCTCATTTTATTCTTTTCTTACACTCTTACTGGGCATTAAAGATCACCCTTTTCTTATGCATGTCCTCAGGTTATCCCATGTAAGGCTAAGTATTGGGAAATGATCTGGTCATGTAAAATATGTTTTTGATAAAGATGTTTGGTTTTATGTTCTATGTTGTTATGTAATGTTCATAATTTACTAATATACAAGACCTATTAGTCTATATATTTGTCTTAAGTTCATCTTTCTTTAATAGAATATGTTTAAGTGTGTATAAAAGAGAAAACTTGTTATAGTATGTATTAGAGGAAAGGTTTATTTATTTTTGGGATATGGATTAAAAATATATATTGGAAGCCTTAGTGATATGACATCGTAAAATAAAAACAGCATAAATTATAGTGATTACTGTGTATGTTTTTATCATGAAAATACATCCGTGTTTGGATATGAGTAGGTAGATGCGGCTCTGGGAATGATGTATCTAGGTGTAAAACCAGAAAACAATGCTTTGTGCTAGACATGATCAAGAATTGGTTCCCAAAAATCATCCAAGATTCACTCTAGTTTACAACACTTCTGGGGAATATGTTATGGTAAATTAATGATCTTATTATGAACCATTTATAAGGGAAAAAATTTCCCTCTATGAATATATGATGGGAAGTAGATAATGGATAACATAGACTAACACCTAGACATTCAAAAGTTAATTAAATAAATGTATTTTATATGTTTTCCCATTTTTTCATTTGATTACCCATTATGTGTTCTACTTAAACCTTCATTATATTCAATCTAATGATAGGTAATAGGAATACTTGCGCTAACAACCGATGTGACGATCAATGTGATGATTGTTCTAATGTGTTTCCAAATCTGATGGGAGTGGGAAACACAAACATTAATATGACACACTCTTAGTTAACTCATTATTTGAATAAAAACATTGGTCAAAAAGAAAGTTGAAATCCCCCTTTGAGAAAACAAGTTTCAATCGAGAGGTTCATGAGGAAATGGCATCATGACTTAATGGACAATATGATCCCTCAATTTTCTGACAATAGATCTACTCCATTGTAAAGGTCTTCTCCATCCTTCAATTTTCTAAAATGAGAAGGTTGTTCCAGCTACTTATTTTATGGAGGGTGATGCTAATAAAGGGTGGGCATTGGTCAACAATACGAATCCTGAGGAAGGGATCAAGGCATTAAAATTTTAGGATTTTGGGAAAAAATTCTATAAATATTGTTCACACAACCTTGGACAAAATATGGAAATAGACTTCCTTGACCTCCATAAAAACTATGAATCCATCAAAGCATCTAATGAATAATTCACAAGGCTTTCATGATAGGCCTCTAGCTTTGTTGTTACCCCATAATGCATGGTTTGCTGCTTGTTTGGTGGGATAAAACATAGCATACGGAATGCTCCGAAAATCCATGACTTCAAAATATATGAATAAATTGTCCGATGTGACCTAAATGGTAAAATACAAATTATTTAATATAAGGGGAATCATATGGATATGAGTATTAATGTGGACATTAATTCTGGAAGTGTGATGGATAAATCCAATGATGCTATGATAAATCAGCACCCCAAATTCCAAATGTGTGGAAAGAGGAACCCCAAAAATTTCTTTATGGTGATGATGAAATTATTCGAGTGTATAATAGAAGGGAACCTCGAAATTACAAGACGATAGGAAAAACATGCTACTGCGACAAAGGAGAGGAATGCTCTATTAGAACCATAAGGCATAAATCATTGATTCGAATACAACGTACTAGTGCACTTTCAAAATCAGTACCCAAAAATCAAGGGTTCTTGGAGGATACAGAAAACCTAAGAGGCAATAAGGGCGAACAATTTCTATCACTACCACCGAAGAAAACTCTGACAACAATGTGGTGACATGTACGATAAATATTCTTTCAATAATAGTGAATGTTTTTTTTTTTGATTTTGGTTCTACGTATTCTTTTATATCCAGAATTTTTAGTTGACAAATCCAGAAATCATCACCAATCGTGGAAGTAGATATGTTGGTGAGAATGGAAAATTGGGTGATCATTTCAACTAATGAATATAACCCCCTGTCATAATTTGGGGATTGAACTTCCTGATGAACCTCATCATGCTTCCCCAAGTAGAATTTGATTAATTTTTTTGTATTGGTCAGCTTTCCCTATATAAATCCCACATAAATTTCCATGAGAGTAAAATCAAATTCCATATGGAGAATCGACCAATTATTATGTACTAGTTCAAGGAGTGGGATGGATCTTCTATAGAACCATCATCTATTGCATGGATTTTACATCCCTATGAGCATGTGTATCTTGATCAGATGATTGAGTCTAAATATCTTAAATGTTGAAATTGGGAAAAAAAATTAGTTTATAGACATCATCTATAAATCATATTATTATACCACACTCACCACATTTATCTGAGAATACATGAAATTAACTACATATTTTTATTTCCTAAATAGGAACCTGAAATTCCATATTGACATTCTCTCAAGTACTAGAGTTCCATTTCCCACCAATTACAATGTGATTACAACTATGTAATCTACGATCAATAGATTATCTAAAATAAATATTTGATAATAATTAATGTATTGTTCATTAAGAATCAATTAAAAATATTTCTATGTTATGATTTATGTATTTTGTAGATTATCATAGATAAAATAAATGAAATATATCATCTAAAATTTTTCAGGCTCCATGATTCACCAAACCATAGCATATATGCATTTATACATTCGTAGAAGCGGTCTAGTGACTCTCAATTCATGGTATACTATATGGAATAACAAGTTCAATGGAATAACACCATGGAATTGAATGTCAAGAAAGCACAAGGAAATTCACAATGTTTCCATACTGACATAACATCTTTAAAAGATATAAAAAATCTATGCATGAAATACAGGACATCATAATCTATCACATCATTGAAAATCCATGAAATCCATCCATGTAATTCTTTAATGTAAATTCAAATGACCATTTATTAAGAAATTTATATTATCTACAATTACTAGAATCTTGTCCTTGAATGTGGATTCATTATCATAAAATAATACAAATTTTCTATGCTCATCCCATTAAATCCATAAGGGAACCAAGTTGAATTCCATGACAATAATATATTGAATTATAACATTATAAATCACATAAAATCAGATTGGAACCAATCAGAGGGATTCTATGTGATGATTTAGCGAGGAATTAAGGATTTCTCACCACATTACTTATCAGTGGACATCCATGAATATAAGGAGGAATCCTCTAATGATATTTAATTGAGTCCCAAATTGTAATCTTTATTCACATATGGAAATAAACTCAAATCATATCCAAAATATATCTAATGTATAAAATCCAATAAATATCACAATGGATTCATTTCCACATGGAATATTAATAAAATGTTCATTATTTTCCAAAGAATGATTTTCCAATTCGGGATATATCATTATTAAACATCATTATATTATAAATATGTATTTTTCATATCTTAATTAATTATATCATTAATATGTTTTGATTAAATTGGATTTAATTTGATATATTTAATGAAATAAACGATATAGGTCTCTTAATAGAACTCATATTAAACAAATCCATTAATTAACATGATAATGCTATAAATTAATTAAAAATTTACAATACAATGATCAATATCCTATTCACAAATATTGTATTACATATTTCCATTTGGAATGGTCATTCCATAATCTCTCACACATTTTAGAAAATTAATAATAATTCATCACATGACCAAAACATTTATAAAAACAATCCTCTCCCAAGGACCATCATTGTCTAAACCCATGTAAGTTCATCCCAATACATTTTATCTACTTTTAAGGGTCCAAGTCATGTTAAATTTAATAAGTTCAACAATGTAAATTCAATTTGATGAATTTAATTAAACAATGTCCATTTAGTTAATTTTGGGTTCTTCAGTTGTCATTCTAGAATGATACACACTAATGCACATACAAAATCATGATAGTATATTAGTTAATTTGAGATACCAACTACCTCAATTGATGCTTTATCCCATATAATTTATTGTCCCAAAGACCAATTTTTAGTGATCTATCATGATCCTTGATGAAAACACAAACAATATGAAGTCATATCGGTCATCAAAAGAAATGTTTTTCTATAAAAAAATTAAAATTAAATAAACAGTCTCACTGACTATCCATGACAATGAATATTGGAATATGTGGATTATCACATAGCTAAAACAACTGCTAAACCATAACTAATAATAATAACCCACCAGATCTCTATTTCATTCTCATAATATTACCATGAGAGGAATCCCAAATATCAAGAACCATGACCATTATTCAAGGAAAAAATTTACATTATGAGCCTTTGTAAACTCATATGATGTCATACCTCTAAAATATCAATGAGTGAATGCATTAATATGAGTTATTGGGATATCCATTTCCATAGAAAATTAATTGCATATTCAAGATATCTCAATATAACCATTATCTAGTTGAATCTAATCCAAATCCATAACCCAAATTACCAATATTATAATTAAGCAATGTTAAAAAGAAACAGAATGATGAAAAGAGAAATACCCTAAAATCCAAATTATATATTATCATATGACAACAAAAATTAATGAGATTTGGAAATTGGATTTGATCCTTGTACACATAATTACATTCCCAATGGGTGGGGAGTGATTAATAATAAGGGGGAATTAAACTATTGTAGATAATTTACGAAATATCTTAAATTTTAAAATTCATGAAATTCTCATTCTGATTTGACAATTCATTCCAAAATTTGGCCACAATGGTTTCTATGGGAAACCTAACAACAATTTTTTGTTTATGACTGATGTAATAATTAAAATAATTAATGAAATATTCAGGATGAATTGTTAAATTTAAAATTTTAATCCCCATGCATAGAACATGTGTTGTTTTATTAAGATCTAAATTTGAACAATAACCCAATCCCCAAAAAAGTCTTGAATTGTTTCCCAAAACATATTTGTGGTATTGATGGATCATGTGATACACTCATATAAAAATAGTCGTGAATAATCAAAATGGAATACACATACTGGTTTATTAGCATTACATTTGGGTCATCACATGGTTTACCCTCTACTATGTTCCTCAACAATAAACCATAAAAATTCACAAAACTATTAGAATTAAACTTATTATCAATGAAACATATGAACACATGAAGCTTATATTTTTTTATAAAACATATCTGAACACATCATCTCATGACATCCAGTCATTCCTATTTTTAATATGACCCCTAATTCCCAACTAAAATAATCATCAAACTTAAATGGTTCATTTTCACATTTAATTAAAACCATATGTACGCATCAGATATTATAATTTCACCACCACAACACATTTCAATTCTGATAAGTTTTAATGGTCATCAATATGAATATCTTAACCTACAAAATCACAATTTTCCTCTTAGTTAACACATACAAAACATAGATTCTCAGAAACATTCAAGATGTCATCTTGTGATTCAGGAGATAAAAAACTGAAGAGAAGCTATCTAAGAAAATTCATACTAATATAATGCAACAATTTCCAAACACGAATATCGACACCTAGAAAACTGTGGGGGTCTAATTAAATTTAATTCCCAACTCATGTTTCTATTCACCACAATACCTGGGTAAAAGGACACTTCAATGAATTTAAATTCTCATCAACTGTAATTTATTACTGATCCTGATCCAAACACTCCATCAATTCCCCAAAATGTGGTTCCCAATCCATTAAATTAGCCATTATATTTCTTACACTACAATTACATTATTTTATAGATAAATAATATAATGGGGTAATGAAATAGGTTGCAAATGTGATATATGTTGGGAATATTTGGACCAGACATAATATTTACATAAAAATATTATTTAATTAATTCGTTACTAGAAGCTTAGTGTCCCACATTTTATCCTTAATAAATGTAGTAACTACATGATATACATCAAAGAAATGGATTAGCTAATTGCTTATAAAGTGGATAGATAATGACATAATTCTATACTACAAGAGTTATCATAATCACCATAATCAAAACTAAAATTGGGATCACCATCATTAAAATTATTGGAATAAATATGTAATGGCATTGAATATGAAAATGAATAAAAAATAAACATCATGACTTATTTGTCAAATACCACACATTGTTGTGAAAAAATCTAGTAAAATGTTCCCACATAACATAATTCCATAATCATAACACCATCAATTTGAACATAGATAGCATCATGTCCACACATATGGAACCTTTTCTCAATACATATAAGACATTAACTAATGTATTGGAGTTCATTTTAATTATGGACACACCTGTCACATCATAACGAATACATTATTGTGCATTCCACATAGAACTTATACTAGTTAATGGTGTAAAATTACACATTGAATGGAATGTGATTCATTTATTAACGAAAATTCATGAACAGACATTGGGGTTCAGAAAACATAAATGGAATAACATTTCTGGTATATGAATCCTTAATCATGACTGAGGAATAAATAATCTATAGTGGAATAAAATATATGCTTTTCGAAAGAGGGGTTTGTTTGAAATTTTTGTAGACTTTTTTATAAAATAATATTCAAAATAGGTATATCCTGAAAGAGTGAAGAAATGTGAAATGAAATTAAAATTTTTAAATTTAAAAGTAACGTCCATACTAAAAATTGGTAGAGAGATGTAATCCTCAAACAAATAAAGATTATTTCCATAATCCCCTTACTTTATTACAAAATGAATTCATCACATTAGTACAATGTATAATAAAATTAGATTCATTAATTAATAAATCCATAAGCTCTTATCCATGTATATTATTCAATATAATGTTATAAATTTCTTCTGTTTCTATTTTTATGAATTAGAGTGTTCAATATAATAGTCCACGTGTGTTCGTTTTCATTGTTTTCTTGATTATTTACCCTATCTATATATATATATCTCTATGGAAGATCATATAAAATATTTTTAATTGTCCAAAATTAAAATTATATGTTACTAATTAAACAATTTTTTTAAATTTTCTATTATATTTTTTTACATATGTGTATGATTCATTAGATAAGGTGTCAATGATAATCAATTACATTAATTTGGTTGTTTTTAAATAATCATAAAATTGTATTGTATTGATATATAATATTATGTACATATGTTTGTTAAAGAAAAAAAAAGTTTTATAAAAAGAATTTATAATATGACTTCAAATATTTTAATTTTTTATGACCATCTTTGAATAGGGAAAAAGAAAATGAGGATTTGTCTTCCTCGAAGGCGATAAAATAACACTTTAGGGATGATGTTATTTTAGAAAAAAAATGGAGAGGAGAATGTGGTTAATGATGAATTACTTAACTAAAAGAAAATAAAAGATATTGAATTTATAATTCCTCTTGGATAAGGGTATTTAGTGTGTAAATCAGGAAATTAAAAAACTGTAAACAAATTAAAAGAATATGAAATAGGGTTTTACCACTGGAATTTACAATAATTAGAACCTCCCTATGAATTTTTTTTCAACTTTTAGTGGTACCAAAGGATCAAGGAAGTGGGAATGTGTATTGAGATTATTATTGGGTAGATATTGGAAAATATTCAAGGGAATGTAGATGTGAGGAAAATATGAGGTGATGGGTTGTAATTAGAGGGGAGCATAGGGTTGTTTTTTGATTATTTTATTGAATGTTTAATTATTTTGATGAAGAAAATGAACTGTTAAAACACTATCACTGGATATATTAATAAATTAATGAGAGTTCTAGATTTTTGTTCTTACATCTAAGATGACTCCTAAAATATTGAATTTTTAATATAATGTTATATTCATTAAATTTCCACATTTCACCATTCATAAAAAGTTGAACTATTTTATAAAAAAAGCTAAATTTAATACTAATTTATATTATTTGTATGATTTAAAAATTAAAACCATTTTAAGAATATAGTTTTCCAAATATTATTAATTTATTTATTTTTTAAATACTATTTTAATAGGAAAATAAAAATTTTAAATTTATTACAAATTTTATAATACCTTTGAAATATCATAATGTAATCATATTATGAATTTTAAAATATGTATTAATTTATGAATATATATTTTTTAAAATACTTTTCTATCTAAATAATTTTATTAATTATAAAATTATTAATAATAGTCTTATGTTAAAAAATATAAACATATAATTTATCATTTTTAAAACATTTTTTACATATACTAGGATATAATTATATCATATTTTAATTTATAAGATTGATAAATTTTATTTATAATTTCATTGTTTAGGAAAGTACTTTATTGGTTGTATTACTATTCCTAATAGTTGCATTACTATTCCATAGGTCACGTTGTTATTCAATCATTATATGTTCCTCAATTTATTTGGATATTACTTATATCATTATTCATTTATGATAATGATATCTCTATATGATTTCCTATTCGATTCATAGTATTCATATTATTTTGAATATTTATATTAATTGAAATAATTAAATTGATGAATTTTTGGGATATTATGATCTTCCCCCTTTGGAAATTTCACAGTTGAAATTTCATTTAACATAATCATTTGAGGGTATTTATCCTTTATCTCTTCCTCTGGTCCCGATGTTTCTTCTTCATACATTTAGTAATTCCATAGTACATTAACAAGTTGTGTAGTCTTTTTTTGTAGAACATTGTCTCCATAGTCAAATAAACCCAACAACTAAACCTCATAATAGTGGTCATTTTCCAACATTATGACTACTATATTTATTATATATAAGGGATCTAGTATGTACTTCCTCAGAAGGACACATGAAATATAACGAGTACATGAGACATGGTAGTCGGAAGTTATATTTGATAGTCCACAACTCTATAAAGATAAATAATATTTAAGGGGATGATCTACCAAGGATATATATTTCCATTCATCCTAAATCTCATAATACTTTTCCATGGTCATATGTGATAAAACACTCTGTCTCCAACCATAAAATCTTGGTCTCATCAACAATTGTATTCATTTCTCATTTTATTTCTCGGTCTACCTTTAGGACCATCTAAATTTTTTTCACCATCTATACCCTTTGACATACAATTTTCGTTCCAAGTATATCACTTTAACTAACATCATCTTGTTATGTCAGTGTTCTACATCTTTTCCAATAATTATCAACATATGGATATATTTGGATTCTTTAGTGATATTTTTTGTTGCAATAGAACTTGACTACAGTTAGATTTTTGTCCCATGCACTTTTGATGTTCATATAACATGATCTCAAAATTTATTCTATTCTCTGAGTAGTACTCTATGATTGGCCATTACATTGAGAATGATGCACCATACTAAATTTTAGTTAAGTGTTTGGAGTAAGTTGGAATCCTTTCAAACACATCGTGGTGAATCTCTAATAATTATCAGATACAATCAATTATATTATTGAATGAAACCATGAAAAATATTTGATGTATATATGGGGATGTGGAACTAGTTATAAGTCCTCTAAAATTGTGAAAAAATGAGCGATCATTGTAAGACGATCCAAAACAACCAATATATCATTGTTCATAGGGATTTCATTGGATATCTAGTGGCATTGTATATAGTTTTTTTTTCTAATTTCCATGTTAGTTTTGGTAATGTTTGAATTATCCCCTTATACCTTTTCATTTCTTTATTCACATTCAGACATACAGGTAAATTTGATGTATTTTTAGTGATATCCTTCATCATATGGTCTTACAAAAATTTATACTGATGATCTAGACATATCATTGTGCTTTATGGGTGGATAATTAATGTTGAGCTATGTGCATAATTTAATTTATCCTTCTTTATCTCTGTATTGTCGGGTGGACATCGTTAAGACCCAAGACATACAATTCCTTACACATCAGTTTTGAACTATGTATTTCCCCTTTCACATAACTTTCACCCTCAATTTAATGTCAACATCATTTATTAGGGAAATATCAATTTTTCCCTTAAGGGATAGTTGATATGTAATTTGGGAAATGGCTGATGATGTTCCATCATTAATGACTTCCATTTCCATGCATTGAAAATCCAAGCATATTGTGTTCTTCACAATATGCATTAATCATAGTATTGCATGATACATTATATGTTGATCATTTGCCATTATATTTTCTTAATGAGGATGGTTGTGGAATGAGTAGGCGTAATCACTGATGTGATCTATCAATAATCATTTCTGCATATTTAGTTTCTTTGTTGTAAATATATATTTTAGACTATTATGATTAGTATATAATTTACTCTTCTTCCCTTACAGATAATGCCTCAAGATTATCAATTTAATGGTCACTACTCTAAACTTCATTTCAGGTGTGGGATAAATTTTCATGTGGATTAGCAACATCCATGAGGCGTATTCTATCACATTATGATGTATCATTATAACATAATATGTTACCTAATTGTAATCCTTACATTATACTAAAACAATTCTTCCGTATTTCAGAGGTGTGATTAATAGTGTAGTGAGAATCCTTTATTGGACCCATTCTATTTTTCATCACATTCAATGGTCTAGAAAAAAATTTATCCCTTCTTATCCAGTTTGATAGTGAGTTTAAAAATAATGAGATGTTATTCAAAACTAACATGTAATACAAAAAAATACACTAAAAATTAAGGATATCAATTACATGTGTTTTTATGGTCTACTCATTGATTGTATTTTACATGGAATAGTACAAATATATTATATTATTATTGATAAAATGCCCAAAAAATCTAATTCCACTATCTAGAACTCATATTTAATACACATTACATTATTTTTGTCTCTTTACAATGTATTTTACACAATATTTAAATAATTCTCATGATCTTCGTTTCTTTCGGTGTATATCAGAATATAATCAATATAGACTACAAAAAGTCTTTTGAGGTAATATCTAATGACTCTATTCACTGTGTCCGTGAATATTGTGATTTCATTAGTGCGATCGAACTGCTTCACTATGAACTCATAGAGTCCATATCTCATTCCGAAAGAAATATTGGGATTATCATACATCCTCAAAATTAATTTACAATATTCCAAAGGATGGTCCACCTTAGAGAAATACATAGCCCCAAAAAGGTGATCAAACTGTTCATTTATCCATGGTACGGGAGAATTTTCCATTATCATAATTTTTTTGTGCTCACAGAAATCAATTTATAGGATTATTAATCAGTACTTCTTCCTGATGTAGGGAAAAAATTACCCCAAGTTAAAGAACATGTAGTATAAAAAACCTTGTCCAAATTATCTTTTATCCAAGTCATTTGTCACTCTAACTCAGTCATGTTTGTTCAATATGGTTTCGTTAATAAAGGAACATATCCAGGAAAAATTTTAATTGAGAACTCAACCGATGGTCGATGTGGATGACAAATAAAATTTTCAGGGAACACATAAATGTAGTACCTCATAGTGTCCATGTATTTTTTAATGATTATATCATTTCCTATAATCATCTGTTCTAGATATTATTTCTCATAAGGAAATAATATCAAAAATTGAGATGATGATTCTGAAATAGATTTATTCTAAAAATTAAGATTATATAGATATGGGGGATTTATTGGGATATGGTTATGATATCCCATTCTTGACCATTGATTTTGTAATTTTATATTCATATCAAACCCATTTTCATTTGATATTTAAAATCCACAAATAAGTTATAGAATATTTTATGATAGATTTATTTCAAAAAAATGAAATAGGCAGGAGTTATATACATTGTATGAAATTATTTCACCATGTTATTTTTTCATAGATAACACGACTTCAAATTTTGAGGTGGTGTTTTATAGTTCTTCTGAATATGGAAAATATCAATGAATGTGGAGAACTGAAATCAAATAGTATGTTTTCTATAAATGAATGAATAATAAGCATACCTGCCTTGACACCATTTTCAAGCTCCACCTCAGAAGTATTGATGACATATACTACCCATCGATGATTTCATTTTGGTTGTTATAGATGTTGATTTCCCTCTATTAATTAAGGATTAGTGCACTAACATGATTTTTTCCCATTCTATATTTAGTTGATGCATTGAACCATAAATTGGTCTCTCCCCCCCACATTTTCTGAATTTATAATATATCATCTACATTCAAAATCATGGTAGCCTTATCTCACAAATATAAATAATTTTCCCATCCTATTGATGAAATTCACATTATGTTTCTTACCACATTGATGACATGTGGTTGGTTGAGTTTTCATTCCACCATTATCACGAGATCCCACATATTGAAATTCTATCATTAATTTCGTATCACTGTAGACAAGGATCTACTCTCGAAACTCCATTTCAAATTTATCATAACTTCAAAAAAATTCTAAATAATAAATATCAATTTCAGTAATTCTTATATAATTTTGATAGTTTGGTTTTAATCCACCAAAGAATCTATCTATTTCTCTATCATTTTAGATAACAAAACCTTAGGTGTACCCCATATGCATTGTGAAATTTCATTCTATATCCTGATAGATTAACCTTCGTTTAGAATTAACTCTCTAAATCCAATCTATGTCTTGATATGATGAGTTAATGGAAACTAATTATAAATATATTTTATTTAATTTTTACCAACTCCATATCATCAATTTTATCGTTATGATATGATTTTATAATAAACACCAAACATTGATCATCCTCACCGACTAAATCATGAACATACAATGTCACATTATCTGCATCAAAATAGTGAAGCCTAGAAAATATATTCAATTTTGATATGACCAACTCTTCCAGAACTAGATGAATAGAACATCCAAATAATGTCGGTCATCATTGTAGTATAAAATAATCATTAGACGTTTTCTCCCCCATAGATCAAGGAGTAGGTTCCAAATTAATTTGTGTATTTTCTTGTTATCATATGATATTTTATTAATAATTACTTCAAATTTTTTCTCTAAATATCATGTATTTTGGGATGTCATTTTGGAATTCGTTGTATTATCCCTCACATGGATAGTTTTATTTGTTTGTCCTTATTCAAACTTTTTTTAAAAAAAGAAAAGGATTGGAAAAAAAGTCAACAAGACATGAATAAAAAATTTATTCATTTTTGAAATTAACTCTAAATGAATATCTTTTGGTATACCTGTGTTTAGATTTTTCTAAAAATAAATCTTCATTGGTGATTTCATATACTTAGTCTTGTACCAAGGATTTTCACTGATGATCTACAATCCTAATTCTCAAAATAATGACACCATTTGATGATACAAACTATAGATAATTTTATTTTTTTACATTAATGATAAATAAATTTAAATAAAAATAATATATTGGTGTTAAAAAACCAATATCCATATGTTTAGTTCCATAGTAAATCTAGGTCCAAACATGTCATTTAAATAATAATACATAAAAATAATTTATTTTTTTCTTATCAATCTTATCAGTGGACTTCATTTTATCCTTAGTATTAGTAGTCACTAGAGGTTATACATTAAAGAGTGGTTTGAGAAAAAATCACTCTAAGAGGTTATATAAGAACATGATTCAATATAACATGGGTGACTATAGTCATCATCGTCATAAATAATCATGATATTGTAAATACCTAGAAATTTCTTGGAATTTGTTTTTAAATACACGAGAATTGTACGAGTCTGCAGTTTCTGACGGCACCTGATTCCAAGGCCCTGTGTGCCAGGAATCATTTTTTGATGTTTTGTTCGGGTACGTTCTGTAGACGTACGTGCGGGTTTTTCTATCTTTTGAACCGATTCCAGGAATTGAAATCTGAGGACACTAATGAACCTGCAACACCGATATTATCTTATGGGGACCATTACCGCTGATGCATTTTATCTAGGTTGGAAGTTAATTTAGATGGGTTTTCTAATTAAAATAAATAAAAATATGATTAATATATTTTTATGTAGGTGGTGGTTAAATCCACCAAATAGAAGTTGGAGGTGGGGCCCACACCCCACATAACCTCCCTTGGGAGGGTATTCTGTGGTGGGGCCCACATGAACACCAAACCCCTCAAATCCCTTTAAACACGCTTTTGAAACTCATGGACTCCCCTTTGAATTAATGACGACACCTCTCTTTTCATTTAAATTTTAAACCTTCCAACTTCCCTCATTAAAGTGCTAACACCAATGATAAATTAATTCCACACTTAATTAATCTATTTTAATTATTTTTAATTAATTTTTCCAACATTAAAAGAAGAGATTACATTCTATTAATTGGGTTGGCATAATCATGGTTGGGAGAACAAAAGAGTGGATAAGAATTCTTGAAGGAATAATACTCTCTCCACAAAGAACGCCCATCTTCTTTCCTTTTAATCCGCATCAAGGGAGAAGGCGCCGCTTGCAAAGAACGTCGCCAACAACAATGACTTTTCCTCCGACGTTGACGGAGCGACATCCATCTTTTTCGACACCATCTTCCACGACTCTGTCAAGGGAACATTGAAATCAAGGTAGAGGGATTTGTTTAATTTTAAATGCATAAAATTATATCCTCGACTATTCAATGTTTACTTTGGTTTGATGGTGGAAAATTGATATCACTTAATGCAGTGGGAACGGGCAAAACAAACACAACCCGAAGACCCCCCATTGAATCTAATTTCGTTGACATTAGAGGCGGAGTAGAAAGGGTGCAGTGTTGTCGCACCGCGCCAATGTAGAACCGTGACGGCGAAGGTGGCGCAGGGCCATCGTGCCTGGTAGAGAGTAGCAGGACTGCGGCTCCGTCGCGCCATTGTGTAGGTGCAAAGGTGGCTCACTAAACAGGCCGTCATGGAGCAGGTCCGTCGGACGACTGGCTGGAAAATCCGGCTGGCCCGCTGGAAGACCGCGGTGCCCGTAGGTGCCGTGTGCAGGGAGGCCGCGACCCTCAACCATGGGCCGCTCAACTGGAGGAACCGGTCGGCCGCCTGCCATCCGGGCTAAAGGACCGCATCGCCCATAGGCGTCGCCCAGAGAAGAACGCGGCCCACTATGTGGGCCACTCTACTAGGCGAACTGGTCGCCCATCTGCTGGCCGGACTGGAAGACCGCAGCGCTGCTTGGTGCCGCGTAGGGAGAATCATCCCCCGTTGTGCGGGCTGCTCAAGACGAACAGAACATGTCGTCCTCTGTCGGCCGGGCAGAGGAGGGCGGCGCCGCCAGGTGAACCAAAGAGGCCTGCAGCGTGGGCCAGGTCCGCAGGTGGGACGTGCCCCACCGGGCCGGGCCGACCCCCCAACCGAGTCGGACTCTCCAAGACATGTATGAGGGTGGGCCGCGATCCACTGGGTCGGGCCGACCCCCAACCGGGTCGAAACCGCCGAACCGGGTCAGACCGACCTGCCAAACCACTAGTCATGACGAGCCGGACCCATCTTCACTTAAACGTGAATATCTCATACACCACGCATTCGATCGACGCGTCGTCTGTGGAACTTGGACCCTCGTGATGATACCATCCTTTTGCGATACTCTAACTGAGTTTTGGACAAATTTGGAAACCATCCGGGTTTGGAAAGATCGTAAATCCAACCGGGCCCCAACAACGGAAATTCTAATAACTCACAGACCCGTCATTCGATTAAAGTGTCATATGTCGCGTTGGGTTCCTTATCATGAGAAAAAACTACATTATACATCAACTCAGTACTTCGTTGATGTATTTATACTTGAATCAAGGAGAAGAACCTCCCGAAATCGAGCATGCTATGTACGAGAACCGTAGAGCTGTCTGCGACGACTTTTGTACCGGAATACTATGTGGGTGCGACAATGATGACTATTATACCGTAATCCTACGTGGCTTCGACAACGATGACTAATGTACCGTAATCCTATGTGGGATCGACAGTGATGACTACTGTATCGAAATCCTATACGAGTTCGACTGTTCTGACATCTATTCATGCATCCTACGTGGGTCTGACAGCTTAGCTTGTCCTATATCCTATGTGGGTCCGACAGCTTAGATTAATCAGTGACTAATCTGATCTTCTCTATCACTCTATGAATTTTTTATAAATTTGTGAGCTGAGTTTTGTATAATCAATCATTATCATCAAAGTGATTGACCTTACTTCCTTTGTGGACGAGGTTGTGTTTGGGCTCGAGAGTTGGAGTTGTACTATGACTGGTGACTTGGGAATATGTATGGGAATATACCTAAGTAAGGTTTGATAATAATTTTTGATTATATCTTTCTACTGTGGTTTATACATTTTGGATTCTGGTAGTCCTTCGGGGGTCTCAGGTTCTCCTACAGAGTATTTTTATATTCACCTCTACACGGGCATCACCTGCACCATGTTATCTTCTGTGAAGACGATGGACAATAGCGATCGAGGCTGAGGGTGACAGACGGCGGCTGCACAGAGCTGGAATAGATGGGATGTAATGCAGGGACAAGTTGATCATGATTCTGTACCTACACTTTAGGTAGGATTTCTCGGTGGATGATCCAGTAGCTGTTTCCCTTTTTACTGGTACATGTACTTGTTGTTCAGTTGGGTTTGAATACTGACCCACTTACATTCAGCACATTTTACTTTTCTATTTTAGTTCTTGTTGCCTCTACTTCTTGTGTTCAGACTATGTGTGTGTTACAGGTTAAAAAGGCAATTCCTTCCCTTTTTATCGGAATAACGCCTTTGGTGCTAGTCGCCAGCCCTGGCCTATGGATGGTGGGATTGTGGTAGTCACGGCATGGGCCCCGAGGACGGGTCGTGATAGATAAAATCATGAATTTCATGTGATGTATAATTTTATAAAATCATGGAATGTGGAAATGTATAAAATTGAATCATAATGTCATTATAGTAAAATACCACACAAAAATGTAAAAAAATATAGCATCATGTCAATGTATGTCATATTTCCACAATCATAACACCATCATTATGAAAAACTATAGCATCCTGTTCATTTATATTGCACCATGTCTCTAGATATAAATAAAATTACCCAATTCAACTAATCTATATTAAATTCTATGAACACCCATCACGTCAAAAAATTTAAAAATCACTCATGCCTCATAGAACATATATCAGTTTGAAACATTAAATAACCCATGGAATGGAATGGGTTTCATTTCAAAAATAAAAAATTCAAGAAAACACATTGGGGTCCCAAAATAAAAATAGAATAATATACATATTATAAGAATAATAAATCAGTTATAAATTTATGTTTCAAATAAATAACATGACGTAAGATCTCAATTTGACTATCAAATGATTAACTCGTCACATATGTTCATTCCACCGAAATGTCGATCATTACTAGTTTCCTAATTTATATATTTTTATTCCCTAAATATCTTATGAAATGTAAAATTTTAAGGGATTGTATTATGGTATTTATTGTTAACCAAATCTAGATAAGTAATGTGGTTCACTATTAATATTATTAGCTTGGAAAACCACAAATATAGGGAAAAATTTACTGAAATGTTTTTGAATAAAGATTTATTTTTTTATGGATTGGGGTTAAATTTTTATAATAATTTGTCAGCGTTCATGATTTATGATTATGTAAATCAGTTCATGAGGAATGTACAATATAAGTTTAGTGAATCATTGGATGTTCTATCATCGAAATTGAATTGTTATGTCATTACATTAGCATCATTTGAAATCATTGATGCCTTTTACATTCCTCTATATGGTGATTTTATATTTTCCAAAACACTAGATTGTAATTGTGAATTGGGATTAATTGGGGCCTTACATTTCTTTTTTGGAGCCAATACATTTTGTAACAAATATTTCAAAGATATAAAATTTGAATGGAATGATTTTTTATTCATATTTTAATTACTCATGGTGATTTATATATGGAAAATGTTTTCTTTCAAGATGTCTACTTCTTATATTTCATGATAGAAAATTATATGATAAACTTGTATTAGTATGAGATTCTATTTAAGAATAAATAGCATAATAGAAATTTTTTGTTAAACTACTATTCTTATGTAAGGCTCCACTCTAACATGCTGATGTAGAAATAATGGGACATTAATGAGGTAGAATCTATGAAATTATACATGAGGGAGACAGATTTTTGTTCTATATATAATTGATATGATAACAATTACGATTCTTGAAATACATTAAAACCTATTATATATGATAATATTGCTAAGTTGTTTATAAAACCTCATGAATAATCAAAGTGGAAGATATCCTAAACCCCACAATCATGGGATGCAACACCCATTGAGATGAATCAACCTAGGGTGGATAATGAGTATTTAGTTTCCATACTAGATCCTCAAGTGAAAAATATTGTGCAAATTGTGGAAGAGGACGTCTACAGCTTAGATGATGATATTATTATTGATATAAAATAAGATCATTGTTATGAGTTAGATTATATATCTCATTAGTAGTTCCTAGTTTAGGATTTGTCTATTATGAAAATATACAATGAAAGTGTAAATGATGAGGTTGATAATTAAATAGTATATATGAAACCTCTAGGATCACTGACTCCATGTGACAGATATGGATGTATAATTATTGAAGATATTTTAGTTCATATACGCCATATGTTCATTCATCACCTCATCAAGTGAAATTTTATTCACCATTAATTAGGAAGAGTTAATAATGTTCATATAGTATATTCATTTCTTATGAATTTAATATTTAATTTTAGAAGATGATCATACATTATGATTTTTTTTAAGAATTACCTCATAGCTTATAAACATGAAATAAATTATCAGGCTGGGAATTTTATTTCTAAATTATATTTTCATATGTTAATTGGGAACAAATATAGTTTATTATAAATGATCAAAATTAATCATCCTATAAATATGCTACAACCCATGTCCCCAAGAGTGATTATACATGATGCTGATGTTGAAAACACTCATGAAGGATGATATAGATAATTATATGATACTATGTTTCAAGAAGATTAGGTAGGTGTTCTTATGGAATCTCAAATGAAACATATATATAATCATCCCATTGTTCAATATAATGTGTCTCAGGATGCAGTTGATGTAATTATTAATATGAATTTGGAGATATAGGGAATAATACAAAGCATGAAATGTATTGTCGTATTCCATTTTTAGTTTTCCAAGTTGTTTCATCCCTCTCACACTACCATATAAGAATATTTATTGGATATAAAAATTCATAATCCATTGAAAAATATATCATAAGATTCTAAAATTTATTTACAATATGATCAAATAATTATAGTTGTAAAAGATAACAAATTAACACTTATAATAATTCAGAAAGGATTTTCTATATGGAATCCAGGAAACATTATATGTTCTTGGGTTTTTTAGTTTTCTGGCTGGTATTTCATTGAATGATAAGGTTATATACCGTATATAATCTATTTCGTGGTATGACGAAATATATCATGGATGTATCATAGGATGTTCAAGGAAAAATTCCCTTCTTATAGATCTTGTTACTAGAAATAGTCCAATGATTAATGATATTGTAGGAATGTGATATGTTTATGTAAAGGGAAATACAAAAAATTTGTAGAATGTGAATCTAGTTATTCGAAGTCTTATGAAATTATAGTTTTTTGAGATCTTGAAAAAAAGTGATTATTTTATCTATATTTAACACAATCATATCCATTCTATGAAACTAGAAATTATACTACCTTTTCAAAAATTACTTTTTATAAATAATGCTGATAGTAACTCATTCCACGTAGTAATTCATGTGATGTATAAGAGTTACCTCATTTTATATTATAGAATCATTCCAATGATTATAACAAGATGAAATATTTGTAATTGAAACTAATTATTTTTCATGATTTAGAAGAATGGAATCAATATAATATCTACATAGATCATTAGGATTAATTATCGTACTAAATTACTACATGAAGGACAAGATATCATCATTAGTTTTCTACCAATGAAATTGTATCTATAATATGAATAAAAATAATGGTATTAAAAAATATTCCCATTTTTTTAAACATATATCCAATATTATTCTCGTTTTTTCAATCTTCTTTTTTAAAAAGGGTTATAATGTATGAATATGATTTTTTTATCTCTATGATAAAAGAAATATTAGACTGGAACCTCTCAATACCTATAGAGGTGCCTAGTAAAGGGTGGATATTGTTATTGACAATCCAATATCTATCATAAGTAACCTTATAATTTGGATTCAACCTTATGTACAAAAAAATCTAGAAAATAATCATCACTTTTATGACCTCCAATGAAATCATTCATTGTCCATAAACATTCTAATGAAAACAATGTTTCGTTAAAGAATCGTAATGGAATTATTATAATTCTAAATAATAGACCAAGTGTATGATAATTGTATGAAATAAAATAATGATATGTTTTATTTTTATGTAAAATATGCATGCCTCTGTTGATAGAAAATCCTCTTAACTCCTAAACGACTTTAAATATCATGAATCCTCCTATAAAACCTAAAACATAGTTTGATACAATCAATAAAGCAGGGTAATTGGACTCGTATTTTCATATTTTATTATTTGATTTTTTAGTTTATAGATGATTTTAACATTGTTGATAATTAAATACTTCATTAATTTATCCATTAATTGTTTCTTTCATAATTATTTGTTCATTTAATGTCATTTTACTCTTTATTATCATTCTTATTTACTATTCTGATATAATTATTTCTATAGTTAATATTTTTATATAATTTTTTAATATTTTTTATTTTTTATCTAACTAAATATTCTATATTAAATTCATTCCACAACTCTAATTCTTTTGAATAACATTCATTGACCAGTTCATTAATCTAATTGATAAATTATATTTTTATTCCTCTTCTTTCCCATATTTTTTGATGACATAAAATATATCATTTATTATCTATGGGAGATAAATATTCATTTTTTGAGAGGTTTATTATTATGGGGGACAAAGAAGGGTAATCAATAAATTTATTAAATAATATATATTTTTCATTTATTTTATATAAAAACATATTAATGCTTTAAAATTTAATGTTTATGGTTTAATCTATTTTGGGATCATCTAAAAAATGATATATTGTTGGGATAATAATATTTTCATTTCATATCACGTGTACATTTTACTTTCTTAATATCAAAAACCCTTTCATATGTTTCTGAATATTTTTATTTCAACTATTTTCATTGGGAATTATCATTATTTAAGTCATTCTATGCAAATTATGATAATATTTTATCTTCTCTAATGATTTCCAAAACATGTAAAATAGGGAAGGTCAGAAACAATGATACATGAAGACTCTACATTATATATAAATATGCTAATATAATCATACATTTAATAGGATCACCTATCTAAAATGTTTATTTTGTTAAATCAGGTTCATGGAAATTACTTATATCGAGGAATATATTATATAAGAAATTTGTTACTTTGTGTAATTCTATGTGAATTGGATAGACTGTTAAAAAGGAAATGCAGTTTAAAATGGATTCTTGATTAATTTTTCTACATAAATTTTAGCTTGTTGATCAATTCCAAATTAATATAGATATGTAAGAAAAATTGATATATGGAGAGTGACTATACTATTCAATTCAGATATGTGGATTAATATTATTTGACATCATCTATCATAAGATCCATAATCTATAACATCCTTCTATAACATTAATATTTATTAGTGATGGTGTAATTTTAGTTAAAATTAATGTTTTCATTCATGAATTAGAAATTGGATTACCTCTTTATAGTGAAATTGGATGTATATCGGTTCTTAGTATGAAGAGATGAATATGTACATGGATTATATAATTCCCAATAATTTCTCCACTGTATTTTCATGAAAATAGAATCTATGATTTAATTCAAAGAATAGATTATTGGTAGATCTTTCTAAAAAATTACTAGATATTATTTTCTTGTATTTTTGAGTTTTGTGAAGAAAAGATATGTAGAAAACATATGAAAGAGATGAATTAAATTCCATTTAAAATGTATCTAATATTAGTGGGTGAAACTATTTTTTAGTTACAAAATAATAAGTTGAATACGCTTGTTCTATAATGATTCTATTTTTTTTAATTTGAATCATTTTATATGAGTATATTCAAGATAAATATAATTCTTATATTATATCGTAATAATTTATTCCCATCTTTGTGTTTCATCTTGAAATTATTATCATTATCTTTAGAAATTCATATTATGTAATTATGTATGAAGTGTGATGTTTCTTGTAAACAATATTCTCAGTGTTTGGGGTTTATTATTGTATTTTTGTATACTATAAATGGAAATTATAACTCTACCAATTTTTGAATTCATAAAAATGGTTGTTTAGACAGTATGATCATATCCTTTCCTTATAAAATTCATTATACATTTTATTGTAAATGAACAATTATATATGTATTTTAACTATATATAATGAATGAGATAAGTTTTTGGATTCCAATAGTGGTTTTTTAAATTATCACAAACTTTTCTCGATTTTCATAGATTGGGAATGTTTATTACAAACCATGAATCACATCCAAGAAACCTTGAAGCTGATGGTAGTATGGATAGTAACTCACAATAGATGACTAAGGTTTTGGAAAACCATAATGACATATCATGGAATCTATGAATGTTTGGGTATAATTGGAAATTTCGGTTGGCCTATGGTTGTTTATAACCATGAAATCCAACCCAATGGTGTGTATGATTGAGATAGTATCATTTCAGTATTTGTGTTGTATTTTCAAAACCATGATTCACAATTGTGAAACTTGTAGTTTGTTTCCCAACATTTAGGAATATAAAATTATATAAACTAATAATGATTCATTTTCGATAAAAATCATGGATTTATGCACTCATTTTTTCCCAATGATTGAGATGTGATTCCCTTCAATCAAAGAGAATGTTCTAGGAGATTCATATCATTTTCATGGTCCAATATAACTAGTAACTCTGTTTTTTTTCTTTTTACACTAATATAACTTCTCGACATCATTCAAAAAACATTATATCTTATTTTTAGTTGATATATCTTATATCCATGGTCGAAATATATATTTTTTATGGTTTTATATATTAAAGAAAAATATTTCTATGGTGAGATCTTTATGATCATAGTGACAGTATATGTCCTTCACAAATGAATGTTATTTCAGCCATTCTACAGAGAATCATAAAGAAAGGATTGTATAAAATTCATCAATTCACATAAAAAAGTTATCTATTTTCTAATTCTAATTATCATTCTGCTGATATCATTTTTTGTGGTACTTTATTCATTTCCATGTTATGGAATTATGTTCAATTATAATAGTTAATTGAATCACATTAAATTGGGAAGACCCTTTTTAAATCCCAATGGATATGTTAGAGTTTAATAGATAATACATATTGGATTCCCATATGTTGATCCAATTTTCCGTGAAATGATAATTATGGAATTAAATATTTTTATTTCATGGTTTTTGAAAAAGAATGTACCTTGGGTGTTGATTAGTGTTCCTGATATTCGTTGTTATAGTTGGATATTTTTTCATCTTGGATGACTTATGTACAGTGTGATTATATTATATTCTGAGAGTTTAATCATGGAATGGAATGGAATGATAGTTATTATTTATTTATCATTCTATAATCCCATTGATATATGAGATTTTCCTCATTTTCTGAATAGATTGAAAAACTGGGTTTTTAGTTATTTGTTCAATAAGAAAGTGCATTTTATTTATTTATTTTATTTAAAGGAAATAGTGAAAAATAATGAATTCATAATTTTTAAATAATTAATAACTTTTTACATTTTAAATAATAATAAAATTTAATTTAATGTAAAAACATTAAATATGAATTTTTTAATCAATGTTTATAATGAATCACATTAGGGATGGTTTTTTGTTGTTTTAGTGAAATGATTTTTAATCGTGTTGAAGTGTATTCAATATTATTTATTATGATTAAATGTGAATATTTTTGTATAAATTAATAAATGTTTTTGATATTTGTCTTGATATTGGTTTTTTTCAATTGTATACACATACCTTAATGATGAAATTTTTTGGTGGGGAATCAAGTGGGAATTTTTCGGAATACACCTCCATTAGTAGACAATAAGGCACCAATAGATCTGAGGTAGGGTGTGGTATAGAAATTCCATGAGAACATATTTAATTTTCTACATTTCATGGAATATGATTTAAGGAGTGATATGAATGTTATGTTTTATCTATACCCGGAGTTCCACCTATCGAAAACTCTGATGATCACCAGGTATGGTGGGCTTGATTCTGTTGAGTTCATGATTGATCCTATCTAGAAACATTAATATCATTTATAGACTCATGAGGAGAAATGATTCAAATTAGTAGACTATATGTTATGTGTACTAGTGAATAGAGAGTGGGTATATTAAGGTTGGGATAAAAAATTTGGATGAATGGCATGAAAGGATTTCAAGGAGAGGCTTCAAGAGATATTTTTTAGAGAGAATGTGGGGAAAGAATGTGTAGAATATTTTATGTTGTTTACAAAGATAAGCATGTTAGTGGTGGACTATTCTGGGTTCTTCATCATATTACACATCTTTTACTATTATTTGTAAAAGATAAGGGGGTTTTGGGGATAAATATTTTGTAATTCCTTATTTATGATAATATTAAAAACGTTAATATCCTCATGTTGAATATGATTTCAAATTTAGTGAATGATGTTATAATTTATGAGGGGAAACAAAATTTGGATTCAATTGTATGAAAGATGATGTCTACTAGAAGATCATGTGTTATGTATTTCAATTTTAGGAAGCATAGTTACGAGAAAATTAACCAATTAAGTCACAAATGGATTATTAAGGGAGAAGTAAGATTTACTCCAGGAAGTAATAGAGTGTTCATCCTAATTGTGGTAGTCATGATGACATTCTTATCTAGATTACCCTATAACCAATGGGGTCTCAAGATTGTATCTAGATGTTTAATTTTCCAGTGTTCATCCAGAACCAATGTTATCTAGGATGTCATTGAGGATGTTTGACGGCCTATAGAACAAGAATGGCATGTGCTTCAATGTATTTGTAATGATGTTTTAGTACAATAGGATGTTCTAGTCAGGATGATGTATGTGGTACTTTATAGAAATGGATCCTATAAAATAGTGTATTGCAGAACATAGGAGTCAAACTGGACCATAGGGTAGTGAGACAAGTCAGGTTCATGTTGTTCAACATACACTTTTTAGTAAAAATGATGGGCCATCAACCATATATGGATAAATTATTATATATTTTACATAATATATATCTATTTTTTATATTGTATCATCAAATTAGTTTACATATTCAGAATTTTTTAATGGTTTGGGTCTGATAGTGGGGTTTTTCTGGGGGGTTATTGAATTCAACAAACTGTTTTGAATATTATCAAAGGAAATATTTTTGTAAAAGTTATTTTCCAAATAGGTAATTTATTTTCATCTTCTTTGGGATAATTACATTGTTAAGATGAGATGTTATGATATTATTTTGGGTATGTATTGGATGGGGTCATACAAATACCTAATTGATTTTCCCAGTAGTTGAGTAAACTACACATCTCATAAATGATATTTATATATTCATCGTAGAGAATGATATATCTAGGTAGTCCATTTATGGAATTATCATTAAATTCTAGTGAAAATCGCCAAATAGTATTAAATTCGGTTATTGAATGATGGGCGATGGGAAGAATGATGTCTTCCCACCTGTAGTGGACATGTTCTATGATATGTTTCCTAATTAATATATATTGATTCTACCTTAATGAGATATTTGGTTCAGAAATTATGAAATTCATAGATATAAACTATTTACAACTAAACCATATAGAATGAAACATCAGGAGACAGATGATATTACGAATAACCTGGATGAATTTTTGAAAGGAATTAATCATAATGAGTGTGTCACCATAGGGTTTTGTAGTCTTTCTTGTCAATAATACGTAGGGATCATTATGTGCATTCTTAAATTATAGTTGTAAAATAGGAATAATGTTATAATATAATGTCATATTCCATATATCAAAGACATATTTTTCTAGAATATTGGTGGTTGTGTGTTCCTAAAAATTGACATGAGGTCAAGGTATTATCCGCAAACTAAGAGAACATATGATATACTATAGATGGATTTTAGAATAAGTTATGTCCTATAATATATTTTCTTGATACCCTATAGAATGAAGAATTCTATACCTCTGTTTCATTATTGGATGAAAAAAATCACCTAAACATGGATTAGTTTATAGTGGTTTTTTTATGATATCCTACATTACCCCAAAACTCATGTTGATCATTCCCAGTATCGTGGTATCATCATTAGTAAATCGATAGAGGATCATCTATATAACAAGATATTTTTATTTACATTCATTTTCTATGTAATTCATTTCATTGACCTCATTATCTAAGGGTATGGGGTGTGAGTATATCCCAAAAAAGGTCAAATAATTTGTTTCATGGTATTAGTCCAATATTTATTTATGTACATTGTTGTTTTCATATTAGAGTGTAATTAGAAGATGGCAATCAAATAATTTTATTTCTTTCAAGAACCAAACATGTTTTATCAATGAAGGTTACCATGTTAAAATTTAATGCATTATTTGAGATGACCTTCTAGGATATGATGAGTGTATTAGTTTCTCACAAAGTTTGATCCTACGCATGTTTTGTGATAAGTATAACTTGTTTTATAATATTTCCAAAATCAGAAAAGGAGTGGTGTGGGTGTAGTGATATGTTTTATTATGGTATAGGATATTTCTGTCAACATTTATTGATTTTCCATTCACATGATACTGTGTTGGCCGTTGTGGTTTATAACATAATGTATAGGAGGCATTACATATTGGCCGAAATTTTATTTCTTATATTGGAAAAACATTTCTAAAGTGAATCATTTCAAAATGAGTTTTTAATATCAAGATGTGAGATGGGTTTAAACAAGTATAAGTTTGACATTGATCAAGAAAAATCACCTTGATAAAGAAATTATGTTTTTAATGATTTGAGATGAATGATATAGACAGATTCTACCCATGAGTGTATATCATAGTGGAAATTGAGGGAATTGTGTGATAAGAATCATAAATATTCTCATAAGGTTTTGGGGATAATTAAAAACATATCCTAATTAGTTGATTTTAAAAATATGACATGGGTAAATGTGATGTATAATGAGAACCTAGATCGATTTTCCATGATGTTATTCATAGATGGAGAGGAGTCACATCATTATTGTATTACTCATGAAGATGAGATAATCTATCTTTTTATTATGTTATTATTCCTACATGTATGCGATAGGATTTGTTGCATGAGTTCCAAGACTCAAATCTTGTAGTGCCTATGGGATTATAATATTTTCACAATAAAATTCCTAGGAAATATTGGATTACAAGAATCAAAATGGATATTGAAGTTTATGTTCCACGTTCCTTTACCTGCCAACAAGCTATGTTTGAGCATCAATAATCCACAGTTATTTTATAGTAATTTCAAATGTCAGAATTGATGTGGTACGAAGGAACCATGGATTTTTAGTGTTTCTTCCAAGGATACCATATAATAATGAATTGATATGAGTTATTGTGAATATGATAGAGAATGAAATCAACTTTTTACTGATCAGAAATATTTTTATGGTTGAATTGTTGGGTGACATGTATGTTGATTAAATATTATTCTTCAAAATTATCCTTGATTATTTTTATATATATATCAATGATTTACTTCAGACATATTGAAAGTATTAAAAATGGAATGTCGTACTCATGTGTTTTTATGTACAACCTTTCCCACAGAGAATTTATGGAAATTGGAGAACATTATCCAGAAGTTGGAATATATACTGAGATCATGTATCATAGACCATAGTAAATTTTGGGAGAAGAACTTAGAACTATTTGATAATGAAAAAAACAACATATTTTAAGTAACTATTTAAATGGAACTATGCAAGGATATTTCTTGAAAACCATGCAGATCACCTTTATGCTGGATTTTGGTGGTGAGTCAATGTTATTGGTATATGGAACCATATTTTTCTTATGTTACCATTACATAATTTTAATGATAAAAATATAATAATCATTACACAATGAGGATTTAATGGTTTAGTGTATTCATTAATCTTTGAAAATACATATCATTTAAAAAATTCAAAATGAAGATTTATTTAATTCCTTTTATCTTGGTTTTTATTAGTCATTTAAACCTCCTTAGTACAATTTCTATACTAATGATATACATAAAAAGGGGTGTTATATAATCCTAGTAAGCAGATATATAATAACATGAATCAATATATCATTATCATCGTAGTCATGAGAGGATGTATTAGATAACTCAAGGAATGTTGAAATGCATAAAAATGAAACATCGTGTACTAGTGGTAAACTAAAACCCATAGTTTAAATAAATATTCCTTCATGTTGATTCATATGTCACATTTCTCATGAGATACATAATATTACCAAATTTATTAGAGCACAATATAATTCTGGGTTCACTCATCAGACCATAACAATTACATTATGCTATATATTTATAGGAACATCTGCCACATCACAACTATTATATTATCTTGAATGCTACATAGAAAATATACTAATATTTAACATCCAATATAATAAAATTATATTAATTAACCTAAAAGTTTGGGAAGTTCCCTTTTTATTAATAACTAAAGAAAAACTAAGTGATGATAGACGAGGTCATACAAGCAACATGACTTCATGCCAAGAAAAAGAAAAGGCATCAATAATCATAGCCAGTGTAGGAATAATCATAATCATAATCCCAATAAGACTCATAATAAAAAGAACCATGGGACTGAGTAACCATAGTTGGCTGCAGATGTGAGTATTTCTTCCTCTGTCTTTCTTTCTTAGGAGGAACAGGTTGGTCCACAACCGCTTTTACATTGGAAAAAGTCTAACTACAAGTTAACATTCTTGGTTAATCATCATCAACATCATCCCAACTTCCCTGGATGCCCTGTTTTTTCCTTAATTTGGTAATTTCCTCCTTAAACATTGAATCTCCACTTCTATTTTTTTTATCCTATGGTTTAGGACCAAAGTGTTGCTGCTGAATTCTTGAGATCATGTTTCCCTCAACACCGTGCTTAGGAAAGAAAACCCGGGCCAAACTAGGCTCAAATCTAGTCAAGTCAGTCATACCTTCCCCTTCATGCATAGGCACGTTTGAATCAGCCTCCTGAGCCACCTGAGGCCCTTGTGATAATTCAAAAGGAATATCTTCCACAGGTTGTGGAACACCAACATTATAAATAATTTTGTCGTTGTTAACACCACTATTCTTTATTGTATGTTTTGTCAACATCATCTTAGAAGAGGCCTCATGGTGCCCTTTTCGTGAGAAAAAAGAGCATATGATGTTCCTAAAAAACATAACTTTGACATGAAATATAACTTTACAGTCTAAGTAGAAATCTGGTAATATCTCATAATTAATTTTTGGGGAGATGTCAACATCTAATGCAGACAAAAAAAATTTATGAATCAGACCAGAACTTAGATCGACTTCAACCAGGACCCTAGAATAATGACAAAAGATAGCATCTTCATTGTTTATATCCATTTTTATTGGAATTACCACAGTATAGTCAATGTAAAGAATATTCTTATGATGCCACAAAATCCAATGAAGACCAAAAATTTAAATCCAAACATGAACCCTGATGTTTTTTATTGAGAAAGTATAAAAATGAAAATACCATTCTTGAAAGAAAATCAAACCTAGCATTAGTGAAACAGATCCAAACCCCCTAACACATCGCATCAGATCCTCAGATTAGAAAATAATGTGAAATAATCCTCATCCCATGGATACACATCACCAATCAGAAAAACCCCAAAAAACAGTCAACTTTCTGACCAAATCATCAATCTTCCAAAGCTTTCCTCCATGAGGGATAACAAGTCTGGAAACGATTGAATGCTCACAAATTTTAAATATATCAAGTATAACATTTCTATTTGCAACCACAAATGTTGTATCACCTCTTTCCACAATTTTTTCAGTAGTAGACTTTCGTTTAAGGTCCTTTGGATGACTTTTAGTGTTTGATTTCATTATTCGAGGGGGATTATTTTCATAGTTTTTATGATCTATAAATGAATTGATGTTCATGTAAAATACTGATACATATAAATAATATTTGAAATATGGTATTAATTATATTCATAAATTTTGATTTATGATATAAATAACTTGGTTTTATGGTATGAGGATGAATCTTTAGATGACATTTAATCATGTCCATTTTATGTTAATTTGTTGGTTTTTGATCACAATAAACTCATTTGGTTTTATCATTTAGTATTATGTATAAATGGTAGTTACAAAATATATATATTTTTATAAAATAATCATTAATATATTTCTTAGACCATTTAATGGTTTTAATAACATACTTTATGGTGTTAAAATAAAATGAAATTTCATCAACCATGATGTCGGTAAATTGACACATCACGAGGGATAATTTCATTTTTAAAAATAAAAGAGAGAGACATTGGAGTTTAAAAATGAATCATCCATTACCATTATATAATTACATTATATCATACATAAAATAGTTATAATTCCATTTGGATTAAGGGATATAAGAAGTTAATGACAAAATAAAATAAATTTAATGGAAATTAAAATAAAGAGTGAGTGGATTTACATATTCTAATTTTTCCTCCTTGAGTACCTCTTTAGAGAACTCTTTTTAGACTTATGGTGTGACCAAGATCTCCTAGACATGTAGGATTAGAGAAGATTATTTGGTAGAATTTATGCAAGGATAAATGATTGATTGGTGTGATGAAAATAATGGGTGAGGGGTGGTATTTATAGTGGAATAGAAGGGTGAATTACCAATCTTATATTTGTTAGTTTAATAATTTGGTTCAAGACTATGAATTGTTTTAGCATTATCCTTAAATAAATATCAAAAATTATGTATTGTTATATATATAAAGGTTCCTACATCAGTCATTCCTCAAAAATGACCCAAAAATATTATATTTAGAATTTATTGAAAAATATAATATTTTAATATTCATCAAACATTCAAATAATTTAAAAATCCCAAAAACTCAGCCTAAATATTTTTCAACCTATAGATTTATAAAATGAACTGAATTTTATTAAAATGGTTTCTTAAATTTGTGTAATTTGGTTTTTAATTAAAATCATCGATGAAACAGAAAATACGGATTGTAAAATTTTAACCGAATTTATAACTATTTGAAAATTTTATTCGGTTCCCCTTAAATTGCTATAAATTCATTAGGAAAAAAATTCATTATAAATACATTATGTTAAAGAATTTTTTTATTATATTTAATTAATGAAAATTTTTAATTAAATATTTATAACTAACAAAAAAATTCCAACACTTAATTAAAAAAATTATAAAATTTACTTACATATATTGTAATATAATTAAATCATAAATTCACTTATAATATGGATAAATTTTATTTATACATTTATGGTTTAGGTTACTCTTCATTTGGATAGTATATAATTCATAAGGGTTTTTTACTATTTTTATGGTAAATTTATTATTTTATCAGTATTAGATCCATAACATCTAAAAATACTTCTTATTTCATTAATTATTTTTTTAAAGTATTTATTATGGTGTATAAGATATTTTTAATAATTTACTCTTTATGATATTACTATAATATTGATGAAATTACATTAAAAAATGTTTTGGTCATTACATTCTTCCACCCTTTTAAAATTTCTCCCTTGATCATTCATTTTACATAAATTTGTGAGGGTACATCTCCTTCATTGCCTACTCTGGTTCACAAGTTACTTATTCATACTTATGGTTCCTCTAAAACACATTTAGATGGTGGGTTATAATTTTTGTACAACCGTATATCTTCAGTCTATAATTTTTATTGGCTTCTCCTCATAATAGATATCATCTTCCAATTGTATCACCTCTGAGTTCAATACATGTGATGGATATGTTATGTAATTTTTCAT
Source organism: Viscum album (assembly GCA_963277665.1). Lineage (NCBI taxonomy): Eukaryota > Viridiplantae > Streptophyta > Magnoliopsida > Santalales > Viscaceae > Viscum > Viscum album. The sequence continues at coordinate 662,455,282 of OY728151.1, read as the reverse complement.
GAGTTATACATGGAACACACCATGAAAATGAGATGCATTAAGTTGACGATTAAGGTGATAAGACATAGATCTTTTTCAATCAAGGATATAAAATGGGGCAATGTACATTATGATTAACTCTTTTCATTCCAAATCACTAGACTCCATTCCATGTTTATATTCTTATAAATACATTATCTACAATGTTAAACTCCAAGTCACTATAATGGTTGTCAGCATAACTCATTTACCAAATCTATGATGTTCTGATATAATGGTGGATAGATTGAACCTTCTATATAATTTCATGAACATTATCAGGTCATTGTAGCATTATTTCAGCAACTTTATCTGAATAATTTTCTCTTATTCATTATTTTTAATACAGAGATTCATATGGAACCATCTGAATAATCGATAGGATGCTATTGATTAATGATAACTCCTCCAATGGGAGATGATAATCCCATATCAACCATTTAATTCTAAATTGATGGATCTTATAATATCATTGAGTTTCTGAATAGTACATTAATTATGTCCATCATTTTGTGGGTGATAATCCATGATGAAATTTAATTTAGAGAAAAATTCACGTTGAAGACTCTTCTAGATTTTTTATATGAACGCGGGTTCATTATCAGTGACAATTTGGAGTGGAAATATATTCTCTCTGACCACTTCCTTTACATATATCATATAAAACTATTAAATGTGAGATCATCTAGAATAGTAATATGGTGGTGATTCTTGTTGAGTCAGTCCCCCATAACCTATATCGCATTATTTCCTTTGGATGTTTTCGGATAACCCATGAAAATGTTCATTCTAACAATATCCAATTTCCACATTGGTATAGATAGTGGTTGAATCCTCACATTTTACTTCTGTCACCCAGTGTTAACATTATAAAATATCATACAACAAGAGATATAATCCACAATTTCATTATTCATGTGGTCCCACCAGAAGTTTTTTCAAAAATCATGATACATCTTAGTGCAACAAGGATAGATAATGAATGTTTATCAATGTGAATTATATAATTTATCCTTATTTTTCACATGTATTACGGTCACAAAAATCCTCATTAAAACTAAATCACAATATCATGATTGATATATACCTCTGGAAACTTCCCCTTCATTACTACAGTCACCTTATTTTTTAATTATGGGTCATTCATTTATTTCTCATTAAGATTCTCATGGATAGATGGTTACGAAATCAATTATGGAAGGTAGCATTTATTCCCTTCAATAATTATTTCCAAATACACCCTTTTCAATTCAATGAAGATAGGGAGTTTCTCAATAATCTATATTTATAGAGTATTACCTTATTTTCTACCATGATCATCGGCATCCTTGTTTGCCTTACACAAATGATTGTGAATATATCAACCATATTAAATATTTTTTCTAAACATATATTTTTATTCATGTTCTCATGCTATTATGTGAATATATACTATATTCTATTGTGATTGGTATATATGTCACACTTCTCACCATAGACATATTTCAACATGTTTTTTAATGAAAAAATCTATACTAATAAATCCAGTTCAGGCATTGTCTTGTTCTGATCATTAATATTCAACTACAATGCAGTGTAGGCTATCAATTTTTCATTTTTATTTATATAACAACAATTAATTACATGGAATAATCACTACATATCACAAAACATTCTCCACCTTTCGGTAATGTCAGTATATGTATAGTGATAAGACATATCTTTGTCTCATTGAATCATTCCACACATTCTTCCATCCAGACATTCATTAGCCCATTGTTTTTTAACATAGTTTGTATGCTTTACAGTCACAGAAAATTCATACTAAAACATCTATAGTACATTGATATGCCAAGAAAAAAATGGAATTTTGTGGCACAAAAGGTCCAGTCCATTCCTCAATTGCCTTTTTTTAAGGTTCCTGGAATTTCCCTCACATATAATCACATACACCATGAATATGACATGATGAATCCAAAATTCACACTTCTAGAGATTTTATTAAAACTTATCCTTCAATAATGATTCCCACACATGACATATATGTACTTCATATTTGTAGTTTTTCCAGTAGATGATAATATTTTTGACAAACACTACAACAAATTTTTCGATGTAATGTTTTAAGACTTGTTAAATGATATACATAATGGTTGCTGTGGAATTAATGATTTCAAAGGGAATCACAAAAATATCCAAGTTACCGTAACTTTTATTAAAGGATTTCTTTTGAATATTTTCTTTCTTCACCTTAAGATGATGATATCGAGAATAGAGATCCACCACTGAGAAGTACTGAGATCCATGAAACTGATCTAAAAACACATAAATCCTTAAAAGATGATACATTTCATTATGATGATATTATTGAGTTATTGAAAATAAATACACATCTACATTTATCCATAATTTTTCTGGACAAAGAGAAATAGTTCACCCAAATGTGTTGTTCTAGGGCATATGAAACCATTTTCTAAATGCACTTGTAGATGATTCATTGAATCTTCCCATTCAATAGGAGCCATCCTATATGAACACACTTATATGGGAGTATCTCTATATATTATGTGAATTTTAAAATCTAACTCATCAGCTAGGGGGATCTGGTAACTCTTTAAGAAATACATCATTTTATTCCATCATGATCGTAATTTATGAATTTTTTTAACTTTCCGTTGAATCGGCCATCAATGTGAGGTATTGTAATTCCTATTGAATTGACACCCTCACTGTTGAAGGATTTTATAAAGGTTATTCATGATATTTTGTTTCCATTTTTAGAGGATTGTGTCATGGTTAATAATTTTAAAAGATGTTTTCAATTCCTGAAAGTTGATATGTTCACTTTATAATGAGATCCAATTAATTCCAATTATTGTGCTAAAATCTCATCATGGGAAGTGTCGCGAGATTTTTTTAAAGAATATTCCCACATATTCAAATCGAATAAGATTAAAACACATGGTTTGAAATTATTTTTACACTTGGTTTTTTCTAGATATTTCTAATATTTTGTTTTGAGGCCTCAATTCCAAAATTCTAGAAAACATTCAATGTATACTGGAATGATGAGAAAAAATATATAGAAGAAATTTTCAATTCTTAAGTTAATAATATTTTTAACAAGGATGAATATGATTTCTTGCTCAACATATATAGTAGTTATTACATAAGACATTCTTTTATCTTTTGTCATTGGTGGCTACTTATAGAGATTAATATCAAGTACTCAGGGTTTTGTGCAATATCATAGAGAGTTCCCTTGGACCCAATATTGGTATCATTATACCATAGTTGTTTCTATCTAGTAATCCACTACATTATACTAAATCAACATTTATTTTGGATATTCATGAACCTTGTTCCCTTCTCTCCAATAGTTAAAGAATTTCTTCATCCCATTGAGGCAGTTCCATTATGATTCTTCCCAAAGTTTTACATGTGGGTGGTTGAGTATACTTTCAGTCTTTCTCATGTGATCCTAATTATTGAATATCCATAAATAGTTTATTATCATCATATACATGGGAAAATTATCCAAACACTATGTCTTCATAGACATAACATTGAAAAACTTTTTCATAACACCCAATGTCTCTAATTACAAGAGCCTTTGAGGGTTTAGTTTTAAACCTATAATGATTCTATCATTTTTTGTATCATTTTTTATAGGAAACCCTAAATATAACCTTGAAACCCTTACGAAATATTCTTGTTAGGATATGATAAATTATATTTCTTTTTTCTTCATCTCTATGAATTATCTAACACTATTTTCATGATTATATTAAGGGAAATACTTATTATGTAACATTATGTTAGGGTTGTCCCACTTAATCTTGTTGATTTCATTATTTGCCTTGGTGTTCATAGTAAAATAAAACCATCGATGGGAGTCACTATATAGATTTTATTATATGAGATTCAACATCTCCATCTAAAACATTTTAGGAATATAAAATATCATCATTATTGAGATGACCCACTATTTAGAAAACAGTGGATCATATGTTCTACTAAAAGTTTTTTCACATTGCTCCATAAAATACTCGATATCTGGTTTCTCCATATTAGGTGAATGTGGGTGCTCTGCATTATTCATGTTATTTTTAATAACCTAAGACAATTGGGTAGATATTTCCATGAAATTTGGAACTCCCCCCTCCCCAATCAGTAGAAATTTGGTTTGGGAAATCGCTGCTTTGTCCCACACATGGTTTGTTTCCCTGGTTTCTCCTAGTTCCCACCATTAACTAAAATTAAAAAACAAATTAGAAAAACATAAGTCAACAAGTAATCAGTAATTTATCCCTTTCTTAAATTAAATATAAAAGAATATATTATGGGATTAAATTGTTTAGAATTTCTGAAAAAAACTATTCTAGTGTGCATACATATAATTTTCTATCATGCCATGGGGTTTCACATAGCTTCTGTAATCATAATTCTGATAATTAAATAAATTATCAATTGATACCAACTCAAGAGACCCAAATTTTAATTACCATACAATTACATCATTTTAAGGATAAATAACATAAATTGATTACATAATCATGTTCCAAAGGTTTAGTGGTTTGGGAAAACATGGACCATACATAACAATTAAAAAATAAAACATTGACATTAACTAAATTAATTATTTTATAGCTTCTTATGAGTCCTAAAATTCACTATAGTAAACGTAGTCACATCTAGATATACATAAAATGGTTTAAGATAAAATCCCAGGGTGAGGATTGATAAGAACATGAAACAATATAAAATCATCATCATCATATTCTTGATATGAACCAGTAGATAATGTCATAGAATGTGGGAGTGCATAAAAATGAAACCTCTTGGCTTAATGTCAATGTAACTCAAATAATTGAGAATAAATATAACATCATCTGGACACATATTTCAGTTTTATAATGAGATACATCACATTAACCAATTCCGTGAAGCACTATAAAATTTTGGGATTACTCATCACATCATAACATTTACATTTGGATTTATAATTCTGGGTGCACCTGTCACATCCAACCATTTACTTTATCATGCCTTCCATAATGACCATATATCATTATTGAACATAAAATACTCCATTTAAAAAAATTTAGTTCATTTTATAAGAGTATATTCACAAAAATTGGATTTTCATATAAAATATGGAATAACATACTTGATATACAAATCATCAACCTTGTGGGAAGAAGAAGAATTATCGATAAGTAAAAGGGTCATTTTTTAAATGAACTGTTATTTTGTATATAATTTTGTTATTCATTAACTCAATTAGAAATCATGTATATCCAAAAAAAATTAAGATAATAAATATGAAATGAATTTTGATGAATAATAATTCAGAAACAATGTGAAAGACGGTAACCCAATAAAAGAGAGTTGGATTCGTGAATTCCACTTAACTTTTTTCCAAATGATTTATTCACATTAACATACTGTATAATCCTATTATATTAATTATATAAAAATTAAATAACCATTTATACTTTAATCAGATTCATTATGTTTTTATTATGCTATTCTGTGGTCCTTTGTTTGAGTTATAGAGTCTACTTTTATCATTAGAGTTTGTTAGCTTTCTTAGTTTTCATGATCGGTTCACTTGTATACAGGAATGTTATTTCTGGTAAAATGTTGATATATATCCATAATTACTATTATGTTTTATTTATGATATTATATATTCTTAAATAAGTTTATAAATAAAAATTTATATGGTAAAATGATGAATGTTTAGATAAAATGTAATGATGATCATTTTCGGTGGTTTTTTGGTAGTTTTCGATCACAAATGACATAATTTTATTTTATAACTTAGTATTATGTATATATATTAGTTTTATAACATAAATATGGTTATATAATAGTTTATAAAATATTATTTAATAAATTTAATGGTTTTATTAACATCTTTTATGGTGTTAATGTAAAAACATTGTGAATCACCCACAATGTCACTATATTGACACATCACGGTAGAAGATTTCATTTTAAAAAATAAATGAGAGAAATGATAGAGTATAATGATTAATAATTCATTAAAATGATAAACATATATTATATCAATCATACTAGAGTTATCAATCCATTTTGATAAAGGGAGATTTGTATCTAATAAGAAAAGAAATGAAATTGAAAGGAAGTTTAAAGAAACAGTTAGAGGATTTACCTCTTGAATATATCCTCAATGAAAACATCATTAATAAATGGTCACAAGTACTACAATGAGACCATGAAATACAAGAATTTTTGTGGAAAATATGCAATAGTATTGGTAAAAAATTTGTCTTGGCTTGATGATTTTGAAATGTATGGAGAAGTGTGCATGAGCGGTGGTATTTTGAGTGGAGTAGAGGGGTGTTTTCTCAATATTATTTTCATTATATTATAATGTTGGTTCAATACAATTAATATTATAATAATTATTTCCAAATTAACAAAATTAGATAATGATTATTATATATAAATTTTCATACATTATCCTTCCATTTACAATGACTCTAATATTCATGTATTTTTAAATTGTTTAAAATTAATGTATTTTACAATTAATCAATAAACTGATGTATTTTATAAAAATACCAAAAAATAGACTAACCATTTTTTGAGATGTATTAATAAAAAATTAAATGTAATTTATTGAATAAAATTCCAAATATTTGTAAATTAATTTATATTTAAAATCATCATTTACTTGGAAAATACAGATTTTAAAATTATAACTGATTTTATAACACATTGTAAAATTAATTAAGGTCCTATAAAGTTATCATATAATAATAAGGAATAAATATATTTATTTTTAAATACATTATATGAAAATAATTTTTTAAAAAATTATAATATTTCTCAACAAATTAAAGTAAATATTTATGACTTACAAAAAACTCCGACAAATAATTAAATTTTATTAAAATATTAACTTACTTATGTTATGATATAAATATTTCATATTTTCATGTATAAAATTAATAAAGTTTATCTATAATATAATGGTTGATGTCACTATTAATTGTTATGGATTAATATTCATAATTATAAGGCCACAACCTTAAACATTACATAATCTTTAATTACGTTAATAATTCACATTGAAGATCTTTTCTTGTTTATATATTTAGAGAAATAGGCCAAAACAATTACATTACATCTAGAAAATTACAAAGTAGAAACTTCTATTCAGTTTCCATTTTTTATAAAAAAAACTCATTTAAAAAAGAAACATATCTAGTTCCTTATTTTAGACAGCATGACAGTTCCTTGATCCCATCCTTTACCCTATTCATCTTTTGGCCATATGAAAGACATTTCAAAACATAGTATGAGTATAAGAAAGATCAATAAATGTTATAATATAAGGAATGAAAACATTAGACCATCAATAAATACAAATCAATGAAACCATACATTTCAATCATAACATACCTTATGAAATCAAAAGATTTATGAATATCACACAAAAATTGTAAATCCTGAAGGTAAATTATGGAATAGATAACATACATACATTGTAGCTTTCACATATAAGTAGGATGTTATTTTTGGAATACCCATCATAGTATATTCCCTAAATCTCATAAGAGAAACATTAATGTTTACAACTGTCACATTACCTAGTTCATTATAGAATTATCTTGGGATCACCCACCCTAGGTTTATGACATAACCACCCGTATATGTAATCAATTCCCAAGAACCATAATATAATCATTACACATAAATCAAACATAAAGAAAAAAATTCAACATTTCAATCAAAAAATATCATTTAAATATATTGAAATGCCCAATCCATTATACAAATTATTTTCAATACTAAAATACAGAAAATAGTATATGGTATTTATTTTTCATTTAAAAACATTACATCTTGTTAAGGAAGCCTAAAACCAAATAACGCTCTCGGTGGTGGAAAGGTCATTATCACCATGCATGTTTAAAAGAAACATTCTTTTTGTTGTTAATTAAATGATTCATAGAGAAAAGATTCATTTTGAATAAATGTAAAATTCAATCGGGTTTATACATCGTATAAAATAATGTCAAGTATAAATCAAAATATGCCTCAATGAATAGAGATTGAAACAAAGTCCCTTACCACTAGATAAAATACATGAATTAAAATAATTACATAATAAAAATAAAAAATATTATAATATCCATAGAGTAAAGATGTTCATGATATAACATGTCAAAGGGTGGTATATACACCCTATAGGATAATAATGGTGCCCAAAAATCAAGATATGCCTCAAATGAAAAGAGATTGAGACGTAGACTCCTATGAAAATTCGGCATCCTAATGACGTCGAATTAAAATTTAGAAAATGAGATGATGATATATAAAAGGTTCTCTCATAACTTTTACATAAAATATACATCTATATTGACAAAGAAGGAAATATCCCAATATAATAGAATGGACAATAAAAGGCAAAACATAAAATAATTCTTTGACTAAAAAAGATCATGGTGAAATGTTCCCTTACCAATTTAGTAACTTACAAAAATTGAACCCCCATAAGGAAGGATCATACAATGAAGAAGTAAATATTCATAAATAAAAGTATATTACGCAAATAATAAAATAATGGGTAGTACATAAACCACTCAAAGCACAATAGTAGAAAAATAGCATGAATCTCAGTGGAATAAAAATTGAGATTAAATATCCTTAACTCCTGTACAACTTGACACGTATGTTCTTTTATATTCCATAATTATAAACTAATGTAAATTTATACTTCCTTCCCATCATTTTTCAGGTTTATTATTCCATTTATATCACTTATTACCATGTTATAATCATTATGTAATCATTAATGTTAATAACTGTCGTTTTTTCAGTATTTGGTACTTGAGTCATAAATGAACTTCTTATAATTAGATGTTGCCCATGTGAACAAAATTTCATTTTATAAATAATTATATTCATTATTTAGATAGAATATATATCATATATATCCATTATATATATGTATTTTTAATATTACATAACATTTGGAGATAAGGAATGAAATGCATCGTTCATGGAGACAGTAAGCCTTACGTACTCAAGAAGGCTACATTCATTTCTATTTCATATTTTAATGGAATGAAAACATAATGATACATAGGTATAGTATAATATCATATATAAATTCATTAAATTCATCATTTATATTCTCCACATATGTCATGAATGAGTCATATCACTTTGAGGGGGCGGTAGTCTGCACTTCCTCAAATAAAATTATCGGGTTTACCCATTATGGAAACAAAAAAGGTATGCTAAAAATGTAAAATACTAAAGTATAGAGATAAATTTAATATAATATATATCACATATAAATACGGTTCTGTCACATCCCGTGTTTTGAACCGAATAAAATACTGAGGTTTTTGAACACTTTCGTTTATCAATGGGTTGGTTTTAAAAAAACCATGCATCGGAACGAGGTCCTGAGTTTTGGAGCCATTTTATGTGGTGATATAAAACTGTACATGGTATGTTTAACCATGCATGTTAGCCTTCAGGGATACCCTGGGTATCCAGTAGCAGGCGCGCAGGCTAGACACGATTTTTCAGATGGTGCGGGTCAAACTGTGTGCATGGGTGTGTTTTAGGTTTTTGACTAATTATAAAATAAAAATAAAATAAAATAAAATAAAAACCTAAGTATTACTCTCCCTCACCCACACGTGGAAGAACCCCACGGTGCGCCTCTCCCTTCTCTCCCGTGAGCCGCGCGCGACACCCCTCCTACGGCCTCCTCTTGATCGAGCTCCTCCCTCCGTTCTCCATTTCTTCTCTGATCCTCCTTGGTAAGAACCTCTCCTCCTCCTCCTATCTCCTTCCAGTTTCCTTTCAGCCTATTCATCACCCGGAGAGAATTGGCCGAACACCCTATGGTTTAGGGTGATCAGAATTTCGATTTTCTTTTGATTCTAGGTCATACAGAAGGTCCGTTGGGACTCCATGGTGAACATTCTGGCATCCACCATCGAAGGCGAAGTGGTTCTTGTGGTTTTGGATAATCGTATTAGTTTTGGGTTAAGGATTTCAAATCTTTCCTTGTATCACACATGTTGAATTTGGGGATTTTGATGTTTATGAGTCCTTGGCTTCATATTGGCAGTGCTTTGAGATCGCGATGTGGGTTCTCCTTCGTTTTGGTTTGTCCCCAACACCCGAGCTAAGGGTGTATTATTTCTGGTTGGTTTTTCCTTTCCAAAATTGATCTTGTTATGTGTCTTAATGTTCATCATGGTTGTTTGATAGGTCGTTGAAGGTTTTGGCATGGTTTCCAGTCACCAAAGTCTAGGCGACTCGCCTGCGTAGCCATAGGTACGTATATATATGAACGTGGGTTCCCCCGATATGCATATATTCATGCATGGTAGCAAATATACACGTACGACGCTAGTTTTCCCCATTACATATATAAAAGTTCATGTGCAGGTGAGCGGAGACAGGCTTATGTGTATAAGAATATGTGTAAGGATCTTCTTTTGCATGCTCATGGAAATGCAAAGCATGTGCATAGAGTCTAGGTGTCGTTATACGTATGTGAAATAACATATACCTCATGGGGGAGCAGTAGAGACAACTTTAGTTAGAAAGCGCCAAGAGCCAGAGTGGACGGATGGATCCACCTTGAGGTAGGGTCCCTCTCCTTTCCCTTTAAATATAAGTTAAGTAATAGTGAGTATATTATTTCTCTATCTTAGCATTTTAATTTTGGAAGTGTAGTTCCGATTAAATGCTTCTGTACAAATTGAGTGAATTGCAGGAATAAGATAAAAGTGGTTGTGTGGTCAATAAAGTAACAATTTAATAATAAAACCCCTCTTCCGAGGTGCGCTGCCTTCAATCTAAAAATGTAGCTATAGCGTTTCATAATTTCCTTCTTTATTGCTTGGCTTATAGAATTTCCTATGTGTTGAATGAGTTTTCAAATAAATCTTATATATCACTAAATTAATTGTTTGATAAAGTAATGACATGTTTTCTAATAAAACTCCTCCAATGGAGGTGAGCTATCGTCTAGATAAAAATGTGGTAGTATATTTTTGTGCTTGCTTGCTTAAATGTCTTTTGACTAATTATGCTTGACATTATACTTGATAAATGACATGCTTTTACATGTACCTTACTGGTTACCTAAAATGAATTTCCTTCTAGAAAAATAATAAATAAGCCATGACACCTCCTATGTTCATGGATTAAAATGTAATTAGAACTTTTAGTGTAGGGTGTTTACCCACTTCCCTTTACATCGGTGCTTATGTCATGGCACGTCTTGTGCCACTTTTCACAACCTTTCGGCATTAACTCACTATCTATTATTGAAATTCTTTGGCGATTCGCTCATGCCCATTGTGGCCTTAGTTTATGGTGAAGCCCATCCTGGGTGCTCGCTTTGCCTCTCAGACACCCCCTTAGGTGTGCCCCACCTAAACGCCCCCTTCATCCATGTTCATTAAGTTATAAATGTAACTCAATAGTTTGAATTGAATGCCTTTCTTGAAAAATGTTGTTGGCGTGTACCATTTAATGTCATTAATAACCCATCATTAAGGCATGTTGAGGCCATACACTTTTGTTTACCTTCTATTTCTCATGCAAGTTCTAGAATTCTTATTAAAGATAATTAATTGTGAGAACTAATTAGGAAATGTTGAGAACATATTTGGATAATTAAATGTGATGAATTTATTATGAAATGGGAATTGTGTCGACTGATTAATTAATTGATAAATGGTAATAAATATATGAGATTTCGGGTCATAGACATGGCGTTATAGAACAATTTAAAAGTTGGGTTTGGACACGGAGTTCCTTCCCAACTGTTATACATGCTTGTGATATAGGGTTTTATACATGGTGATCTACATCGAATAATTATCTAGGTGTTATACATGGAGATCTACACCAAATGTGATTCGGGGTGATAGACACGGAGATCTACACCGGATAATTATCTAGGTGTTAGTCATGGAGGTCTACACTAAATGTGATTTGAGGTGTTAGACATGGAGATCTACAATAAATAAGAATTGGGGTTCTTGACATGGTGTTCAACACCAAATGAATGATAATAATGATTTATGAAATGAATGAGAGAAGTGGGTAAAACCCAGGTGAATTGTGATCAAATATAGAAAGGTAAGAATGAATTGATTTCCAATATGAGTTGAAATGATAAGTGAATAAATAAAGTAAGTGAGAAAAATGATAAAAATGTGTTTTTATTCCTGAACCAAATGTACTTGTGTTGTTTTAAACAGGCTCTTATTCTGGTTATGGTTCGAGGCACGTATTGCCGTCTGGTGTCCTTTTTGGAACCTGGACAGTCGTTTATTGTAGGTGTTGTATCGTTATTGTTTGGAAACACCAGCACATTGATTAATTATATTTCATTTTCTAGACTGGGCTATACCCCTGTGGTCCTGGCCTACTGAGATATATTTCTCACACTCTACTAGGGTCGCTACTGCACTGGGGTACCCGAGTAGATTCTATTTGGTTGTCGGACCATGTCGTTGTTGTTTATTGTACATGGAGTTAGGAGCAAGGGACCGAGCTAAGGCTTAGGATGATTATAAAGATCTTATTCGGCCTTGAGTATTTTGTTTATTTACTTCTTTCATCGATGTGTAATTATATTGTGTGGTTTACTGCTTCCATTGTATCATTAGCATGTCATGCATGCATATTCTATATAAACTGACGTTCACCAATTTTATTCAAACCTTATAAATGAAAAATGTTTTCGGCTATTTTATTATTATTTACACTACTTCTGTTGTTTCTGTATTTTGTTCATTTTCTTCACTTTGATAAGAGGGTATAATCCCCACCTGACTTACCTTACACCCTCGCCGCTATTCAGCAACCTCTGGTGTAAGGGGAGACGCACTTGAGGCCATGTCATGGGGCGGCTCAGGTGACCGGTTTAGGATCGACCCGGTTTGGTTCATAACAAAATTGTATCAGAGGATGTTTCTTTTCTTTTACTTACTATTTTTTGTTGGTAGACATGAGATTAGGAAAGTTTCGGTGCTTGGATAATATCCGTATTTGGGACTGAAAAACCCACATATGGGAAATGACCAAGTGGCCAGGGTAGGGGATTGTTTTTCAGGTTGTTTGCTATTACATTGGATATGGTTTCACCTTGAGTGACTGTAGTATTTTTTTTCTGCTTATGGTTTATGAAATTCCTATAATTTTTCCCTTGGCCATATATAGCAAAGAAACTGTATTTCATGCATCATTAAAGGCACATAGGAATCAACATGTCATGCATAGTTCTATGCCATGTAGTTGCATCTTATCCTACCTGTATAATATTCTTATGTGATTATATGTCATGCTTATGTGTTATAAAATGTTTATGTGATATAGCATGCTGATGTGTCTATTTCTTATGAGAACATACTAGTTACGTTTTAATATGTAAATATTTTCATGGGCTAAAATATATTGGTTGCGATTACGACAGGAGCCAGTTTACAGTTGAATGGTGTATGGGCGCCTTATAGCTGGGAAAAGCTAACCTGAGTAACCAGACCTTTGAAAAGGTGTCTTAAAAATTTTAAAATTCTAAGTGGGTTTGTTTTTATTAAAAAGGGGATCCAAATGCCAATTTATAAAGTGTATGGGCGCTTTATAGGTTGGTATATGGCCACCCATATACTTGGGCGGTTGTATGGGAATATGTTCAATTCTAGGATGGAATTTGGTTTTGATAAAAAGGGGAGTCATTTTTCAATCCATGAAGTTTATGGGCGCTTCCTGAATTGGGAAATTACAACCCATGTTAAATGATGTGACCTTGGGGTGTCTTGAAATGGTTTATAATGAAAGAATTATGTGGCTTTAATTTTAAATGAATTGGTGTATGTGTAAGTGAAACTGGACCCAAGTAGGTCAGATGGAGAGTGTTGTATGAGATAACCTGGTTGGGGTGTTTGAAATTTTAAAAGAATTTGAATAGGTGCTTTGGGGTTGCTTTTTGGAAGATCCTGATATGGATAGAATGGGACCCTAGTAGGCCGCCCTTTTGTTTAATAGTTTTTTTCCTCATTTGGTTGATAAAGAGGGTATTTCTATGAATGTGAATGTTTTTTAAAATATGTTTTTGTGAAACATGCTTTTTTACTTTGTTGTGTTGTTGAAACATTTGATGGTTTAAGTTTAAATGAGATAAAATGTTAAGGGCTTGGTAATGGAACCCATGGTGGTGTGTTGAGACCCTAGTGTAAGGGGTGGTTTTGAGTTTCTCTTTGAGTTGCCTTAGAACGGGACCATAGGTGTTTCCTGTGGGCGTTTCTTCTTTAGTGGTTTTTCAATTATTGGCTTTTGAGCCTAGTGACTTTGTTTCTCATGACCCGGCATTAGGGTTGATGTTTGATCTTCGTAAGGGGATAGCCTGTGGTTGGTATCACCCTTAGTGTTTTAATGCCCAGTTTGTACTGTGGTATTTTTGACGTGAGGTTCTGTTCGGGTTCCATTGTCCCTTATTGGACCCTTGTTTTTCTAATTACACCATTCTTCGGACGGGTGGTCGTTGGGTTTGACTCCCATTGCAGATTTGGGCCATCTCCTCAGTAGAGTGGATCGATGTTAAAGATTTGTTCCGTCCCAATGTTCGGGATGGATTTTGAATGAATCATGTGTTTTGAAACGCTGTTTTCCATGTTTTGGATCTTCTTCATTTGTTTGGTGATGTTATTGTGGCGGAGGATCGTCACACAATCTTTGGTGGTGTTTGTGTACTAGCGCATTTGTGCTCAACTAGTTTATCTTCTTTTCCTTTGACGATTAGGACTCTCCTAAGGATGGTAGTTCATTGTGTCAAATCTGGTAAACGCGTCCATCCATGTAGAAGAGATAGTGCCTGGAATGACTTCTAGAAATGGGTTTATCGTGTTTGAATTCCTTTGAGTCATGGGAGTTTAAAATGTATGGATGGGTCAGCAGGTGAAGCCGAGTTCATTCCTTAAAGTCGACCAGTTGAGGTTAGACTATTCAACCTTCCAGTAGTCTGGTATGATTAACTGGAATCTGTTTCAAACCTCTTAGTGTATTATGTTTAGTGGAGATCATGTCCCCTATCTTGTTCTCATCCTAGGTGCACTAAGAGAGCATCGATCTTATCTTCGTTAATGCCTTGAAGTCGTTGGGCTAGATTTGACGGTTCTCTTTCGGCGTTGCATGCGGGATGCATGGGTTCTTCTATGGTTTGATCATGGAAACGAAATTAGACGTCGGGTGTAGGCTTCGGTGAACGTGTTTGTGATAAATGTAAGGTCCCTTGGAGAAAGGCGTTGTGGTTCTGTTCGAAATATGTCGGCTGTTTGGGTCGAGCGTTCTTGTGAATAGTCAGCCAGAGATGGCTTGACTCGGGGTTATTTTTTAATGTCTGTGGTCATGACATACCGTTCTTTATCACGTCTTTAGTTAAATATGAGTGCGGTTTGGGTCTTCTGGTTCATTATATGAAAAACAGGTTTGACCTTGGCCTTGAGGTCGATGGGAAGTCGACCATTTGATCTGTTTCAAAACACGCTAGGAGCATCGTGGGTAAACATGGGGCATGCTTTGAAAGTTGATTCCAACGATGGTCCGAACCGTAGTTTGGAGTTGGTTCCATAACGTAAAAAAATCTATGTTGGGAAGTTCCTATGACTGGATGCTTTCTAGGACGAATACAGGTTCGTTTCTATGGGTAGATCGGCTCGGGAATAGCCGTTTTGGTGTTTCGTTTGGGAAATTAGCGTTGCCTCGTGTTTTGGTGGCTTAAGCACCGTAGGGTTTAATGGGTGCTTAAGGGTGTGTTTGATTTATGTGAGCGCAACATTATAATTTGATAGAAGCTTCACAACCCTTGTAGGTTGGGTGAGGTGTACGTTGTTTTCGAAGGCCTCTCGGAGACGAGAAGTTCTAAGGTGGGAAGGCTGCCACATCCCGTGTTTTGAACCGAAAAAATATGATGGTTTTTGAACCTTTTCTTTTATAAATGGGTCAGTTTTAAAAAACCTGAGCTTCAGAATGAGGTCCTGATTTATGGAGCCGTTTTAAGCGTTGATATCGGACTGCACGCGGTAGGATTAACCGTTCGGGTTAGCCATGTGGGATACCCTGGGTATCCAGTAGAAGGCGCGCAGGCTGCACATGGTTTCTCAGACAGTGTGGGTAAAACCATGCACTTGGGTGTGTTTTTGGTTTTTGGGTAATTTTAAAATAAAAATTAAATAAAATAAAATTAAAACCTAAGTCTATCTCTCCATCACCCACACCCGACAGAACCCCACGGTGTGCCTCTCCATTCTCTCTTGTGATCCACGCATGACAAACCTCCTGTTGCCTCCTCTCGATCAAGATCCTCCCTCAATTTCCGGTGGTTTACTCTCCGATCCTCCATGGTAATCACTTATTCTCCTCCTTCTCTCTCTTTCCGGTTTCCTTTTGGCCTATTCGTCACCCTATAAAAATCAGCAGAAAACCCCAGGGTTTAGGGAGATCCGAATTTCAGTTTTCTTTTTATTCTAGGTCATGCAGAAGGTCTGTTGAGACTCCTTGGTGCATGTTCCGGCAACCGCCATTGAAGGTGAAGTGGTTCGGGTGGTTTCAGATCATTGGATTGGTTTCAGGGTAAGGTTTTCACCTCTTTCCTTGTTTTGCAATTGTTTAATTTGGGTCTTTTGATGTTTATGAGTCCCCATCTTGATGTTGGCAATGCGTTGAGCTCGCGGTGTGGGTTATCCTTCGTTTTGTTTTGTCTCCAACACCTGAGGTGAGGGTTTATTATTTCTGGTTGGTTTCGCCTTGCCTAAATTGATCTTGTTATGTGTCTTAAGGTTTTTCGTGGTTTTTTGATAGTGCGTTGGCGGTTTTGTCATGGTTTTGAGTCCCCAAAGTATAGGTTATTTTCTTGCGTAGGCAAAGGTACATATTTATATACACGTGGGTTGCCCCAATAGGGGTATATTCGTGCATGGTAGTGAATATACTTGTACGGGGCAAGTTATCCCCACTGCATAAATTAATGTTCCTGCGTAGGTGAGCGGAGACAAGTTTATGTGTATAAGCATATGTGTAAGGATCCTCTTGCGCATGCTCATAGCCATGCAGAGCATGTGCATAGAGGCTAGGTGTCCTTATACGTATGTGAAATCATATATGCTTCGCTGGGGAGCAGTATCAGCATCTTTAGTTAGAATGATCCAAGAGCTGGAGTGTATGGATGGATCCACCTTGAGGTAGGGTCCCTCTCCTTTGCCTTTAAATTTAAGTAAATTAATAGTGAGTTTAATATTGCACTATCTTAGAATTTTAATAATGCAATTTTCGTTCTGATTAAATTCTTCTATGCAAATCATGTGAATTGCAGGAATAAGATAAAAGTGGTTGTGTGGTCACTAAACTAACTATTTCATAATAAAACCCCTCTTCGGAGGTGCGCTGCCTTCAATCTTAAAATGTAGGGATAGTGTATCATGATTTCCTTCCTTATTTCTTGGCTTCTTAATATTTCAAATTGTTGAATGAGTTTTAAAATAAATGTTCAATATAACTAAATTAATTGTTTTATATATTAATGACATGTTTTCTAATAAATCTCCTCCAATGGAGGTGAGATGTCTTCAAGATTAACATGTAGTAGTAGATTTTTTTGCATGCTTGCTTAAAGGTCTTATGACTCTTTATGCTTGACATTATACTTGATAAATGACATGCTTGTACATGTACCTTACTGGTTACCTCAAATGATGTTCCTTCTTGAAAAATAATAAATGAACCATGAAACCTCCTAAGTTCATGGCTTAACCTGTAATTAGAACAATTAGTGTAGGGTGTCTCCCCTCTTCCCTTTACATCAGTGCTTATGTCATGCCACGTCTTGTGTCGCTCATCGCAACCTTTTGGAGATGCCTCACTATATATTATTGAAATACTTGGGTGGTTTACTCATTCCCATTGTTGCCTTCGTTTATGGCGAAGCCCATCCTGGGTGCTTGCTTTGCCTCTTGGACACCCCCTTGGGTGTGCCCCCCTAAACGCCCCCTTCATCCATGTTCTATAAGTTATAAATGTAACACAATATATTGAATTCAATGCCTTCCATGAACAAGTTTGTCGCCTTATACCATTTAATGTCATTAATAACCCATCGTTGAGGCATGTTGATTCCATACACTTTTGTTTACCTTCTATTTCTCATGCAAGTTCTAGAATTCTGATTAAACATAATTAATTATGAGAACTAATTAGGAAATGTTGAGAACAGATTTGGATAATTAAATGTGAAGAATTAATTATGAAATGGGAATTGTGTCGACTGATTAATTAATTTATAAATGGTAATAAATAAATAAGATTATGGGTCCTAGACATGGCGTTCTAGACCAATTTAAAAGTTGGTTTTGGACACAACGTTCCTTCCTAATGTTTATCCAAGCTTTCGATATAGGGTGTTAGACGTGGCGATCTACACCGAATAATTATCTAGGTGTTACACATGGTGATTTACACCAAATGTGATTATGGGTGTTAGACATGGTGATCTACGCTGAATATTTATCTAGGTGTTTAACATGGCGATCTACACCAAATGTGATTAGGGGTGTTAGACATGGCGATCTATGCCGAATAATTATCTGGGTGTTAGACATGGAGATCTACACCAAATGTGATTTGAGGTGTTAGATATGACGATCTACACCAAATAAGAATTGGGGTGCTTGACATGGAATTCAACACAAAATTAATGATAATAATGATTTATGAAAAGAATGAGAGATGTGGGTAAAACCTGAGTGAATTGTGATCAAATAAAGAAAGGTAAGAATGAATGGATTTCTAATCATAGTTGAAATGATAAGTGAATAAATATAGTAAGTGAGAAATAAGATAAAAAGTGTTTTTATGCTTGAACCAAAAGTACTTGTGTTGTTTTAAATAGGTTCTTATTCCGACTATGGGCCGAGGCAGGTATTGCCGTCAGGTGTCATTTTTGGAACATGGATGGGTGTTTATTGTTTGTATTTTATCGTTATTGTTTGGAAACACCAGAACATTGTTTAATTATATTTCATTGTCAAGAGTGGGATAGACTCCAGTGGTCCCGGCCTACTGAGATATATATCTCGCACCATACTCGGGCTGCCATATCACTTGGGTAACCGAGTAGATTCTATTTGGTTTGCAGGACCTTGTCGTTGATGTTTTATGTACTTGGAGTTAAGAGCAAGGGGCCGAGCTAAGGCTCAGGATTCTTTTGAAGATCTTCTTCGGGATTGATTATTTTGTTTATTTACTTCTTGCATTGATGTGTATGTATGTCGCGTGGTTTACTGCTTCCATGGTATCATTATCATGTCATACATGCATCTTCTATATAAATTGATGTTCGCCAATTTTATTCAAACCTTATAAATGAAAATTGTTTTCCGCCATTTTATTATTATTTACACTACTTTAGTTGTTGTTGTATTTTGTCACTTTTATTCACTTTTATAAGAGGTTATATTCTACCCCCTGACTTACCTTTCACCCTCGCTACTAGTCAACAACCTCTGGCGTAAGGGGAGACGCGCTAGAGGCCACGTCACAGGCCGGCTCGGGTGACCGGTTCAGAGTCGACCCAGGTCGGTTCCTGACATGTTCTATATTAATGGTCATCATATGACGTTGTAGGAGATAATTGAACAATCATTTTTTTGTGAGGTGTTAGTTCTATGTCTATAGAAACGGTTTGTTCTTCACCCATTATACAGAGGTGTGTGATAGTGTAGTTCAAATCCTTCTCATAAAAACAACATACTTTATTTAGTATACTATTGTTGTTATGTAAAAGAATAATAAGAAGAGCACAATGAGTGAATAAGTTAAACAAATGAAGTGAACTGGATGGAATACATTATCTTTTAATCGGGTAACTCCTTTGGGTTTGAACAAAAAGGATTTCTTGAAGTTCCTTCTAACTATGTTAAGGACTCTAGGTGTAATATATGGGTGTTGGGAGCTAATATTTGATGTGTTTGGACGAGTTAATGGGATTGAGAGGTGTCTGTAATTGGTTAGAGGTCGTATCGTTTTATAAGAGGGAGGAGGGGCTCTGTATGAATGATAAAAGTATTTTTTTTATAATATGATTTTCAGTTTCCAAAGGTAAAAACTCTTTAATTAGAATCTAATGTGACTCTTGTTATATATAAAATCATTCAAGATGAATTGGACAGGTTTTGGATATGTTTGAAATTTTAATAATCTCCTTTATCAAAATCATTCATTAAGATGGTCATCACTGCATCATCATTGTGTCATAAATAATTTTATTTACATGATGTCTAAATATTATAAATAAAATATCATGATATAGAAAATATTATTATCTTCAAAATTAATATTTATAGATGATGATATAACTTATATAAATATATGTAAAAATTTATTTACTAAAACATATATATTTTTGTCTTTTTTGTCTTTACATTATATTAATTAAAATAAAGTGTCATTATTAATCTCATGTGGCTCCATAGGGTCCCAAAATCGACCCGTGAATGCACTTGGTCGGAAATATCACATCGAATTGGTTTATTACTTGTGTGAATGTAATTTAATATTATTGTAATAAAAAAGTTTACCCAAATTTACTTGATTTACCCTTTAACCATGTTAAATAAAATATTAACAGAAATAATATTTAAAATCTCTAAAAACAATAGATACCAATTTAGAAATTTGGAACTCTTCATTCATAATATGGAATTAATTTTTAAAAAATGAAAACACAAAAGAGTAATAAATTAATTAAAAAAAAATTATTGTTGCTAAAACCAAAATCAAGTTTTTTTTTGAAATTATAATTATCACAAGATTGAAACTTGTTTACGTCCAATTTCGAGGTGAAATTACTTGCAATGACCAAAATTAAATTACATGGTAAAAATATAATTTGAATTCAATTTAAAACCAATTAAATAGAGAATATTACGATATAATTAAATTATATTAAAATTTAGTTTTGAATTAAAATGAAGTATTTTTTCACTAATAATTAAAAAATAAAAATTTTCAGAAAAAAAATTCATTCAATGTAATTTCCGATGTCCATATTAAAAATAATAATATTATTTATAAAATTTATGATATAAAATTGACATAAAATACTGATTTATAAAGGGTTATCCATCAAAAGGTGGTAAATCAACCATTTAAAAAAAATTAGAGTATGTATGCCTAAAATTGGATTCATTAAAATTTTAAGAGTCTAACATTCATTAAAAAAAATTAAAAATATTTTAAAAAAATGTTTAATCATATTAGAGTTGGATCTATTCATTCTTGATAATAAAATTGCTATGAATTTAATACCATTTAAAATAATTATAATTTATTATTATTTTTCGGGTTAACTCAATGATGTGTGCAACATAAGATTTCGAATACACCCGTTGTTAGGTGTTTAGTACACTATCAGATATATAATCCCATTTTTAGGAAAAATAAATATTTATATAAAAAATGTTAATAAATATGAAAATATCATATTCTTTATTTACTTGGGATGTTAAATAAGGGTAATATTACTATTTCTAATGTCACATTATAATTTCAACTATATTTAATACGTTATTTGTGGAAATACATCCAATATCTTTAATTATTTGTTGATAAATTATTTCTTATTGTATAGAAGTGATTTTATTTTATTTATACTATATGTTATTACTATAATAATGAATAAAATAAAATGATGTTATTTTGGGTCGTTATATTTGGGGACCACTCACATGCATCAGACATTAGAACAAGATCAGTTGATTCCCAAATAGATTTTTAATATATTGAGTAAACAAAATACATATGTTGATCTACATATATAACCATTTTATATGACAATGGTAGATTAACTGTTTTCTAATGTATCAATGATATTGTGTCTCCATAGGGTTATAAAATAGGGTATGTTGGCACTCAGTTTTTTCAAACTGTTATAGATTCTATAATTGATCACACTGGTAAATTATCAATTGAATATTCCATATAGGTTTACATCTATGAACATTTATTTTCTTGTATCAAAACATCGGTATTATCATGATGACACATTTCGTTAGATATATATTGATGATATTGATCTTGATTATAATCTCTAATTAGAGGAAAATATTATTGGTATTATTGATCGATGTTAGAAATGTTTATAGGGAAAAGAAAGGTAGCCTATTTGGGAATTGTGTTAGAAAGGATGTTTTGATGACATAATGTGGGAGATAGAACTAGATATTTCCAACCAATGGCCTATCTTTTTCACCTTATAATGTTAGTGTTCATTGGTATGCTTTATCAAAGGACAACTATCATATGGTGGTGAAATTGAATGATCCTGATCATTATTTTGACCATATTTAACTCTCTTTCATGAATTTGGAACATTGTTTATGTATTTTAAGAATATATAATGATATTTTTAAATTTTTATATGTTCATAAGTATTTTTTCATTATTTCGAGGATTTTATGGAGATGATGGTTTGAGCACAGTTAGTTCAGTCCATGCTCCCCATCTCGAGAATTGTTCATCGTGTGGTTAGGGGATAGAAGCTCTGCACAGTTAGTGAATCATTGGGAAATACTGTGATGACTCATAATGTTAACCGTTAAATATTGGAAATATATAAAAATAACATTCAATGTATTTTTATCTTACTATGAAATCCAATAGTGTGTGTTACTATCTTATGAATGTAGAACCACGTGTTTGGGGCCTATAATTCCAAATTTGGTGGATTAACTATTGAAATTATTGTTTGAAGCCCTATATTTTTTGATCTAATATAATTTAATGTCATAAAGAAACATATCTCTTCTCTAAATTCTGGGATAAAAATCTATTTCTTGTCCCATGGATTGAGATAAAATTACCTTCTTTTTGGGAGAATGTTTTAGAAGACTTAATTCCCAATGGAGATCTAAATTATTTTTTAAGTCTCGTTTCATGGTCTTTAATCATAAATATCTTCTATATTTCATTAAAATATATGCATACATTATTCACTGGGGATATATACATTTTACATGATAGTAATTATGATTTTTTTTTGCTATTTTAGAATAATGTAGATCCAACCCTAGATCTAGATGATCATTTTCTTGTTCATTATGTTCACTACCCATTCTGATTTTAGACATTCTACCTCAAATCAAGGAAATTTTTAGGATTATGTTCATCGATGAGAATATGGTAGGTTTATTATAATAAATTTCTCATTGTATTTAAATTTGTATTTTGATTGTTATTTAATATTTTCATTTTTATGTGGTGTTAATTTATGAAATTTAGAAAACTGAATTGAATCCACATGAATTTGAGAAACCCTTATCAGATCTTATTGTAAATGTTGGAAATTAAAGCACCATTAAATATTGAAACCCTTTGGGTGATCCCATTTTCTGAAAATAATTATTTTTCAATGAAATAAGGGAATTAGAATGTCTATAAAATTAAACCAACTATTAATGTGTTATAATGATAACATGTTATCAATGTTCTTTTCATTAGAATTGAATAGTTAATGAGTTATGTAATTATTCAGCGTAATTTTCTTAAATTTATAATTGTTTCAATGCGGTTATCGTTACATATTATTAAATGAAATTGTTTATTCTATTTTTATGATAGATATGAAGGCCACGAATATTGACCCTCATATGTCTTTATAAAAACAATGTGATATGTGTGGATGAATAATTTTACTCATCTATGGATGGCCGAAATGATGCTCCAGGACCCCAATGAATTCTTTTGGATTTTTTCTTCACTGATGGTATATGTATATGTAATTTTTGTGATAGACTAAAACTCAATGAACCTAATATAGTGATTCAAGATTGGTGTCCATGAATCTGGGATAATGGTACCTATACTGATTATCCCTGTAACTAGATTCAATTAGAAATTATTTTGAATAATGAAATCTCATGAATGTGTAAATTGTAAAATCCATATATCATCTGATTCATACTCTAACATGTGATGCAGATGGAATTATTGTCTTGGAAGTCATTTTGATCTCAAGGGAAAGTATGGTTAATTAAATATTGATAAACTATGATACATGATTAATATCATTAATCTTTTTAAATATATATAGACTATTATAGACTTAATATTTGGTTGAACAACAATAGTGGTGGACTATGAATTTTAATTCACACCTTAGTCAATCCACCTATTGCTAGCCTAGATGAATTTTTTTTCAATAAAGGATAATATCAATGGATATATATTAGATGGATGACTTGGGACTCTACATGGATTATGGACGAGGTAACCATACATGATGTAGGGAAATTATTGGGAGTTGTTAGTGCTATTTATTATGGATTTTCATTAGAAAAATAGCATTTATATTGCATGACATGTTTACTTCATTAGGTATGTCAATTTTATTGATTTTATTATAATCATGTGATGATTTTTTATTCGAATATATTCCTTCTTATTTTGGATATTTTTATAAATCAATTTTCGTTATTTTAATACTCTAATAATGAGTGAATAGTCCTTTCATGTAACATATTTTACCCTCTTTTTCTGGTCAGTAGCCTATATCTTTAAGGAAGGTGCACATGACGTCATATAAAGAATCGACTCATGGAACATGTATTCAGAACCTAGTTAAAAATTTTATATATAATATAGGAAAAGGAATAGAAGTCATCTATGAAATTTCTTCTATTTTGAAATTCCACATGACCTAAGACATTACCATTGTTGTTGTGGACATGGAGATATATTCCCCACAACATTTTTAAATCTATTAATTCATTGTATTTTATTTTATATTTAGTTTTTTATAAGATCTTTTTTGTTGGAAATGTTATCAATTTATCATATATAAATCAGTGTTGTCTTATATGTAGTTAATATTTTGACAGCTCGATTGACACCCCTCTTGAGTCTTACTTTAATTGTTCTACAACATGAATATATATACCTTGATTTCCACATAAACAATTTTACCTCGTATATCATAATAAATACAAATAATAATTAAAATTTTCATAACACAAATCATTTATTTTATTTATCATCATTATTAACAATTTTCATCATGTATTATATTTTTAAAATACAATCTGACTACATTTAACTATGTTTAAAAAAAAGGTTCAGCATTGTTATTATTTAAATGTTAATAATAGGAATCATCTAAAGGAACAATAATTTAAATAATATAAAGGAAAATATTCATTTAATATAATCTCAGGTGATTTTTAGTGGAATTTTGCAATGATGAATTCAATGTTGGACTATATTCATGAAATTTTTATCTTTTGATGGATTTAATTATACTGAATATTTGTATTTATAATTTATATAATGAAATTGATTTATGATATATGATAACTTTATATATCACATATATTTATTTTATATAAATTAAAAATATCAAGGATGGTGGATGTGAAAAAAAGGAATGCATCTATCCCAAGTAGCGGTAGTTTTCTCTTACACATTGATGTTGATCTGATTTTCAATCCAAAGGGGAATAGGTTTAATATAGTCTATCAATTATTGATATTTAATATATTACAAATTCCCTAATTATATATTAAATTCCACAAAAGGGAATTCTTTGTAATGACATGATGGAAAATGAGATGTGTTATACTATGGAGGCATTAGTCCACTCAACAGATGAATATCAGTTTCATTATTATTAATATAAAAGGCAAACATTATTAATGCTCATATAATATTATTAAAAAAATACCATTTTAATATTTCTAATTCTTCTATAAATTCAACAGGTAATAAATTATTTTTTTGATGAATGAATCAACATAATGATATAGAAATGGGAAATGAATATGTCAAAATGTATTCCCAATTTATTGGGCAATCAACATTAAAAATGGGTTTAATAACTTTATGGGTGGTATTTTTAGAATTCCAAAACCTTCATAAGGTGTGTAGTAATTTTTAATGTTTTTATCAATGGTTTTGAGTGACAAATGCTGTTTTAGAGTTATGAGATGAATGGAATGGACATTCACTTTTATATGTAAAAATTGATTGCATTTTTGTAATTAGCCAGAAATTTTTAAAAATGTGCAGTCAATCACATAGAATAAGTCACAAATAATTAAAATTTATACAAAATAGAATATAAGATGTCTATTAATTTTACAAACATACATTTTCACACATAATTTAAATATATTTAACATCATTAGCCTTACATTTTTAATTTTATTTTTTTTAATTAAGGTAGTTACTAGTTTTTACATAAACTAACTTATCATTTATGCCCAAAAATAATATGATATTTATTAAATTGTATGGGCATAATAGCTATAAATTACAAATTTATTTTATTTTATTAAATTTATTAAAAGTGAATAATATCAAAATAATTTATTTATATTATATAAAAATAAAAAATAGGTAAAAAATTATCAATCATTTAGTAAAATGTTCATATAGAGTTGTAAAAAAAAATTTTAAAAAAATATAATTTCCCCATTAAATAAATATTTTCACTGATAAATAGGGTTAATAAATTTATTATTCATACCAATATAAATATAATTTTACTCATTTAATTTTTTGTGTGAGAAAATTATTGTTCATTATTGGTTTATAGAATCGTTTTATAGATTTCAAAAACGTTGTTTTATTATAATATTTCTACTAAATGATTAAAAGTGAAATGTAATTTTTATAATATAATAAAATCTATATATCATTTTTATATGAATTTGTAAAATATTTTAGAATGTCATTTCATATTGGAAATAATTTTTTTATAGTTAATAATCTTTATAAATTATAGATATTCAAAAATATATATTAGATAAAAAATTTAAAAAACAATAAATATTTTTTATCTATTAAATAATTTAATTAACATCGTAGATACACATGTAACAATATTAATATAATGATACATTATTTCATATGTTATTATAACTTTCATTACCCCCCTATACAACTGATACCCTATATTATTTAATATATATTTTAATAAAAAGAGTTATAGTGTGTCAGTGTTTTATACCAAGAAGGATCTCTAGAAAAATATTTATTTATTAAGTGATATATCGCTAATAATTATATCATTATATTCTACCAATCTAAAAATAATTTTGATGTCCAAAATTTAATATTTTTAATAAAAATAACAAATGGAAATATTCCATCATTTGTTCCTCATGTTCCCTTGTGCTCACCTTATACATGTTATTCCTTCAGTGAAAAATAAAATGATTATTATTCATTTTTAATATAACTTTTTCTTTGTAATATTGGAACTACTTTTTTCATAATAATTGAGATTATTCCCTACTATTATAGCTTTAAAACATTGAAAATATGAATTTTTTAGTATAGAAATTCTCAAATATGGTTTATGGATTTCATAGTGTACATGGAACAGTTCTTGATGGTTCCCTAAGATAAATTATAAAACACGAACATTATCTAGGATCTCACTACGAATAGTATTATAATAAATCTCAATCCATTTCGTCCCAAATATCTGATCATACATCCGTAGAAATCTCATAATGAACATATTTTCAAAAACATAAAACAATTTATATCATCAGATTGTTTTTTCAAAAACATTCAATGATAATAGAGTGAAATTTATACGGTACTAAATTTTTTGATCATTCTCCATAGTTTCATGGACATGCTTACGAATTATCATCTAGCATTCTCTTTTTTTATCCGAATTTCATGAATTTCAAAATCATCAACCAATAATAAACCTCAAATAGTGTAATATAAAATCTATAATTTTATCAAGTTTTTTATCATAAATATAAACAGTGGATGTTTTCTTCCCAAAAAACATGGATTCAATCAAATTATAACTCAATGTACCCTTTAGAAATATAAAATATATTTTTTAAAAATATAAGTCTAAGGATGTTAATTCATTCTTAAACTCATAGTTATATGTAATTATTTATTTTAATAATTTTCATGAAACATTACTTTAAACACATATCATGATTAAATATAATGAATATTGGTTCTCCATATACTCTCATAAACTATCTTATTTATTTAATTTTTATTTTGAGAGTTTAGAAATATTTATTGAGGTAAAAAATGTGTTGTTTTAATAATGTGATTGCATATAAGGAAGATATAATTATGGTATTTAGACATCTTTGTGAGTGCATTATTGAATCATTGAGTTATGTTTTCAAAATTCTATACCTGTATATGGGAATTATTATAAAAAACTCTTTGCCTTTTTCATTTCATCTATATCTTCATTGGGAACATTTAATACAAATTTTAGTAAAAAATATCCCTTGTATTTTCTCACTTGGACCGTTTCTCCATATATCTATACAAATATATACATCTAGGATGAATAATGATGGATGATCTATGTGAATCATCCAATATCTCCCTCTGTAATTTGGATTTTTTTTGCAACACAAATTATGGTTTATAACCCTATAACACTATCATTATCAAAGTTGAACTCTAGTATTATTTCTAACATTTAATATATATATTTACGTCATCATTCTAGGATTATTCTTTATTCACATGAAATGGATATTGATAATTCTCTTATGAATAATATAAATCCTCAACATAAGTTATTAATTCAATATTATCCCCTTGAAAATCCATTAATATTTTATATATTTATATCATCATTATATATAATATTTCATGATCATTTATGCTTAATGTATCAACCACCTTGATTTCCTTCTAACAAAACTATTATGTTGATAGTCATAGTATTTTATTTTTTTCAATATATAACATTTAAAATATATATTACTCATTCTATTATAATGTATGTGTATATTATATACTATTGTGGTTTTTATAAATATCATGCTTCTAACCATAGAGATAATGCCACCAAAATTTTAATGCAATGATTATACCCTATAAATCCAAATCATTCATTTTTTAATTTCTATCATGAGTAATGAATTGATGTAGAAAATGGGAAATAATATTTATTCATTGATAATGGTAAATCCAAAGTTATTTTATGATGCTTAATTTTATATTACAAACCCCTCTCCAATGAAATATAATTTTTGTATAACTGAAGTGATAAATCACTTCCTCATCTCTAGAATAATTTCATCACATTCACCGATATTGAATTCCATTTTATCATTTATTTGTTTTTAATAACAATTATCAATTCCTATAAAAAGCATAAATAGTAGGATAATATCCTAGTTAAACAATGGTTATTGTCAACTGGGGTGGGTATTAGGGTGTTTTTAGTAATATATTGATTTTCGAAATCTAAATATATGGCATTATTGGAAATTATATAACATAATAATTAAACTTTTATAAGAAAAATCACAATTTATATATATAGATCTAATCACATTCATTCGTAGGCTTTTAAATAAAATCCACAAATAATCATTACTATCTTCATTTCCTATATAATAAATAAAAATATAATCTATAAATACAACCAAAAATATATTATGGCTGTCTCTAGAGTCAATATTCTTTAGATATACGATTATGAAAGATGAATTTTTCATTCTAAAATGAATTACCATATTACCATAGTTTGAACAAAACATTTTGAATGTTTAATTTAATATTTAATCTATTTTGTGCCTCAAATAGAAATCTATATATCGACTGTCAATAATTGATATGTATTGAGCTCCCTAATGCTAATATCAAATATCATTAATATATGGTAAAATATATTTATTCTATTAGTGAAATTGAAAATCTCATGATAGCTAATGAAAATAGAAAATGATCATTCTATATTCATTAAAAACAAAAACATTCCCCCTTGTTTAATAACTATAGGTGATTATACACCTATTTTTAAATAGTTTTAATTTATTCTATAATTTCACCTATTCAATAAAAAAATTATATATATACTATATGATATTATCATAGGTATATATATTAATTATTTGGAAAACTATAACTCACAATATGGTAGTGAACTATGTTCTTCCACTAAATAAAAATGAGTATAATCATATACAATAATCATTTCATCATTATGAACGTCCAGTATAGTCATTTTAGAAAAACAATTACTGTATGTAACTAGGAAATAAATACTTCATTGTTTTTCTTAATGAAAATATGAACAAAAAAATTGTTAATACAAGAGTGTCTACTATGGTGTTATGTATTAGTACAACTCATTTTCAATGGGATGATGACCGATTCATGGATGGCTAACAATTTTCATCTTTATTACCTCTAGGAATATTTATTTCACAGACACATATACATTCATGTATAAAGATAATGAATCATATATAGGAAAACCATAATCTCTATAAATTACAAATTAATTATAAAATAATACATTTCATAGACATATCTTCTGGGTATTAACTAATTATCTCATGAAATAATAGAAAATGTATCTAAATTCCCCTCAAAATATAACTAATACAAATTAATAATATAAATAATAATGACCCCAACTAATTATGACATTATTTTTTAGGATGGGGGTGATTTTAATTTATAATTGAGGGGTGGATAATCATTTCCAAATTGATGATTACATAAGATTATGTAAAAACGTTCAGAAAACAAATTTTACAATATCAGGATGGATAATTTTAAGAAAAAAACTCTGATTCAAAGTAAAGAACATAAAAACATAAAGAAACAAAATATATCATTGAATTATGATAGACAATATTTTGTTTCAAATACCTTTTGTTAAAGCATTGTTATTAATAGTATATCATACAAATTAATTACAAACATAAACTGTATAAGAAACCAAAACATAGAGAATTATTATTTTCTAAAGAAACTTCAATATTAACCACCCTTATAGTTAATTACTATGTAGTCTTTAATTATTTTCCAAATATAAATAAACACATAACCATTGAATTAGAAGATGATACAGGACCTCAACCATCAGTCATAAATACTTTCATATGTTGCATAAAAATATTTCACATTTGACATTTCACATCATAACGAACCAATGGAAATATAATGTTTTCCAAAACATTCTAGATGGAAATCATTCAAATTTCAAAAAGAACACATAGAAAATTAATGGGTTTCATAAAACATCATCTTGTTTAAAAATATTTCTAGGGAATATTGAATTGGATACTGATATTATGATCACCCAAAATAATCACATTTAATGTGAAGACTATTGGGTGAAACATGAATCCTATCTTTATTTGAGGTAGATAATTATAATTATAATGAAATCCATACAAATAAATTAAATCATTGAATAAATTTTTTATACATCATTATAATAGTCATAATAATGAGTATATTTTCATAAAATCATTCAAAAAATGAAAATGAAAAAAATATAAGAAAATGTTTGAGGGTAAAAAATTCATTCCCGTAAAAATAATTTTTGTCCATAAATAAAATTTTTTTCACTTAAAAAATTATTATCAATAAAAAAATCTTTAACATGATGAAAAAAGATTCAATTTCAATGTCCCTTAACATTAAACTTTATTCCCGTGACTGTTCATTAATTTCCTGAATCACAATGATAAACATCATAGTTGGCTATTAAAATAAATATTGATATACATGTTTAGTTTACATCAACATTAATGAAAGTTTTATTTTCATTAATATAATTCTATAATCTTTTTTCACAATTGAAATAGGTTATCTATACATGTTTGAACTAGTTTGACAAAATAAGCGATTATTATCTTTTGTGTTCAAAATATAATAATGATAACCCCAAAAATGGTACCAGAATAGTTTATTTACATATAACAACAAAATACTAATTTTATAAAATTGATGTTTTATTCAAGATTTGTGAAGATGAAAATAACATTGACCTAGTTTAGTGTTATTCAATGGTGTTTATTAAATAACATATAATGATCTTTTCATTTTTTATATAATTAAATAAAAATATTAATGATATAAAGAACCTTTATATGTCATTTATACTCATTGATTGTAAGGTAAAATCATCCACTATGATATAAGTGAAAATAGAATACATCATTCCATGGAGAAAAATGTTAGTATGCAGACATGGATATGGATTTCATTTTCCATATAATGGGGGGAAATGTAATATTGTATTAAATTTATGAATATAAACTAAATCATAAGTAACATATTCATATATTTGACATTATTTTTGATTAATAAGTCTTTGGATATGATGTAAAATGAAACATGTTGCATCCTATAGGTATTAATCTACACTACACCAGAAAGACGATTTCATTTTTCCAAATATAAAATGGAATTGTTGATAACGATTATAAAATTATTGTAATAGAATATCAATAGATTGATAATAAATATTTTTTAATGACATATTATGAATAATAAATTAACTTTCAAAATTTAAAATAATTAATTTGTGGTTATAAATTTCTTCAAATATTCATTAACTTTATTCATATCCAATTTTGGTAATCCTCTAAGGAATTGTTTTTATTGGAAATATAAAATATTAAAGTGGGAAAAAATGTATGGAGAGTATTGGGGTTGGTTTTGTTTGAATAATGTCAGTATCAGTGTGAGGGGAATTAAGTCGGGTAGTTTCACATTTATAATTAAATCAAATATCATTTTTCTTAATACCCAAAACATTCCGATAATGGATCTCACTCTTAATGATTGTGATTAAAAAATTGTGATATAATTAAAAGGATACATGGTAATATTGATAAACACTTCAATAAAAAACCCTACACATCTTTGAAAAATAATTTTCCCCTTTTAATCTATGATTTGTAGTTTTGAAATATTAGTTTTCCTTAGTATAACTAATTTCACCTAAGAGAAAAATTCATTTACTCCCAAATATAAAATTTCACATATTACATAATTTATAAATAAAAACTAAAAATTAAAAATTATATTTATTGAATATAAATATGTCATAAAATATCATTAATAATAATTATTATATAATGTATCAAAAAAATTGAAAAAATATTACCAATGATGTGAACTATTAGATATAAAAACAAAAAACAATTATATGATGTTTTTAAATTTATAAATTCAATTATTATATAATTATATTATATTAAAAAACATTTTCATTCTTTTACAATTCTTACTAATATAATAAAAATTTCATGAATGTTAAGTTTTCTTATAAAAAACATCATTTTGATTATTAAACTAAAAATATTTATTGTTATGATAATAGACAAAATAAATATTTTGTTAATGTGTTGTTATAAATTAAAATGGTAATTTATATTTTTTTCACATTATAAAATTTATAAAATTAAATTTCTAGAAAATGAATTATTTTTTGAATCCATTTTCTTAGAAATATTGTTTTATAATTTGATATTTTTTACAGATTTTGGCTAATAATAAAAATTTAAATCACTGAAAATACACATATTATAACATATGATTTAAATTTGAATAATATTTTAATATTTGATTAAATTGATTTATTGAAATATTATATAAATGATCATTTGATTCATAAATTGGTCTTAGTTGTTTTTACCCAATTATTCAAGAACAATAATTCATTTTTCAATAAATATTTTAAAAAAAATTGTTGTGGTCTATTTAGGTTACTGCTTTTATTTATAAATGTATAAAAATATTATTTATTTAATTTTGAATATGTAACTAATATCAATGTTCATTGAAATAGTTTTTGTAATGATATCAAAAATTTTAAAAGAAATTTACTTTTTTGGTAATATCCATATACATATAGAGAACACAAGAAGTGAATCTGTTAATTTGTACAATTAAAAATTATAGTTGGATAGATTGAAAGTAACTCAATGAATCTTAATCGTTTATAATATAGTCATTTAAATTTTTTCATTATGATTTGTATATAGAGTTTTATGATTATGATCAATTGAAAAAGATAAAATAAGCGATGACCTCAACTATAAAGATCATACTCAATGAAACACACTAATTAGTGCTTGTAATTGGGATGGAAATAGTGGAACTTCTCTTATTAATTCTCGTGTTGTGATCTAGTATCCAAAGGTTGATTAAAACTATTTATGGGATATTTTAATGATTTCCAATGTCACTACCAATACCCAATTCATAGAACAACTGTAGGAAAATACCACCATCACAAACATTACAATTACGTTTTATGCTATTGTAATTATCTATTATATATCTAAACCATTTTAACACCCATGATTTGAAGACTTTTTTGATATATTAAATATATTTATTTTATTTCTTTATATACAACACCAAGAAATGTTTCTTTTATACTCAACAATGGAGTGGCCTGGTCCTTATCATTGCGTAACCCAATTTATCATGGATGTATTTCTTGGTCTATGTTACATCATCTGTATTGTGGAATTAATTGGAAAATGGACCATGGATTACACACATACCCATGATATAAGAAGATGATACTAAAATGTTAGTGACCCTTCAGTTCTTAGATTCCATGTATATTTCTTCTAATCCCATTAATTAGTAAAATTTCAAGAGGTATCCAAATTACATCTTGGATCCATTACGATACTATCACAAGGTTATGCAACTGTCATCTATGCCTAATGTGACATTAAAATATGAACTAAAACAATAATTGAATAATGAACTGTTTATATGTTCAAACACTATCTGAGGATGAATGATGTACATGGGTATTCACATTACTATTCTAATTTATATATATATATATATGTTTTCATCAAAACAATTTCATTTTATATTAAAAAATACATTATGCTTTAGATATTATTGGTGGTGGTCTAATGATATTCATCTCACAACCTATATGGTCCCCATTGGAACCTTGGTAGATCATATGTATGGATGTTTCGAAATATGGAATCATGTTGCTTTGGACACATGATTGCATTCTTTCTTTGGATAGTACAATAATTAGATTACTGAGATGGATCTTGGGATGCAATGAATATTTTTGTCTCTTTTTCCTATATTTTTATTGAAATTTATTCATACATATTCCATAAATGTCTTCTAGATTTATATTTACATGACATACATCATCATAAGCTACTGTATATGTGATCAATTGTTTAGTTTTCAATTACTATTGTCTGCCTCTATAGTAAAATTTGTTTTCTTATATTTCTTGTAATAGCTATATTTTTTTATTATCTATCTATTGTGATAAAATCTGACAATGAGTGCATAGTCTCCCCATGGACACACCCTATTCCCTCACTCCTAGTCAGTATCCTCTATCATTAAGGGATATGCACTTGATGACATGCAGACAACTTGACTTGGGGTACCCTTAAGTGGAATCCATATACACAATATCTAATAGTGGTATTAAAGAAGGGTTCCACTATTTACATACAATTTAGATTCAATAAATTAAAAATTAGGTGTGCATGGTAGTTGGTCATAAGTTGTGGTTTGGGGTCTCAACCCTATGTTTTTGGTAAATGTTGAGTTTCAAAAAATATAATTGGTCTTCTTATTAAACCTATTACAGTCAATATAATTTCACTATTGGTTAACTCACTTGGTATGTGGGTTTTGATTTATTTATATGTATAATTATCTTCTTTTATCCATGGATAGGTTATATTAAGTCAACAAGAAATGCTACATGTATTTTCATAGGAACCTAGAATTCACATGACATGCATCTTTCTATATCATATATGTGCATTTCCCTTCTTTCATTGTATGATTTGTCTATGAATGTATAGTGATATCTATTGTTATAAATTATTTGTTAATTATTCCTGGATGATATATATTTATTTCTCATTACAAATAATATCTTATTATGGATCGATATTGTTTGTAATTGGTAATTTATAGAGTAGATCAATTAAATTAATATAAAATGGGTGTCATTATTACTAATAAAGAGTATGAATACTAATTAACATTGAATTATGATGCATTTTCGATAATCCTTGATATATAAATATTTAAAAAAATCAAAATTAAATGTATATTCTAATTATTTAAAATGAAACACTTTATAATAAATTATGTGTAAGGTATAACTGACCCGTCATCTATTGAAACCCATGAAATTTATATCGAAGATAATACCAATGTATGTGATTCTAATCAGTGAGTTGTGGTAGTGAAAAATGGTTAATGATCTACATATTATGTTCAAAATAAAGTTCTATTTATCGCTATATTCTTTGTTTTTTTATTAAGAGGTTCAATGTAATTTGTAGGCTAATTCTTTCATGACATCGGCATGTCATGCTCCATAAAGATAGTGACGAACTTGCTCTAAATGTGTTGGGACATATGTTTCTAGTATGGTTCCTTAGAGTTCTAAATTAGGAACATCCTTTTATAACATATCCATTAATTAAAAATCAACTTTGATATATTTTCATATTTTTGATGTAGTTTATTCATGATTATCCTTGATCTTCACATATCATGGATGGTCTGATCAGTGACTTCCAACAAAAACAACCTCATAACATATAAGGGTTTGGTGGTCCACAAACTTATGATTATTTTCACGAGGAACCCTTATCTATCTTTTATAATCAATATAAACCTCTATAGTAGAGGATCAAGAATACCACTAATATGCTTTGTGATTCCACTAAACACTATCGGGACATATTTAACCACAATCATCTTAATCAGGGTATGTTAAGGGATTATTTAAAAGCCGCCTTCTATAAATACATTTTTCTTCATTAGGTGATACCAATAATATCTTAAGAATCCATGCATATCTATTAGTTTTCAATGTCTATTGTTGAATAATCATCATGTTTCAATGAGTTACAATGCACTTGAAAACATCAATCCCACAATGTGTATTCGCGTGATAGACATTTCTAGGACGGGATTTAGTAATCCATGTGTGATTAGGTGAATATATTTTTCCAACATACATTATTTTAAATACCCTATCATTATTTAACCACTAAGTACTATGTAGCGTCCCAACCCCTAATATCACATAGCTGGGGTATTTTAGAAAAACAATTTGCATGATTAAAATGAATAAACCCCCGATGGATAGATCAAATTAGTAGTATTGGTAAATAAAATACCATAATGAATATAGTATTACAAAAAAATACACTAATTACAACATATTTAATATATTCTAAACAAAAAAATTTATAACAATATCTAATAGATATATAATAGTTCAATATATCATTCGTAGTATGCTTCATGGATTCATCGAAACGAAACAGAATAAGGATGAGATTAAATTTATATTAAGGTTGAAATATAGAGGAATCAATAATTAATCATTGAGAATAATACAAATTTCATGATAATTTACTAAACACATATACCATGTAATCAAAAAATATTAAACCAATGGAATAAAAGATATAGAAAGGTAATATCTAGAAATACATTCCGTTCAAATAAATATAATATAAAAAATAAAATTTGAAGGGTATGAAAATAAAAAACATACCATCAATAAATGAACTATAATAACATGAATCGATAGATATGTTGAAACAAAATATCATAGATGAATAATAACTAACACTACAATGAGGGAAATGATTTCTTAATGGAAGTCAGGTCTAGGGCACAATACGACCTATTACCATCAATACCATTCACAAGACAGCTTAAATCATAGAGTAAAAACACCTTTGTGAAATTATTTGTCTCATATGAACCTTTCAATGCACCGAGAAGCTATATAATGTCCGTGTAGAGACCCGAAGCTTGATGTAAAAGGACATTACATTAATTTTGCAGAATACTTATTACATAAAAAAACACACACACAAGGACTGTAATAGTTTACTGTCTTTGGAAACTCGGAACGTAATCTTATAATCATGGTGAAAGATCTTCAATATCTCCCATAAAGATCTTCCCCTTTTTTCTTACCTAAAACCTTTCTTTATATCCTGGGGAAAAGAAAACATAAAAGGGTGAGCTCAAATGCTCAGTTAGGGTAAACAAAAGAAATATCAATCACATCATATTTATAAGAACATATCTTTTGGAAATCTTAACCTGCAAAAGAGATCCTAATTTCATAACATGGGATAAATCATAGTAGTGAAATGTAATCCCAATAATCATAACTTAAAACATGAAACATTGTGGCATACTCACATAATCATAGAGAATCATTTCTTATTAGTCAAGACTCATTGACAAGACTATCTTAGTGGACAAAGTCCCTTTCTGAACCGAGTTCACTCCTCGTTTCAGTCCTGTTTCACTGAACCGATATAACCTATCGTTCCAGTCATGTCTATCTCATGAGATAGAAAATCTTTACCCAATGCATTGGAGGTTGATATAGTTCTCACCCATATCATAATGATACAATTCTTATGTGTGCCACAAAATCATAAACCATACATCGTAGCATAACCCATGTAATAAAAATGGGATTCCTAAACAACATGACATCATAAAACAATTCATATAAGATAAAGGAATTAATAAAAATAATTCCATCAAAACATAATCAAATAAATTTAATAATAGGGATAAAAAAATAACCCTATATTATCTTAGATGGAAAATAATTTTGATAAAACACTTGAACTCCGTTCTTGAGAAAAATAGCCTTTCTAGTTCAAAAAAAATTATCCTTTCTTAACATGTCATAAAATTTTAAAATAAAAGAAGTTGATTAAAAATAAAATTGAAAACCTGAAAAGGAATCTTCCTGTAAATAATTTTTTAAAAATCCATTCATGTCGTATAAGTTAAAAAAACATTCTTCTCGTACTTTTGTTGAAAAAGTCAAAAAGTACCTCATACGAAAAACAACAAAAGATTCCTTCCATATCTTTTACAAAAAACTCACCGAAGGGTAAAATTGGATATAAACTATTGTAGAAGGATATAAATATTACATATTGAGGAAACATGGATGTGGATGATAAAATACACCACAGTAAATTCCAAATTATAAACAATCTCGGATAAAAATGAGATTGTGATATTTCCCTTACCTTAGGTCCGATTTTCTTCGTAAGTGTCTGAACCTCCTGTATGATGATTTAAATAATGTCATTTACTTATTATAGAATCATAATCAGTGATATGATATCATATATGGTTCACTTATGACTTTATATTACCCGTTCTTTTGTAAATTCCATGTTAAAGAGCGTTTTGGGTAAAATTGTTTCATTTGTCGTCCGTGTTTTGACTTGTAATTATTCATATGATTACATAGATCATGATTACTTAATTCCATAATATAAAACATGATTTATATATAATATATATTCAGAATATACATATATATAATAAATCAGTAAATGGAAAGAAATACACCGTTCGTGGAGACGGTAGGTCATACGTACGCAAGAACGCTGTTTTCGTTTCCTTATTGAGTTGAATGGAATCAAGTATATGAAAAACATATATATATATATACATAAATCCAGTATCATTATTATGTCCTATATTTCATGATTACTTATTATATATACTTTATAATCATTCATGAATGGTTAATGTGGAGAATGAATCTCATCACGTCGTGGAGACGGTAGTCCGTACATACGCACGAGCGATGATATCGTTCTCATGATCGTGGGACTGTATTGGAGTGTATGTATACTATTTCAGAATCAATATCACTTTAAAATAATCATATATAGTTATTATGTACACCATTATATCCATCCAAGTAGGGTGGTGGTGGAAAATAGATTACACCACGGCGTGGAGACGGTATTCTGTAAGTACGCACGCGCAGTGATTTCGTTTTCCGTAGGATGTATAGATGGTGAAATAGGGTTGTTTCATACTTATAATAACATATCACTATATTAGTGATACTGATGTTATTACTTCATAATGAAACAACCTAAGAAGAAGAAGTGGAAGAAGAAATAATGTTGAAAGAATCGGTAACAGACATTACCTCTTCATTGAAGCGCCTCTTTGAGATCTCCTTTTAAGGTACTAAAATTGGTCTTTGAGGAAGACATGAACCTCTAGTATGTTTCTAGGGAAGTGGAGAATATAATTTGGTAGGGTTTGGCCGATATTGAAGGCTCAAAGTGGTGTGAGGAAGAGAGGGAGGGGGTGCCCTTTTATAAGGGAGGAGAGGGGTACCTTTGGAATAACTAAAAATATTATTTTATTATAAAGCCAAATTCGGTTTTAAATAGCTCCAAATTGATTTATTTCGAAGATAAGGTGGGTATGGGTCTAAATCTTCTCATCAAATAGAATTTAGACAAGTTTAGGTTCCTATTTTAACCTTATAATTTATATTTACCTTTAAGTTAGATAATTTAACTTTTACCGTGTCTTCTTGTTTTCTTACACTATAAGGTTAATAAACATACTATATCATGACAAACGAACCCCAAGATGTTTATTATTAATATATATAACCTTATCTAAGTCATTTGGCCGAACCATATATTTTTAGGAATAAAATAACAATTAATAATATAGTATTTGTTAAAAACTATTTTATATCAATTTTGACACTATTTAGTAATTGATTTTTGTGAAAATCATAACAGAATTATTAGTTCGAAAAACGTTAATTAAATCACTAATAACATGTCATATTAACCTATAAAATTAGTGTAATTCATAAAAAGTCTCAAATTATATTTATTTGGGTATTTATAATATCAATTATTCCAATTTTTCACTATTATGGTAATTACTGCATCATCATTGTGTCATAATTAAATTAATATATTTAAAGTCTAAAAATTAAAAATAAAATATCATTATGTAGGAAATCTTATTATCTTTCTAATGAATATTTACAATCGAATTTATATTTTGTATAACCCTATATTAAAAAAGGTTTAGTAAATAAACATCGATTTTAACTTTTTTAACTCTTCTTTGAATTAAATAACAATAAATGTCCTAATCTAATCCAAGTGGGCATAAATGATCATATTTTATTCCTAAGGTTGTTTTTGGTCGAATTACACTTATCCAATAGAATTAGGACATGTGTTAGGGTAATAATAATAACATTTTAACCCTTAATTTACCTATTTAATTTTAACCGTGGTAAAAAAAAGTAAAAAGTTACTATTCACCAAAAATTATTTTCATCTCATTGAACCACATTTTACTTACTAACATCAACCATGTCTCTCAGATTTTAGAAATTCCACTCACAGAAGTGGTAAAATTATGTTTTATGAAAAATTCATTTTTTTAACTACCACTTAGTGGTTTTACTATTCATCAAAAAATGAAAGTTTCCAGAAAAATACACAAAATTAGGCCTAAGATATATTTCATATTATGAACTCAAAAATGATGTCTATTTTACCAAATTCAAAAAATATCAGTTGCATTAATTAATTTAAACATTAATTCCCGTCGTCAAAACAAATAGCGTGTTCTTAAGAGATAATAACTATCAAAAGATTGACACTTGCTTATGTCTGGTTTAAATGTAGAATTACATCCATTGACCAACATTGTATTAAATTGTAAAAATATATTCTAAATATACTTTAAAACCACTCAAATTAATAATTTATCACTATTAATTTTTTCGATTGAAAAGGTTCTTTTTAATTAAAATTTAGTAATTTTCACTATTCATCAGAAAATGAAAGTTATCCGAAATGTACCAAAATTTCACCCTAAGATAATTTCGATATTCCGAATCAAAAAATGAAGTCCATTTTGGAAAATAAAATTTACAAAATTTCAAAAAGTGTTTATTACTATTCATAACAGCTAGTTTTAATAATATTTTAATAGCATATCGTTGTTTAGTGAAACTCGGTATTTTGTACTACACATGTTATCGAGGAAGGTCGTGATTTCATTTAATGCAAGGCAAGTCAAGGATACGTGTTGTGTAAGATCCTTTTGGTGTAGCGTACAACACAAGACATTAATGAAATTAAAAAGAATATATTTCATAAAATCTCAGGGTGTTACATTCTACCCCCATTAAAATGAATTTCTCCCTCGAAATTCGTCGGGGTTATGAATGGTTTACTATTCGAAAGTTTCTTTGATATAAACCCACATCGTAAAAAGGAATACCAAAACCAATCTTTAAAAACAAAAGTATGAAACGTAACGGTTACCCAAATAAACTAATCACTGGGTTTCCACAAAGGTGAAAATATGGATACGGAAGCGAAATCTAACCATCATGTTCTGATGGAGAGTGGTAGAGAACATGGCTATGGGAAAGCCAGCAATCGCAAAGCCATAAATTTTTGACGATCTAAGGTACCATCTGATTCATCAGATATATGAGCACTAGGACAACATTTTTGGTTTTCAAGATCGTTTCCCTAAAGCTGATGAAATCGGAATTAGAAGAAATACTTTCGTGATTTCGGTATAGTCTCATTATTGGTCGTTCTTTGGACAATTTCCACTTCATCTCTTAAAGAAATGAAGTTTAATTTTTCATTTGAGATGTTTTAGCAGATCATGTGATAGAATGATGGGTCATTCCATCTGTCTCAAACAAAAGGTTAGAAAAGTTATCAAAAAATACATAAGTCCGTCTATAGTGAGATTAATGATATATGGTTCCTAAAATGGACTTATACTTCATATATCATACTTCTTAATATAATAAAACTAGTTTCTACTAAACAGAGACTTCATGTAGGCCAGTGGTAGGTGATAAATGCCAGTCGCACTTCGGTTGTGGGTTCGATTCCCACAGCCTTGTCCGACGTGATGGGTTGTCGCCCATCCTGCAGGTTGTCTTTTTTCTAAAACTATATTACTATAACATCCCATTAATAATATCGAAAAAACTTATATTCTTAAACAATACAAACTTATGTCCAACGTAATCCATTCCAATCTTTAGGATTATCCATAATACTGCAGTCCACTCTCATAATATAGTGAAAACGATTACCAGAGATTTAATACCATCGTTGATCCCCATATATCATAAGATATGTCTTGTTGGTCACATTACAAACATTCAAAGGCCTTAATCATGTATTCTCTTGAAAAAAAATGAATACCCATTGAACCTTATTTAAAACATGAATGCTGTTAAAAGTTAACTCTTTCTGCATACCAAAATCCTCAAAATTCTATATACTCAGACCTTGATATCACTTAGTCCTTATATCCATCATGAGCTCATGAATACTGTCAAACATTTCATTTTTTCCTTATCGCTTCATTATGCGCATATCATATTTTTCCCAATAATATCTCAATCACTTTCCATGGTTACCGGTACCATAAAATTATTGAAAACCATAATAGACCAATGCATAAATATTCCAATATTCCACGATACTATATAAAACATTATTTTGGAATCCCATTACATAAACACTTAATCATTCCACCACACCGTTATAATATTCAACATCACCAATGGAGATAGCATGTGACATCCCTTTGTCCTTTGCCTTAAGTGGTTGCTCATGTCGATCATCACTAACCCTTGGATTAGGGAATTTATTAGCATAATGCCCCATTTCCTTGCACTTGAAGCACTTAAGTGTAGTAGGTTCATTCTGTGTATCCCTTACTTTGATTGCATCATTAGACATCTTCTTCCCATCATTGCGGCATTCAAATTCCCGATGTCCTTCCTTTCCACATTTGAAACATTTACTTGTCCCTTTAAGACAATCTCCACCATCCTTCTTTCCACACTTTGAGCATAAGGAAACATTCATCTTCTTTTTACCATTATTCTGAGATTTATCCTTGAACTCCATCTTTCGTTTCTTGTCAAAACTATGAGATGGATAAGTAACACCAACTTCCATTTCTACTTTGATAGCACAAAGAACAATTTCTTCATATCTACTGAAGTCTCTTATATCTAATTCCCTTCGAACATTTAGTTTTAAGCCACTGAATAATCGATCAACTTTACTTTCAGGTTGGATGATAAATCCAGATGCATACCTTGCAAGCCTTGTAAAATTCGCTTCGTATTTACCAACAGATTCATCAACCTTTTGATTTAGTTCATGAAACTCCTTCTCCATCTTTGTTCGAAGAATACGAGGGAATTACTTATTTAAAAATAAGTTCTTGAACTCGTCCCATTCCATGGACTCAATTTCATCTCATTGCCTCGTTTTCTTGATAAGATTCCACCATTGATCAGCTTCACCTTCCAAACGATATACTGCTAAGATGACTTTATCATGTTCAGAACATTGAAGAACTGAAAATATATTTTTAGTGGTACTGATCCATTGTTCAGAAACATGAGGATCAGAAGACCCACTAAAAGAAGGTGGACGTTGCCTCATGAGGGACTCAATAGAATATTGTTCCCTTCGCTGCTCATTTGGAAGTCCAGAATGATTCATAACTTGTGTAATTATAGCAATAAGATTTTTTACTCCATCTCCCATAACATTTGTTTGTTCAGGAGGACAATCATTGGATTGTCCATTGCATTAATCAACATGATTCCTTCGGGTTCCAGCCATCGTCTAAAACCCAAAAAGAATAGTATGAGAGGCAAAAATCATGCTAGAGAAAACAACATATTAAAGGGGGAGTATCCTTAATTTCTAACATCTTAGGTTAAATTCTATGATCGATACCATAGTTCTAGGATTGTATCCTATATGTATACTTATCCTTAGGGACATCCCTAAACATACCTTAGAAATATATCTAGGGATCTCACCAATGTTTTCGCATACTAGTTTCCAAAGGTTGATTAAACCTTTCCTCTGATAACAACTGTAGTGACCCGAAGCTTGACGTACAAGGACATTACATTACTTTTTTGGAATACTTATTACATAACAAAGACACACACACAAGGACCGTAATAGTTTAGTGTCTTTGGAATCTCGGAATGTAATCTTCTAATCATGGTGAAAGATCTTCAATATCTCAAATAAATATCTTCCCCTTTTATTCATACCTAAAAC
The DNA here is from genome assembly GCA_963277665.1 of Viscum album. NCBI lineage: Eukaryota > Viridiplantae > Streptophyta > Magnoliopsida > Santalales > Viscaceae > Viscum > Viscum album. Next base: position 662,410,460 of record OY728151.1, on the reverse strand, counting down.
ATTTCTTTTTATACTGGGGAAAAGAAAACATTAAAGGGTGAGCTCAAATTCTCAGTAAGGGTAAACAAAAGAAATATCAATAAAATCATATTCATAAGAACATATCTTTTGGAAATCTTAACCTGCAAAAGAGATCATAATTTCATAACATGGGATAAATCATAGTAGTGAAATGTAATCCCAAAAATATTAACTTAAAACATGAAACTTTGTGGAATACCCACATAATCATAGAGAATCATTTCTTATTAGTCAAGACTCATTTCCAAGACTATCTTAGTGGACAAAGTCCCTTTCTGAACCGAGTTCACTCCTTGTTTCAGTCCTGTTTCACTGAACCGGTATAACCAACCATTCCATCCATGTCTATCTCATGAGATATAAAATCTTTACCCAATGCATTGGAGGGAGATATCGGTCCCACCTATCTGATAATGATACCATTCTTATGTGTGCCACAAAATCATAAACCATACATCGTAGCATAACCCATGTAATAAAAATGGGATTCTTAAACAACATGACATCATAAAACAATTCATATAAGATAAAGGAATTCATAAAAATAATTACATCACAACATAATCAAATCAATGTAATAATAGGGATAAAAATAGAACCCTGTATTATCTTAGATGGAAAATAATTTTGATAAAACACTTGAACTCCGTTCTTGAGGAAAATATCCTTTCTACTTCAAAAACAATTTTCCTTTCTTAACATGTCATACAATTTTAAACAAAAAAAGTTGATTAAAAATAAACTTGAAAGCTTGAAAAGGATGCTTCTTGTAAATAATGTTTTAAAAATCCATTCATTCTGTATAAGTTAAAAAAAACATTCTTCTCGTACTTTTGTCAGAAAAGTCAAAAAGTACCTCGTACGAAAAACGACAAAACATTCATTTCATATCATTTACAAAAAGCTCACCAAAGGGTAAAATTGGATATAAATTATTTTAGAAGTATATAACTATTACATATTGAGGAAACATGGATGTGGATGATAAAATACACCCCAGTAAATTCCAAGGTATAAACAATCTCGGATAAAAATGAGATTGTGATATTTCCCTTACCTTAGGTCCGATTTGCTTCATAAGTGTCCGAACCTCCTGTATAATGATTTAAATAATGTCATTGACTTATTCCAGAATAATACTCATTGTTATTATATCATATATGTTTCACTTATGACTTTATATTACCCGTTCTATTTTAAATTCCATGTTAAAGAGCATTTTGGGTAAAATTGTTTCATTTGTCGTCTATGTTTTGACTTGTAATTATTCATATGATTACTTAGATAATGATTAATTAATTCCAGAATATAAAACAAGATTTATATATAATATATATTCAGAATATACATATATATAATATATCAGTAAATGGAAAGAAATACACCGTTCGTGGAGACGGTAGGCCGTACGTACGCATGAACATTGTTTCTGTTTCCTTATTGAGTTGAATGGAATTCAGTAGATGACATACATATATATACACATAAATCCAGTATCATTATTATGTCATATATTTCATGATTACTTATTATATATACTTTATAATCATTCATGAATGGTTAAAGTGGAGAATGAATCTCATCGCGTCGTGGAGACGGTAGTCCGTACGTATGCATGAGCGATGATATCGTTATCATGATCGTGGGACTGTATTGGAGTGTATGTATTTAATTTCAGAATCAATATCAGTTTAAAATAATCATATATAGTTATTATTTACACCATTATATCCATCCAAGTGAGGTGGTGGTGGAAAATAGATTACAGCACGGCGTGGAGACGGTATTCCGTACGTACGCACGCGCGGTGATTTCATTTTCCGTAGGATGGATAGATGGTGAAATAGGGTTGTTTCTGTAACACCCCAGGTAAATAAAGAATATGAAATTTTCATATTTATCCATATTTGTGAATAAAATATTAATATGACTTTAAAGCGGACGCTATGCTCGATGGTGTACCCAACACGCAACAACGAGTTTCTTGGGAATCTTACATTGCACTCTAATAATAAAATAATATTATTTTAAATGGTAGTTAACATGTAGTCGTTGTATTGGCGGGAATGGATAGAAATAAATAAAATATGATTATATATGTTTTTAAATGTTTTTACATTTAACCAATAAAAGATAATGGCTTAAAATACGGAAAAAATTCAATTTTAGGCTTTAATACCCTAATTTTCACTAAAGGTTCACTTATCACCATTTGATGGCGAACTGTCATTAAATATAGTTTTGATCTCTCTTATACATTATTTTGGACCAAATAAAACTCTTCTCTAGAATTGGGACATCAAAATTTACTTTGTGTAAATTTTTGGTATCTTTCCGATAAAGTTCATTTTTTTAATGAATAATGTAAAATGTTGTATTTTAATTTAAAACCACTTTTTAATCTAATTTATTTATATGATTAGATTATCATTTGATTTGGTTTTAAAGTTAAATTAGAAAATATTTTTACCATTAAATCCAATAGTGGTCGTTGGAATTAATTTCACTTTGAAATCGAACTTAAACTAGTGTCAATCTTTTGATACCTATTGTTTCATAAAAACACGCTATTTGTCATGACATCAAGAATTAATTATTAAATTAATTAATGTTACTTATATGTTTTGAATTTTGTAATACGGACTTCATTTTTGAATTCGTAATATCAAATATAGCTTAGGGTGAAGTTTTGGTAATTTTCTGAAAAACTCCAATTTTTGATGAATAGTGAAACCACTAAGTGGTAATCAAGCAAACTGATTTTTCAGTTAAATGAAAATTTACCACTAATGTGTATTGAATTTTGAAAATCTTACATACATGGTTGTCATTAATAAGTAAAATGTGGTTCAATGAGATTAAAATAATTTTTTGGTGAATAGTAACTTATTAAGTTTTTAATCGCGATTAGTGGTAATTAGTGTAGTTTAAGGTAAAAATAATGCTTTAATGAAATAATATGAGCTTGAAACATGTCCTACCCTCATTGGTTGTTTCATGGACGACCAATACAAGCCATGGGTCAACTTGGGGACCCCATGGATCCACATTGGTTGGGAAATGACATAAATTACTTTTTATTTAATGTAAAAGTAAAAATGACACAAACATAATATGTTTTACGAAAACAATTTTTATGTGGGGTTATACAAGCCATATTTTTGATTATAAATATTAATTGGAAATCTAAATATATTTCCTACATCATAGTATTTTTTTATAATTTTTAGACATTAAATAAATTAAATTATTTATGACATATTAATGATGCAGCGATGACATCATTATTTGACGATTTAAATAAAATGGCAAGATAATGTAAAATATATAAACTACACATGTCCAAAACTTATTCTATGGGTGGATTTAGAACCCTTATCACCTTATCCACGAATTATATCAATGTGGGACCTTTTAAAACCGAAACACATTTTCAAATAAAGTAATATTTCTTACTTTCCAAAAGTGCCCCTCCTCTCCTCTTATAAAAGGCCCCCACCTCTACCTCATTTAACACACTCCTCAAGCCTTTGTCTCGCCCAAACCCTGCCCATTTACTCTCTCCACATCCCTCTCCTCATCCTATAGGATTCCCTTTGGGCATAATCCTTTCAAAGGAAGCCTTTAGGCTCAAATCATAAGGAGTTACACTTTTAAAGGTAATTCATTCCCTCATGTTCATTTGTTTTATTTTGCTTCTCCAACCCCCTAAACTCTTTTTATTTACTTATTTTGTAAAAACACCAGTATCTTAAATATACTAGGATGTTGTTATAAGATTTATTCGAGCTACACTCTCACACAACTACATCAAATGGTTAAAGAACATACGGTTTCCGTGGATTGCGAAATTCTACCTCCCGAAACGATGATTGTTCAATACTCATTTAACACCTTCAAAGGTGGCCATTATGATGTCACTATTTCTATATATGATATATAATATGTTTATGTTTTACTTATTCTTCTGTATTTTTCATTTGTGTCTTACCTTTATGGCATCCATTATGGGTATACGCGATATCTTCATTTTAGGAAGTGCGGACTACCGCCCCCTCAAAGTGATTTGATTCGTTAAATACCATATGTGGGACGTATAAAGGATGGAAATATGATATTATATATGATATTATACTGTAATTATAATATACCTTTATATAATTATTATTCCATTCTATAAAATATGAAATAGAAATGAAAGTAGCGTCCATGCGTACGTACGGCTTACCGTCTCCATGAACGGTGCATTTCATTTCATACCTCTAAATGATTATGTAACGTTATAAATTCATGAATGTACTGGATATATATGACATATATGATATCTAGATCAGGAATACAATTCTTTATATAATAAACATTTGGCCACACGAACAACATGTAATTGTAAGAAGTCCACTTTCGACTTAGGAACCAAATATCGGCAAAACAAATATTATTAACTTAAATGATTACATAATGTTTATGACATGGTAATAAGTGATATAAAAGGAATAATGAACTTGAAAAAGGTTCTTAAGGAAGTATAAATTAACTCATGTTTATTATTCAGGAGATTAAAGAACGATTGAGTCAAGTCGAACCCGAGGTAAGGGATCCTACTCCTCTCTTTCTTTTTAAGTACACACTTTTATGTCATTCCTTTTAAAGCTCGTATTTCTTGTTATTGGGATGATATTTTATATTAAACTTACTGTAATTTTTATGTTCATGTGATTAGAGACCCTATTCTCTCTCATCAATCCATTTTGGGAGTTTTGAGTGGCGTCGTTAGGCTGTCGAACTTTCGTAAGAGATCTAACCTCTCTCTTTCTTTTTAAGTACTCTTCTTTATGTCACTTATTTTAAGCTCCTCTTTGTAATGTTGGGGGATATTCTTTTATATTACTCTTTCTATACATTTTATTGTAATGTGATGAGATACCCTATTTGATCTCATCAATCCATATTCGGATGTTTTATGTGGCGCCGTTAGGCTGCCGAGTTTTCGTGAGGGATTTTTCATCTCACTTTTATTCCCGTGAGATTTATGCTACATTTGCCACAAATTCCATTGAGTGGTGTATGTACTTCCCATTATTCTACTCTTTGTTTAATATACTTTCGTTTATGAGTATTTACATCAATGATCTATTTTCCTTCTTTCATGGGGTGTATGTTTTGAAAGATACCCAAGTCGGTAAGGGAACCTTTCACCCTCCTCTTTTTTAAAAGACTTCTTTTTTTGGGTCTTTTAATTTACATATTGTTATGTTGGGATATGTTCTCATATATCCTTATTTATGTAAATTTTATGTCCAAGTGATGAGATACACTTTTTATCTCTCATCAACTCATTTTGATGTGATGTCGTTAGGCTGTCAAGGGAACTTTTTAACCCAATTTCGATTTCTTTGGGTTCAACATGTAGTCATTGAATATGCCATCCATTGAATATGTTTGAATGACCTTTTATTGTTTTACACTTAATATCCACTTATATTGGGTGTATTTATATTTTTCACACATATTTTTCAGGTTGATTTGTCCTTAATTTAAGGATACCTTCTTTATAAGGGATTTCATCACATTTGACATTTCTATTGAGGGTTCACTGTTGTTATGCACCAATTCACTCTTATATGGTGTATATACTTTACTTTGGAGTATTATATCATGAATCCATTTATTCTCATGATATTATAAAGTTCTGAATAAATTTTATTCCTCAATTATTGTATTCAAGTGTCTCTAATTTTGGTAAAACCCCTTTAACCAAAATATTGTTTTAAATGTTTTAATTATTTGTTCTTATTAATATACATGTTTTCAAAATGGTTTTAAGGATTTATTTATATGGATATTAATGGTTTAAAATTTTAAGCTTCAAGGTGGTATGGGACACTTTGATTCAAAAATCTCTTTATTAAATGTTTTAAATGGTTTTGGAAATGGTTTCTTTTTGAATGGATTCATTATTTCAATATACTAAAATGTTATATTGTGATTGAAATGTGGAAATGTTATGTTTCCTTTATGCATGTTTTATGTGATACAATTATGTTATGGTTATTGGGCATTGTTATGAAAACGGATGGTTCCATGATAAACTAAGGGCGGGTGAGCCAGATATAGCTCTCCAATGCATTGGGTAACGCAAAGGAGTGAAACTTTGAGGTTTCTCCGAAGAGATTTAGGGAATATACTCTGATGGGTATTCCAAAACGTCACCAAGAGGGTTACTCCCTACGTAAGAATGTTATGAATTCCTCAAGTTACCTTTTGTGTCTTATGATTTCTATGATTTATTCATGATTTTATTTGCCTATGTTTTATGGGTAAATTATGATTTCATTCTTATGTATACATGTACTCATGTTTCCTTTCCATATCTATATATCCCTTACTGATCTTTTTATGCTCATCCCAAGTTTTTGAAATGTTTTTCACAGGTCAAGGGAAGGGTACATGATGTGATGATAGTGTCAAGGATGTGTCAAGAAAGAATCCATGTTTTATTTTAAATATGTTTCCGTTGATGGGAAGAATGAATACTGTCTTTTATGTAACCACTTTGTTTAAATGAGGAATGTAATGCAAGTTTCATGATCTAATTCTCTAAAACTCTAAACCTGAAAAGATCCTCAATGTGTAATCTTGTAATAACTCAAGATTAAGTAAGTATTAAGGTTGGGGCCTTATAGTTTCATACTTATAATAACATATCAGTATATTAGTGATACCGATGTTATTACTTCATAATGAAACAACCTAATAAGAAGAAGTGGAAGAAGAAATAAAGTTGAAAGAATCGGTAACAGACATTACCTCTTCTTTGAAGCACCTCTTTGAGATCTCCTTTTACGGCACTAGAATTGGTCTTTGAGGAATACCATAACCTCTAACATGTTTCTAGGGAAGTGGAGAAGAGAATTTGGCAGTGTTTGGCCGAGCTGTAAGAATCAAAGTGGTGTGAGGAAGAGAGGGAGGGGGTGCCCGTTTATAAGGGAGGAGAGGGGTACCTTTGGAATAACAAAAAATATTTTTTTATTATAAAGAAAAATTCGGTTTTAAATAGCTCCAAATTGATTTATTTCTAAGATAAGGTGGGGATGGATCGAAATCCTCTCATCTAATAGAATTTAGACATGTTTAGGTTCCTATTGTAACCTTATAATTTATATTTAACTTTAAGTTATATAATTTTACTTTTACCGTGTCTTCTTGTTTTCTTACACTATAAGGTTAATAAACTTACTATATCAAGCCAAACAAACCCCAAGTAGTTTATTATTAACATATATAACCTTATCTAAGTCATTTGGCCGAACCTTAAATTTTTAGGAATAAAATAACAATTAATAATATAATATTTGTTAAAAACTATTTTATGTCAATTTTGACACTATTTAGTAATTGATTTTTGTGAAACTTATAACAGAATGATTAGATCTTAAAAAGTTAATTAAATCAATACTAACTTGTTATATTAACCTAGAAAATTAGTGGAATTCATAAAAAGTTTCAAATTATATTTATTTGGGTATTTATAATATCAATTATTCTAATTTTTTAATATTATGGTAATTACTAAATCATCATTGTGTCATAAATAAATTAATTTATTTAATGTCTAAAAATTATAAATAAAATATCATTATTTATGAAATCTTATTAGCTTTTTAATGAATATTTAAAATCAAATTTATATTATGTATTACCCTATATTAAAAATGGTTTAGTAAATAAACTTTGATTTTAACTCTTTTAACTCTTCTTTGAATTAAATAATAATAAATGTCCTAATCTAATCCAAGTGGGCCTAAATGATCATATTTTATTGCTAAGGTTGTTTTTGGTCGAATTACACTTATCCAATAGAATTATGACATGTGTTAGGGTAATAATAATAACATTTTTATCCTTAATTACCCTATTTACTTTTAACCATGGTAAAAAAAAGTAAAAAGTTACTATTCACCAAAAATTATTTTCATCTCATTGAACCACATTTTACATACTAACATCAACCGTGTCTCTCAGATTTTTGAAATTCCACTCACATAAGTGTTAAAATTATGTTTTATGAAAAAATCATTTTTTTAACTACCACTTAGTGGTTTTACTATTCATCAAAAAATGAAAGTTTCCAGAAAAATACCAAAAATTAAGCCTAAGCTATATTTGATATTATGAACTCAAAAATGATGTCTATTTTACCGAATTCAAAACATATCAGTTGCATTAATTAATTTAAACATTAAGTCACGTCGTCAAAACAAGTAGCATGTTCTTAAGAGATAATAACTATCAAAAGATTGACACTTGTTTATGTCTTGTTTAAATGTAGAATTACATCCAATGACCAACATTGTATTAAATTGTAAAAATATATTCTAAATATACTTTAAAACCACTCAAATTAATAATTTATCACTATTAATTATTTCGATTAAAAAGGTTGTTTTTAATCAAAATTTTGTAATTTTCACTATTCATCAGAAAATGAATGTTATCCGAAATGTACCAAAATTTCACCCTAAGCTAATTTCGATATTCCGAATCAAAAAATAAAGTCCATTTTGAAAAATAAAATTTACAAAATTTCAAAAAGTGGTTATTACTATTCATAACGGCTAGTTTTAATAATATTTTAATAGCATATCATTGTTTAGTGAAACTCGGTATTGCGTACTACACACGCTATCGAGGAAGGTCGTGATTGCATTTAATGAAAGGCAAGTCAAGGATGTGTGTTGTGCAAGCTCCTTTTGGTGTAGCATACAACAAAAGACATTAATTAAATTAAAAAGAATGTTTTTCATAAAATCTCGGGGTGTTACAGTCCAGGTTCCACCCGTCATTTCCAATCTAAATAATTTATCATATTAAAAAGGACAAATAAATAATATGGATTTAAAGTTACCATATTGAATGAGAAATGATGATCTATTAATAATTCCCAAATGAATCAAATATCTATCAATGTTGGCACTGTACGTAAATTGGTTTACTGTTTAGGCAAAATAAATATCCACGAAAACTCAAATGGTTTATAATAGATAATTCAATGATTGATGGTCGTATGAGAATAAATATTTCAAGTGGACTAAAAAATAAGTAATGGAAATTAATTTTAATACGATTTTTTTCCAAATAATTAATAAACCATCTTTTGGGAGAATAAGGATTGAATCATTATGAAAATTCTCAAGTGGGGTAAAATATATGGTTACTTTCATTGAAGAAATAAATGAATAAATTTTTTAAAATATTCATGAGGAAAATATAGTTTTATTTAAAAAAAATATTTAGGTATTTTTCATAAATAATATCTTTTAAATACATTCACATCGAAGTATAATCCCTTTAATAAATAATGGTTGTTTTAATTATATTATGATAGATAAATCAAAACATGTTTAACGAGGTAAAATGAATATTCATTTTGTATGGAAAAATGAATGGAAAATACCTTTTTTCAGAAAGTGACAAGAATATTCCATAGAAATTTTTTTAATTATAATAAGTGAAAAAATTTCATTATCAAATCATTTTATGATCATTTTGAAAACAATTAAATTAAAATAGTTTTGAAGTGGAAAACATGTTCTCATACTAAAGAGATAAATATTGTTGGGTTTCATGATAACATTTTCTAAAACTCATTGACCACAGAAGAGTGAAAATGGTACTAATAAATGTAAATGTTAATGAATAATATAATAATAAAGAAATTTTTTCATTAAAAATGATAATATAATTTCATCTCATGGAAATACCAATGATAGATCATTGGGATTCATCATGAGCAAAATAATATTTAAACGTCCGAAATGATCTAATAACTGTTTGAAATATTTTAAATCCTAACAAAATGAAGATTTAATTTTTAATGAAGGTTATAATATAAAGAGATTAATTACATTAACTATATAGATTCATTGTTTCAATTTATACACTATATAAAAGAAATTATGTGCATAATAATAAAATATACCTATATGAAATGAAATTGAGAAAAAATCCCATAAACCTCAATAAAAACATACTATAGAGAAATTAATCAAATAAAACATATAAATAAAATTAATAAAAACCAACTCATTAAATTATATATAAAAATTATTAGTATCTACACTACATAAAATAAGTAAGTGGTGATTATGGAAATTATCTCGCAGATGTAAAAAGTGGGATAAGAATCCTTACCTTGAGTTTCCATTTAGGAGAACAACATTTAAATTTTTTTAAAATAATAATATTTTAATGTTATACCTACTTAAAAACATTTTTATTTTTTATAATAACTTTTCCATTACTTATTAAAATGTTTTATTAAAATTACATATATAATTAATTTAACGTCAAGGGTTTCCACCAAATTCGGTTAATGTATGAAAACATACATTATTTGGTCAACTATGGTAAAATTAGTCATTATATATTATATGAAAAAACAATAATAATTACATCATTATATTATAAAATTAGTAAATATGTATTTAGAATAGACTAAAATAGTTGGAGATTTGAAATGAAGCACACTGTTCATAAAGATGGTAGGTAATACATACACATTAACACTGCATTCATTTCATTGTTTTACTAAAAGAATGAAAACTAAATGGTACACATGTATATTATTTTTAAGGTATTTTATAAATATTATATGTGTTAAATATTTTTAATATCTCCTTCATTAATATGTTCCACGTATGGCATTAACGATTTATATCACATTGAGGGGGCAGTATACCACATTTTATGAGAAGCAATTATCATATTTACACAACATGGAAATCATAAATGATTATTTAAAATAAAAATTAAATAAGAAAATAAACCATGTAGATATATTATATTATATATATATGAATTTTTTCAATTAAAATGGCGACCATGAGATGTGGTAGGGAAAATTGAACAATCGTCATTTAATGAGACAGTAGTTCACTAAACAGAGAAACAACATATTTGTTACTTTTTAAATGGATTTCTTTTTATGTTTATGTCTAAATATTTTTAGAAAAACATTTTAGTATATTTATAATATTGGTGATGTTCTAAAATCATAGAATAATATGTCTATAGGTAGTGGACAATGGAAATGTAGCTAAAAAATGAGAGATGTTGTTACCCCTTAATTAGGTATCTTCTTTTAGTTTATAACAAAAGAATTCCTTGGGAGTATTTTTTCACTAGGACATGATTATAGTATTAGGGGAGTGATTTTTGGAAGTGTTTGGGATATATATTGGCCAAAACAAATCAATCTTGATGTGTGAGTATTATATAATAGTGGGTTCCTTTTTATAAGAGATGGGAGCCCACCCCTATGAAACTCTTATAAAATTAAATTAATATAAATTCAAATTTTGTGTAAAAATAATCCCAAACTAATTTATTTTAAATTTAAGATCAAACTAGGTTGAATTATAATAATACTATTAATATTTACCATGTTTTTCATAATTTATAATCCTTATATTCTTTATTTAACCCTTACATTACACTTTTTAATGTTACCATGATATCATGTTATGTACACATTATGTGTCAATGTAATTACAATAACATGTCAAACGAACCCAAAAAATTTCATTTTTTCTATATTTGGACTTTTAATAACTACTTGTATGAATATTATATTTTCATGAATTTTATAACAAATAATAAACTATTTTATATTTAATGTTAAAATTTTTTACAATATATGATAAACAATTCATAATTGACTTTTTATAAAATTTATAATAACATGATTCATTTGTAAAAGATACTTTAACACAATTATAAAACATAATACTCTTAAATTAAATTTTTTAATGACATCGAATATTTCAAATAATAATTATTTTAAAATTTATAATATTATTAATGTGATTCATTTGTTAATAAATATATTATCGTATCATCATTGTGTCCTAAATAAATATAATTATTTAATTTCTAAAATTATAAAAAATATATAATGGTTTATAAAATTTTTTATCATAAGAATAAATATTTGTAGTATAAGATATCATTTATATATCCACATATAACAATTTTTATAGTTATAATAGTCAATTTTATGATTTTTTTTGAATTTATATTGAATTAACTGTTATAAATGACTTAATCACGCCAAAGTGGTTTTCAACAGCCCAAAATTGAGAAAAAGGGATGGACTTGGTCATCCAAGACTCATAGAATAATTTTAGGAAACTTTTTAAGGTATTTTTAGATTATAATAATATTATTTTTACCTCTATTTACCAGATTTACATATTAACTCTGGAAATTAAAATAATTACAGATGTTACTATTCATAATCTCCAAAAATAAATTAGAACTATTTAAAAAATCTAAGCCTTATGATTTCAAATAAGGAATATTTCTATTCAAATTAATAACAAAAAATAAGCCAAATTATTTAAAATCTAATCTCATTGATGGAATAGGTGAAGTTTTTTAAGTAAAATCTTCATAAGTTCCCTTAATTTTTTTATTTAATTATATTTTAAAATTGATTACAATGAAAAAAAATTATTAAAAGATAAAACTGTTATTTAATTATAACATAAAAAAATCAAGACGATAGTATAACTATAAAAATAAATTATAAGAAAATGTAGTTAGGAAAAAAATGTAGGATTTTCACTATAAGGCCCTGGCCTTAAACATTACTTAATCATGAATTAAATGAATAATTCACATAGAGGATATTATTAGGTTTAGAGTTTTAGAGAATTAGTTCATAACTATTACATCTCAAAAGATTACACAGTAGAAACTTCTACTATGTTTCCATAAAAAACACTTAAAAAGAAACATATCTAGTTCCTTGTTTTAGATATAATGTCTTTCCTTGATCCCATTCTTGACCCTATTCATCATTAAGTACTGTGTAAAACAATTCAACAACTTGGGATGAGTATAAAAAGCCTAGTCAAGGATACACAAAGAAGGAAAACTGTTAGTTTTTTAAAACAACAAGTAAACCATGAGTACTTTACCAAAGTAATACCTTTCACCTTTATGAAGTAGTAAAAACTCTTCACTGAATGAAAGACCATTACTTACCCTTTTGTAACCAAAAATATTACCATAAAACCCATATAAATAACACATAACATATAAAGGTAACTTGGGACATAAACATACTTAAATGGAATAACCATATGGTCGACTTCCATACATACTTAATGGAATAACCATACATGCGACTTCCATACCCAATGCATTGGAGGTTATAACGTAACCACCTGTCCTGGTATTCACGGCACCACTCTTAATATGGTTTATCATGTAACCACCTATCATATTTCCAAGTACCATTATAAAATCTTAACACATAAAACAATTATTAAGGAATGAAAACATTTCCATATTTCAAGCACAATATATCACTTAAATATATTGACATAACAAATCCATTATCCAATCCATTTTCAATACCAAAAAAGATTATATTGTATTTATTTACTTTTAAAAATATAACGGATTGTTGAGGAATCCAAAGATAAAATAATACTCGCGGCGGCGGAAAGGTCATTGTCACCACGTAAGTTAAAAAGAAACATACTTTTTGTCATTTAGTAAAATGCTTCGTATAGAAAAGATTACTTTAAAATAAAAGTATAATTCAAAGGGGTTTATACACCGTATAAAATAAAGCCTTGCATTAGAACAAAAATATGCCTTAATGAAAGGAGATCGATACGAATTCCATTACAAAGACGGTATCCTTGGATTAAGGATAAATCAATTACATAATTATGTGTGGCAAACGAATACACCAAATATAAGTGGATATTATGTATAAAACAACCAGAGTTTATTCACACATATTCATAGAACGACATATTCAAGGAGTACAAGTTTATCCCAAAGAATAAAAATTGGGTTAAGAAGTTCCATTGCAAAAATTTGACAGCCTAACGGCGTCACTTCAAAATTCAGAAAATGAGATGATGAGAGATAAAAAGGGGTATCTCATAACATGGACATAAAATTTATAGAAATAATGATATATAATAACATATCCAATGATAATATTATTAAAATACCTAAAAAGTCTTTTAAAATGAGGAGGGTGAATGGTTCCCTTACCGAATTGGGAAACTTCCGAAACGTACACCTCATGAATGAAGGACTATACAACATTGATGTAAATACCCATAAAAGAAATTATATTACATCAATAGTAGAATAATGGGTAGTACATAAACCACTCAATGTAAAATGGTGGAAAATGTAGCATAAGTCTCCTAGGAATAAAAGTTAGATGAAAAATCCCTTACGAAAACTCAGCAGCCTAACGACGCCACTTTAAACATCCAAAAATGGATTTATGAGATAAAATAGGGTATCTCATAATATGAACAAAAACATTACAGTATTATGAATATAAAAGAACATCCCCAAACATAATAATGATGAGCTTATAAGAAATTACATAAAAGAGCGTACTTAAAAAGAACGAGAGAGGTTGGATCCCTTATGAAAATTTGACAGCCTAACGGTGCCACTCAAAACATCCAGAATGGATTGATAATAGAAAATAGGGTCTCTCATGTTATGAACATAAAAATTACAGTAAGAGTAATATAAAATAACATCCCAATCATAATAAAGATGAGCATAAAAGTAATGACATAAAAGAGTCTACTTATAAAGTAAGAGAGAGGTCAGATCCCTTACCTCAAGTCTTACATGTCTTGTTCATTTGTTTATATTCCTGAATAATAAACTTTGGTCAATTTATAATTTCTTAAGGACATATTTTAAATATTATTATTCAGTTCATATTAAATATTATAATGTTATAATAATTGTTTAATAATGTTAGTTCATATCAGACATTTTTGCCGATGTTTGATACATAAGTCAAAAATGAACTTGTTTGAAAATAATTTCCCAAGTAGTTATAAGTAAATCATTTCTAGAATAATGTTAATGATTAAAATATCATATATATCCATTAAATATTCATTTTATACTATTCTATAACATTTGTAGATAAAAAATGAAAAGCACCGTTCATGGAGACGGTAGGCTGTACGTACGCATGAACGCTACTTTCATTTTTTTGTCATATTAATGGAATTAAAAATAAATGAGATATATAGATATTATAATTAAAGTATAATATATATGTTTTATAGGTCACATATGTTCATTAATTTCATTCTTTATACATTCCATGTATTTCATGAATGAGTCACATCACTTGAGGGGGCGGTAGTCCACACTTCCTCATATGAAATTATCGCATTTTCACAACATGAAAAGAATAATGTTATGTTTTAAATATAAAATACAGAAGCATATAGTAAACATAAATACCGTATATATCATATATAAAATACATTGACATCATAATGGCCTCCTTTAAAGGTGTTAAAAGAATATTGAACAATCATCATTTCGTGAGGCAGTAATTCGCCATCCACAGAAACATTATGTTCTTTAACCATTATACCGATGTGTGTGTAAGTATAGATCTAATCAATATTATAAAAACATCCATGTATATTTAATATAATGGTGTTGTTACAAAGCAAAGGAATAAAATAATTTAATGGGTTTGTGAAGCAAGATAAAACAAAAGAACACTAGGGAAGACTTTACCTTTAAATCGGGTAACTCTTTTTGATATGAGCTCAAAGGCTTATTTGGAAAGACTTATAACCAATGTGAGGCTTCTAGGAGTAAGATAGGGATTTGGAGAGAGAAAATGGGCATATTTTGGCCTAGACAAAGGATTTAGAGTTGTGGGCAAGGTGGTAGAGGTGGGGGCCTTTTATAAGAGAAGAGGAGGGGCACTCTTGGAAAGTCTGGAAAAGTAACATTATTATAAAATGATTTTCCGATTTTAAAGGTCCCAAAATTATATATTTCGAGGATAAGGTGATAATGGTTCTAAATCCATACATCCAATAGGTTTTTGACTAGTTTAGGCCTTAGAGTTTACATTATCTTTTCATTTTATTTAAATCATTAAATAATGAGGTAATCGCTGCATCATCATGGTGTAATAAATAATTTAATTTTTTTAATGTCAAAAAATTCAAAAAAATTATCATGATGTAGTAAATATTTTTATCATTATAATAAACATTTATAGTCAAAAATTTGACTTGTATAACCCCATGTAAATTTTTTTTTTGTAAAACAACACATCTTTGTGACAGTTTAATGTTAACTTCAAATAAAAAGTTATTAATACCATATTCCTACCAAAGTGGCTCCATGGGGTCCCCATGTTGACCCATGGATTGTCTTGGTCGGCCATGACTCATCCAATAAGGGTAGGACATGTGTCAAGGTCATTTCATATTATTAAAATATTATTTTTACCTTAAATTACACTAATTACATCTATTCGCGATTAAAAACTTAAAAGTTACTATTCACCAAAAAAATTATTTTAATTCTATTGAACAACATTTTACTTTCTAAATAAAACCATGTATGTAGGATTTTTTAAATTCAAAACACATAGGTGGTAAAATTTCATTTAAACGAAAAATCAGTTTTTTTAAGTACCACTTAGTGGTTTTCCTATTCATCAAAAATTGACGTTTTTCAGAAAAGTACCAAAAATTAACCCTAAGATATAGTTGATATTCCGAATTAACAAATGATTTCTATTTTACAAAATTCAAAACATATAAGTTACATTAATTAATTTAATAATTAATACCCGCTGTCAGAACAAATAGCACGTTTTTATGAAACAATATATATCAAAAGATTGACACTAGTTTAAATCCTATTTCAAAGTGAAATTAATTCCAATGACCACTATTGGATTAAATGGTAAAAATATATTCTAATTTCACTTTAAATACAATTCAAAATATAATCTGATTATAAAAATAAATTAGATTAAAAAGAGGTTTTGAATTAAAATACAACATTTTTCACTATTTATTAAAAAAATGAACTTTATCGGAAAAATACCAAAAATTTACACAAAGTAAATTTTGATGTCCCGAATCTAAAGAAGAATTTTAGTTTTTTCAAATAAAACATATAAATTTGTCAAAAGTATATTTTAAAAGGGTTCTCCATGAAAAGGCGGTTAATCGGCCTTTTAAAGAATATTAGAAGATTTATGCTTAAAATTGGATTCATTTGCATTTTTAATCCTCTAACATTTTTTGTAAAAAGTAAAAATATTGGACAAAAATATATAATCATTTTGTAGTTATCTATGTTCATTACCTTTATTACAATGGCTAGGTGTTAACTACCATTTAAAATAAAATTATTTTATTATTTGAGTGCAACGTAAGATTTCAAAGGAACTCGTTGTTGCGTATTGGGTAAGCCATCAAGCATCGCGGTACCTTTAAAGTAATATTATTATTTTATTCACAAATATGGATAAATATAAAAATGTCATATTCTTTATTTACCTGGGTTGTTACATCCTTCCCCCCTTTTGGGAATTGCATCCTCACAATTTTAAAAATGGGCTCAGAAACATCATTGAAAGCCCCAGATCAGAAAAGGAGTAAATTAAACTATCACATTAAAAGAATGAAATGGAAGTACAAAGGTCACCCTAGTTAACCCATACTAGGATTCCATGTATGAAAACATGGATATGGAAGAAAAAAAAAGGGTCATGTTCTGAGGTAGTGTGATAGAAAACATGTTTAGGAGAAAGTTAACCACCAGAAAATCACAAACTTCTGATGGGTTAAACGATATTGGATTCCCTAGTAGGAAAAGTTAACGGACAACATTTTTTTAGTTACATTTCATTGAGGAATTTATTTTTGAGCTCAACTAAAACATAAGGAAACATACTTACTTGTCATGTTGACTTTCAACTTTTACTAGATATCTTACACAAACTCATATTTTCTCCAAAGGATGAGTATTTAGGATGACTTGTTTACATTAAGAGAGCTATAATCAACTTCTAGAGAATCACCTAATCCAAAAAAGAGAACTGTATACTTCCCATGTATTTTTAACCAAAACTAAATCCAAAATGGTTAGTATGAGATCAGATAATACCCAAAAAGGATAATCCTTTATAAAAAGGAAATTTATTCTTAATCTCCAAAATTTTTCCAACAAGACCCAAAGTTCAACAAAAACCAAAAGTAAACCAAACTAAGATTGAAAGCCAAATATTTAAAGGATTTAATCACATATTCTTCCAAGTTAAATCGTAACATTTATCTCCAAACAACATCAGTTTCTCTTAAAGTCTCATATTGAAAAGTAAGTAACCTATTCACATATCCTCCATGATAGGTTAATAATTTCCATAAATAACCCAAAATCAACTTAATCTTAATTCATAAAATCATGTAACTAAAAATAATTAGTCAAACTAAAGAGGGACTTCACGTAGTCTAGTGGTATGTGATAAATACCAGTCACACTTTGGGTGTGGGTTCGATTCCTGCAGTTTTGTCGGTCGTGATGGGTTGTCACACGGTCTGCATGTTGTCATTTTTCCAAACTATATAATTCTCAAATAATTCCCCATAAAGAGATAAAATCATCAAAAATAACCATAACATAATTTAACCTCAATTTTATCTCATGCCTTTCACTTTCCATCAAAACATATAGTAACCCATAATTACCTCAAAAGTAAGGATCATATAAACCCAAATTGTTCTTTATAAGTATGTCCACAAAAAAACAGATAACTATTCCTTGAATAAAATTTTCATATATCAAACATCAGGGTTACACATACTATAAAAAGTCTTCTAATGTAACCCCATCATCAAAAGAGACTTAATACTCTTAAGAATTTCACCATAACTCTTGAAGATCTTATATGTTGAATTCTTACTCATTCAAAATTCTTCATGATCAATTAACCATTCCTTTCCAACTTATTCTGAAATACTTCTTTCCTACAAACAAAATCATGAATCATATCCCAAGATTCCAAAATAGGAAAACAAAGGTTAAGAAATAATCCACACCTTTGATTGGTCATTGTCAGTTTCTTCATCCTCAATCGCAATGACATTAGGTATTGGTAAACGAATATTTGTACGATCTTGGTGATCCCATTCCTGAAACTTCTTTATAGGACATGTGTTTTCATAATGACCATGCACACCACAATTAAAACATTCTATTGATCCCTCAGAAAATAATTCTTTCCCTTTCCTAAATTCAATTGGATGCTTCCTTTTCCGATGGCAGGTTAAAGCTTTATGACCTTCATTTCCAAATCTATAGAATATTTTTATCCCTTTGAAACATTTTCCTAGGTGTTTCTTTCCACATCTTTGACACATAGGTTTTTGAACACACTTACCTTTATGATTATTACCTGTAGTTCCCTTGGAATTTGTTTCTTTTATATATGATGCCTTAAAGGAATCACCAAGGTTTAAGCAGTCAATCATGACTCCAGATAGTTGGTTGAGGATAAACACAAGAGTTCTCAGTGCAGCTCCCATATCATTCAGTTGCTTGCTAAGAAAACTGTCACAGTTTCCTTCATATACACTATTACTTTGGTGCCTGCTAGATCCAGTCGTTTACTATAACCAAAATGGTTAGTGTGAGTATATCAAAAAAACCATCATGTACTAATGAGGAAGATAAACACTAAGATATACTTACTCATTCACTTTATCTAAAACCAGGACTCTTTCTGAAATCCTAACCATTATGGTAATGTAACTTATGCTTAGACAATACCCTAACATATAAAGTTATCTAAACCGACCTCTGATACCAACTATAAGGCCCTGGACTTAAACATTACTTAATCACAAATTAAATGAATAATTCACATAGAGGATCATTTCAGGTTTAGACATTTAGAGAATTAGGTCATAACTATTAAATCGCAAAAGATTATATAGTAGACACTTCTACTATGTTTCCATAAAATAAAAAACACCTAAAAAGAAACATATCTACTTCCATATTTTAGATAGAGTGTCTTTTCCTGATCCCATCCTTGACCCTATTCATCTTTAAGTCCTGTGGAAAACATTTCAAAAACTTGAGACGAGCATAAAAAGCCCAGTAAAGGATACACAAAGAAGGAAAACTGTTAGTTTTTCAAAACAACAAGTAAACCATGAGTACATTACCAAAGTAATACATTTCACCTTTATGAAGTAGTAAAAACTCTTCACTGAATAAAAGACAAATACTTACCCATTTGTATCCAAAATATTACCATAAAACCCATATAAAGAACACAAAACATATAAAGGTATCTTGGGACCTAAACATACTTAAATAGAATAACCATACGGTCAACTTCTACACATACTTAATGGAACAGCCATACGGCCGACTTACATACCAAATGCGTTGGATGTTATAACGTAACCACTCGTCCTGGTATTCACGGCACCACCTGTCATATGGTTTATCATGTAACCACCCGTCAAATGTCCAAGTACCATTATAAAATCATAACACATAAAACAATTATAAAGGAAAGAAAAAATTTCCACATTTCAATCACAATATATAAATTAAATATATTGACATAACAAATCCATTATCAAAAACATTTTCAATACCAAAACAAATTATATGGTATTTATTTACTTTTAAAAATATAACGGCATATTGAGGAAGCCTGAGATCAAATAATACTCGCGGTGGCGGAAATGTCATTGTCACCGCGTACATTAAAAAGAAACATACATTGTGTCATTTAGTAAAACGCTTTATATTAAAAAGGTTCATTTCAAATAAATTTATAAGTCAAAGGGGTTTATACACCGTATAAACACAAACCTTGTATTAGAACAAAAATATTCCTTAATGAAAGGAGATCGAGATGAAGTCCCTTACAAAGACGGTATCCTTTGATTAAGGATAAATCAATTACATAATTATTTGTGACAAACGAATACACCAAATATAAGTGGATATTAAGTGTAAAACAATCAGATGTTATTCACACATATTCATATAATGACATATTCATGGAGTACAAGTTTATCCCAAAGAATCAAAATTGTGTTAAGAAGTTCCCTTGCAAAAATTTGACAGCCTAACGGCGTCACTTCAAAATTCAGAAAATGAGTTGATGAGAGATAAAAAGGGGTATCTCATCACTTGGACATAACATTTATAGAAATAAGGATATATAATAACATATCCCATCATAATAATATTAAAATACCTAAAAAGTAGTTCTTTAAAATGAGAAGGGTGAAAGGTTCCCTTACTGAATTGAGTAAATTCCGAAACGTACACCCCATGAAAGAAGGACTATAAAACATTGATGTAAATACCCATAAAGAAAGTATATTACACCAAGAGTAGAATAATGGGCAGTACATACACCACTCAAAGGAAAATGGTGAAAAATGTAGCATAAATCTCACATGAATAAAAGTGAGATGAAAAATCCCTTACGAAAACTTGCTAGCTTAACAAGGCCACTTAAAACATCCAAAAATGGATTTATGAGATATAATAGGGTCTCTCATAATATGAACAGAAAAATTACTGTATAATTAATTTAAAAGAACATCCCTAAACATAATAATGATGAGCTTATAAGAAATGACATAAAAGATAGTACTTAAAATGAACGATAGAGGTTGGATCCCTTACGAAAATTCAGCAGCCTAACGGCGCCACTCAAAACATCCAGAATGGATTTATGAGAGAAAATAGGGTCTCTCATCTTATGAAAATAAAAATTACAGTACGTGTAATATAAAATAATATCCCAGTCATATGAAAGATGAGCTTAAAAGGAATGACATAAAAGAGTGTACTTAAAAAGAAAGAGAGAGGTCAGATCCCTTACCTCAAGTCCGACTTGTCTTGTTCGTTTCATTATATTCCTGAATAATAAACATTGTTCAATTTATAATTTCTTAAGTACCTCCTTTAAAGATTATTATTCAGTTCCTATCACATATTATAAAGTTATAATAATTATTAAATAATGTTAGTTCATATCAAACATTTTTGCCGAAGATTAGTACATGAGTCAAAAATGAACTTGTTTGAAAATGATTGCCCATGTAGATATAATTAAATCATTTCCAGAATAGTGTTAATGATAAAAATATCATATATATCCAGTACATATTAATTTTATACTATTCTATATCTTTTGGAGATGAAAAATTAAAAGCACCGTTCATGGAGACTGTAGGTCGTACGTACACATGAACGCTACTTTCATTTTTTTGTCATATTAATGGAATTAAAAATAAATGAGATATAAATATATTATAATTACAGTATAATATATTTTTTATATAGGTCACATATGTTTATTAATTTCATTCTTTATACATTCCATGTATTGCATGAACGAGTCACATCACTTTTGGGGGCGGTAGCCCACACTTCCTCATATGAAATTATCGCATTTTCACAACATGAAAAGAATAAAGGTATGTTCTAAATATAAAATAAAGAAGAATATAGTAAACATAAATACCTTATATATCATATATAAAATACAGTGACATCATAATGGCCACCTTTAAAGGTGTTAAAAGAATATTTAACAACCATCGTTTCGTGAGGCAGTAATTCGCCATCCACAGAAACAGCATGTTCTTTAACAATTAGACGGATGTGTATGTAAGTGTAGCTTGAATCCTTCTTATAAAAACATACGAGTATTTTTAAGATACTGGTGTTGTTACAAAAAATAGGAATAAAAAAAGGTTAGGTGGTTGGAGAAGAAAAATAAAACAAAAGAACACTAGGGAAGACTTTACCATTAAATCGGGTAACTCTTTTTGATTTGAGCTCAAAGGCTTCCTTGGAAAGACTTCTGCCCAAATTGAGGCTTCTAGGAGTAACAGAGGGATTTGGAGAGACAAAATGGTCAGTTTTTGGCGAAGTCAAAGGCTTGAGAGGTGTGGGTATGGTGGTAGAGGTGGGGGCCTTTTATAAGAAGAGAGGAGGGGCCCTCTTGGAAAATCTTGAAAAGTAACATTATTATAAAAAAAAAATCGGATTTTAAAGGACCCAAAATTATATATTTTAAGGGTAAGGTGATAATAGTTCTAAGCCCACATATCCAATAGGTTTTTTACAAGTTTAGTTCTTAGACATTAGATTATCTTTTCATTTTATTTAAATAATTATATAATGAGGTAATCACTGCATCATCATGGTGTCATAAATAATTTAATTTATTTAACGTCTAAAAATTATAAAAAAATATCATGATGTAGGAAATATTTTTATCTTAATAATGAATATTTATAGTCAAAAATATGACTTGTATAACCCCATGTAAAAATTGTTTTAGTAAAACAACCCATGTTTGTGACATTTTAATTCTAACATTAAATAAAAAGTTATTAATGACATTTTCCAACAAAAGTGGCACCATGGTGTCCCCAAGTTGACCCATGGATTGTCTTTGTCGGTAATAACTCATACAATATGCGTAAAACGTGTGTCAAGGTCATTTCATATTATTAAAACATTATTTGTACCTTAAATTTCACTAATTACCTCTAATCACGATAAAAAACATAAAAGTTACTATTCACAAAAAAATTATTTTAATCCCATTTAACAACATTTTACTTCCGAAAGAAAACCATATATGTCGGATTTTTGAAATTCAAAACACAAAGGTGGTAAAATTTCATTTAATCAAAAAATCAGTTTTTTTAAGTACCACTTAGTGGTTTCACTATTCATCAAAAATTAAAGTTTATCAGAAAAAAACCAAAAATTCACCCTAAGATATATTTGATATTCTAAATTCAAAAATGATTTATATTTTACAAAATTCAAAACATATTAGTTACATTAATTAATTTAATAATAAATTCTTGATGTCAGAACAAATAGCGTGTTTTTGTGAAACAATAGATATCAAAAGATTGACACTAGTTTAAGTCCAATTTCAAAGTGAAATTAATTACAATGACCACTATTAAATTACATGGTAAAAATATATTCTAATTTCACTTTAAAACCAATTCAAATGATAATATAATTATATAAATAAATTATATTAAAAGGAGGTTTTGAATTAAAATACAACATTTTCACTATTCATTAAAAATGAACTTTATTGGAAAAATACCAAAAATTTACACAAAGTAAATTTTGATGTGCCATATTTAAAGAAGAATTTTATTTTGTCAAATACAACATATAAAATTGTCAAAAGTTTATTTAAAAAGGGTTCTCCATCAAAAGGCGGTTAATCGACCTTTTGAAAAATATTAGAAGATTTATGCCTAAAACTGGATTCATTTGCATTTTTAATCCTCTAACATTTATTGTAAAAAGAAAAAATATTTGAAAAACATATATAATCATTTTTTATTTAGTTCTGTTCATTTCTGTCATTACAACGGCTAGGTTTTAACTACCATTTAAAATAAAATTATTTTATTATTTGAGTGCAACGTAAGATTTCAAAGGATCTCGTTGTTGCGTATTGGGTAAGCCATCAAGCATAGTGTTCCCTTTAAAGTAATATTAATATTTTATTCACCAATATGGATAAATATAAAAATTTCATATTCTTTATTTACCTGGGGTGTTACATTCACTATTCTGAAAAGTTATAAATTTATCAAAAAAAATCAACCCAAGTTATTTTTTGTGACCCTCTATATAGGATGAAGTTTATTTTTTAGAATTTTTTATTAAAATTGTATATCATTTTATTGTAAATAGTTTTCCCATTAAAAGACAGAAAAATTGTTTTATGAAAATATGTTGTTTATATGTGTAATATTGTGTTTTTTCTTATTGTGTGCATATCAAACCTAATAGATATATAAAAAATATTTGGTTTAGTATATAAAATATATATTTCATTAAAGTTATTTACCAATTTAAATTAATTATTTTTTTAGGATAAAAAACATTTTGAATCATACAAATAATAATATTTCTATTTGATTCTTATTTTAATTTATTATTAATTATTAACCAATAAATTCGTAATATATTTATATAAACCATATATTTTACTTATTTAGTTACTAGTTTTCATAAATACTAGTTTATAAAACATTATATTAAATAATATTATTATAATAAAATATCATAGTTTGGAAAAACTTGTTATTGCGTGTAACATGAGCAATAAAAGAAAATTGATCTAACAAGTAAAACACTCTAACTTAGTGTTACATGAATTTAATTACATAAAATAAAGTTTTAATATTATATGTAATATAATATATCTCGATAATATATTACCATACAATCTAGGTGTTATGTGTTTTCATGTTATTTGATCAACGATCTTACTTTAGATTCCTCAGGTGTTATATGCAACCTAACTGGTGGAGATGGTACCTGAAATATAAGACTACCAACATCACAATCGAGTAGTTTATTTTGTAGACAAAATTTACTCTCCTAGTTTTATTTTCAGGGTAATGGATGCTAGAGTACCTATGAGGGAAGCTCTATGGTGTTTCATCAATGAAAAAGACTTGGGAACCCGATGCCTAACTGTGATAGGGACCCTCTATAGTGCCAATCGTGTGTTCATTTTAGGAATATTTAGATATTTTTTTGAAAATTTCTATCATATTCTTAGGGAAGAGGTCTCACAATAGCTCCACCTATAGAAGAACATTCATTAAAGTTGCATCTGGTGGAGAGTGGGAGTAGCACCAGCTGGACTGGATGAGGAGAAGATCGTGGCCATAGAATCTATACTCATGAACTCTAGAAGTTATAGTAAATTATTTTTTATCAAGGTAGTCTAGATATTATCTATGAACTTGTATTGAGTCACTATTCTTCATTACAACCATTACCTAAGGATTAGGCAATAGTACCATATACAGTATGGGCAGCTTTTCTAGTAGCCTCCACTATAATGTCTTCTTAATTTGATATATATGATTAAAAATTTTTCATATACTCATATATTGTGTTATGTATTAGGCTAGAATTACAGTATTATTGTGCTGTAATTACCCTAGATACATCATTAGGAGTATGTTTAGATGGAATACACCATTGTAAGGACTATCCTCATAAGGTTTGTAATTAACCATTCCGGTATGATAACTTATTTGTCAAGAATGAATTTTCATTGTCATTGTTAGGATGGATTGGTTGATTTTTTATCACAACACTGTAGAGTAGTATCATGGCATAGTATCACTAACATAACAGTATGGATGTAGTTATAAACACAAGGGTTTCTGGGATGTCTAGGCTTATAGGGTTGTACCAGAAATCCGAGGTCAAGGTGGAGTGACCACCCAAGTTTCAAATCACTTGATGGTGGAACATAGTTTCAATGATGGTGAAATCCATCTGGTAGTATATCATTCTATGGGACATAATTATCAATGATTATTCGATCATACCTTCCTAGGTAAAAGTCTATTTATGATTAATCATTTTCCTGGAGTTTCTCAAAATCCCAATCCTTAAGACAGGATGTCACATAGTGAGATCCAAGAGATCATGTAGAGGTCATAGGACTTATCGGTGGTTGGTTTTATACATCATATAACTTTCTATTTGGTTCATCTAGTGCTTTTTGAAAAGGTGGTGGATAAAAATTTATGATTATTCATGTATTAAAATTGTCGACACTACTTAATGACAAGAACCGAGATCCATTTACACGAATTGATTATATATTTGGCCAAATCTAATGTACATGGGTGTTTTTATAATTTGACTAAGATTATTTTATCATTGTGTGTGAGTTAGGACATTATACATACCTCATACATCACTATGTAGAAGTTATTGTATTTATGATTTCCTTTCTATTTAATTGGGTACAAAAAACAATCACATCTTTTATATAGCAATGATGAATAGGGTGTTCCAATATATTCTAGATTACATCTTCATATTATTTGTGGATGAAAAAATTATGTAATAACACACTAATAGTCACCATGAAAAGAACCTTGATATCATTCTATGTAAACTAATATAGAGCCATATTTATTCCAAGATAACTAAGAGAGAATTTTGGATCGAGAGATGAAATAACCTAAACATTTACATATGAAAATTCATCTAGATGTGATTAAATTTATTATTATAAAAAATGGTTATATAAGACATACTCTATTATTAGGTTTTTAGTTTTTTGATTTTAAAATTCCATGAATAATTTATAACATTTCAAATATAGTCATTGAATAATGGTCAAATGATTAATATAAATATAGGGCTTTACCAAATCCAATTTATTCAGACAATGGAATTGATGGCCACATCCTGTAGAATTCATCCATAAAATCCCATTTTTTGAATCTCAGAAAGGTGGTAGCTTCACTGGGATTAACTATTGACCAAGCATAGGCCTAGATTTAGCATTTTAATATTGAATGGAAGTGTCAACAAGAGAAGTGAAAGTTGATAGAGATTACCACCCATGTAATGTTATTCAAGCCACCCCAAGAGATTGTCTCTATCGCACACCATTCCCTTAGGTCTTATAAAGGTGTTTTAATGGGTTGTGTAACAATAACCAAGAACAATGATTATGTGAATTATGTTATTATACAATAATCAATATACATTATTTTTAATATTTTTACATTGTAAATGTTTTTAATGCACAAATAGTATTTTTATTTAATATTTAATTAAGAAATATATTGTGATGATTTAAAATATTTTTTAATTAAGTAATATTTTAATAAAATATTCCCTATAAATTAGTTTTTATATAATAGAAATGACCATATATTTTTTTCGAAATACAAAAGAAATTCGTATTAAGGATTGATAACTATTTTTGTCAAAAGGCATGAATTTTAAATAAGTGTCGATTTTTACAATAAAAGTAAAAATATACTTATTTTACAAATTATTTGGTCAAAATGAATATTATTTTTGGATATAGGACTTCAAAATATTGTCATAATAAATTTTACATAATTTTATGAGACAGTTGAAATTTTTTAAAAAAAATTAAATACAGTTTCATATATAATGTGATTTATGACATCATAATGACCCAATAGTGATGTAATGATATTATATAAAAAGAATTTTTGGTCAATATATGTTTTATATTTAAAATTATTTAATTTAAAAAATTTATTTATTAATTTTATGGTGTCATAGTGGACCCTCAATGACTAGTAAAATAATTAAATTTTTTTAAATTATTTCCTTGAGAGTGTGACTCACCTCTAAATAAGCAAGCCTAATATGTTAATAAGTTTGGCCATTTGACATATTAAATAATTTTTTCCACTCCCCTTTCTAAAAAATCATTGTAAAGAACCATGGAATGTTTTGTGGTTTTTATGAGTTTAATGTGTCGTGTCCAAAACCTAAAGAATACAGAATTCCATCTCATTTCCTATATAAACCCACAAAATCTCCCATTACTCTTCCCTAAAAACATTTGAATCTTGAAAAAACTATAACTTATTCTCTCTATAATCCCCCCATGGTTATCCAATCTCTTTATAATCCTCTCTCAAGCTTCTCTCAATCCATTGGGATCACACTTCCAAGTAAGGGATTTCATCATTTATCAGTTTAGTTCTAGTATCATTATATTATTATCCCCTAGTATTGTCAATAATAATTTTTGGAGTATGATTATTCACATACTTCATACTTCCCTCCTTATTTTTGTATTATGATATAACTCTTTCTCTCTCATTAATTCCTCCCATGTACACACGTTACCATGGCAAAATTCTATAAGGAATTTCTCTCACATCATTTATATTCAAACAATTATTTTATATTATTGATCTAAATTCTGTTACATATGATGGGATATTATTTTCCATGACCCCCTTACTATCCATTTCATGTATAAATTATTAGTTTCCCCATTCTTTAACATCAACCCATTTTATGATTTCCATTTGATGTCGTTATGTTTTCGAAGTTAGACCAAAATTTCCATTCCAAAATCATCGTGTATGTGAATACCATACAGATTTATCTATCAAGGCTATTAAAAATTATGCACATATAATGATTTTTTGGGGATTGAAATTTATTTATTCCACATATCATATTCATGGAATAAATTATTCTGTTTAATGGTTCCACGTTGTATGATCTATGTGGAACACTTATGCATAAAATGAAATGATTAAGAAGGGTCAACCTTGATAGTGATCCAATGCATTGGTTAAAGAGTTCCATCATGATACACCATGTGAAATTCGGGTTTACTCATTATAAATCAAGTGTAATGAGGATTTCTCCATGAGAATTCAAATGAAATGATGATTTACTTAGGCTCTGTGTGAAATGAGCCTTGGCTCATGCTAATATCATGTAAAATGTTGTTTCCACATATCAATGTTATGATAATAATAATATTTCATGACTTTATGTTCAAATTTCTCTTCTAATCCTTTGAAATGTCTTTATTCATAAAATATACTATAATTTTCATATTATTCCATGTTTACTCAGTTACATTGCATTATAGATCACCATTTTCATATCCACGTCCTCTGGTTATCCAATTAAATGTTAAGTATTAATGAATGGTGTAGTCATGTAAAAGAATTTTTCCCAAATTATGTTGTGTTTTATGTTCCAATTATATATGTAATGTTCCTAATTTTCCATGACACCAGACCTCGTGATCCTCAGAGTTGTATTAAGTACATGTTTATGTAATAAATCTAGTTTAATTTTATAATAAAGAGCAGGGCTATTACTCCTAGTATTAGAGGTAGGTATAGTTATTTTTGGGATTCAAATTACAAACTCCTAGTGAAATCATTAGGGATAAGACTATTTATAATAAAAACATCCCTATATTATTGTGAGTATTGATTATGTGGTTTATTAAGAAAATGAATCTATATCGGGATTCAAGCAGGTTGAGGAGGATCTAGCATAGCTATATCTAGGGGTAAAACCTGAATACCCTAATTTGAGCTAGAATCAAATGAGAAAAAGTGCATGAAAATGGGTCTTGCAGCACTCATGGTTATGACACACCCACAGGATATGCAATGAAAAATTCATAAACATTTTATGAACAATTACTAAGGGAATTGAAAAAAAACCCCTAAGAATATATGGTGGGAAGTAAATCATTTATAACATTGATATGTTATGGAAATAAATTTTATTTATATGTTATCACTTTTTTCCGGTGTATTCCCATTTATGTGTTATCCCTGACTTTTCTTTATTCTAGCCAATGGTCAGTAATAGGATGACTCAGGCTAACTACTAATGTGAAGATCATTGTGATGACAATTCTAATGAGATTCCCAATCTGATGGGAGTCGGAATCACAAAAGTTATCATGATACTATCTTAGTTAACACTTGTTTTGAATAAAAAATTTGTTAAGAGGAATTTTTAATCCCACTAAGAAAATCTACCCCCAATCGAGAGATTAATGAGACAAAGGCCTCAATCTATTAATGGATCATCTAATTCCTCAATCACTGAAAGAAGGATCAACTCCATTGATAAGATCTTTAACATCCTTCAATGTTTTGAATCAGAGAATGTTCTTCTGGTAGCGCATCATATGGAGGGTGAATTTGATCAATGGAGGACATTGGTAAAAAAAAAAAAAATCATGAGGAGGATATTGAGGCGTTGGATTAGTTGGACTACTAGAAAATATTTGTCAATAAATATTTTCCTCGAACCCTCTGATGAAATATGGAAATGAACTTCCTTGACCTCCTGAAAAATATATGATGAATCCATCTAAGCGTACATGGAAAAATGTCAATTCTTTCATGATATGCTTTCGGCTTTGTCGTTACACCGAATACAAGGTTGACCACTTTTTTTATGGGATAAAACCTAGCCCAAAGAAATCCCTATAGATCATTTACATCAAGAGATATAAAGAAATTATCAGATGAGCCTTCAATGTCCTAATGGAAATCAGTGATTCTCAAGTGTATCATCGGGATAAGATGCAGAATGTGGAAATTAATTTTGGTGGTCTGACAGATAAATCCAACGTTTCGATAAAATTACAACACCACACATGCCAAAGATGGGGAAGGAATCAAACTAGAAATTGTTGAATGGGATGAGAAAATTCTTTTGATGTGGAAGAGAATGGCACCTTGATATTATCTGTAGACACTAAAAAACCCACTACTGTAATAGAGGATAAGAACACCCTGTTCGACCCTCAACGCATTGTTCATTACTTCAACTAAAAATTAAAATGGCACTTTACAAACTAGTTACCTATGCCAAGGATTTTTTGAGGCAACGAACAACCCCCAAGGCAGCAATGATGATCCTTTACCATCACTACAATCGAAAAGAATCTTGAAAATGGAGTGGTGACCTATACTCCAGTTATTCATTAAATAATAGAGAACATACTTTTTTATACTGAATCGACGCATTCTTTTATATCCTTTATATTTAGTAAAATATTTCTAGCACAACCACACATCATGGAAGTAATGATGTTGGTGAGAACAAAAAATGGACCAATCATTTAATCATAAGAATATAACTCCTCCACAGTCACAATTTGTTGATTGAACTACCTGGAGAACCTCGTCACACTATCTCTAGTAGATTTTAGTTCAATTCATGACATGGATTGGATTTCTATATATAAGGCCAAAATAAATTATCGTGAGAGAAAAATCACTATCCATTTGGAGAATCAACCCCTGATTTTGTAGATGTTCAAGGAGGAATGGGAATATTCTATAGCACCATCATCTCAATCAGGTATAATACTTCCCTAGGAGAACATCTATCTTCCCTATATGATTGATTCTATGGATGAAACTAGCCTTGATGTCATTATTATTGTGAGGAAATTCGCTGAAGTGTATGTCGAGGAATTTCTGGGACTTCAACCTAAAATAGATGTTGTATTCTCAATTGATCATATATCTGGGGAGTTTCCTACATCCTAGACACTATGTAGAATGTATGTAGTGTATATTTATGAGCTAATCAAACAACTAATAAATAATATAGAAAAATTATTTATGTGCCCAATTGCTTCACCATGGGGTGTACAAGTCCTCCTCATCATGAAAAAGGAAGGGTCAATGCTCCTTTTCATTGATTATCATTTGCTCAAAAAAATCCTGATGAAGAAAAAGTATCCACATACATAAATTGATGACTTTTTTGATCATCTTTGTGGACAAAAATACTTACTCAAGGAGGATTTGTGGTCAGGATATTACCGAGTATGTTTGAAGAAGGAGGATATCTTCATGAATGCTTTTTGTAGAAAGTATATGCACTACAAAGTCATAGTAATGCCATTCAGACACACTAATGCTCTAGAAATCATCATGGACATGATGAATAGGGACATTAGATATTACCTTGGTAAATTTTTGGTAGTCATTAAAGATGATATACTAATATACTGAAAAACTAAGGTGGAGTATGATGATCTTATAATCATTGTACTATAGACATTGTGAAATGAGACACTCAATGAAAAGTAAATCAAATGTGAGTTCTGGTTGATGGAAGTCTCATTATTGGTTCATATCATAAGAAGAAATGATATATCAATGGATCCCTCCTAGAAAACTACAATAATGGGATGGAAAGGGAAAACATCGGTGATGGATATCCATAGCTTCCTGGGGTAAGGAAAATATCATCATTGATTTCTGATAAATTTTTGATGATTTTAAAACCCTCTTACCAAGATAACATAGATGGGATTCATGTTTTCGTGGAGTAACAAATACAACGATAGATTAAAGGAGTTGAAAATAGGCTTATCACTACGCCCATGCTAACACTACCTACAAGTGGAGAACGTTTTGTGGTATTTAATGATTCTTCGAAGAAGGTCCTGGGCTATGTGTTGATTAAAAATGACAATATCATTGCGTATGTTTCAAGGAAATTGAATGTTCATGAGAATAATAATAAAACCCATGATTTGGAGTTTTCTGTAGTACCCTTCGCTTTGAAAATTTTGATACATTCCCTATTTGGGATGAAGAGTGAAATATACACGAATAACAAAATGCTCAATTATATATTCACATAGAACGAGTTAAACATGTTCTAAAGAATATGGTTGGAGAAGATCAATGACTATGAAGGCTCAATCCATTACCACATTGGGAAATTGAACAAGGTGGCAGATACTCTATGTAGAAAGGACCTAGTGATTTTACCATTGATGATAATTGAAGATGATCCAATATTCATAGAATTGATTAAGATGGAAGTGAAAATCATAAATATGGGAACATCATCAATACTTTTACAAATGATTTCTTAAAAATCTCTTTTGAAATGGATAAATGATGCACAAAAGGAGGATGTAAGAATTTGGATGAATGTGAAAACTATAATAAAAGGAAAATCCACAGAGATCAATGTTAATGAAGAAGGAATTGTGAGATTTGGTTCATGAAAAAGAGATCCATCAAATCTAGAGATAAAGAAAGAACATTTGGATGATGCACATAGAGTGAATTTCTCCATTGACCCAGGAAAAACATTGATTCATCTAGATATACAAGAGATTTATTGGTGAGATATGTTTAAGAAGGAGATAATTGAGTATATATCGGAGAGCTTGGTATATCAGTAGATGATGGCTGAGAAGCAGATGTTTAAGGGAATGATTCAACCATTACCAATTCCAAAATGGAAATAGGAGAATATCACCATTGAAATTTTTACCCGACATCCAAAGGCATCAAAAGGAAATAATTGTATCTTGGTTGTTGTGGATTGACATAAAATACATAAAAAATAACTATAATTAAATTGGATTTTTCATTAGGTCAACTAGAATAGATATATATTAGAGGAGCGGTAATGTTTTATAGAGTACCAATATCTATTTTATATGATCGATATATAAGATTAACTGCTATGTTCTGGAAGAGTCTTCAACATGCTCTGAATATTAAGTTGATCAAAATTAAGGATTAACATCCTAAAAAAGAAGGCCAAAATGAGCAGAAAATAAAATCACTTGTGGAAATGTTGAGAGAATGCTCACTGGACTTGAAAGGAGGGTGAGATCAACATCTTCCACTCGTTTAGTTCTCTTACGAAAACATTTTCCACTCGAGCATGCAAATGGCTCCATATGAAGCACTTCATTAGAAGAGGTGTAAAACACCGGCATGTTGGGATGAAGTAATAGAGGGTAGACACCTTGGTCTAGAAATGGTCATTGATATTGTGTAGAACGTTAAGACCATCTATAAGAACATTAAACTTTCCCAATGTGAAAAAATGAGGTATGATGATAATCATCCAAGAGACCTAGAGTTTGATGTTGTAGACATGGTATTCCTCCAAATATTGAAATGCAAGATAGTTATGATATTTTAAAATAAGGGAAAGCTCAGTCCAATGTACATATTCTCTCTTTAGATGCATGATTGAATTTTAGCAATGACATATCTACAGGAACTCCCATCAAACCTATCTCAAGTACATTATGTATTCCACGTATCAGTCTTGATGAATTTCATACATGACCCATCACATGTACTCAACACAGAGGTGGTCCCATAAGAGAATTAACTCACATAAGGAGAGATATCGATGAAGATCATATATCAATTAGAAAAATTTCTACAAAATAAGACAATTCCTTCCATCAAGGTGTTGTATAGAAACAACAAGTTTGAAAAAGAAATGCGGGGATTAGACGATGTTATGATTCAGAGTTACGATCATATTTTTTAGTGTAAGAAAAGGAAATTTATATTGTGAAATTTCATAAGGGGGGAGTATTGTAATGACATAAACCTTTACTAATGAAAATAACACTTCATCTGATTAAATGTATTATTATGTAAAATGGTAATATGAAACATTTCACTTCATTGGCTTAAATTCATTTGATTTCAAATTAACACTATAAATTTTTATCATTGCTAATATAGCCTTTGAACAGTTATCACATAATGTGTATAAATATAGGGCATTAATTTATCCTATTTACTTAAAAAAAGGAGTTTATTGCCTCATCCAAAAGAATTAATCTATATGAAGCCCAGTTGTTATAGCTCGGTAAAGAGGTAGAGTCACTGTGCTTCACCCTTTACCAATAACAGGACGAGATTCAACATGTTAACCTCAAACAGAACCACCTATGTATGTAGTGGATGTTTATAGTGATTAACACCTATGAAACATTATTTAAGACACCCACAGAGTCTATCACCATCGTACACCTTACCCTTAGATCTTATGCGGGTGTTATAAGGGGTAATGTTTCAAGAATCAAGCATTATGATTAGTTCCATTATGTTTTTATATAATAATGAATATACATTCATTTTATTATTGAAGTTTTGTATGTGATTTCAAATGCACAAATAGAATTTGTAGTTAATATTAATTAAGAAATCTATTTTGATGAAATAATGGAATTTTTATTTATGTAATATATCATTAATATATTATGACAATATAAATTTTTATTAAATATAAATGATTGTGGAATTTGTTATGAATTGAATTGATCTTTTTTTCAGTATAAAAATTGATTTCATCAAAATACATGGATTTTTATACATGTCGGTTTATATTTTAAAAATAAAAATTCACATATTTATAAAATTATTTAGATAAAATGATTGAATTTTATGTATTTGGGATGTTGAATTTAACTCAACAGTGTTCTTTTCAAAACTTTTTGAGACAGTCGAATTATTAATTTGAAAATAAATATTGTTTAATATAGAAGTTGGTTTATAACATCATAATGACTATATATTGATGTAATAAAAACGATAAAAGGTTTGTTCTGACAATATATTTATTATATTTAAAACAATTTGATTTTAGATTTTTTGGATTTATTTTTAGTGCCTTATTGGACCCAACAAGACCATTAAAATATTTTTACTTTTATAAATGATTTCATTGAGAGTGTGACTAACCTAAAAATAAGAATTCCAACAAATTTTATATTTTATTCAATTGGACATATAAAATGATGTCTTACAATCCACTTTGAACATAACCATGAGTGAAAACCATGGGATAGATTGTGGTTTTGAGCAGTTTAATGTGTTGTTTCAAAAACATTAATACAAAATATTTACCTCTCGATTCCAATATAAAACCACACAATCGTCCATTAAAATTTACTAAAAACCATTGGATATCAACCAACCACTCCATTACTCTCTTTAGAGTCCTCAAAGGTCTCACCAAACTCCCTAGAAGCCTCTCTCAAGACTCTCCTAGGCCTATAGGATCACACATTTATGTAACAGATATCTTCCATTCTCATTTTTGTCCATGTTTCATTATATTATTAACCCATTATATTTTCAATTATATTTTTTGGGGTATTATTTTGAAACCCCCCCCCTACTACCCTATTTATGTTTTAATAATGAGATACCTATTTCTCTCTAATTAATTCCTCCCATGTACACTTGTTTCCATTCCAAAATTCCATAGGGAATTTCCCTCTCCTCATTTACATTCAAGAAATTATTTTTTATTATTCACAAAATTCCATTAAATATGTTTGGATATTAGGTAACATGAACCCTTACTTTCGATTTCATGTATATATTACTAGATACCCCTTTCTATTTCATCAACACATTTTACGATTCATATTTTACATTGTTATACTGTCGATATTGCACCAAAGTTTTGATACGAAAATAATCATGTGAATGAATACCATACCAATTTCTCTATGAAGGGTATTCACAATTAGGCACATGTACTTGTTGATTTAGGTTATACATTTCTGTATTTCACATCACTTATCCTTGGAATAAAAAATGATTCTTAATGAAAACATGTAGTGTTATCTATGTCGCACACATATGCATGAAATGAAATGATTATGAAAGGTGGTCCCTGTTACCACTACAATGCATGGTGTAAAGAATATGTCATTATATTCCATGTGAAATGAGGGTATAGTCATGATATTTAATGTACAATGAGAGTTTACTCGTACTTATTCATGTTCTGTGAGGGTTTACTCATGATCCATGTGCAATGAGACCTGTCTCTTACTATTATCAGGTTAAATATTATGCCACATTCTCATGTAATTATAATCCTTTCATTACTTGCCTTTATGCTCATGTTTATCATGTGATCCTTTGATATTCCTACTTCTTAACTTATACTATATTATTCATGTTATTCCTTGTTATCTTCTTTATTGGGATTCATTGATCTCTTTTTTCATATGCATGACCTCAGGTTATCCCATGCAATGCTATATACGAGGTAATGTTGAGTTTTATGATAAATGTTCTTATGTAATGTAACTAATTTCCCAATACATTAGACCTATTGATCAACATTGTTTTTTTGAGGTCAAGTATATGAAATAAACCATGGTTAAGTGTGTAATAAAGAGAAGGGATGTTATAATAGAGATAACTTCATGGGTCATATTATCTCAAAATCTGGACGTCATGTTGACACATAGAATTTTATTGTTTTTGTTTTCATAGAGAAAACCTTTATCTTGTTTTATATAATGAATGTATTGGTGATGGCTGGAACTTAAATGCATTTCATATAGAACATTTAATGCCTTTCTTTTTTCCTTAATTTTCATACAATGAATTGTTTAATGTTCATGTGGGATGATGCGTATAAGAAATCCTTTTTGGAAAAAAATTATATGATTATATCTCCACTTATATTAATTCATCCATATATTTGCTGAGGAAATTACTTTTCTAGTGAAACATAAAGTATTAGAATAGGATCAATGCTCATATAGTAGGACAATTTCATTTTATACGGATTATAGTTGTAGACGACTCATGAGAGAAATTATCTGATTGACGACCTCGAAATAGAAGTAGTTTCGAGGACTTATTAAATGGGATATTATAATTATTGGGTGATCGCATTTTGTGGAATAGAAAATAAAAGATACTAAAATATATCATTATATAGTATGAATTTATCCCTATAAAATTATTAAGGGATCAATATATAAAATATTTCAATTTTTATCTTTTCTATACACCTATATAGAGAAATGTAGTTGATGAAGCATTGAATAGTAAAAATCATGAAAAACTGATAAGGGAATACATTGAAGAATAGAAATTGATGGCCCTCATTTTTGAGCTACATATGGAGTTTCTTGAATTACTAGATTTCTCTTATCATTCATTATTGTTATTAAAATTTTCCCTCATTAAAAGGAGGATATAATGACATTTTCAAATGTCAAGGGCTAGGATACCCAATAAACTATTTCATGATAGGAACCTCCTCTGAACAATTCTATGAACAGAGATGATATCATGTGTATTCATGGATGATTTAGCGGCCCTACAAATATGATATAAGAGTTCTATCAACAGTATCAGGCTTCTTCATTGATAGTTCATTAATAAATTTCTAAACCGTATTGTGTCACATGATGAAAATATTAATGTTTTAGGATGAATTAATAGATTTTAGGGATTATCTAAAAGTTTCTCCCATCAAAATATTAATGTGGATAATCAGATGCCTCTTGATTTTTAGAGCCACTTTCAGTCCTATAATGGAAACAAGAATATATCTCCATTGTTTTTTAGTCGGCATACATATCACACCTAGAGATGGCGATGTTGAATGTGTAATTTTTATTAAATAACAATGGTATCCCAAATTGATCACATCTATGGGTATTTATTATTTGATGAGATGGAATAAATGAATGATCATGAGATCATATAAATTCATGATGTTTCTCCTGGTATCATTTCTGATAGAGAACTTCATTTTAGGTTATGTATCTGTCGTGGTTCCTTGATGTATCTAGGTGCAGATCTGCTTCTGACCCAAAATTTCACCCTCAGATATATAGAAACATAGAATCAATTATACGGGTACTACATGACATGATTCTAAAATGAGTCATATATTTAGGTTGTTTATGGGATAATTATATCCCTCTCATTGATTTCTCTTACAATAATTTCTTTGAGGCGATGATTTAGATGGCTCCTTTTGAGGTGTTATGAATTTGGATATTCCATTCACCAATTTTATTTAAATATATTGGAGATAAAGCACTACTAGGACCTTATATTATTCAGGATAATTCTTATAGGGTTTAGTAAAATAGTAAGCATAAGAATGATTCACAGTCTTGACATAAATTCTATATTTATCATCACCAATGACATTTATATTCCATATTAAGGGATAATTTTATCCTATGGGTATCTCACAACTTATTCCATTGAAGGATATAGTTTACATGGAATCTATTGTCCATTTAGGTAGGGTTATTATTGATTTTAGAGAGTATCCAGATGATAGAGTGTCTATTGATTATACCTTAGAGGTATAGTTCCATGAATCAAACCATCTATGTTTCATAGTCTCACCATTATCATACTGACCTGTATCAAAATTTTGATCCCATGAAATTCAAGTTAGATGTTAATAATTCATTTGAGGAGAATCATATATGCAGCGTTGACTGAAGCATTAAGACCCTTCAAAGACAATATATCCCTGAGTAATGGTGTTATGAAACTATGAACATGAACAAGATAAAATAGTGGAGTTGGAGGATAATGTATGTGTGTAGTTTTTATACATTTCCTAAGATAGTCATTTTCCACCATAGGAAGGTGAACTCTGGGAAATGTTTCTTATTGCGGGATGACTGTAATAACACAATTTTTCAGAATGGTACAAATCTATTTATTTTTATTCCTATTTTTATTTTATGGACCTAATACTGTTTTCTAATGACTTTTTGATGGTCTTGAAATTAGCTAGGGATTATTCGAATCCAATTCTACCAATTTATGGGAGAAAACTTCTTGTCCGATGGTTATTATATACTATTTTGGGAAGGCCACATGGTTAGATTTAACTATGTGAGGTAATACAATGATCAGAATGATGGATTTGGGATTTCCAAAAACATTAAATGTTGGGGTATGACCATGCAGAAACTACAGAAAAAATTAGAGGATTTTTTTCTAGGATTCTGAATAGTATCATTAATCATGGGGCCAAACTATGTGGGTGACACATTTCAACAGCTAATTGGGGACTCTTAGTGAACATTTTGGAAGATAGTGTGGCAAAATCATGTGAAGGGAATATATGGTTGTATTTATGGGGGTTCTGTTAATGGCCTCATTGTTCA
This sequence comes from Viscum album, assembly GCA_963277665.1. Taxonomy (NCBI): domain Eukaryota; kingdom Viridiplantae; phylum Streptophyta; class Magnoliopsida; order Santalales; family Viscaceae; genus Viscum; species Viscum album. The sequence continues at coordinate 662,370,460 of OY728151.1, read as the reverse complement.
GTACCTTATTATTATTTCTTTTTTATTGGATATAGACCTCCATTTTCCTATATTTTGAATCCTATATCTAAATATTTTTTATTATAAGATTAATTTTATTTATAGAGTTTGATACCATTTCTATTAGACTCCTTGGTTCCACACCAAATTTATCTCAATTCAATTTTAATCATCAGCAATTTTAATTCTTATAGAAGAACGTATTATTATGTAGGATAATATTCGCCAATTTCATGGAATTAATCAATATTTTAGATATCATCAAATCATTGTAACATTTTATGTTGATACCGGGTGAGGAGATTCATTTATGTATGAAGTACGCGGTCTATAACTAATTTCCCATGTTTCATGATTTTATAAATTTTCTAGTGGTAATGTTGATTTAATTAGGTATCAATTTTTTTAATAATATTGATTACCTATAGATTTTTTAAAAAATTTCTAAGACCCATTCCATATATACAATAATTTTTTTTGTCACATACATAGCTCAGATTACACCATGAATTGTTGCATCATAATTTTGTTTATTGTTATTTGGTCATATCTATGCCACCATTAAGTTGTAGTTGATCATGACCTTGAGAATGATAATAATTTATTAGTTAATTTTTTTTTTGAAATATTAACGGTTACCCTAATATGTGTTTGTGTCACTTGAACAACATAGGGTATGATCTTCTATTTGACTAATAAATTTATATGAAAAATTGGAATGTATATAGTATGTATCTCAATTTATCATTGAAAATTGAATATTAATTGAATTTCTTGATTTCATGTCCATATAACATCTATCCTTATATAATGGACAATTTCGTAGTGATCCAAATAATCTAATAAAATGAATATGACTTCAATGACTTAATATAATTGTTTTGTGACCCATTGGCCATGTAAAAATAATGAAATGGAGTTCTTGAACCTAATGAACATAATAAAAGGTATTATTAATTACATGTCCATTATTTTTAAATGAATAATATGTAAGGTACCTCATACAATATATATGAGTTGTAGTACACAATTTATCTTTTGGATTCCCTAGGGAATCCCTTGAGCACTTGTGGATACCATCTTGATTCAAGGATGTTGGTTTCTTTGACTGAGACAGACCATGGTACCGAATCCTTATCTATCTGTGGATTACCTGTATGATACTATAGGATCCATACCATCATATTACATGATACCATGTATGCACTCCTTAGATCCAGTATGATTTCTAAGGACATGTGGTTCCTTTGTCACAAACATGGGCCAAGACATTCCTTATCCCATTTTACCGTGTAAGTAATCAATGGACTTAGTTACATCATCACTATTTTAAAATGGCATGGAAAATTCTCCATGGATTACACTCTTACCCCTAAGGAAATTTTTTTTACTACTTAGTTATAAACCATTGATGTCTAGGTGGAATTGGTTATTACCTTATATCACATTCATAATTTATATAAAATATGCGGCCTTGATACATCATATATCCTTTACTATAACTTTAACAAGTTGATGTATGTGTTGGATATGACCCATGATACATAAATACATAAACTATAATGTTAATTAATTAATAAACTGGTTACATGATCATACACCATCTGAGGGCTAGAGGAGGTATTTAGTTGTTTCAATTACTATACTTCTTTACATAAATATATGCATGATTTCACACTCTTTTAGTTAATAATACATGGAAATGATGTTATAGGAAATATTTGTGGTTTCATGATGATATTTATCTCAGACCCTATCCTTGACCCATTGGAACATGGTCATATCATATGTAAGAAGCTATTGAAAAAGGGAAGTGTGTCTCATCAGACACATGATTCCTTGCTTTTTTAGGATGGGGATAGACGAAAAGGACCGAGTTAGATCTCATGATGAAGGGAATAGTTTCTGAATTATTTTTACAATTTTGTATATAATTTTATTCATTATTCCTTGTATCCATGTTTTTAATACTAATAGTTAAATGACATACACCAGTATCTATTTTTTGTATGTTTTTATTTATTTAGTATTTTATTAATTCATTATATTTCTCTTTTGACCTAAATTTACATATATATCATACATTGTTTACCTATGTTTCTCATTGATCTAGTATAAGTCACACTATAAAATAGGGCATAGTCACCCCATTGACAGATCCTTGGTCTACATTATTAGTGGGCACCCTCTAGCATTCAAGGTTATGCGCTTTACGCAATGTGGCGAATTGGGATTGGGGGAATTCTATTTCGAATCTAGGATCGAGATAAAAAGTTGTATTTTGTAATCATGTAATATGATATTATGTTATCCTAATACTATTACTAATTAATGATAAATGAATATAACTACCATACTCTTGATCTATAATTATCTACTAGGATAAACTCATTAATGATTTTATGGAATTATCTATACAAGATAAAGTAGGACATATTTATGGATCAAAACATACAGAATTATATATTCACTAAAAAGGAACTCAATATATGATAATGAATGTGGTATCATTTAGTCAAGGATTTTTATTATTCAATTCATTACCATTATTAAAAATTTAACAAAGCGTAGATGATCTGAGAAGAAGTGATCCTATAACCCTATACATGATGAGGATTTAAATGGATCTAGTATACATAGTCCGGAAAATGATGGACATTGGATTAATAATATGAAATTCATCTGACCATTCATAGATAACATTTCAACAATATATTTTTTAATGTATCATCAAGGCCAAAAATGTTAATGTGGTTATATTGAAAAATTAATGGAATATTTTGGTTTTAACATTGATAATGTTAGGGAAACATTATTTGGAACATATATATGTTCCCCATAGAAAACATAGTTTAATGGGAGACATATTGATGATGTATATAGCTCATCCATTTAAATATATCTGATAAGTAGTAATATATATATATATCAGAATAAAATATTTTAATTTGATAAATTGAAGAGGGATATTGAGGAATTAGAATCATGATCCTCATTATTCTAATATGTGATTTAAAAATGAAAAAAGCGTAACTATTTTATTGAAACATTTCCAATACCTATAGGGATATTGTAAAACATAATCATGAATTATGTCATAGGACTACCCAAAACATCATATGATAATATTTTCCACTAGGTGGTAGTGAATAGCTTAATAATTATGGGAGTTACCTAGCAATAATACATGGTTTCTATCAAGAATAACAATCAGTGATATATATATATATATATATATATATATGTTTTTGTGTGTGTTTGTGTGTGAAGTGGTAATATTGGAATGAGTGCCAAACTCATTTTATTAGACAGAAAACTATGTTTTGTCTCAGTGTTGTGGAAATTCCAGCTGTAAGAGATAGATATAAAGTTGTATTTTAGTAATTATTTTGATGGACATTTTTATAGAAACTATCATTCTATGGAGTTTATTATGATATCATGTTCAATGAATTATAAATGATATTGGGATAAATAACTTCACTAAGTAAAGTTCTCATATAAATGATGTTTCAATTGAATCATTCAAATTTCACATTCAGAGGAATTATAGGGGAAGATGTTAAGGACTCTAACATTAATGAATAATGTTTGATAGTGGATGATTATGGGACATAAGCATATCGAATTTATAACTATCATGGTTCAATCCATTCATTTTTATCTGATATTTTTACAATGTAAATGAAAAATATATACAAACATTCATCAATGTGTCTTCCATTTTGAGGTGATAGACAATTAATTTCTTTATATATCCTTATGAAATAAACTAATTAAGTCTGAGCTGAAGTGAAATAACAGTTCTAGATAAATTTTTCCATTTGAAATATGTAGTCACGTCAGTGATATGGAATATCAACTAAAAATCACAAGAAACCATTCTCAAGTACATGAAATGTTCCATGTATCCCTATTAGATATGTATATACTGGGATAATCACATGTAAAAAAACATGATGTGGAACCCCTGAGGAATGATCTTTTCTACGAGGAATACTTGATGAAAATCTTAAATTATGGATATTTTTTTGTGAAATAAATATTCTCTCAATTTCAATGTGTGTTTGTAGAGTCCAAATATTGAGGATGAATCAATAGAACAAAAGGAGTGAATTTAAGAGAAATTCACAAATCTAATTTAGAGCATAAAATAATTTTCCATGGGAAACAAATTTAGTGGTTCAAGGAATTAATTACCAATTAATGTAAATATAAATTTCGTTTTGGATATGTAAATAACATATAGTTATATATAACTGGTGAACTACATTGATTTTTTTGGAAATTATAAAATACATTCATTTTGAATTAAAAGTGTATTAAACATATTTACAATTGATAATATAATAATTTAATATTGATAATTATGATTTGAATGTTATTTTTTATGATAAAGTCAATATGAAAAAAAACAAATGGAGTTATAGATGAAACCTTTAAAATCATGCCTTATGAATCATATTTAACAGATATTACGGGGGAGTCAAAATAATTATCCCTTGAACATGACTAATGCCAATATGATATAAAATACTTAATGCTCAGTTGAAATTTTATGTTGGATATTTTCATATTTTCTTATATCATGGGCCATAAAATATTTGTAAAACCGCTACAAGATAATACCCCCATCACACTACATAGCCATTGTGTGTGCAATGCTGTAATAAAAGGGTATTTTAATTTATCATATTAATAGTAACAATTATATAGCATATCAAATAAAATAATTTTTATTTTAAATACTTTTCATTATTACAATAATATATGAGTTGAGGAGTTTTTTATTTTTATAAGTAGAAAGAAAAAAATTTCACACAATACATGGTTTTATTTAAAACACTATTATGAATAAATTAAAAATTGTTGAAGTGTTTTTTAATATAAAACTATTATTAATTAATATTTATTTCTAGGAAAGTTAAAAAATAATATAATGATATCCAGTGTCATTTGTAAAATTATCTGAAAAATTTTACTATCGTATCAAATGGAATTTTCCAATACATTATTTCATTAATTAAAATTTTATCTTCACATATTTAGAGACCTATTTCGATAAAAATAAATATTAATTTATATATCCACCCCTCATAATCATCCAATTATTAAATTTACCACATTTTCTGAGACAACAGTATTTGTAGGAATAAATTAAATACTATAAAAATATAAAACATATATTATGACATCCTAATAGCCAAAAAAATTAATAAATAATATAATGTTACTTTAAATAATATATGGATTCCCTTTAATATAATTTAATTTTATATAATCATTTTAATTCAAAAAAATCTTTCATGATGATTGAAAAACTATTATATATTTTAATGTTTTGAAATCAGTTATTTTTAACATGACTCACTTAGATATTGCAAATCTTATTACATTTATTATTTGGGTCATATATATATAAAAAAATTAAAAACATAATATATTTTAGAATATAAGAAAAAACACATTGAATTTATGTGGTTTTATTTATTTTATATTATTGATTCAAATTCATGGGTTATAAAATTAATAATGTATTCCCAGCTCTATTGTAACCAATACCCACTCATCATACCACTATTCTTCAATTCGCACATATTTAGTTAAATTTAACAATCCCATTTATTATCTAAATACATAGACATGTGTTTTTATGAAAATAAGAATCCCTTAACAAGAGTTTACACACACCCTCAAAATTTTAGATATTCTCTGCCCCTTTTATTCATGTACAAAATTTGAATTATGGATTTTCATTTCCCATTATCATGTGGGAATATTTTTTACATGTCCTATTAAAATCATAATAATTCCATTGTAATTATAAAATACCTTTCAATACCATTAATCACATGCATTCATCAACATGAACACTTGTTACAGTAGTGAATTTATCATGTGATTTTTCATGTCATTCATGTCAATTTTGAATAACTATACCCATATCCAATCAATAGTATTCATGTAGTTGTATCCATCTTTTATTAAGTGGGTCAATACATATATTCAATTCACAATTAATAATCATGGGATTAAATATAATGAATTAAATTCATATGTTATATGATCTATGTAGCATAATACCTCCTGTATGTGATATAAATTTGATATGTGGACCCGAAACTAAGTACCTCTAAAATTACTTGGGAATTATTTTTAACTTTGAAAATAATATATATTGTGCTTGAAATGTAATCTTAATCAGATTTTTCATGATGTATTTTGGGTTATCATTGAATTACTCTTATGGTTTTATGTTTTATTTTTCACCCACATTACTATCTTTCAGTGATTCCATCCTCTTATATCAAGCATATATATTTATATTTATGATTCTAACTATTATTATGTAACATCATAATTTTATTTTATTACACAATTTACTTTAATCAATTATTTTTTTATTATTCAATTTATAGTCATCACAGATCTCCATTTTTTAATGTGTATCCCCAGTTGATTCCATGTTGTTTTAGAAGATGAATGTAATATTAGAGAATTTAGTGGTGATTTTAAATTATTGTTCTTAAAAATTGAGTCTTGTGATTATTTTATGTATCTTATTACATAAAGAAACTAGTATTTCTATTTTTCTAGATTTTATGAGGTGTTTCATTATTTAAAAAATCACAAACATTTCTATTTTAATGATATGGGGTGTCAAATTAACAACCCTACCCGTAACTCAAAAAAAATTATTACTATAATAATGGATTAAATTATAGTCAATTATCTATTTGATCCAAAATAAAATCTTATTCATGAAATAATATTTCTAAATATATCATAGAAATACTTAAAATTTTATATAACTAATATTACAATTTAGGGTTTTAATATTTATTAATTGATAAATTGTCTAACATATTATTTATTACAATTCATGAATATTATTAAATGTAAAACAAAAAAGACCATTATATGTACATTATAATTTGTAATGATTATTTATTATTTTTATCACATAAAAATTTGAGAATATGTTTCCCTTTATTATAAATTATTTTTTAGAAAGAATGTTTTACACAAAACATTGAACTAAATTTAATAATATATCATTGAAGATATAAAATTAAATTTATTAATTTATAATGAGATTATATTTTATAAAAAGATGTAATGAAATTTGAAAATAATATGTCTAAATTATTTGATAAATGATAGAAAATTATAATCTTCAAATTCATGGAATAAAAGTAACAGTTTTTTAACAAAAATTTGTCCAAAAATTTATTTTTATTCATTTTTACAAACAAAATTTTTTAGATGTATTTTGTAAACATATATAACATTTCATGAGACATTATACATTTATTATCTAGTGGTTTTAAATGAAGATAAAATCAAATCAAGTTATAAATATTAATTTTTTAGAATGATATTTGTATGCCTGAAATGGGTTTTCATGTTTATTACTATTTTTAAAAATTGTTGATTGATTTAAATGATTTTTTCTGATAATATATCTAATAAAAATTAACATTATTATAATGATATTTACTAGGAATTTAATTAATATAAAACACATTTTATAATTAGAAGTACATTTTATTAAATATGTTTTTATCTATTATATTCATATATATTCAAATTAAATTTTTTCACATCATGGAATTGATTTTTGAAAAATAGATTAAATATTTAGAATAATATTAATAAAAAATATTTAATATTTTCTTCATAATAATATTCCATAATGAATACATACCAGTGTAAGAAAATCATCTAAAATTTGCATGGGTTTATAGGTTTATAGTGGAATTTAAAACAAGGACCAGGCCTTAAACATTAAGTAGTCTAGTAAATACATTTATAAGTCAGTTTCATATATTCCAATTTATCTTATTAGTATATAAATTTAGTTAATTTTACATAATTATTATAAACTATACCATAAGAATACAAAATGTGTACTACTAAAATAGTTTCAATATGTTCCAAATAACAATTTTTTAATAAAATTTGAAATACATTCATGAGAAATACTCACAACATTCTTCATGTATTCTTCTTTTCTCTTTTCCATCATTAAAAACGTTGAAAAGAAATTTATAACATGGTTTGATAAAAGAATTCATAGTTTGATACCTAAAATAAAGTAATAGTTTATACATGAATACTTATAAACATATGAAATTATTTTCAGAAAGACATACTTCCTACCCATAAAGTATCACATACTTACTTTGGGATGAATTAAATTTCTATAAAACATATAAAAAATAAATAATCATTTTATTTATATTGAGGAATTAATTACCTTTGATTTTAACCATGTAGGTTATAATATGATTTGTAACCCTCATGACTACTAGACAATTTATCCCTCAAGACTAACTTATGATGTAACCCTAATGGATTCCTTATAATTTGACCATCATAGTTACACATTGAATAACCATTTCTCTCAATAACATAAATAAACATACCCAATGCATTGGAGGTATATATATTTCCCACCATTAATAATAAAAAATTCTGAAGAATAAAAAACTAATCATAAATCTTGAATGATTTCATCATGAATACATTATTTTTGGAATTTGTTTTAAACCCACAAATTAATAGAAGGGTTTTTAATGAAAAGTCCCTATCCGGGGGTTCTCTATTCTTTATATTAGTTTAAACCTCTTATTTAATAGTTTAATGAGTATTATTTATCTATTAATGAACTGTAATAATGTTTATACTACTTTATATGACAGTATTATAACTACCTTTCATCCATTTATTGTTAATATTTTTGAATTTCCATTGTTTCAGGTATATTCTTTTAAAGCTTTCCATGATTCCTTTGTAAAGTATTTTTTAAATAATTGAATTAAAACTCCAGGATATGAATGAAATTGTGTTAATATGTTTACATAATTATTTTTATACTAAATATGATTTTCCTTTTATATGAGTCCTATTTATTAGATAAAAGGATGATGTAAATTATTTAATTTATTTTTGCATTATTTACGTCCAAAATGAACTCATATAATTTTATTTAATATAATGTTTAGAAATAAGTTAATAAAAATTAAATTACATATAATATGTATAAAATTTTTGATTAAACCATAATAATGGTTTTATTAATTAATTTAATGGTGGTAAAAGAAAATTAAAACACACCATCCATGATTATTGTAAATCAACACATCACATATTAGTATTCATTTTTTAGAATAAGAGGAGATTAGAATATGTTTGATAATGGATATTCCATTAAAATAATATAATTTTATATTATGTATGAAAATATAATCATCATTTAACATTGGAAAAATAATACCATGATATAATAAAGAAATAAATAAAATTAAAAAAGAAAATGATGGAAAATGAATGTGGATTTTACCTATTGAATTCCCTTTAATGACATCCTCTTTAATGAAAAAGATATTTTCATTTTTGTAGACCAATATTTATTGAACATGGTTAAGAGGATTTGGAATGTAATTGTCTTGAAATTAAATAATCTACATGTAATTTAGGAGTGACGATAAAATGTATAGAGGGGTGGTATTTTATAGTGAATGAGATTGATGTTTCCCCATTATTTTATTCATTAGTTTATTACTTTGATCCAGGAATTTGTATAGTATAATAATTAAGAGAAAGTATATTATATTAATGAAGAGGATTCAATATTATGGTTCTTACATAAAAAATTACTCATGTAATAGTGTTTGTTACACATACTATATACATACAACACAAATTACCATATTTCACTATTCCTAAAAATATAAGAATTTTATAAAAATACTAAAAATTCACTTTATCTATTTTTCAACATGTTAAATTCAAAAAAGTATCTCAATTTTATGAATTTTTTTTATAAATATAAGATATTTATTTTTAAAAATAATGATCATTTATTCAAAAAAGTAAATATTTAAAAATTAAAAGATATTATATAACACATTGAAAAATTAATCATGGTTTTATAAAATAATAATATTATCATAAGATAATAAATATTAATTTCTGAATCTATTTTATGATTAAAATTTTTTAGAAAAAAAAACATAATAACTATAAAATTATAAATATATATATATATATATATCATTGATATAGAGACACATAATTTATTATTAAGAAAATATATTTACTTATTCTATAAAATTAATATACCATTTTTTCTCTTTTTTGGTACATAAATATTATTCAAACTTTCATAGTCAATGTTACTATTTTTTCAATATAGATTCCTTAATTTCAATAAATATAACTTATTTTATTATATATTTAACAATTATTTTACAATTTAATACAAGAAGATAAACTATTTATATTATAAGAATATGGGTTGGTACATTCGCCCAAAATTATCAAAATTTTGTCCTAAATTTTTTACTTTCATATTCATCATGTGATGTTGCCTTTCCCTCATATATTCTTTGGATTCCCATGTTTCTATTTCAACTATGTGGTGTCTCAAAAAAAATTTACCTGTAAATTACCTTCTTCTACAATACTTGTTCAATATGATCAAGAATATGAATAGGATTTTTACATAATAAGGGTTCTCATATAATATAATTACTTTTATGATCAAAATAAGAGATCAATCTAGAACATATACACTTAACATTAAAATATGATAAACATTGTACAGTTGAGATAAAATCCGATGCAAAGTGACATGGTAGTAAAAATTTCCATATTTCTATAGGTTTTCATAATCTCTAATAAACCATGGTCATAGTTTTAAATTCTTACCAAATGATACACCACATTTTTAATGGGTTATTTTATAGAAAACATGATCACCTGTCATGAATGGATGTTATTTCCTCCAATTATTTGTAAAGCTTTTTTAACATATCTGAGACATCATCTTGTGATATTGTATAATCATCAATTCCATAGAAAACCCCTCTGTAATTATGGACACATAAACATATATTCCCCTACATAATCCCAAATTTATGTAATTTGACAATCTTTTTTATATTAAGTCACAAATGTTTATATCTATAAAATAAAATGAGAACTTTTATTATAAGAAAACAAAAGTAATGATTGATAATGATCCAAACAACCTCGAAAATCAATTCACCAATCTCAATGCATATACTCGAATGTCTAAATTGTTCATTCTGACTTTCAATCTTATTGAGGATGAATGTTTATGATAGAATTTAATTCAGTTCGAAACTATATTTAAAGGCCATTCCAAAATTTGAAAGAAAACCTAGGGTCATGGCCATATAAAATGGTTAGTGTAACACCATTCCAATGAAGAATCAAATTGAGGTATAGTATATAAATATGGTATTAACAAAAATTATTTCAAATATGATGAATATTATTAGATTTAGTCATTCAGTCAACAATAACCCAAATCAAATTATTATATTGAGTAGTCTTTTGTAATCCTTCCATAATGTCAGGATATATTGTTTCCCATTTCCGCTATGGTTTTGGAATAGTTTGATATAACCCCTTTGGTGGTTTTCACACTTCTTTAACCATTTTACATGTCAATTATTTCAACAAAAAATCCCCAATATCTATTTCCATTACATCCCACCAATAATACACACTATGTTCATTATACATCTCTCAAAATCAAGGATGAACTGAAAACTATAACCTTTTAACATCATAGAACAATTATTTATTTAACATGGAATCACTAGGATAACATTATAACATTCCAAATCTAACAACGTAATCATTATCAACCTTAAATTTAGGAAAATTACATTTCATAAAAAATTATACATTTTTGGTAAATCGTAGTATTCCTCCTACGCTTGATTAATTATATCTAATATTGGAGTCTGTAGAGACAATTAAAAAAAACATAGTAGTTTCATAGACTAACAACATCCTAACAAAATTCATTAATTAATTTATCATTGGTTTATGTTGGAAATGTAACATTCATAATTTTTCATGCTATTTTTTATCATAGAATCTACCCCATTTGCTTGATTTTCTCGGATGGTAATTGATCATTAAATCTCAATTCCTTATCAATTCCAACCATATTCATTTCCATATGTTCTGTTCCTTATGATTAAATATCAAAATTATACATTTTTTAGGTATATATTTCACATTTGGATAAAAGTAAATGTTGTTTCCATATTTTTTATGTGAAAAACATAGAGACTAATTATGAATCATTTTTTGTATAATTTAGCTAATTTGGTTTTTGTTTTCATTATGAATAAGAAATTACCAAATCATTATGGATCCTAACACAACCATGTCCCATCAATGAAGCATCACATTAGTTGAAAAAAATCTCCATTTACATAATGAAGGGAAAACTATAGAATTCTCAAATATTCATTTCATTTAGTAAACATAATCATCAAAGACTTATATCCAAATAAATTTATACCCATTTCGTGTAACATAGATAGGGGGAAGGATAAAAGTGATATGTGATTAATAAATCATATGTAATAAATAATTAAACCAAGAGAACTACAAGTTTTAGTAACATTTGTATGGATTCTCCACTAATCATCCTCTTTTTGGTGGGATCTACCATTTTTTCATCAATATTTACAATGTCCCTGAGAAAATTAAACAGTTTAATAAAATAAAATTTTCAAGATTTTCAATATAAATTCTTTTCTATCAATATTTGTATGTAAATCCTTAATTTTTTTTATTATCCTCCTGACATTTAAAATGACCAAAATATCATTAATAAAAAAAAATGTATCCAAATATTCATAGAATATTCCATTTATGATATCTTGGATTATAGTGAGATCATTTTACAATGCAAAAGATGTAATAATTAACTCATAATGACCATATCTAGTACCAAATTCCATTTTTGAAATGTTATCCACCTACCCCTTTAGCAGATGGTTCTCAAATCTCAATCAATCGTGGAAAAATACTATGCTCCATAGAGGTGATCAAAAAAGTCATTATTGTGAGGAAACATATTATCATTCATAAATAATAATTTTATTCAGAAAAAAAACTAAATGAATAATCCCATGGAACCATATTTCATATTAACATGAAAAAAAGGGAACCACAATATGAAGTGGTATGATGAAGGAAAACATTATCACAAAATTCCAATTACATCTTATACTTGATCCATACAATAGTGTGGTTTATAAATTATCTTATAATCAATAACTAATTTAATAGTATTTCCATATTCCCCATCATGTGTTCCATCTAGATACTGACCAAGAAAAATATCGAAGAATTCATTTACCACTATAACGTCATTAATTTAAAAAGCCTCATTCTTTTCAAAGGTATGATGAAAATAAATTTAATTATTGTCCTTTAACAGTTTCCATATTAATTGTTTTTTCTCAATTATAGGGTTTTAATACTATATAAAAACTATAAATCATTCTTAAAAATGACTTCTTTTTTCCTATAATAACTCTAAGTATTGTTAACAGATAGCCAATCTATACATATAATAATATCAAACTATACTAGGGGTAACATAACATGGGTTTTTGTAATGTATTTCGACAGAAATCAACATGATCATTATTATAATGATTAAATTAATTTATATTTCCCAATTGTGTTTTTATCATATGACATGATTAAATTTATTGAGGTTTAATTTCTAGTTTATCATAAAATTGTATTGAAATAATGGACTGTGTAGTCCTTATATAAAAAAATACATTATCATGATTTGAGTCAAAAATTAACTTCCCTAATATAATGTCATTTATATTACAAAAATTCTAATGATGTGGTCAAAAATAAATTCAAAAAACCTTTATGCATATTTTATGGAAGAATCCCATCATTATGATCTTTCGTTGGGATGATATTTTCAAAATTGCACATCTCACTTCATTTGAAACGCTTTATAGTTTTCTTATCATAAATAATAACTCCAAAAATAATATATTTTTTCATTGAAATATATTTCAATATGTACACAAATAACATTCCTAAGAACATTAAGGATTTTATAATGAATTCTTCATGATTCTTTTTTAAATTTATTTTAAAAATTAGAAATGTGAATTTCTTACCATCAAATAAATTTGATTGATTCTTACACATTTCCTTCCATTTAGACCAATTCATTTACATGTTTTCAAGGTAAATGTGATAATTAAAAAATAATATTTCAACCATGACATTAAAATAAACCTGATTCTTATACAATAATAATTAATTGGAAAAAAATCCCTTCAAATTATTGGCTTTAATCAAAGGAAAAAACCATTGATTTTACAATCATGATGTTGAATAAGATAGGGATAGTAACATAAAACTTGAGTGAATTTTCCTTCATACACAACTACTGAATCATCATTATTTTTTTTTAATGCAATTAATTGTTTTGACATAAAATGTAAATCATTCTTTCTCGATGTATTTTTTAAGGAACTAATTCTTAAATTCATCCAATTATAGTGCATTAATCTCACCGCTATCCATGATATTATTTACCATGGAACACCATTGTTTAGATTAACCATAAAATTAAAAAATATAATTACTATACTATTGTTTATATTATCACCAACTGACATAAATTCTTATTTCAAGGGAATTAATACACCATTCTACCCCCATTAGGTTATAATATCCACTAAAATAATTTGTGTGTTACATCATAAAATGTTCCACCATGGTGGTGTTTTTTTAGGTTTATATGCTTGTTATGTTTCATGGTTGCATCTTCTATTTCAAACTTATATAAACTTGGTCATAACTATCATAAAATTCATATCTATAATTCCTACTATTCCATGTTGTGGTTTCAAAAATATCTCTTCTCCATGGTGCCTTCAACTCCATCTTCTATGATTCTTCTCTAGAAAAATAATATGAACAGACTTATCGCAGTAGAAGAAACATTGTAATAATTAAATGTAATTTCATTTAAAGATAACAGTAATTATTAATTGTATTTTATTTACATCATACTAACCCATAATGTTATCTATGAAATGGATTGATACAATATATATGGACACATACTTAAACATTATATAATATGGTAAATTATTTTAGAATCCACTTTCTAACAATCCCAAATATTTTTTCATGTTATGGATTTATAGAATTAGCACATAATTAGTACATATTAACCAATAGGAAAAAAATTGGGTTCTACAATAATAGTTTACATTTCAATGATAATACTATAGTTTTTATTTAAAATTGATATATTGTCATGAAAATTATTCAAGACATTAAGCTTAACATCTTATTTTCTCATACCCATCCTTAATCCCCTGAAGAAAATATAAATGATATACTATGATAAAAAAATGTTTTGGGACCTAAAATAATGGAACCATTATTCCAGGAATACTTATAAACATATGAACTCATTTTCACAAAGAATTTCTTCTCCCCCATAAATTTTCATATACATTGTGAAAACAACAGATTTATACAGCACATAGAAAACATAAATAAACTATTAAGAATACATAGGGAATTTAATAAATTTTATTGTAACCTCAAGGATATAATATTATTTATAACCATCACTACAATATTATAATGAAACTCTCATTTCTCTCTTATAATGTATCCCACACAGCCACATTACTGGTTAACCGTCGTAGTTACATTTAGAATTAACATTACAGTCAACGTTATTCATAAAAATTCACAATTCATTGGAGGGAGATATAGGTCCCACACTACATCATAAAAATTTTATAATAATAATGTCATAATCAAAATATACAAATACTTTCATCATAGAAACCTTTCATTTGGGTTTTTGTAAAAATGTAAATTTAAAAGAGGAGTTTTAGTGAAAAGACCCTTACCTCATGTAAATATTACATAAAATTTGGTAAAAACACCTCTACAATTCAAATTTATTTGATTCAAAAACAAAAATAATGTTATACTATCTTATATTACCATATTATGAAAACATTCAATCTATTTATTAATAATATTTTCTTCTTTTTGTATGATCTTTTCATAGATTCCATGATCAGTTTGTAATGGAATTTAGTGTATAATGGATTGAAAACTCAATGATTAAAATAACTTGTTGTTAATATGTTTCTATAATTTTATTTGATTCCATATATTATATTATCTTGATATAATAATTATTTCATAGATAAAATCTTGAAGAAAATGATTTAATATAATTTGGCGGTTTTTACAACCATCACAAACTCATATAATTTCATTTTTTATCATGTTTATACATTGGTTAATAACATAATAGAACATATAATATTTATAATAAAATATTATTTGACCAAAATATTGGTTTTATAACTATCATTTATTGAATAAATGAAAATAAAATTGCATAGTTAATGACGAGTGTAAATCGACAAATTACAAATAGTCCTTTGAATTTTTTGAATTACGGGATATGGGGAGAGGTAGAATGAGGTATATTCCAATAACGGAATTAAATTACACCATATTTTATGGAGTTATCATGTTACATTGGTTAGGTGATATGAATAGATACTAAAAAAATTAAACAAATATAAAATGAAAATATAGTAAAATGAAAGATGATTTACCTCTTAAATTATCCTCCTTGAGAACCTCCAAAAGGCATATTATTTTTTTTGGTTATACTAGTAGGTCTTGTATGTGGGTATGTGGCTTGGGAGGGTAATTTCATAGAATTAAAAGAAGATTAATTCTTTTTATGTGTTTCGAGAAGAGGTGGTGAAAGTTGATATCTATAGTAGAGGAGAGGGGTGTTTATCATTAGTTTATTCATTAGTTTTTTAATTTGGCTTATGAATTGGTAGAGTTTAACAATTATCACAATAATATTATAGTAATGATGGAAGATTTGAGAATATAGATATTACATCAGGGATTAATCAAGGAATAGTATATTTATCTTTGAATGAATATATAATGTAAATTAATATATTTCATTTTTCAAAACAAATTCAAATACTTCAAAAAAATACAAACAATTCACCCTAAATTTTTTTTAGAAGTATATTTCAAAAAATGAACTCCATTTTACATGTAATTAAATAATAAAAATGATAAATTTCTATTTTAGTTCAAATCATCATTTATTAAAAAAATACAAATATTAAAATTATTACTGATTTTATAACACCTTAAAAAAATAAATGAGGTCTCATACAATTTTCATATAATGATATAAAAACAAAATATTAATTTATGGATATATTTTATAAAGATAAATTTAATTTTTAAATCATTGTTTATGTTATGTTATTGTAAATAAAAATTTATCTTTCATAAAAATACAATCATTAAATTTATCATTTAAAAAAATTATTAACTTATTCCATGATATAAAAATATCATATTAAAAATTATATGATACCCAAATTTTATTTATACATTCATATGTGAGGTTACTATTCTATTTTTATAGATTCCACTATATCTATAAATACCACATATTCTATTATACATTTGAAATTTTTTTAAATATTTAATTCTAAAATGAAAATAAATTATCATATAAGTACATGTTGTTTTACATTCCTCAACCTTCTAGAAATAATTTTATTGCAATTTTTATTTACTTAGTAATTATGTGAGGATAATATTCCCTTATTCAATTTAATTATACCAATTTTTAATGTTCAACCATATGGTTTCTACACAAATCCATATCATAGTGAATTACCTTATCTCACAATATATTCTCTATATGTTCAAGAACTTGAATATTCTTTTCCTTAAAATAAATGATCTCTTCCAACTCAAATACTTATTTGATCAAAATTTGAGATTAATATTGATCATACTTTTTTAACATCAAAATAATAAAATATTGTGTACCTGAGATAAAATCTATAAAAAATCTAAAAGGTAGTAAACATTGTCTCAATTCACATTAATTTAATATGGTTTAATTAACTATTGATAAAGATTTTATTTATTGAAAAAACAAATTACACTTTTATAATAAAATACTTAATGAAGAATAAATGATCAGCCACCAAGAATTAATGGTCTTTACTCCGATTATCTATATAAAATTTCTACCAACAATGAGATATGCTCATAGTTTCATCAATCATAATCACTTTCTCAACCACCTATTCTACTAATTCTATCCCTATAAACATCTATTACCTTACTTCATCCTAGAATGTTGGGATTCAACCCCACATTAAATATAAGGCCTCTAAAGGATCCATAAGTATACTGAAATAAATAATGTTATTATAATTAACTCAAATAATAAAATATAATGTTTCTGAATTCCATAGTAACCCATAAAACATACTCAAATAATTTCCTCTAATGATTGAATTGTTTGTTACGATATACCATCTGCTTGAGGTTGAAATGATATGCTGAAATATTTTTCAGTTCACCATGGCAACTGATTGCCTTATGAAATGTTAAATGTGAACCCTTGACCACATTGAAATACAATGGTGATGGTATCTCTATGTGACATGATAATCACATTAAGGTTCTACTGAGAAAATGATGTTGAGAACAAGTATTTAGAATACGTGTAAGATGAGACAATTTAGTTTATCGATCAATAATTACCCATGTCATATTTTTACCCCATGAATTCTATCGTAGTAACACCATAATGTCTATGGATCTATTTTACCATTTCCTCTCCGGTACTTAAAAATGATGAAGAATTCCAATTGTTAGTTGTCACGCATCAATAACAAATTGATATATCAGACAATTTAAGGAAAATTCAGGAATATCTATTTTAATTCCACCCCACCAGTAACACACCCTAATGTATTTATACATGTTAGTGATTCCAATATGAAAAAAATAGAGAATTACAAGCACCGCATAACAATGAATTCATCAGTGGGGATTATCCAGTATCATTAATATCATTCAAAATTTGACGACACAATATTAATCAATATTAATTTAATCTAATTTACAATTATTAAACTATTCCACTTTTTTCTATAAATCATGGAATTTCATATGTGCTATCTTAATTCCATCCAATAGAGACAATTACACTAACTCTTGAAAGACAATAATATAATATAATCAACCAATTTCTATGAATCCAATGTTCAGCAAATCATTTAGAATGATATTTTTCAATATAATCATGCACCATATGTTTTGATTTTGAGGATAGTAATTGATCATGAAATAAAAATACTTTTTCAATTACAACTAAATAAATTGCTTTGTTTTAAATTATTTCAATGTAAATAATAACATCAAACTATTACGGTCAGTATATATTTCCCAATTGGCCCCGTATAAATTATGTCTCCACATTTTTCATTTTAAAACCATAGATTATAATTATAAATCGTGTTTGGGATAATTTAACTCATGTTGTTTGGGTTTTCTTAAATCATAAGTAATTACATGATCCTTATACAAAAAAACACTATCAATTCCCATCAATAAAGAATCACTATAGATGCCAAATGTCACTCTTTATGGAAGATAGGCATAAAATCATACCATTAGATAATAATATTTTCAGTTCGTAAAAACAAACATCAAAGTCATTTATCAATCCATATTTAACCCCTTTTCATTTATTCCATGTTAGTGGGCTGGATAAATATGCAATGTCTTCACCAAATATTATGTAATAACAAGAATGTCCAAGATAACTATTAACCAGTGAAATATTTTTTAGACATGGCCACTCTTCTAACACAATATTTTTGGTGGGATCAACCTCTATTCCATTCTTATTTACAATTTGTTCATCAAAATAAATCTATTCAAAAAAAATCTGGTTAATGTTTTTTATATCGTTGTTTATTTTTTAATTTTCCATAAAAAAATCTTTCGATTTATTTCATTATACTAATTTATCTTCGAAAATACAAATATATCACATATAAAAATGCCAACAAATGATTCCAAATATTCACAAAATATTTTATACATAAGACCCATAAATAATGTATGAAAATTTTTCTAACCAATTGACATAACAAAAATCTCATAATTCCCATATGAAGTAAAAAAATTATTTTCTTGTAATTTTATTATATTTCACCATTAGCTGATGGTACCCAAACCTCATTTCAATATATGGAAAATATTGATCTCCAATGAAATGATTAAACCATTCATTTATATTAGGATATTAATACTAATTCATAATAGTAATGTTATTCAATGCTCAATAATAAATGAAAAGTATCATAGAACAAGATTTCATTTTAACAAAAAATCTGAGCACCCCTTGGTGATATGGTAGGATGAATGAAACAATTATCAACAAACTCCCGAAACTTGTTTAACTTAATGCATTCGATATGTGGGTTTTGAAATAGCTTTAGCCATAAGAACTAGTTCAATTTCAAATTCAGCATAACAATCATTATTACACTACAAAACACATCTATAAAAATTTCTTGGAATTCATTTACTATTGAAACATCATTTATTTAAACACTTCCATTTATTTCAACAATATGTTAAAGATGAAATTCATTTATATCATTTAATTTTTTCTCAAATTCCAGATATTATATCAATGGTTAGGTTTGTTTCTTGTATTAAAACTACAAATCATTCTTAAAACCAACATATGTGGATCTACAATTAAACATAACATGGTAATTATTTAAACCATCTACACCTATAATTACATCATACTCTATGAACTATATATGAATATTGTTTTTTAGTTATATATTTCTATAGGAAACAAGTGAAATATTCTTATAACATCATTTGACATAATATTCCCACGCAAGTGTTTTTACCATAAGTTATGATTTATTCCATTGTGTAATATTTTCAATTTACTAAAAAATTATTTCAAAATAAAGAAATGTTTAGAGCTCATATTTAACAAACAATTTGAAAAATATGAATAAAAAACACTTTCCCAAATTATACATCATTTAGACTGCCCAATATCGACTAAGGTAGTTGAAAATTATTTTACTTTACTGTTCTTGTTATAGTCTAGATGCATCCCATCATTCATATCATGATTCGGTCTGATATTTTAATAATGACCCATATCTCCACATTTGAAACTCTTTACAGTTTTCATTTCAGAATATAAAATGGAAACAATATGATATTTTTCATAGAAATGTTATGAAATATGTATGAATATACCATATTGGAAAACATCCAATAAACGTTATGCCATTCCATAAGATTATTTTTTCACATTTTTCATAAATTGGAAACTAGACATTATTATGTTTAGATTTATATGATTGATTCGTACCCATTCCCAAAAATATTGATCTTTTTTTTGTATTCAATGTAAATGTTATCTTAAAAAAATTACATTTCTACCTTATTAAAAAAATAGATATATTACTCATAACATTCTTATTCATTTGGAACCAATTCCATTCAATATATATGATTTAATTCTGTGTAAAAATGATTGATATTACTATCAATATCCCATATAATATTTGGAGTGTACATTTCAAATCTATTAAAGTTACCTTTATAAATTATCGTGAAATATTCCTCAGATTGTTCCAAATCATGGTATTTATTTTCTATCTGATTATATTCCACTTTAGGGAAACATTTTTCAGTGAATAGATTCATAAATTCTTACAATTACAATGAATTGATCCCATATTTATCCTTGATATTCTGGACCATTGACCACTAATTTTCTTATTCACCATCAAAACATTATATTTTAAGACTGGAATTTTGATTATCTAATCAACCCATGACATTAAATATAATTTAATGGTCTTTAATCCACTGTTCATCCACCTACATATCAGATGATACACTATATTCATGTTGTAGTTTCCTCTTAAAATGTTCTACTATCATCATGTTTCTTTGTGGTCACTATAGAATTGAATATCATGGATTCCTCCACCATTTTTAGCATACATAAACAGGGCCATCATTTTCACTAACTTCTTCTTTCCTATTCTCACTAGTTTAGGTTGCATATTTGGAATGATATCATCTTATGTGTGCCTTCCTACTTTAGTGTCCCAGTTTCTTCTGCGGAAAAATTTTCTTAACATACATATCACATATGAGGGAATATGGTAAACGTTAAATGAGATCTCATTTCAACAAATTAATATGGTAAAAATAATTTATTTTATTCTATTAACAAAAACCTATACCCTGTGGATATATAAACTATGTTCAGATACCAACTATAAGGACTCATCCTTAAACATAATATAATCAATAAAATTCGTTTAGAATTCAATTTCATTCATTATAAAATAACTTTTGGGATTAAATTTATAGAGAATTACTTCATAAAAAATATATATTAAACCAATTTATTAAAAAGTTTTTACTACTAATACAGAATTAATTTCATCCAATACACAAAAATGTTTATTAAAATAAAAAATATTTTCATGAAAAATCTTCAAAACATTCATCTTGTGTTCTTCATTTCCCTTACCCTACCTTAAACCTTGTGAAATGAATTATTAAACATGGGAGGATTAAAAAAATAAGGGATATAAAATAAAGGAAACATTAGTCCATTAATACTTATACACATATGAAATCATTTTCATAATGGAATACTTTTGACCCATAAAGTATCACCAACATACTTTTTGAAGACAATATATTTTTCTCTAGACATGTTGTATACATCATAAAATGATGAATATATTATAATAAATACGATCATAAATTATTATGATGATGGATCTATAATTTACCAAATGTTATCATAAAATGATAGAGGATTGTATAACTCATGATTATATATGAACTACCACCTCTTCATAATGATACAATTAATTTTCCATCACTACATTTCATGTATGAATATTATGAAAATTTTAAATTTAATGTTTTATATTGATTAAATAATTATTAAAATGGAATTTTAATATCATATCATCCTTAATACCTTATCATTATCTATAATTCTATATAATTTCTCATATGTACTTGTGGACTACCACCATCATAATGTGATGTCATTAATTGTTTATATATGATATAAATGTATGGTAATAATTATAGAAATAATATTTTTTTTTGTGACAAAAAAATTTAAAATTCATGAAAAGATAAATTTCTATTTATATATAGGGAGACCCATTACATATAATGTAGGAGAAAGACCATGTGGAAAACGATCATAACCCCAAGCCCCATTGCAGTGTAATGTATACACTATCTGGTATGTCTAATAAAGTTTACTTGTTTCCTATGTCATAGAATGCATCACCAACTTCTTCTATCATGATTGTCTCTTCATTAATGTTGTACTTCTACAAAAGTGGATTTTTGAGATCCAAACCTTGTTCTTATAGATATTGGATTTCATGGGGTTTCCACTCATGAACCATGAAAATTTCATGACAGATATAATTATTATATTTGATATTAACTGGATAAAAATTACTTAGAAAGATTATTTATCATTTGAAATTTTAATGTTACCTCAATGGAATAGTGTAATCATCTCATTATTGAATGTAAAAAATATTAAATACACTACATGATTTATTTTACTTTTCACCACCATTTCCTTTGAATGGTTTTTATTATATAGATGTAAAATATATAATATATATATTTCTTGTATGATTATCACTATGTGAATTAACTCTATATAATCAACTAGAAAGGACCCTAACTATTGAATGAAAGAATATATGTGAAATGGATAAATTACCACATGAAGAGACAGCATTATCATATAATTTTTGTTAAGGGAGTGTCAAAATAATATAATAGGGAAAAAAATCTTGTATTCACCTATATTTGTATCATTGAGATATGTCTTATAGATTGAACCTTTATTTGTTTATGAATTTTATAAAATGATTAATAAACATGTTTTTTTCTGGATTACTAATAATTAATGATATTTAATATTTTAGTTAAAATATTTTCATCCAATGGAATTATAATTACATGATTCTAATGTAATTAATGTTTATCATCTCAAATCATCTTTTTTAGGTAAAAGTTTTGTTATAGAACGCTATTTTTTATGAGGTTTATCAAAAATAAATTTTATATGATGTATCAAGAATATAAATATGATAATTACACTTAATGTTTAATTTATTTTATTTCATATATTGTTTAATTACTTAAATGACAACAAAATGGAAAATTTTAATACAAGGAATCATTTTTCATCGTTATTGGTTAGTATAAATTTCTGATAATAAAATTACATGATCTCTAGATCAAAATTATTATAATCTTCTATACCATATGGTTATTTATTATATTATACTTATTAATATTTTCCCTATTTTTATCCCATGAAAATCACAAAACGAATTTTTTTTGAAAAATCAACCATGCAGTTCATCATTAATTAATAATATTTTCTTCCACATTAATATTTTTCATCAAATATTTTAATTATGTTTTTATTATTCAACAGTGATTTATTAATGTAATTTTTAAAAATTATTTATATTATATGAAATATTATATTAACTAGTCTTCTAGTCATCTATCAAATGAGACAACTTGTATTTCCACTAAAAATATGAAAGGTGTCATTGTTTTAAGTTATATACAACTATAAGAACATCTATTTATTTTTTTAATGAATTATATTGCATATAATCTTATTTTACCACTAATATTCATTCATTTATGATTTATGATTTTTATGTAATATATTCAATGAACACATCTTCATTTCCATGAGATTAGTATTGAGGTAACGATAAAACATTCATGATCTTGATCTATATATATACAATATGATTATTTTGGTAAATAATTCATGAATATCATTATTTGGTATACTATATAGGTTGAGCTATATTGTATATATGATTTTACTGATAAAGAAGGTATATTTCTAGATAACAAATGATGAATTTAATTACAAATTAAATGACCCTAATTTTTCGTAGTTTGATTATAATGATAAACAATATATACATGATACGAATGATTTTCAAGATATTATGGTTTCTATGTACAATTAATGATAATTTATTCTTACATTATGCATATTGGTTTTAGTCAATGGAAATAATTAGAATGAATTATGTTAAAAATAAAATTTGTAGGAAATTTATTGATAGTCTTTATGAGATATTTAATAGATTGGTCCATTGAATAAAAATTTTACTTTTTGTGAAAATAAACTCAACTCAAGGTTTCAATCAATATGACATTAAAATGATTAATAAAAAATATATTTACTATATATACATAATTGAATCGACTACATCATTCTGTAATTTTTCCATTGATCTACTAATTACCTACTAATGAATCAAGGCCATTAAAATGTTATTTCCATATAATAGTGCTACAAGTATAAAAAAATTATTTTGGTCATCTATAATTTTAAAGGTTAATAAAATATATCATATAACCATGTTATAAAAATGTGGAAATGTGATGAAATATTCTCTATTTAATGGTTATAGTTTAATTTATTATTTTCCTCTTGGTACATTCCATAAAATCTAGATTTAAAAATAACACGGTTATTAATTGAGATAAAGATGAATGATTATAAATATTAAGTTACATTCATGGAAAATTTTAACAGTGTTAAACATATTTTTTTATTTTGTGACATGAATAAAAATTTGATAAATTATCTAGTTTATTTAATGTAGGTTCCTAGAATAAATTAGAGTTGTTGAATGTTATTATATATAAACAAATAATTTTATGGTCCATAATGGTATAAAAATATATAGTATAACATAATTAGTCTAAGAGATTTTTTGTAAAATATATGGTGGAATATTTTTTTAAAATATAATAATAACACCCTCAGAGGAAAAAATATGAATCCTTTATATTGATAGAAGTTTGGAATAAATATTCTGAAAATTTGATATTTGGTGTTTTGTAAATTTTTATATATGTAAATGAATTTCATCATGAAAGTTAATTCCAAACGGATATGAAAATACAAGTTAATGAAATAATGGAATGAGTTACGTACGAAATTAACCACCCACACTTGATTTCATTAATTAAAAATAGTATGATCAATATTACAAAAACATCATGAAAAATATGGTTATTTATGAAAAAGATAATCAAAATCCTATTATAATAAGGTAAAATTACGAATGTCATGTGATCACATCCTTCAATGTAGATTATTAATGTAATGTAGATAATGGTTTAATAATCATTTCAATAAGAACATAAAATATCATATTTGATCCTGCAACTGAAAACCATTTCACATCTAATGAATTTTATCAATGAGTTAGGTCATCACCTAAATGAATTTATATTTATTTTTATTTAAAAATACATATTCGTTTGATGCTCACATCACACATCGATATCGCCAATTTGTTGGATGTTTTTCCAAATATAATTCATAAAAATAGTTTTACTCACTATCTAGTACAATTCGTGGGGATATTTCTAATTTATTCTATATATATATATAATAATTATTTTGAAATAAGTTATGTCATATTAGACATTTAAAGTTTTCATATGATCATCTATTATTTTATATATGAAAATGAACATATAATGGAAATTAGAACAAATACATGAGTCTAACCATAACAAATCTAAATTATAAAAAAAATATTATTTAATAGAGTATATGGAATGTAACATGTTGTTTATATTGAATTAAATAGAACAATGTGTTTATCATATGTAATATGCAATAATGATTTTATCAGAGAGATTATGTTACACATAAGAGAAGGATTATCCTAATAGCATTATAATATTAATATCATTATTCCATATGATTGTTATAACATATATAATGGAATAGAGGGTTGAATAAGATAATATAACCTATAAAAATATATTTTTTAAAACAAGTTTTGTACTTATCTATATTCATTTGAATGAATAAAATAAATGTTTTTTGAAAACATGAATTTTATAAAGGAGGGTTTATATATTCTATGAGAAAATATCTAAAAATTTATTTTGTAACACAATTAAAAAATTCATATAAATAAATAATCATTTTTTAAATTTGAATTAAAATATTAACACTGTTATAATTCTTTAAATTAAATGATAAGAATAACTTTTTAATAAATAATATAAAATATTTAAATTAAATATTGAAATCAATATTAGTTTTTAACTCATTATAATGATAAAATTATATTTTAAATTACATTTAAATTAATATTAGTTAAATTTTATATCAATGAAGAAAATTTAGGATTTTAGGATAAAATTAATATTGAGTTTATATATTAAAAAACTATATTCAGCTAATCATTATCACTCTAATACCCCCACTCACTAGTCAAATATGTGGTATTAATCTTAAAATAATTTTTTAATAGTGATACAAATATTCATCTAATTTTATTTATACAAACTTAAACATTCTGATGATTTAATGAATTTATTTAGGAATCTCATTTTAATCCACATTTTTCATTCATGAATTTAAATCAAATGATATTATTTGATTATTGATCAATAAAAAAATTGTTTTTCTTCTATAATGGTTACTCATAATATTTTAATGTAATAATATAAATGTTACAACTCATTAATACAAAAAAATTGAGAAAATGTTTTATGTATGTATTACATTATTTAACATTTTTTTTGAAAATATGTTTTCTTCCAAAATAATTTATCCTAATTTTGACTGAAGTAATGTTTTTAAAAATATAAAAACTATTGTTCAATTAAAATTTCTCGAATTAGAAATGATAAAAATTATTGCAAATGAATCCATTTTCCATTTTCTGAACAATATTCTTGTTTAGAATTTTCACACTGGAAGTGGAATGTTGTTTAGATTTTATAACATGTACTCAATTTCACATAATCTCAAACAACATTTATTATAAGATAAATTTTCATATTTTTGGTGAAATATGTAGGCAATCTATTTTTTATAGTTATTTTTAACAAAAAATATTTGTAGAATATTTTTAAAAATGAAAAAGATATTTTTTATCATGAATATTTTGATTGATATTTCTATGGTATTTATATTTACCCATGAAAAATATTCTGTATTTTTACTCCAATGGGTATATATATTGATACAATCATAATTATTTTACAAGATGGTTTATGATAATTTTTACTAGACAATGTATTGAAAATTTACTTTATTGTTCATTATAGTAGTTAGTAACCTTAAATTGAAATGTTCAAATTCTTGTTACCATTATAAATTAAATTCTACATATATTTATATATTATATTATATGGATATTATAATTGAATATAAAATATCTCATTTACAAATATGGTGTTTCAATTTGTCTTTTTTTTGGATAAATATTGATAATCCAAAATCCATTATTCAATATTTATATTACACATTAAGAAATAGTGAATAATGAATGGAATTTATTATTTGATATATGAGGATTACATTAGACTTGATGTGAATGGTGTAGCCTAAAATTATATGACACATTGATTAATTAGTGTGCCTTATGATAAAAATAAATTATACAAGATTTTATTGTGTTTTAGGTTCTACTTTAAACAATCTTAGGAATGTTCTATTCCATAGAGGAATCATGTGGCTGGGGCATGGTTTTGAAATATTAACAACTTACATCATTCATAATTATGTTCTTACTATCCAAAATATTTTCATGATGATATTTTATCTATATATGTTTTATTCATTGTTTATTAATTCAATGGAATGTGTATTCAATTATATAACATTACATATTGATTATTTCGTATCTTGATATTTCAATTAAATGTATGCCTAGTTATATAAAATTTCATATTTATTACACATTATCCTATTATTTAAATAACATTTGTTATATGTTATTTAACAATCCATGATGATTATTCATATTTATTCATGATTTCTTCCACTTTACAAAACAATTACTATGCATTTTAGACCATCCTTATTTTTTCCATTCACTAGGATTCCATAATGATTTCTACATTTGATATTCTAGAATATTTTAGACGGAATAATTATAATCAAAAATAAAATATTGTGTTATTTTTTTATTTAATAGTAATTCCTAAATCATTTATATTTCTAGTTTATTAAGAATAATAACCAATCAATCCTTTTGGGTGAAATCTACTTAATCGTGTGAAATTGTAATTGTACTGGGAAATGGATCTAGGATACAAGGATTCTGGATACTATAATATTTATAAATGTAAATTTAGAATAAAATAGGTGGTGTAGTTTTAGGAAAACATTGATTATGTAAAATATCCCTAATATAGAGAATGTGAATAATAATAGATAATCAACATTGAATTATTCTAAAGATGGTATTAAGATGTTTTTTTGTTGAAATATAACTTTGTATGGACACTACAGGTGGCCATTTTTCTAGAATAGATTTACTTAGTGGTTATTGTTACGCCACGAGATTTTTTGAATATTATTTTTTAAATTAATTTATTTTACTGTCGTTTTTTATTTCACACAACACTGAAAACTCTTTTTTAATTAATAAATATCTCAGTCAAACATTCATTTCACATGGAACTGTGTCACGAACCAGCTCGAGTCGACCCTGAACCGGTCACCCAAGCCAGCCTACGACAAGTCCAAAGAGGGTTTATCGATCCTCCCAGGATGGATACAAGAACCGAGGGCATCAATATAGTACACAAGTTATCAATTTTTCCCGTATATAAACAATCAAACAAACAGTGGAAAGAAATGTATATCCCAAAAACATTTATATAAAAATGTAACTGAACATTATTTGTACAATAAACTGAAAGTAACACAAAACAAAAAACTAAATGAACCAAACTTGTTAACCAATTTACTCCATGTTACCCCACTGGTCACTCTCCAAATAAATGATCACACATCTCCCAAGGAAATCAAACTTGAACTGAAACCTAAAAAAGGGCTAAAAATTTAAGAAGACTATAAGTGTGAGTATTAAAACTCATTAGGTTAGCCCGATATTTTAGTCCCCTTAAACTTCCTTTAAATTAAATGAAACAATAATATATAGTTTTAAATAAAAGACATAAAAGTATGTTTTTCAAATGAGGATCCATGCTATAATAATTATCAGACAAAAACATTCAAGTTTTATAAACAATAAATCTACTAACAATTTTTCAAAGAGGTGAAACTTAAAAATGAGAATAGTTTTCGAGAGGGATGATTTATAGAATTCACACTTTTAAATAAATAACACATACAGCTAAATTTACCGTCAAACACACTGATTTTTGACTGTGAGTACAAAATAGCCAATGAGCACAAATCACCGGAACACCCCTAGGCACATGTTAGTCGTGAGCCCCAAGTACCTCATATCTCTATGAAAGTAACCATAATAAATATCCATTATCATGCACACTATCCACATGTAGGTAGAATACCCATAACCTAGTTTTCTCCCACAAATCGTCATCACTTTAGTTTAGTTATTGTTATCATCGTTGAACTTGTTACGTGAAACAGGGGCCAAACCCCACGGAATCACTTGCATACTAGTACACGTCCACCCACCAATATTCATGGTATTCTCGTTAGTGCTCAATAAAGTTAAACATATTATCAAACACACATTTAACATCCAAATTACATTCCCAAACCATAAAAACACAAACATCCGACAAACATTCTTCACATTACTTTCACGGATGAATAAACCAGTGAAAATTTTCATAAAACAATTTCAAGGAGTGTATTGAGGATTTGCACCTAAAACTCATTCAAAAACAATATTTGAATTATAATAACACAACAAACCGTACCCAACATTAACTTTCAGCCCTAAAAATATTTATGAAAATCAGTTCGTGGAAGATAAAACAATCTCAATTAACACAACATGGTATATACAAGTAAAACACTCATTCTTCATTTTTAGGAAAGGCCAAACATGCCTTTAAACATTTCTTCAAAACTAACATTTGAAAAAAAAATATGCCTTTAAATTATTTTAAAGTTGTGTATACACATCATATATAGCATCCAACCATCCATTTTCATAAGAATGTGAAACAGGCCATTTTCCGGTAACTCGGGCCAAAACATGTTGTAAACCAAAACCCATTTACTTGTAAAAGAAAATACAAATTGGAAAGTAATAAAAGGTTCAAAAAATAACTTTTTACAGGATATGAATGTATTTATAAATCCAAACAAGTCATTTTAAATTGCACTATAGACATAAAATCCAACTGGGCAATTTACTGAACACATGACATGCACTCTTTAACAAAAACAACTTAATTTAATCACATAAAAAGGGATAAAATATAATTTTCATGCCATAATGTCATTCAAGATACTGAAAATTTTTCAAAATACAGTAAACCAAGTGCGGAATCTCATGGAATAATTTATCATTAAAGAGGAGTGCACATTTATACCAAAACTACTATATTTTTAACAAAATAAGTCATAAAACATAATTTGCACACAAAACCCATAAAACCAAGGCTTCACAACAGAGAATATCATATAAATAAGGTTATAAAGGTATTATAATGATGAAACATAAATGACAAAGGCTTTTTCAAGGGACATCCTACCTCAAATCCTTGGCGTAATAGAAACGCTCTCCCAAAAACACCCGCCATGGGATTATAAACCATTAAACTATAAAGACCAGACCTTAATGAATATAGACTCCATCAAAAAACATAATATAATAGAACCCTAGGTCTATCATGACTATTGGGGACTATAAAACCATGATATAATGAATGAGGGAAGAAGGAGGAGAATGGACAAAGAATCTCAAATTTTCAACTAGAAAACACTTCGTCTTCCATTAGATAATCACCCTTAGTGGAAAGGGATGTATTGAAGATTTTTTGAGAGTATTCTATGATCCGGAAAAACCTTAAAAACAAGAATTGGGGAAAATAGTACGGATAAAACGATTTATTAATGAAACAATTTACCTTCGCAATTCTAGACGATTGGAGAGACATTGAGAATGTCTTCCCTCATCTGCAACTCATATGAGCTCCAAAGAGGGGAAATACATAATCGGGTTAAGGATAGAAAAATTGTCTTCAGGTGGGAGGTAGAATCTTCAAAAAAATATTAAATATTTAATTAGATATAAAATAATGAATTTATTTTTTTAAAATTGGAAATGGACTCATGGTTTCCCAAATCATTAGTAGCTAACTTTTCTCCAAAAACTCATCAACAAGCAATGTGGATCCAAAATTACAGTGATTAGACATTGATGAAACAGAAAAACTAAAAATTAGTTGCACTGAAGACCTATGGAGTGGATCAGGATTTAAAATGAACCAGATAAAAACAATGATATGAAAAACCGGGTGTAAAATTCTTCCCACCATTAAAACATTCTGCCCTTGGAAACCCATAACACATTCTAACTAAAAGACAGAAATATAAGGATTACCTATAAAATTGACAAAGCCACTCAATACAATAATGTATCATAAAAAATCAATGGATTTTAAGCCTCTATCTCAAAAAAAACACTAACTCACAACCATTGCCTGAGAATTAATGGAAATATCAAGCCACCACCTCCAAAACCAAGCCAAGAACCAAATTGCAAGGCTTTCTACAAATGAACCCAACAATCAACCAAACCAAATATAACCTAAGAAAACTAAATAATCCAGGGGATTAAAAAATGGACTCTCCACCATTAATAAACAACTAGAACTAGACATGTTCATAGGAGGAAAAGTCAATGAGACATGTTTTGGGTCTCCCCGCCATTTGAACTCAACTAGCAACGACAAAATTCAAGAACTCAACATTACCCCACTTTCACAAGTCCAAAAAAACACTCCCTCAACAACCCAAAAACCCATGTAAAGAGGGCTACAACATGAACATATAATCCAACCACTCCCAAACAGAGGGGATGAGAACTTGACCAACACTTTCAGCACGGATCCGGAACCCCACCACTAGGGGAGGGAGGAAAGAGGACCCAATAATTTGGCCACTGAAACTACAAAATAAACCAAGGAACTACCCAAAAACACTCGACCTAAAAATATGTAACACCAAGACCTCACCTGATTTATAGAGGTGGTCAACAAAGGGACATTGATATGAAACCTGCATCCATGAACGCATAACCATAGACACTGTGTGAGGGTTAAGTCCACCACAATGGTTGTGAAAAATGGAAATTCACAGTAATGAGGAACCGAAATATAGACATAGAAACTACCTTAACAAAATGGTGGTGGTAGGAGCCTGGTCAATATCCCCACACCATTGTATATTTCATGACTGCGGGAAAAGCTTGACTCCCAAGCCTATGGCTGGAGCCCTAAATCATGAAGCATTTGCTGCCCCGCATTTAAATGCTATGTATCACACCTATCAGAAAAAACTCACTTTCTCAAAAAAAAACACTATAATATAAATAGGAACTCATATATATAAATATATATCTAAATTCAATCTCACTCAGAAATAGAAGCAGAATGGACAATGAATACGTAGAAATGAATCAACATCAACAAACACAATTGTTATGTCAACAAGAATTATCCTGAACTAGAAGCACATTAAATCAAATCCCAAACAACTCTCCATTTAACATAATGGGATATGGAATTATTTTAGGAGGTGGATATAGCTTTTAAAATATGAGAAGTAATACTATGTTTTATAAATTGGAAATCTAGAAAACATAGAACTGTCTGTGGCCACATCACAATATCCATCACATCTTTAGAAACCCAGTGAACATTACACCAAAACTGATATACCAATAAGATCCCATCTCAAGATAAAATAAGAGTAGGAATTCTAGGTCATAAGGAATTATACTGAATAGGCAACACTTTGAAGATGTAGGATAAACCATCCAAATAACTGTTAGTTCAAAACAAACACCACAATTTATAAGCTATAAACACTTTTTAAAAAAACTGACTTGGTGGATTTTCACATTCACCAATGGTGTTTCATCAATCTCACTCACATGAATATTTACCGACCAACCAGGTACAGAAAACCCATGCCATATAGGTCATCCTTCCAGATATCAATAAAACCATGCATGTGAGAACCCATGAAAACACCAAAGGCTAAAACAAAACAACATCATTCGAAAAATCATATACCGTCAAAAGGATCACCAACCAACAAGTCAAAAACGATTTTCATATACCACAAAACAAACCAAAATATATCAATAACCATTTGATTAAAAAAATAAATCCATTTAATTTAATATAATATAAAAAAACAACCATTTTATTCCGAATATCCCTTCCCCATTTTTCTTAAAAAATCAGCAAGGTCAGTTTTCATAATCTAACAACCAGAAAAGCCAAAAACCCATTCCAAAAAAACATCGACCGCAGAAAATAGAATTTCCAATACCTATTCATCAAATTCAAAAACTTATCAAAATCCCAAAACACCACATTTAAAACAATGTTTCAGAATTACTTTAAAATTAATCACACTTTCAAAAAAATTTAATTCAAAATATCATATGTTTAGATTAGGAAAAATCCATTCCTATTAAATTATTTCCACTTCCTCTAAACATTTTTTTGAAAAAACAAAACCATTCCTAAACAATTATTATATATA
The DNA here is from genome assembly GCA_963277665.1 of Viscum album. Lineage (NCBI taxonomy): Eukaryota > Viridiplantae > Streptophyta > Magnoliopsida > Santalales > Viscaceae > Viscum > Viscum album. Next base: position 662,336,109 of record OY728151.1, on the reverse strand, counting down.
ATTTTTTTAAATACCCTTTTCTACTTTTCCAAATCCAATACTTCCTTTAAAACCCATTTATTTAATTCCCACACAATAATTTTCAATTCAATAATTTAGAATTCATGAAAGGGCCATGAAACCCACAAAAGGGAACTACTGTCGGTGGGTGACTTGACCATATGGTTGGCAGCTAAATGTGAAAAAAACACCAAGATAGAGAGACTTATTAAGACCATGACCCAGCTCCACATGGCTTTCCAAGCCCTGCATGCTCACAAATGTCATTATTCAGACTCCACTTGTCAAATACTATCACCAAACAATCAACAAGAACAAAGGACACTAATAAAACCTGACTTCCCATAGAAACCTGAGGATCAGAAAGAGAAATAGTAGACGATATTTTTACCAAACTTAACCCTAAAGTACCAAAAATACTACTCTATATAACTTGAAATCCCCAAATAACAAGGGAGCTCTAAAATAATGGTCTTCTAAGAGCCAACCTGCCTCTGATACCATTTTGTCACGAACCAGCTCGAGTCGACCCTGAACCGGTCACCCAGGCTAGCCCGTGAAATGTACCAAGAGGCGTTGCTGATTCTTCAGGGATGGGCATAATAATCATGGGAATCAATAAGGTACACAAGGGAATGATTTTTCCCATATAAACACAATCAAACAAACAGCGGAAAGAAATGGACAGACCAAAAAAACATTTAAATAAATATAGAACTAAACATTATCTGTACAAAAAAATGAAAGTACAACTTAACTAGAAACTCAACTAACCAAATAAGTTAACCAATTAGCTCCATGAGACCCTGTAGGTCACTCTCTAACAAAATGATCACATATCTCCCAAGTTGATCAAACTCGAGCTAAATCTTCCACAAGGTCTAAAAACAAAAGAAGACTATAGGCGTGAGTATTAATACTCAGTAGGTTATCCCGATATTCTATTCCCAATGCACTTCCTTTAAAATAAAACAACATCAATTTATAGTTTTAAATTCAAGATATAAATGAATGTTTTTCAAATAAAGTTCCATTCTATAATAATTATCAGACAAAAACATGGATGTTTTATAAACAATGATGCTAGTAACAATTTTTTAAAGAAGATTAACTTTAAAATGAAAATAGTTTTCAAGAGGGATACTTAAAGAATTGAAACTTTTAAATAAATCACACATGTAGCTGAATTTTCCAACCAAACAGACTGTATGCCGACGGTGAGTAAAAAATAATCAATAAGCACAATTCACGGGAACACCTCTAGGAACTAGTTAGTTGTGAGCCCCAGGTACCTCATATCTCGGTGAAAGTAACCATAATGAATATCTGTTATCGTGCACATAATCCACTAGTAGTTATAATACCAATAAAATAATGTTCCCTAAAAAATAATCATCATCATAGTTTACTTAGTGTTGTCATCATCAAACATTCTATGTGAAACAGGGGCCAAACCCGACAGAATCACCAACATACTAGTACATGTCCACCCACCGAGATACTTGGGATTCCCTTTAGTGCTTGATCAAGTTACATATATTATCAAATACACATTTTACATAAAAATTACACTCAGAAACCATAAAAACACAAACATTCTTCATATTTCATCCACGAATCAATAAACCACTGAAAGTTTTCGTAAAACAATTTCAAGGAGTGTATTGAGGCGTTGCACCTAAAACTCATTAAAAAAGAATATTTTAATTATAAACACACAACAATACCATACCCAAACCTAATTTCTAGCCCTAAAACATTTAATAAAAACATTTCATGGATGATAAAACAATCCCTATTAACACAACGTGATATATAAAAGTAAAACACTCATTCTTCGTTTTTAAGAAAGGCCAAACATGCCTTTAAACATTTTTCCAAGACTAACATTTGAAAAAGATATGAGTTTCAATTTTCAAAATAGGTGTATACATACTATATACAGCATCAAACCACATTCATAAATCCCAGAAAACACTCAGGTAACATATTCAAAACAACACCATTTTTATAAAAATGTGAAACATGCCATTTTCCAGTAACTCGGGTCAAACCATGTTGTAAAACAAAACCCATTAATTTGTAAAACCAAAATCAAATTGTAAAGCCATAAAATGACCCATTAATAATTCTTTTCATGATGTAAATGTATTTATATATCCAAACAAATCATTTTAAATTTTACTAGACATATAAAATCTAACGAGACAATTTACTGGACATGTGTCATGCACTCTTTCACAAAACAACTTAATTTAAGAATATAAAAAGGATTAAAATATCAATTTCATGACATAAAGTAATTAATTCTATAGAAACATATTCACAATAAAAAACCAACTATGGAAGCTCATGGAATAATTTTTCAAACAAGAGGAGCGCACATTTATACAAAAACATCTATATTTTTTACAAAATAAGAAATAAATCATAATTTGCACACAGAACATTTAAAATGAAGGTTTCACATCAGCATATATCATAAAAATAAGGTTATAACTGTATTATAAGGATGAAACATAAATGATAAAGTCTTCTTCAAGGGACATTCTACCTCAAATCCTTGGCCTAATGGAAACCCACACCCAAAGACACTCGCGGCGGGATTATAAACACTAAACCTATGAAGACCAAACATAAATGAATATTAACACCATAAAAAACTATTGGATAATAGAACCCTAGGTCTATCATGACTATAGGGGATTTGAAAACCAAGATATAATGAATGGAGGAAGAAGAGGGGGGAGAAAGGAAAAAATAATCTAATATTTTCAACTAGAAAACTCATCGTCTTCCATTAGATCTTCACCCTTAGGGTAAAGGGAATGTTTGGGAACATCATGGAGAGTCTCCTAGGATCTGGATGATCCAAAGAAAGTAGAATCATGGGAATATTAGTACGAATGGAATGATTTATTAATGAATCAATTTACCTTCATAATTCTAGATGATTTGAGAAACAATGAGAAACATGTCCCTAATCTGCAATACATATGAGCTAAAAATAAGTGAAATAGATAATGGGGGTGAGGATAAAGAAATTGTCTTCGGGAGGGAGGTGGAATCACCAAAAAATAATAAATATTGAATTATATATAAAATAAAGAATTTATTTTAAAAAAAAAATTGGAAATGGGTTAACGGTTTCCCAAATCATGAAGTAACCACCCTTTCTCCCAAAAATCTTAAACAAGCAATGGGTAACCCAAAGTTAGGAGGATTATACATATATAAAACATAAAAAATTAAAATTAATCTCACCAATGGCCAATGAAATGGATTGGGATTCCAAATGAACAAGATCAAAACAATGACATGAAAAAACTGGTGGGACAAACTGACAACATACAAATTATTTGGAATACATTACATGCAACACATAGTTTCTTCAGAGCTTCATATGTTTATTATAATTATTTAAATGATTTAATTGTAACTTATCCATTAGACTCAGTTTTATTAATAGTTGTAGAATATTTTAAAATATTTTTTATAATTTTGGTAAAGAAATAAAATAGATTGACAGTGAAAGATTTATTTTTTGTTAACATTATTATATGATTACCAATACTATTTTAATTTACATATCTGAAAAAATAAAATATATTTTTTATGCATTTGAAATTTTAATTTTAAAAAATAAAAAAGAATTGAATTTAGAACGTTTAAATAAGATTAGGGATATTTTTGGATTTTTGATGAGAAACATCTTTTGTTGGATGAATAATAAAAAATATTGTATTTTAATTTGAAAATACATTTTCAGAAAGTTTCTTTATTGTGATTAATTATATTTCAAAAAAAATTAGAAGATTAATTTTTTTAATAACTGATATAATGTAGGACATGGAGATCAAATTCTCTTTTATTTTGTGTATAAAAACATATCTAATTTCAAGATGTTTCTACATTATAAACCTACATTGTTAACCAAACTACAAGATCAATTTTAAATTATTTTCATAAAATTATATTATATGTATTTAGAAAAACAAATTTCATTTTTCAAATCATAATAATTTATAATGCCAATAATGGTATACTTATATTTTAAGCAAAAATATTAGAGAAATAGATTAAAATTAATGACAATGATTAAGGGGAAAATGGGTTAACCTAATGTTTTTATCCCAAAATGATATAGAAATATGTAAAACACCCATTTCATGGAAATTATCCGGACATGAACCTTTAATAAATGATGTTTCTTGGGTTTTTATGACTTATTGTAGGTAAAAACGTTGGTACGACTAACTTGTTTTAATTAAGGCCAATTGTGTCCTTTCCCTTCCCAATAAATTTCTAGAAGATCTCCATATTCTTAAAAGATCTAAAACCACATAATCATTTAAAATATGTACCCAATAAACATCCCAAAATCCAACCCGTCCTCCAAGAATCCTCCCCTTATGTATAAATTAATCAATTTAAGCCTCTTTTCACTAACCAAAAGGAGTTACCCAATTATGAGGTAAAATATTCTCTCAAGATACAATATTTTATTTTATTTCAACACAAAACAACTCTCATTATTCTCTGCTGGGATAAAAAAGTATATTAAATATATAATAGTTTATTTTTTCTATGGTTTCAACAAATGGTTACACAGAGATCCATCTAACGGGTAATGAAAATTTAGTTTTTTTGAATGAAAAATTACCACCTCACTAATCTTCGATTCTCCATTTGTACTTAAAAACCTCTCAAGGATGGGATTATGATGAATACTATTCTTATATATTTCATATATTATGAATAGTATGGATTTTAGCTTCTATATTACTTTTACAAAACATATAATTTTTCATTTCAATTTGGTGTAAATATTATTATCTAGTTTGAGGATGTGTGGACTAATTCCCCCTAAAAGTGATGTGATTCATTCCGACACTACATAGAATGCATTGAGGATGGTTTTTGGGAAATTATATGTTATATATAACATTATAATGTATTTTAATGATAATATATTTATTATAATGTTTTTTTATTTTTTTCAATACGATAATAAAAATGAAACTACCTTAACGTTTATGTGTGACTTATCATCTACAAGAATGATGTATTCCATTTTATACATCAATATTAATTAAATTATTACAATACACATATAATTAATATAAATAATATTTATAAATTTTTATATATTCAGGAAATAATTATGTAATTATAAAGAATAATGATATAACATATTAAGACAAATGAAAAGAACAATGAAAATTTTACCAAAGTCAATCCTTAAAATAGGATTGTTAACTAGATAGAAACATAATGTAAAAAACAAACCATATATGGTATTACATGTAAAAATTCTTTTATATAAATTATGTAATTTCTTTTATTACTTATATATGTATTTTGAATTAGTGTGATGAGATTCAAGATACATGGTATGTGATTTTAATATAACATTTTATATTCTTGAGATACATGCCATGTTCAGATTACTATTATGATGCATGTTATATTATTTCCCATTAATGTATTATATTTTTATTATTCAGAAACCCATTTATATAAATTTTATTCCCTTTCATTAATGGGATTTATTTTTCAGAAGTCACTAAATCGGTAACATATCTTTTTGACAATTTTCCTTACTTATCTCACATTCCCTATTATGAACATATATTTTTCCACGATGTGTATTTACTTAAACATTAATCCTATATCATGAATATTATTTTTTAGGATATTTTATGATTTATGTAATTTAATTTTCATAAATATGGAGTGTGGGAAAAATTTACCATGTTGTAAGTGTTAAAAGAAAAAATATCATCACTTTTCAAGATTTATTATGTTTATGCTTCAATTGAGTTAATATTAGGATCAATATCTTAATAATAGTCCTGATTTAATTATCATATGGAAATTAAGGATATATTAATGTATTGTTGAAAATTTTACACTCTTTTTTATATAATGGTATTAAGATAGAGTTTTTATATAGCATGGCATGACCCTTTCTTCTTTCTGAAATCTATGTTCCATAAAAACATGGTTTTATAAAATGGGGTTCTATAAATATTCTAATATTCTACAAAAATATTTAAATAAAATCTTTACCCTCTTTTTCTCTTACAAATTTTTTCAAAGGAATATTCTTTTTTCTTTCTATAAGAGGCAGTCTTCTATGATTTTTATTATGAAATGGGAATGCTCTTTTAACCTTCTATAATGTGTATGGATTTACATACCATCAATTCATTGAATATTTCATTTCATGATTTAAAGGATTATTATTTGGTATATTTTTTTTAAAAGAGAAAATCAAGTAAATGTTTATAAAATTCCTTCCAATTTTATTTTTTAATCCTTTAATGTAATGTTTTTCAAAAGGATTCATGTTTTAAAGAGAATTTTTTAATAATGAAACAATATTAACCATAATAAATGTTTTATAAAAATCCTTCGACGTTATTTTCCAGGTGACATAACATCGAATTATGTTATATATTTTATTATAGGAATTTATCCAATGGATCTATTCATATTCTTTCTCAAAAAATTTATAATTTAATTGAATGATGCTTAAGAAAACCATTTCACTACGTTGGGTTTAATGTCTTTGAAACCTGATTCGTTTCAAGTTATAGGATTATATGATTAGAACATGGAACCTATATATTTTATAGGTAAGTATGTGTTTAAATTTTAATGATACCCTTTTAATGTCATGGGTTTTTATATGATGTTTATATCATATTTTTGATGGGTCATGATATGATGAATTTTTTATTATCATGTAGAATATATATGAATGATATTATAATGAGATGGGTGGACCTATATATTCTTCCAATTCATTAGGTAATTATGTGTTTTATATGATCTCAAAGATTTCATAGGTTCTAGCCCAAACCTGAGAACATGATGGTTCATGGGTAGTAGTCTAATCCGGATAACAAGAAGGTACATGGGTTGATGCCCAAACCAAAATGTATGAGGATTCAATGGTTGTATCCCAATACCAATAATAATTTTCTTTTGAGTATGTAGCCAATGTCCAAAAAAATACATTGTTTGTATGCCATGCCTAAAATTTAAGGGGTACACTTTTTGTTTTCCCATTCTTAAAGTAGGTACATGGTAACTATCCCAATCATAACATGTTATAATGGTATTTGTATGTATCCTTGACCTTATATTTTTTTTATTATATGACTTCCAGAAATTCAATGTCTTATTCAATAATTTTGACTTCATGGAATATGACTTTTATTTCCATACGATTCTTGTATTTTGAGTATGTACGATTTATCCCATAACCCATTTTTATTATCACTCATATTAATATTATGATATTATAATGTTATGATCATATTAGAATACCCATATATTCATGTTTATTCTTACATTTCTCCCTTTTTTATGGTTACCTATAATATAAGAATACCATTTTTTATTTTTACATCCATAGGTTATAAATATATATTCCATGTATGATATTTCTAAGAGTGGTTCTATTCGTAGGGAACCTAGTGATAGAAAATGTAGCTCACATATGTACCAAGGATTATTATTACATGTTTCTGAGGGCACCAAAATAATATGGTATATGGGCATCAATTTGTAAAAATATTTATGTATTTCTAAAAATTTATTTAATTTTAATGTGTGTGAAGACTGGGTAGATATAGTTGTTATTAAAGTCAGGGTTTCGATATACTTTAAGATATAGGATGATAAAAACATTTTTAAACCCTTAAGGATGTGTCTAGGGATAAGTCGGTGGATAATGAAATGTATAGTAAAATTACAAATAATTTTAGTAATTGATAGTGTGAATGGTTTCCATTAAATGCCTCACTATCATGATACTACATGTAGATGTGGATCTGGCACATATGTACCTAGGGGTACCAACTCTAACAAGATTTTTTGGGCTTGACTCAAGATATTCATGTACATGGAAATAACCACCTCTATGCAGCTACTTTGACACTCATAGGGGATATGTTTTTTGAGAATTCCCATACTCTTATCAAATCATCATATGGATTTAAATACATGTTGATTATGAATAAACATAGAAAACCTATGTTTTCATGGATTAAAAAAAGTTTCGTAATTTAAAAATATTATACATGGATTCTATTATTATGTGGTTCATATTTGTTATAATTTTTTCTTACCCTATGATTTATTGATTTAGTCAATGGATGAAACCTAAAGGAACATCCTTATTGGTGACTTTTATGGACAATAAAATTATAGTTCTCCAAAAGATAAAAATAAATTAGAGGGTGGAATGATAAAACTATCCATTATTATCACCCATCTTTCTCAAAATATGAATCATGAAGGAATTAAAATGATCAAAGGAGGTAATAATGTTTTGTTTTTTCATTATCAAGGAAAAATCTACCTTTATTTAGTGGGTCTTCTAATACACTTGTTACTGGACATTCTTTCAGTTCCACTAAATCTAAAATATCTTTTATCCATTGATTGAATCATGATAAATTCATTTTAATTGTTTATCAGTTAAAAGGTGAAGCAGACAAGTTGTTAATTCTAAACAAGAATACGAAGAAGTAAGATGAAATTGAATCCATGGATTGGAATTAGTTAAAGAACATATTCTTCAATAAGTAAAATATTCTAGTCCTTATATGATGATGGAAATAGAGTTCCTTAAGTTGATGAAAATGGATCATGAATCTATTGGTTTCAATGAGGCTAATTGCATATGAATCTTGTGGTACACTTCTACAATTATTATCCAAACAGAATATATGGTTGATGGGTTCATTAGTGGATTAATTAAAAGCATTATAAGATAATTTTCAATAAGAATCATTGGTATCAAAGAAACATATTTTTCATTGAAAAATCATAGTTTAAATGGAGATTTAATTTAGGTATCTACATCATACATTTTATAATAAGAGAAAACTTGAATTCAATGGAAAATCCAAATTCCATGGAGATAAGAAGATGAGTCGTCCCTTGTGATATATGTGTGGAAGGAATAATGGTGGGAATTTTCTTAATGTTACTAGAAATTGATTTAACTGTGGAAAGGAATGACACAATTTGATTTAATGCTGATGTGATTGGAAATATTTATATAATGATTTAGATAATTAGAAAACATCATAGAAATCACCTCCCACACTTTAGTGTTTCAAATGCAGGTAGTTTGGGCATTTCACCAAGAATTCCCCAAATCCAGGTGTTAATAATGTTGAACAACACCAAAAACTTGAAATGAAAATAAAGGGAAATCATATGAAATCAAAATGGATGAAGTGAACCATGATAATTGGGGAACTCTACATTAGGGTATTTAAGGTGGGATTTTTGAAAAAATATGTTCTTTGAAAGTATTAATTATCCTTAAGTGGAATTTTTTTTGTCTCAAATCATTTATTATATTTCTGTACAACAATTTTGGATTAATATAAACACGTATATGTTCTAGATTTACAAGGATGAAACTATGTATCTAATAAATGTTTTAATTACGATATGTGCAAGATTAAGGAATAAAGGTCGAATTATATTTTGGAAGAATGTATGTTTTCAAAAAATATTTATGTAATATTATATTTTGAACAAGTATTCATGTGATTATATATATTATGTTTTTAAGAGTATAATTACATTAAACACACACCCACCTCACACATAGGCTGGAAATCCATTTCATAGGTCCCCAAGGGATGTCCTAACTATCAATATTTATTTATATAGTACATGTCTCGAAGGACCTTTGGGAATGATGCTCATTACATTGCACAATGAACCAATTCGGAATCATAAATTAATCATTCATACATAACCATCTATCTACATCATTCATGCATAACTACCTGCCTGCATCACCACCTACCAACGAGAATTCTCTCCCACCCAAATTTGAACACATGTTCAACTCAGGATTATGAGAAGCTATCACCACTAGGAAAATACACCTTCTATGTTAAATAAAATATAATATAAAGGAATTCACATGTGTGGTATGTGATGACATATGAGGGATCAATGTTACACGGACGTCATGACATTCATTTTACTATTCAGGGTATTCTTATTTCTGAAGGATTATAAGGATAAAAACTAATTAAAAATATATGTTTTATGTCATATAATGTATGTTTGTATTAATAACATGTTGAATAAATTATTTAAAAGGATATTTATTGATTAATTTTATATCAATAATTTTAATTATATTTTATTTAAATATATTAGGTTGTTTTTAGAAAAGGACAACATGTATGGGTGGTGACATGCACTAATGTCATGTAAATCCATAGGTCTAAAACCCATGACCAAAGGATTATAATGTATTCACACCTACCATTGGCCTACATGATTTACCGGTTAATCAATTACTATTTTTTATGAAAAACTATTTATGATGAAATAATAGTGTTACTTTTTATGTTTAGAGATAAAAAGTATTTACAATATTTATTTTTCAAGAATACATATTGATATATAGTTGTACTTTTCATTCATTTTGTTACCTTAATATATGATTATTTTTTTTATATTAGTACTTTAGGAATCATTGTTTATTTATGTATGTACGTTAAATAAAGTAATGTGTTAATAAGAAATTGATAAAAAGAAAAAAATGATTTATTTATAGAAATATATCATGTTTTTATATATCCTTATATTCATAGTCAATAAAATAATTTCTCAATTTTAGGATAGTGATCAAAAGGAAATGTGTTGTCATAATACCTTAGTTTTTTCAAACTGATGGCATTTTAAATAATTACATATTTATAACATTGAGGCCCTCAAAATTTCTTTGATCATTAACATGATTTTGATTGATTACATCCAACACAAACAATAAATATTTCCGCTTTTAAGGTACATTTTAGTGTCTATTTTAATGATATGGATTTATTTTAATGAATCATTAATGAATGAAACCTTTGATAAATTTAAAATTTTGATGGAAAATTTAATTTTATGTGTCCTGAATGTAATGCCCCAAGATTTTGTGAATAATAATTTTTTGAATTAATTTAATATTTTAATGATTTCCATGTCACACAACACTGAACAAATTGTTATTTATTATTAAATCACTAATTCAAATTTTAATTTCTCAAGGATCCAAATAATCAAACACCTCACATGACGTATGTTACACATAACTCAATGTTTTAATGAAGTATTACATTACTGTTATAATTATTTAAATGATATGATTTTCACTAAGCCATTAATTATTACAATATGAATAGTATTAATTACTATTGAAGTAATTTTTTATAATTGTTTTATATGAATAAAATCGTTTGACAATCAATGATACAATTTATGATAAAGTCCTTATATGTTTAAAACTAAAATTTTAATGTCTTTTTGTTAAACTACATAAATATAATTTTGTAGACATTTTTAAATTTAATATAATAAAAATGTATTTGTGAAAATATTATTTATAAATTCTCCTAGGGATAATTTTTTTTATTTTTCTCAGAAAATTCATTTTTTGATGAATAGTGAAAAATACCATATTTTAATTAAATATTATTCATATAATTAATTTATAAGGATAAATTATAATTTAAATTGGTTTAAAATTTAATTAGATAATATATTTATCAATTGATAAAATGTAATAAATTGAAAAGATTTTTTATTTAATTTTAGGTATAAAAACATACAGAACATTTGAATTTTTTTTATTAAAAACTCGTAGTGTCAATATGACTATGAGATTAATTTTAAATTAATTTCTCTCACATATGAGATTAAAATTTGGAAAATATATTCAATATTTGGAAAAATATATAATTTCTAATATTTTAAAATTAAATTTTGACAAAAACAAATTGTTGAAATTGATGAAAGTTATATACAACAATAACGAGAAAAAATATGTTAACCTTAAATTAATGACCGAAAAAAGCCTATAATCTTATCAAACTTGAATTGTATGGATATGATCTAGTCAGTAAACATTTATTAGTGATTTTTTTTATTTTGTGTGTTTTTCTAGATAAAAACGTCGGTACATCAATGTTGTTTTCAAAAATTACAAGTGTTTCATCTCCCTTCCCTATTAAAGGAAATTGTCACTCATGTTTTTTTGCACCTCTAAAACTAATTAGGATTGGAAAATATATTCCCAAAAAAATTAAACAAATACCTAAATTACTACTATAAGCCTCTTTTGGTAATAATAAAAACCAAGGATGATTATTGTAGTAAACCAAAAATTTTTAACTGATTAACAGGTAACAACTTATCTATATATCCATTATTTTATTTTCTTTCTTCAATGACTCTAGTCTAATTATTCATTGATTTTATAAAAAACAGTAATTATAATATGATTATATTATAATATTATCTATACCTAGACTTTCGAATGTATCCACTTAATGTGTAATGAAAATACTATTAATGAGAATGGATAACTATTGACACACTAAACAACGATTAATAATTTTTCATTCACCTCATATCAAGGAGGACATTAAAACGGACAAAATAATTATATATGTCATATATTACATTTATTATGTCTTTAATCTTCCTTATTACTTAAAAAATATCTTTTAACATTTTATATGATGTAAATACAATAATTTCTCTTAAGGAAGTGTGGGCTTCCACATCCTCAAAGTGATGTAATTCATTCACACACTACATAGATTTTATATATTATGGGTTTAATGACCATGTATGATATATATAACACTATAATTATTACTTTATTTTATTATATACATATATACATATATATAATTTTCATTATTTATTATAATATGATTATAAAATGGTAACAACATTCATCCGTACATATGACTTACCATCTCTATGAATGATGTATTACAATTAATATTATATATTAAGTAGAATATAATAATTGAAATATATTAAATATAAATTATATTTATGTCATGGTTTAAATTAAATATATCATTATATTAGAATAATTTCAAATGATATAACCAATTCTGACACTTGCGAATAACAAAGTGGATATTACCCGAAGTGAAACCTTAACACATGATGGTTAACAAGTTGGTAATATAAGGTAATAATAAAACCATATATAGTATTATTTATAAGAATATCATCATCTAAAATATTTATAATAAATATATATTTATTATGTACATGGATTGAATTAGTACGATGAGATTCAAAACACAAGGTTAGGAGATTTCATCTCACTATTTATATATGTGGGATATATACCATGTTCATGACATTTTTTCTTTTGTTTTATACATAATATCCATGAATGTAATCTATTATTATTAGTCTTAAATTAATATTAATTTACTTATCCTTTTTATTATCACTAGTTCATAAGATATATGTTTCAATATACTCTAAAATGGTAATGTAATTTCGTCTCAGTTTTCCATCCTTGAGTCACATGCCATGTTATGCATCAATATTTCCACATGGGGACTATATAAAAAATTTTCAATGTATATCATTTATAATATCATTTAAATGATATATAAGGCTTCTTGTAATTTCGTTTTCATATATAGAGAGTCAGTTTCAATGATACCAAGTGGTAAGTGTTTTTTGAAACAATATCATCACATCTCGAGATTGTATATGTTTAGGCATCATTTGACGAAACCATATGATACATATAATTATATTAGTAATTTTGTTTCTCATCCTAGGTTTATTTATGATATATTAATTTTTTGGTACCATTATTGCCATATTTTTACATAATAGTGTTTATAATTTGTTATTAATAAATCTTGAAATAACATTTCTTCAGTCGAAAATTCGTGTCCTTATAAAATACGTTTCTAGGAATACTATATTAATCTCTTAAAAATTTAAAATTTAAATTTATAGATAATTTTGTTTTAGAAATTTTTTCAAATGAATATTCTAATATATTTATGAACAAGGCATTTTTCTAGAATTTTTACTTTTGAAAAAGAAATGTTCATTCTACTTTGTACATCATTTATAGATTTACCCACAATCAATTTTTGGAAGAATTTTTTTTCAAAAGATTAAAATTTAAAAAAACATGAATATAGTTTCAAACAAATTGTAATAAAAAGGTTGTGAATATTCTTTTATATGTATTTTTTGGAAAACAGTTTTCAAAAGGTTTTATGTTTTATAGGGCCATTCAATGAAATTAAATTTTCCGCATGAAATGTTTTAAAAATATACGTCAATGTAATTTTCTATCTATGATAACAAATGTTGATGATACTCAAATAATTTAAGGAAATGATTCATTTTTTGTAATCATATTATTTATTGAATGTGTTATGTTTGGATGGAATGATGTTGAAGACACCTATTTCACCTCAATGGGCTTTAGTATTTTTAAACGTGCTCCATTTCAATGATTATGATTTCATGAAGTGATTAAAAAACCTATCTCATTCCTTTGTTTTGATTTGAGGAAATGTTAATGGTACATTTTTATTTCATGGGTTATTATTTATGTTTATACTTTATATATCTTTTTGTGGTTCATGATATGAATAATGTTTAATAGTATTGTATAACATGTATGACTAAATTTACTATGGGAATGGTGGGACCTATATCTATCTCCAATAATTCCGGTATTGATAAATTTTTTTGACCTCAATGGGTTATCAGATTGTAGATCAATACCAAAAAAAAGAAGTTATATAGGTGTTTACCAATCCTAAAAACAATAATGATCATGGGTTGTAGCATAATTCTAAAAGTAAGAGGGTACACAGGTAGTAACCATATATTGCAAATAAAAAGGTACATGGGTTTTCTCACAAGCCCCACAAAGAAGGTACAAGGGTTGTAGCCTAAGCCTAAAAGTAAAAGAGTACAAGGGTTGTTAGCATAATCTTGAACTTGATACAAGGGTCGCAGCCTAGGGATAACATGTTGTAAATGTCTTGGTTGATAGCCTTTAGATAATATTTTCTACTCTTTTATGCATAACACAAAATTTGATTCTCTATTCCTCATTTATGATTTATTGGATCAAGATATTTATTTCGTTATAATTCATGAATTACACACTACAATGAATTATTTGATAATTCATGTTTATAATGTTTTATATACATGGTTTGATCTTCTAATGTTATGATCACGTTTTAATACCACTATATTCCAGTTATATATACATGTCTCCCTTATTTACACTTACTGAGCATCTTTTCTCACCAGTTTTTTTATATCCATGGATTATTAAGATAAATTAAATGTATGATATGTCTAATTGGGTTTCTATTCTTAGAAACATAGTGGGATAAAATATAGATCCCTTATGTTCTAGTGTTTATTATTCCCTGTATTTAAATGAACTAAACAAATATGGACTTTGGGAATCACTTTCTAACAAAATTATAAATTTTTCAAATGTTTTGATGTTTTATTTTATTTCAATTCTTTTTCACTATTGAAATACATTTGAAAACGAATTTATATTCATTAATTGATCATCAGCTGGAATATGAAAAAAAAATCCTAACAGTGCTTCTATTTTTTCATTCATAGGGGATATTTTTTGGGTAATTCACATTTCTATTACATACCATTAAGTATGATTTCAACCAATAATGAAAATGAATAAACTTGGTTAAACCCTACATGAATAAAGAACCTATGTTGAAATAAAATGGTTTATGTATTTGGGTATATTTATTTTACCAATGTAATATGATTATAGTAGTTAAGAAACATCTATGAATTGTATTAAATTTTATAATAATAAATGTCATTATTTTCTTAATATATATATTGACCATGATGGTTACTGATTTAAGAGTAATCAAAAGTCCAGATTCATAAAAAACACTTTTTACATTTTATATGATCAGTGAAAACAAAGAATAAGGGAATTATATAGTCTTTAGTGTATAATTATGTATTGGTGTAAAATTTAGTTGAGGAATAATTCAATTTAATTTTATAGAAATATGTTTACTACTATTAATACCCTTTTGGTTTATTATGGTCATCAATTTCATTGTAATAACAGTCAAATTTGGTTATTATACCTAGAAAAAATATATATTTAAAATGATAATAAAATTTTTAATTAATGATTATTTTTATTTCTTGGATGTTCATTACATTTTATTTTTACATTATTTTAATTATACAAATATTGGTTTTTAATATGAGAACCTACATGTCGGGTGATAAAAAATCATTTTTTGTAAGGTAGTGTGGCTTAAACCCAAGATCGAATGGGGACAAGGGTCTCACACATACCAATCTAATACGTGATGTCTTGGTCATTTTTCACTTTTTTTTAAAACTATTTTAAATATATGTATTAAAAATGAAAAATTACTATTAATTTTTTGTTTTATATATTAATATATTAAACATATGTGTTTAGGATAAAATTTAAATTCACATAGAAAGACTTTTTTCTCTTTTTCAGATCATACAATCCATTTAATGTAATCTTTGGAGCTATAGGAATAATAAAAATGATTTTGTTATATTAAATTGATAATGTATTCTATGATATTAAAATTGATCAAATCACACCGAATAAATGAAATTTTGTTTATAAAAATATATCATGTAATTATATTTCCATGCATTCAGGGTTAATAAAATATTTTCTCAAAATTATTAAAAGGATCATGAAGTAGAAAATTTATCATATTACATTCATATTTGATAAATAAAATTTCCTTTTAAATAACCACATATTTATTGGATTGACTCCCTCATGTTTCACATGACCATTCCCTTGTTTCTGAATAATTTCTTAAATCACTCTATATAATAATTTTTTCTTTTTCCCATTATACATATCACCACACACCTCATATGGTTTATTACATAAAATACATTTTGTGTGCTTGTCTAATATCATATTTTTAATTACCTTTCTCTCATATTATATGGATTTAGAACCAACCCTTCTTAATTTCTGGGACTTCAATAAATGTATTTTAAAATATCAAACCCCTAATCACTGAGATCATATTTAAATTGAGATAATTAAATATGTCTAATATTGGGTGGTTGAAACACCAATAAATTAAAAATATAACATTTTATTAAATAAAACATGTAACCTAAAAAAATTGTTATCATTTATTCCACACAAAATAGTGTTTATATTTTTAGAAGCAATAATTAGTTTCTTCAAATGATTGTGTCAAACGCAAGACTAAGTTTTACTAATCTATAATATAATATAATTAATATTATTTAATATGATATTTATCTCTTATAAATTTTAATATAGCATATGATTATGATTATATAAAATATTAAAATTTATATTTTTCAAAATTTAATCAGTTATCAATAAACTATTGAATAAAAAAATTCTTTTATAAAATACAAGTTTTCTATAAGAATATTTCATTAGTATTTTTGAAAATATATTTAAGTTTATTTTTAAAAAATATATTATATTTGATTAAGAAACATATTTTTTAAAATAATAATACAATAATTAGATTATATATATTTCATTGGGTTTTTCGGGGAAATTTTATTTTTCAATGAATATTGAAAATTACTAAATTTCAATTGAAAAATAACTTTTCATTTAAATTATTTATAACATTGAACTATATTATGATTTTATTTTAAATTAATTTTTTAAAACATTATATCAATTAATAATATTTATGTCATTGGAATGATTTATAGACAATTTTTAAATATAAACACCTTACAAACCTTGGAACATTTTCAAATTGAAAACTCTATACTCATCACCTCTAATAGATTAAATTTAAATTGTTTTTTTACTAATTATATGTATAGAATTTTTAAAAAATCATTCTGTATATATTATATTAATATTTTTATTATATAATAAAGTAAAATTGTATTTTTACCCTAATAATTTTCCACATTAGTTAAATTTTAAAACATTTGCACTCTAAAAACACACTCCTCTATGTTTGTCAGATTAATTTGGAATTATTTTTTACCAATTTTTACGTATTGAATATTACTAAAATTATTCATTTATTTTCATAAGAATAATTCAAAATTATTAATTAGTTCAATTAAATTTTTAGAAAGAAAATTTAAAAAACAGTTGAAATTAATTTTAGTAATTATTGAAAAAAGTGTTTACATAATGGTTAAACATATAAAAAATGATGTATAAATGACCCAAAACATGTCCAATACTCATTTAATGGATATATTTAGAACCACATGACTTTTATATATAATATTATGATTTTTTTTGATATTTTCATCGACATTTACTCATATAAGAAATAAATTAATGAAAAATACAGAAAAACAATGTTCCTTTATTTTAATATCTATATAGATTTAGTATATGGGAAGAATACCATAGGTCTAGTTATTACTACTATTTTGAAATATAATAATAATTAAATTATTAAAATAATATATTTATAAGTTTTAGGGATGCAATAATTAAACAATTTTCTTATGTACCACCAACATAGTAATTAAAATGTTAAAAATTAAATAAAATTAATGGTAATGAAGATATTAAAAATACTGTAAATTGAATGAATTATTTTGATACATTAATTTCAAAGTAGAATATATCATTTTATTTTGATATAAACTGAATATATTCAAAGTCTATCATGTATTTGGTGTTTTTTTCAACATACATGGAAATTGTCAAAAAATTTCATTAAGGATATTTTATAATAATATATAATATCTTTATATAATAAAAACTACAAAAACATTCATATAAAAATATATTTATCAATTTTTTTAAATAAGAAAATATGATCAATTAATTGGAAAATTAATATTTTCAAATGATTATGTCGAGCTCTAAACATTAAAAATGTCATTATAATGGTAATGATTAAAGAATATTTTTTGTGCATTATATACACTTGTGTGGAATTTAATTTCTAACACACAAAAAATTTTAAATTTATAAATATAAAATAATATTTTTAATTAATGTATAAAAATTCTTTAATATTTTTCACATTTATATTGTCTTAGGGGAGAGATTAATTTTATTAGAATACTAGTTATAATCATGAAAAAATAAAATGGAAAAATATGAAACATATGAGATTTGGAACAAAATATTTTAAAGATTTTGTTTTATTAATTGGTGGAGGGATTTCTCAACTATATAATTCTTTTACCATATTAAATAACAATTTGTGAGAAACATGAAGTATGGTAGGCCTCTAAATAAGGATTAATTTTGAGTATTTCTAAGAATTTAAAAACTCCTCCACTATAAATGGGAAATCACTCCTATCAACTCTTCATAGTACTCATGCCATTTGTGTATAAGAAAATCTAACAAAATTGATCCAAAAAATTCATAACCTGATACTAAAATAGGATCTAATTATTTTTGTTGTCATAATTATATAAATTTTTTTTTTAGTTCATACCAAAGGAGGATACCCGAACAAATATGAAATGTTATTAAAAAAATAATTATTCTACATCCACCTCCACCTTATTCATTTTATCTTATAAAATTATTATATAATATCCTCATTATATTCCATATACAAATATTTTTTTATTGATTTGGAGAAAAACTTAACAAAATTCCATCAAATGGGTTATAAAGTCATCTTTTATAATGAACTATACTTTAGATACATTTTTATTGCTTCAAAATTGAGGCACACTTATTACAACATATAACAAAACCATGAAAGGACCGTATAGGTATAATGTCTTTAAAAACTGGGAAACATAAACAATTGGTTCATAAAATATCTACATTGTCTCTAATTTATTTCATCATATATAGAGACTCTTTTGGAATATTCTACTTAATAACCTTCTTCCTGACCAGGGGAATGAAAACATACAAAAGTGTGAGCTTAAATGCTCAGTAAGGGTAAATAAAAGAAATAGCAATCACATCATATTCATAAGAATATATCATTTTGGAAATCTTAACCTGCAAAAGAAATCATAATTTCATAACATGGGATAAATCATAGTATTGAAATTTAATCCTAATAATAATAACATAAAACATAAAACTTTGTGGCATACACACATAATTATAGAGAATCATTTCATAGTATTCAAGACACATTTCCAAGACTATCTTACAGACAAAGTCCATTTCTGAACCGATTTCACTCCTCGTTTCATTCCTGTTTCACTGAACCGGATTTACCTGCCATTCTCGCCATGTCTATCTCATGATATATAAATATTTATCCAATTAATTGGAGGGAGATATAGGTCCCACCGATCTCATAATTAAACCATTCTTATGTGTGCCACAAAATCACAAATCATACATCATTGCATAACCTATGTAATAAAAATGGAACTCTTAAACATCATGACATAATAAAACAATTCATAAAAGATAAAGGAATTCATAGAAATAATTCCATCACAAAATAATCAAATCAATGTAATAATAGGGATATAAATAGAACCCTATATTATTTAGATGGAAAATAATTTTGATAAAACACTTGAACTCCATTCTTGAGGAAAATATCCTTTTTACTTCAAAAACAATTTTCTATTCTTAACATGTCAAATAATTTTAATCTAAAAGAATTTGATTAAAAATAAACATGAAAACATTTAAAGGAAGCTTCAGGGAAATAATGTTCTAAAAATTCATGCAATCCGTATAAGTAAAAAAACATTCTTCTCGTACTTTGGCTGGAAAAGTAAAAAAAACCTCGTACGAAAAACGAAAAAAGATTACTTCCATATCTATTACTAAATACTCACCAAAGGGTAAAATTGGATTCAAAAAATTTTAGGTGGATGGAAATAATATTAAATATTGAGTAAAAATTGATTTGGACGATAAATATTCCCCAGAAAATTATGAAGTATAAACAATCTCGGATAAAAATGGGATTGTGAGATTTTCCCTTACCTTAGGTCCAATTTGCTTCGTAAGTGTCCTAACCTCCTGTATAATAATTTAAATAATTTCATTAACTTATTCCAGAATCATACACATTGTTATGATATCATATATTGTCATATTCATAGCTTCTTAGTAGTATTATTTCATTGCTACTTGTTATTCGGGTGTTTATTAATTTTTTGTTCTTATGCATGTTTTTTCAAATAAATTATTATTCTTCGTTTTAGGTTATAGATACATCATTTCCATAATTTCATTGTTGTAATATATATATCATATTTATTCATTCAATTAATTTATATAATCAGTATGCAATGAAGATCATGTAGAACGAGTCGCATCACATCGTGGAGACGGTATTCCGTACGTACGCACGAGCGATGATATCGTTCCCATGATTATGGAATTTTATTTGAGTGTATTTATACTATTTCAGAATCAATATAACTTTAAAATAATCATATATACTTATTATCTACACCATTATACCCATCCAAGTAAGGTGGTGGGTGAAAACAGATTACACCATGGCGTGGAGACGGTATTCCGTACATACGCACACGCTGTAATTTAATTTTCCATAGGATGGATAAATGGTGAAATAAGGTTGTTTCATATTTATAATAACATATCAGTATATGAGTGATACTGATGTTATTACATTATAAAGAAACAACTAAAGTATAATATGTAGAAGAAGAAATAAAGATGAAAGAATCGGTAACGGACATTACCTCTTCTTTGAAGCGTCTCTTCTTAACCTCCTCTTTGGGCACTAAAGATGGCATTTGAAAAGACAAGAACCTCTAAGATGCTTCTAGGGAAGTGTAAAAGAAAAATTTTCAGGGGTTGGCCAAGCATGAAGGCTCAAAATAGTGTGAGAAAGTGAGGGAGGAGGTGCTCTTTTATAATGGAGGAGAGGGGCACCTTGGGAAAAACTAAAAATATTATTTTATTATAAAGTCATATTTAGTTTTTAATAGCTTCAAATTGATTTATTTTGAAGCTAAGGTGGGGATGGGTCGAAATACTCTCATACAATAGAATTTAGACAAGTTTATGTTTCTATTTTAACCTTATCATTTAGATTTAACTTTAAGTTAAATAATTTTAATTTTACCGTGTCTTCTTGTTTTCTTACACTATAAGGTTAATAAACATACAATAACAAGCCAAAAGAACCCCAAGTTTTTTGTTATTAATATATATAACCTTATCTAAGTCATTTGTCAGAACCATATATTTTTAAGAATAAAATAACAATTAATAATATAATATTTTTTTGAAAAACTATTTTATGTCAATTTTAACACTATTTAGAACTTGATTTTTGAGAAAATCATAATAGTATGATTAGTTTGAACAAAATTAAATCAATAATAATATGTTATATTAACCTATAAAATTAGTGGAATTCATAAAAAGTCTCAAATTACATTTATTTGAGTATTTATAAGATCAATTATGTTAATATTTCATTAATAAGATAATTACTGCATCATCATTTTGTCATAAATAAATTAAATTATATAATGTCTAAAAATTATAAATAAAATTCAATTATGTAGGAAATATTTTTAGATTTCTAATGAATATTTATAGTCGAATTTATCTTAGGTAAAACCCCTATATTAAAAAAGTTTTAGTTATTAAACTTTGATTTAGCTATTTTAACTATTCTTTAAATAAAATAATATTAACTATCCTAATCTAATCTAAGTGGGCCTAAATGTTGATATTTTATTCCTAAGGTTGTTTTTGGTCAAATTACTCTTATCCAATAGAATTAGGACATGTGTTAGTGTAATAATATTATTATTTTTACCCTTAATTACCCTATTTACTTTTAACCGTGTTTAAAAAAAGTAAAAAATTACAATTCACCAAAAATTATTTTCATCTCATTGAACCACATTTTAGTTCTTGATATTAATCGTGTAACTTGGATATTCAAAATTATACTCACTAAAGCAGTAAAATTATGTTTTATGTGAATTTTCAAATTCTCCTAGGAGGTGGGTAAAAGACGGTAAAAAGTTCACTAAAATTTTTATATATCTAAAATTTTTATAAAAGGACTCCAATGAATTACTTTTAACTTATATAGGTATTATTTATCAATTTTGACCTAAAATATATTTAAGTAAAATATATAATTATTTAAATAAAAATTCTATTTTTAAATAGTAACCATGTGTTTTCACTATTCATCAAAAATTGAAAGTTTTTAGAAAAATATCAAAATTTCACCCTAGGCTAATTTCGATATTCCGAATCCAAAAATGAAGTCCATTTTGAATGATGAAATTTATAAAATTTCAAAAATTGGGTATTAATATTCATGCCGGCTAGTTTTAATAATATTATAATTGCATGTCGTTGTTTAGTGAAACTCAGTATTGTGTACAATGCAAGCTATCGAGGAAGGTCGCGGTTGCGTGTAAAGCAAGCCAAGCTAGTGTTGTGTGTAGTGAAAGATTCATTTGATGATTTATATAACATAAAAACAAAATATTTCTCATAAAAATCTCAGGTGTTACATTCTACCCCACTTAAAATGAATTTCACCCTCCAAATTTTTTACTTTGTAACAAACAAAAGAGGATACCTCTCCCTCATAATATCCTAAAGCTCCCATGTATCTTCTTCTAATTGGTGATTACTCTATAAAACATTCAACAAGAGAGTGTTCTTGTTTAGTAGGACTTTTTCGATATGATCCAGAATCTCTATCAGTTGTTCTTCATATGAAAGATCTTGCTCCAGTGGTACAACATCTGAGCTGAGTACATGTGAAGGATCGGGAATGTACTTTCTCAGGAGAGATACATGGAACCCATAATTAACTCGAGAGAGATTCGGTGGAAGCTCCAATCGGTAATATAGCTTCCCAACATGATCTAGTATTTCGAAAGGACCAATATACCTAGGGCTCAGCTTTCCCTTCATTCCAAATCTCATTACTCTCTTCCACGGAGATATTCGTAAAAACACTTTAACACCCACTTCAAACTCTAGGTCTTTTCTTCGTTTGTCGGTATAACTTTTTCTTCAACTCTGAGCTGCTCTTATGTGTTGTTGAATAGATCTGACCTTTTCTGCCATCTCATCATCAAGATCAGGTCCAAATAGCTTTCTTTCCCCAACGTCATCCCAGCAAGTTGGATTCCTGCATTTCTTTCCATAGAGGGATTCATAAGGAGCCATCTGAATACTGGAGTGAAAGATATTATTATAAGAAAATTCCACCAAAGGTAGGTGTTGATCCCAGCCAACTTTGAAATCCATAGATCAAGCTCTCAACATGTCTTCTAGATTTTGAATTGTCCTCTCAGACTGGCCATCTGTCTGAGGATGATAAGCAGTGATGAAACTCAACTCTGTATCCAGAGTATGGTGAAGAATTTTCCAGAACATTAAGGTAAACCTCAGATCCCAATCAAATATAATGGAAAGTGGTACTCAAATCAATCTTACCACTTCCTTTACATATATCCTGTCAATCTGATCCAGAGAGAAATCCTATCTAATAGAAAAGAAGTGTGCAGACTTTGTAAGACGATCAACAATGACCTAGATAGCATTATTGCCTTTGGATTTTTTAGGAAGTCTAGTGACAAAGTCCATAGTGATGTTTTCCCATTTCCATTAGGGTATGGGTAATTGTTGTAACATCCCCTTAGACTTCTGTCTCTCAGATTTAACTTACTGACAAACTATGCATCGAGAGACATATTCAGCAACATCTATTTTCATTACATCCTACCAGAAGTACTATTTTAGGTCCCTATATATCTTCGTGCTTCCAGGATGAATTGAGAATGAAGAACTATGAGCCTCGTCCAGCAGCTCCTTCTTTAATTCTAGGATAGGAGGAACAAAAACCTGATTCTTGAACCTTATTATCCCATCACAATCAAGGTTGAATTCTGGAACATTTCTCACCTTCTTTTGTAACTCTACATCATCATTCTTTTCCTCTTTAATCATTAAATGTATAGATGGTTGAACATTTATTTGATAAAGTTAATATTTTACCCTTCCATTATAATTCCAAGATTCATCCTTTTTTAAATCCATAAATATTGGATCTTTTGTGATCCTCATCATGGATATGCTAGCATTGTCTTGTCAACTTAAGGCATCTGCCACATTGTTTGATTTCCTAGGGTGATAATGAATTGAGCAGTTGCAATCCTTAATCTTCTCCAACCATCTTAGTTGTCACATAATCAGCTCCTTTTGTGTGAAAGTATACTTTAAACAATTATGATCAGTATAAATATCACACCTATCACCATAAAGATAATGCCTCCAAATCATTAATGCAAAGATTACCGTAGCTAACTCCAAATCATGGGTTGGGTAATTATGCTCATGGATTTTCAACTGTTGTGAGGAATAAGCTATCATCGTATCAATTTGCATAAGAACATGCCCCAACCCCTTATTGGATGCATCACTCTAGATCACAATCCTTTCTCCACTATAAGGAAGTGTGAGTACGGGTTCATTGGATAACCTTCTTTTCAACTCCTTGAAATTCTCTTCACATTCCTCTGTCCACACGAACATAACTCCTTTTTGAGTCAACCTAGTGGGTGTATTAGATAATCGTGAAAAATATTTCCCAAAATGTCGATAATATCCATCCAAACCAAGAAAACCTTGGATCTCAGTTGTGTTTGTTGGTCTCAACCATCGTTCAATAACCTTTTTTTTGCTGGATCCACAGATATCCCCACTTTTGAGATTATGTAACCCAAAAATGCAACTTTTTGAAGCCAAAATTCACACTAGGTAAATTTGGCATAAAGCTTCTCCTTTCTCTGAGTCTTCAATACAATTCTCATGTGATCATAATGTTCTTCATTTCTCTTTGAATAGACAAGAATATCTTTTATAAACACTAGAAAACATTTATCAAGATAGTCTCTAAAGACTCTATTCATTAGATCCATGAAGATAGCAGGGGCATTGGTAAGACCAAATGGCCTCACTATAAATTCATAGTGTCATTACCTTGTACGGAAAGCTGTCTTTGGTATATCCTCCATTTTGACCCTTAATTAATGATACCCTGATTGAAGATCAATCTTGGAATAGTATTGAGCTCCGCGTAGTTGGTCAAATAAGTCATCAATGCGTGGGAGAGGATATTTGTTCGTGATAGTGATCTTCTTATGTTCTCGATAATCAATGCAGAGTCTCATTAATCCAACATTATTCTTAACAAACAGAACAGGATCTCCCCAAGGTGACACACTAGGGAATATGAATCCCTTATCAAGAGTCTCTTGGAGTTTCTTCTTCAATTTCTACAACTCAATTTGGGCCATTCTATAAGGTTTCATTGAAATAGGTAAAGAACCCGTTATGAGTTCTATTGAAAACTCAACTTCACGACTTTGTGGAAGACCACGAAATTACTCTAGAAAGACATCATCAAACTCCCGTACAATGTTCATATTCTTAATCATGAGTTTCTCTCCAACCATTTAAGATAAATAACCTTCATTTAGTTGAATCAAGACCCATACGATGGAATAAATTTCCACTGGAAGGTTATGTTCATCCTTGCATCGATAGATGATCATAGATTGATCTGGAATATGAAATATGACTTCCCTTCATTGTAAATTGATATGAGATCCATATAAATAAATCCAATCCATGCCAAGAATCACATCAAATTCCACTATAAGAAGGATCAAAAGATTTGTAGGAAACACATTCCCACAAACTCCAATCGGAGAATAATTATAAACTTTTGATGCGACTTTTGTTCCATTGTGAGTTATCACATCTAGCTCAACATCTTATTGTTGAGGTAATACAGTGATACCCATAGAAAATTCTTCAGAAATAAAAGAGTGGGTGGATCCAGAATCAAATAAAACATTTTCTACTTTAGAGTGGATGGTTAGTTTACCTTTCACCACATCGTTATCATACTCCACATTACTGATAGAAATCGCATGTGACTTTCCTTTGTCTTTAGCCTTAAGTGTTTGTTGACATCGATCATCATCAACAACCCTTGGATTAAGGCATTGATTGGCATAATTCCCCATTTCCTTGCACTTCTAACATTGAAGTGTAGGAGGTGCACTCTTTGTATCCATTTATTTATTTGCATCTCTAGACATCTTCTTCCCATCATTGCAACTTTCAAATGCCCGATGACCTTCCTTTCCACATTTGAAACATTTACTTGTCCCTTTAATACAACACCCACCATGTTTCTTTCCACACATTGAGCATAAGGGAAAAATCATATTCTTTTCAGTGTGCTCTTTATATTTTCTTTTTAATTTCATTTTCCTCTTCTTATCAAACCCATATGACTAATGGGTTACTCCAATCTCCATCTAAACCTTGAGTGCACATCAAACTATTTCAACGTAGCTATTTAAGTCCCTTATGGATAACGCCCTTCGATGACTTGGTTTTAAGCCACTAAAGAATCGATCAATCTTACTCTCATGTTGGACAATAATCCCAGAAGTGTACGTTGCAAGTCTTGTAAAATTTTCTTCGTAGGTATCAACCTATTTATCATCCTTTTGATTCAATCCAAGAAACTCCTTCTAAATCATTGTTCTAAGAATACGAGGGAGGTACTTATTTAAAAATAAGTTCTTGAACACATCCCATTCCATGGACTCAATTTCATCTCTTTGCCACGTATTCTTGATAAGATTCCACAATTGATCAGCATCACCGTCCAAACGATATACTCCTAAGATGACTTTGTCATGTTCAGAACATTGAAGAACTGAAAATATCTTTTTAGTAGTACTGATACATTGTTCAGCAACTAATGGATCAGTAGACCCGCTGAATGAAGGTGGACGCTGCCTCATGAAGGATTCAACAGAATGATGCTCCTTCCTTTTCTCGATTGGAAGTCATGCATGATTCATAGCTTGATAAAGTTGTGTGAGCATGGCTACGAGATTTTTCATTCCAACTCCCATAACGTTTGGTTGCTCAGGGGGACAATCATTGCATTTCCTGTCATATTCCGCGTTAACATGGTTTTTTCGGGTTCCATCCATTGACTAAAACCAAGAAGAATAGTGTGAGAAACACTAATTATAATAGGTAAACAACATAATCAAGAATAAAATTTTACACTTAAGGTATTATCATAGGTTATTCATGGCCATTTTAAAAAAATTAAGATTGTGTTCTATGCTTAGATATTTCGTTATGGTTCTTACTAAGGCTTTAACATCCTAGTTTCCAATGGCTGACTATACCTTTCCTCTGATACCAACTATAAGGAACGATATGTTACATACATTGTTATTACTTCAAAATTGAAGCACACGTATTACAACATATAACAATACCATGAAAGGACCATATAGGTATAGTGTATTTAGAAATTGGGAAACATAAACAACTTGTTAATAAAGCATCTACATTATCTCCTATTTATTTCATCATATACAGAGTCCCTTTTGGCATATCCTACTTAATAACCCTCTTCCTGGCCTGGGGAAATAAAACATACAAAAGGGTGAGCTCAAATGATTAATATGGGTAAACAAAAGAAATATCAATCACAACATATTCATAAGAACATTACATTTTTGAAATCATAACCTGGAAAAGAAATCATAATTTCATAACATGGGATAAATCATAGTAGTGAAATGTAATCCCAATAATCATAACATAAAACATGAAACTTTGTGTCATATAAACATAATCATAGAGAATCATTTCATAGTAGTCAAGACACATTGGAAAGACTATCATAGCGGACAAAGTCCATTTCTGAACCGAGTTCACTCCTCGTTTCAGTCCTGTTTCACTGAATCGGATTAACCGGTCGTTCCAGCCATGTCTATCTCATGATATATAAATCTTTACCCAATGCATTGAAGGGAGATATAGGTCCCACCGATCTCATAATGAAACCATTCTTATGTGTGCCAAAAAATCATAAATCATACATCATTGCATAACCCATGTAATAAAAATGGGATTCTTAAACATCGTGATATAATAAAACAATTCATATAAGATAAAGAAATTCATAGAAATAATTCCATCACAACATAATAAAACCAATGTAATAATAGGGATATAAACAAAACCCTCTATTATCATAGATGGAAAATAATTTTGATAAAACACTTGAACTCCATTCTTGAAGAAAATATCCTTTCTACTTCAAAAAAATATTCCTTTCTTAACATGTCACATAATTTTAAACTAAAAGAAGTTGATTAAAAATAAACATGAAAACTTTTTAAAGGAAGCTTCATTGAAATAATGTTCTAAATATCCATTCAGGCCATATAAGTTAAAAAAACATTCTTCTCATACTTTGTACGGAATAGTCAAAAATTAACTCGTACGAAAAATGACAAAAGATTCATTTCATATCTTTTACTAAAAACTCACCAAAGGGTAAAATTGTTTTTAAACAATTTTAGGTTGATGGAAATAATATTACATATTGAAGAAACAAATACTTGGATGAAAAATATTCCCCAGTAAATTCTGAAGTATAAACAATATCGGATAAAAATGAGATTGGGAGATTTTTCCTTACCTTAGGTCCAATTTGCTTCGTTAGTGTCCAAACCTCCTGTATAATGATTTAAATAATGTCATTGATTTATATCTGAATCATACACTTTGTTATGATATCGTATATGGTCATATTCTTAGCTCTTTATTAGTAATATTTCATTTCTACTTGTTATTCGAGTGTTTATTACTTTTTTGTTCTTATGCATGTTTTGTCGAATAAATTCCAATTAATCCTTTTATGTTATAGAAACCTCATTTAAATAATATTATTATTGTAATATATATCATATATATTAATTCAATACATTTATATAATCATTATGCAATGAAGATCATGTAGAATGAGTCGCATCACATCGTGGAGACGGCATTCCGTACGTACACATGAGCGATGATATCGTTCCCATGATTGTGGAATTTAATTGGAGTGTATTTATAGTATTTCAGAATCAATATCACTTTACAATAATCATATATAGTTATTCTATACACCATTATACCCAACCAAGTAAGGTGGTGGTGGAAAATAGATTACACCACGGCGTGGAGACAATATTCCGTACGTACACACGCGCGGTGATTTCATTCTCCGTAGGATGGATTGAAGGTGAAATAGGGTTTTTTCATATTTATAATAACATATAAGTATATGAGTGATACTTATGTTATTACTTAATATGAAACAACTAAAGAATAATAAGTAGAAGAAGAAATAAAGTTGAAAGAATCGGTAACGGACATTACCTCTTCTTTGAAGCGCCTCTTCTTGACCTCCTCTTTGGGCACTAAATATGATCTTTGAAAAATACCAGAACCAATAAGATATTTCTATGGAAGTGGAGAAGAGTAATTGGCAGGGGTTGGCCAAGCTAGAAGGCTCAATGTGGTGTGAGGAAGAGAGGGAGGAGGTGCCCTTTTATAAGGGAGGAGAGGGGCACCATTGGAAAAACTAAAAATATTATTTCATTATAAAGTCATATTCTGTTTTTAATAGCTCAAAATTAATTTATTTCGAATCTAAGGTGGGTATGGGTCGAAATCCTCTCATAAAATAGAATTTAGACATGTTTAGGTTTCTATTTTAACCTTGTCATTTATATTTTACTTTAAGTTAAATAATTTTACTTTTACCGTGTCTTCTTGTTTCCTTACACTATGAGGTTAATAATCCAACTATAACAAGTCAAACAAACCCCAACTTGTTTATTATTAATATATATAACCTTATCTAAGTCATTGGGCCTATCCTTATATTTTTAAGAATAAAATAGCAATTAATAATATAATATTTGTTTTAAAATCTATTTTATGTCAATTTTAACACTATTTGGTACATGATTTTTGTGAAAATCATAACAGCAGGATTAGTTCAAACAAAATTAAATCAGTAATAATATGTCATATTAACCTAAAATATTATTGGATTTCATAAAAAGTCTCAAATTTTATTTATTTGAGTATTTATAACATCAATTATGTTAATATTTCATTAATAAGATAATTACTGCATCATCATTGTGTCATAAATATATTATATTATTTAATGTCTAAAAATTATAAATAAAATACCATTATGTAGGAAATATTTTCATCTCTCTAATTAATATTTATAGTCGAATTTATCTTATTTATAACCCTATATTAAAAATGTTTTAGTTATTAAACGTTTATTTTAACTATTTTAAATATTCTTTAAATAAAATATTATTAAATATCCTAATCTTTTTCAGGTGTGCCTAAATGGTCATATTTTATTCCAAAGGTTGTTTTTGGTCGAATTACACTAATCCAATAGAATTAGGACATGTGTTGTGCTAATAATAATATCATTTTTAACTTTAATTACCGTATTTACTTTTAACCGTGGTTAAAAAAAGAAAACCATTACTATTCACCAAAAATTATTTTCATCACATTGAACCACATTATAGTCCTTGATATTAACAATGTCTCTCGAATTTTCAAAATTCCACTCATAGAAGCAGTAAAATTATGTTTTATATGAATTTTCTAATTCTCCTAAAAGGAGGGTAAAAGACGGTAAAAAGTTCAATAAAATTTTTATATATCTAAAATTATTATAAAATGACTCCAATGAATTAATTTGAACATATATACATATTATGTATCAATTTTGACTTAAAATTAATTTAAATAAAATAAATAAAAATTTTAATAAAAATTCTGTTTTTAAATAGTAACCTAGTGTTTACACTATTCATAAAAAATTGCACGTTTTCAGAAAAATACCAAAATTTCACCGTAGGCTAATTTCGATATTCCGAATCCAAAAATGAAGTCCATTTTGAAATATAAAAATTATAAACTTTCAAAATTTGGGTATTACTATTCATAACGGCTAGTTTTAATAATATTTTAATAGCATATCGTTGCTTAGTGAAACTCGGTATTGCGTACAACGCAAGCTATCAAGGAAAGCCATGGTTGTGTGTAAAGCAAGACAAGGTAGTGTTGTGTGTAGTGAAAGATTCCTTTGATGATTTATATAACATAAAAACAAAATATTTCTCATAAAAATATCAGGTGTTACATCATTCATGTGAACAATGGGTTAATTCATCTCAAACCAATTTTGATCGTTTATCCATTACCACTATTAGAGGATAGGAATAATGACAGATTTGTAGTTAATAGATAGTATATATGTTAATTTTAATGTTATTATTCTATTTGTTGTAGTATTATACACATAACTCATTACTTTACATCTTGTTGGAATATGATATCTTTAATATTTTTTACAGCAGACTACTACAACATGAAGTAATTTGATTCAATCATTATTTAAATGATATGTATAAAGTATGGTTTTAATTATCCTATGTAATATATAAAAAAAATTATTACTGAATTATAATATATATATATATATATTTCATCTCATTCTCACTAAATAATTTCAAAAAATAAATAGCGTTTATTCATATGTAATACCACCCGTCTCTATGAACTACGTATTTCATTTCATATCAGAGAATTATAGGGATTACTATAAATAAAAATATAATGTGTATATATGATATTTAAATCAGGATATAAATTAGGGATACTATGAAATCATGATATAGTAATTATGAACAAAATATTAAAAGTAAAAAAATATTCAAAAATCAACACATATAACAATAGAATCAAAGAAAAAAAGGAAATATTATTGAAGAATGTGTAATTATATATTATAAAAATGATAACATATGATATCGTAAATAGTAATATGATTTTATAATTATTTTATTACATTTTTATAAATTGTATGTGTATGTTAAAATAATTTTTAATCAAAAAAAAAGAATAATATAATGGATTTATTCTCAATTTCTTTTCATTGAGGGATATTGTAATGTTATGACCAGATTTCATTTATATGGAATATGTAATACCATTTAAGAATTTAATATCATGAATAATAAATTACATAATATATATTATCTTCTAAAAATAATTATTTCATATATCTTATTTGGATTGAAATTTTCATAGTGGTAAATATTTTCAAAACACGATTTCTTTTTATTTCATTTTATTACATTATCATTGTCATTAATATTATATGATTATGTGTATGTGGGAAATTTTTTATAATATGTTTTATTTGAGTATTTTTATCTTTTTTACTGACATATGCACCAAATTGATTCAGTCTTAAATACTCAAAAAAAGATTTTGATAATTTTAACTATTTATTTCTTAATCTCATTCTAAATGATATTTTTTATTAATGAATTTAAATGCATGAAAATTATTGACCATTATTGAATAAACTAATTTTGTTTTATTATCCTTTTTAAACATGATATTTTTAATTAATAGTAATATCTTTCCATTCATTTGTATATAAATTTCATAGATATCATTTTAATAATAGCCAAAATCATTTGTCTTTTAGGCCGAAATTAGTTTTTTTTTAAAGTTTTAAATAAATTTGGAAATATTTTGAACCATTTAAAAATGATTTATCTAATTAATTTCTCCCATTTTAACATTTAAATTTTTTTCAAAGAAAATATTTTTCTTTTTATAAACTGTGATATTTCTAACAATGCATAGTTTTCATCAGAAATATTTTAACTTTTAAGACTTAAAAAATTTCCCACCACAATGACTACCATTTCATTGTCAAATTATTTATAATTTTACATGTTTGTTTTTAATTTTTCTAAAAATGTTGTTTTAAAATATGTTTTAAAAAAAATATTTCTTAATATAAAGTATAGTTCTCGAAATAATATTTGAAATGTTATTTTTATTATGTTTCTATTAAGAAAACCCAAAAACCCTTTATTATTACTCAATGGGTATATGTATTAATTGAATTCTTATTCATGCTCTCGGTGGTTCATAGTAATCTTCACGGAGGAATGTATAGAAAATTCATTATATTAATTGTTGTAGTCAATAAAATTCCAATGAAATTTTTATTTTCTTGTGATCATTAGGCATTAAATTTATCATAAATATCCATATTATTTATCCTGAATATGATAATAGAATAAACCATTTTTGCTTCCAAATAATGGTGTCTTACATTGAATGCTATTTATTTTGATGGGGAAATATTGGAATATATGTATTTTTGACACAGTATAGATATTCAATGTTAGGGGATATTGATTCAGTAATAAAATAGATTATTCTATATATGAATAATGATTTGGACAATACGGGATATGTGGTTTTTAATATTATATAGCTCATTTATGCATATGTATGTCTCATGAGAAAAATTACATATTTTATAATTAAATGGGTTAATACATATGGTTTGATCCCACTGTATAAAGGTCATTATAGAAGATGAATCATGTTATTAAGAGATTTAATATAATAATTATTCATTTAATTCACTCATAATTTAGTAATTATTATCTAGATTATTTTTATTGTCATATTATCTAAGAATATAGCACCCATAGTTTCAATTATATAACAAATTTAATTATGGGTTTTAAATATGTAATGTTTATGGGTGATTATTTGGATAGTACCAAATCATTTGAGATGTTCTAGGGGAATTTATGAATGTTCACAGTTGATGAATGGTTACTACAAATTGTGAAATAATAATTGGAATTTGTGGACAATGAAATAGTGTACAAAGGGATGGCACTCAAGATTCACATGATTTTTGCAAATTGTGTAGAGTAATAAGAGAAATTTTAAGAAATTTAAAAAAATCATGGTTGGAACATATTTTGGAAATTATATTTGGAAATAACGTGAGGATCCTTCTTACAGGTGAATCTGGAGCATTATTATACCACCGTTTTCATAACTATAGGACTAACTGTTCATGGGTAAAAAGTGAGATCATAAAATTGTGGATCCAAAATGTTTTGATCTCTAACCCCCTAGTTTTTTATTATATGATTCCCTAACTCAAATTTCAGTCTTATTAGAAGTGATATATGATTCTTCCATTGATCCAGAGGCAATATGAGGGCTTCTCTTGGTGTTTTGATGCATGATTCTAGCAGTAAATAATCATTCATTGTTTTCTATGCTTTAATTTCTTAGATATATTTCTATATCACTCACAGTTTCATATATCCATATCAATTTTTCATATATATATATATATAAGATATTTTATTCAATATATGAATTTCTTTTTTCTCATTTCTGATAAAGGAAGATACCCAAGGCAGTTTTTTGGAGTTGTAACCCTGCTTTGTGGGCATTTGAGTGACGTTTATTATTTTTTTAAAAATATCCATAGTATATGGATTCAAAATCGACACCTCAATTTATAATAGGATGTATTAAATCAATTTATTTGTGATTTGTGTGTTTATGTTGAAATTGTGGTATTTTTTGTAAAATGGTTGTGAAATGTTTTTTGGTTTCTTGATTTTAAAAATATGATTTTACTATGTGTATTATATAGAATTTTAGTGAATTCTTAAATTGAATTTTTTTAATTAAAAATGCTTCTTTATTGAAGTGATGTGAAAGGTTATGTTTAAAAGTTTTTCAACAAATGAATTGTTTTACTAAAATAGTTCAAATGGTTGTTTTGCCAATGGTTTTTGGAAAAATTGTTGTGTATTTCATTATTAAATCAGGTGGGATATGGTTAAAGAGTTTCCCCTATCATTTTCAGGATGGATAAGGTATAGGGATATCCCCATTAAAAATGGTTAATTATGTTACATATCAATGAATGAATGACTCCCCCCTCATGAGAATATGGAGTTTTGGATCAAGGATGGATGTGTGGCTATGTTATAAAAATGGATAATGAAAAAACATTGTTTTAAAATTGGTTTTAGATCATTATTTTTTTCATTCCTTTGAAATTGATGTTTTTTTGTAAAAATTGATGGGTTTAGGTTACTTGTTTATATTTTGGTATAAATATTTTACATGTTTTTTAATATTAATAGTTGTATATAAATGTTAAAACACGTTCAATCCTAGAGGTATGAGTAGGGAAGTAATTCAGGGAAAAATCCATATGTTTCAATACTCACCCCTACTTTAACACTATGGTTGAATTGTACATATTTAGTATCTAGTCGCGTTAAAAGGTAAGGTACCAACCTTATTCAGTGGTTAATAGTTATAATTGGGTTTTTTTACGCTGTGGAGCATGAAGCTTGTTGGATATTCATAGCCACGGTTTTATTTTCGTTTTTTGGCTAGTCTTCCACTGTGTACATGGTAGTTTTTTAGTCTTTTATTGTGGAATTATTGGTAATTGGTATTGTTATAAATTGTTATAATTTGTGTTGTTTTTCATTTTTCATCATCCAACGGTTCTATGTATTTATGGTGTGATAAATCTGTTGTTTTCATTCAAAGGGAAAATTTTCCCCACTTTCTAATGAATCCCTTGGTATTTATTTCCTATAATTATCATCTTTGGTATGTCTCTTATGGTCTTGTAACTTCAACCCTCCTTATAAATCCAATTTGAATAAGTGGGGTGTTAAAAGTGGTTCCCATATTGGTCCTTCCAAATATCATTGTGGAACACGGGATATTAATTTCTCTTGGTCCCAGTGTTGATATTCATTCTGGTCTATTCATTCTTTCAAATTGGTAGAATATTGTATAATCCTTGGGAAATGGAATGTATTTCATTAGAATTCATATATATAATTTTTATATAGAATTTCATGTTACTAAGTAGTAGGGTGAAAAAGTTGTTTGGAGACACATACATGATTTGGAATATCATTTTCTTAGGTTTAACCAATGAGAGGATTATGATATTGATTTGAAAAATTAATTCCCACTTGGACTGAATATTTTATATTGTGTAATTATACATGATTTAGTGCATTGTTTTTATTTTTTATAAATGTTGAATATGTTATCAAATATGTGATTTTAGAATGTGAATGATAGTGATATTTTGAACATGTTTATTTGAAAATAATGTTAGATAACTAAAAAATGGTTAAACATGGAAAAAGTTGAATATGGGATCCATTTTCATGTTATTTTGGTGTAGTAGAATTTTATATATTAGTAATTAATTTAATAGAGGGTGAGACATATGTTGTTTGTTGTTATTTAGAGAATGGGGCTCGGTAGGCATTGTAGAAACCAATCAGATGATGCTTTTGAGAAAGTTGATGCACTTAATCCATATGCGAAACAATAGATGGTTCACAATACAGTAAAATATTTTTAGGTTATCGATATGGGGAACAATAGGGATGATCCATGGAATGTGGATCGTTCAGTTGTATTCTAGAAATAGAATCTAGCTAACGTTTGGGGTGATTTGGAACCTGATGTGGTAGAGATGTGGATAAAAAGGATGAATCATATAATAAATTTCATTATCACAACAGTAGAGATGAATATAAAGTTGGATATTTATATGTTGGAGAATCGTGCACAACATTGGTGGGATTTAGTTGTTCAATAAAAATGGACAAAGGACTTGTTTGGCAGGATTTTGAAAAAAAATTCAACAATCTATCCTATCATCATACGTTCTGAATTCAAAAAATGATTGATCTATTTATCTAGGTGCTGGAAATTTTTTTTTCATGTTCAATATTGTTATGTTAAATAATTTTGTGTAATTTTCACCTAAAATTTCTTCTACTGGGTCATTGAAGGAACACATCATTGAATAAGTGCAGAGTTAGGTGAGTCACTCACATATTAATGTGTTATATATTTAATATTAAACAAAATTGGTAAATAGAAAAAATGTTGTCAAAATGGATATATTAGGAATAGTGGGATGAGGAAGTATGTTGATATCCAGGGGCAATGGCGGGAACTTTAATTATTGGATCATGTGGTAGAGGAACACCCATTTCAAAGGTGGGAGTATAAATCAAAATCAAATGGCCCGATCGGTGAATCTTCCACCAAAACAAAATAGCCAAACTGAATGTTTTTAATGTTGATCATATTATCACATGATGTGAGATTCTATGAAACCACCATGATCATACATCAATTGAAACAAAATGGAATGTCTTCAGTCCTATTATCACAATTTTTCAAGGTTGGGTCCTTAAGACAATTATTATGCGTCGAAGGCGTCGTATTGTTCGACGTGGAAGGATTTCTGAATATATCATGTCCGCAAAAGAGAGATATCCATGGTTAATATACATGGTTTGATATTCTAATGTTATGATCATTTTTTAATACCACTATATTCCAGTTATATATACATGTCTCCCTTATTTACACTTACTGAGCATCTTTTCTCACAAGTTTTTTATATCCATTGATTATGAAGATAAAATTAATGGATGATATGTCTAATTGGGTTTCGAGTCATAAAAACATAGTGGTATAAAATATAGATCCCATATGTTCTGGTTTTTATGATTCCTTGTATTTAAATGAACTAAACAAATATGGACTTTAGGAAACTCTTTCTAAAAAAATTAAAAAAAATTCAAATGTTTTGATGTTTTATTTTATTTCAATTCTATTTCACTATTGAAATACATTTGAAAACGGATTTTTATTCTTTAATTGATCATAATCTGGAATATGAAAAAATGCCTAAAAGTGCTTCTATTTTGTCATTTAGAGGGGATATTCTTTGGGTAATTCACATTTTTATTACATACAATTAAGTATGATTTCAATAGATAATGAAAATGAATAAACTTGGTTAATCCCTACTTGAATAAAGAACCTATGTTGAAATAAAATGGTTTATGTATTTGGGTATATTTATTTTACCAATTTAATATGATTATAGCTATTAAGAAACATCTATGGATTATGTTAAATTTTCTAATAATATATGTCTTTATTTTCTTAAGATATATATTGACCATGACGGTTATCAGTTTAAGAGTGATCAAAAGTCCAGATTCATAAAAAACACTTTTTACATTTTATGTGATGAGTGAAAACAAAGAATAAGGGAATTATATAGTCTTTATTCTATACTTTTGTATTGGTGTAAATTTTAGATGAGGAATAGTTCAATTTAATTTTATAGAAATATGTTTTCTACTATTGATACCCTTTTGGTTTATTATAGTCATCAATTTCATAGTAATAACAGTCAAATATGATTATTATACCAAGTAAAAATTCATATTTGAAATAATAATAAAATTTTTAAATAATGATTATTTTTATTTCATGGATGTTCATCACATTTTATTTTTACATTATTTGAATTATACAAATATTGGTTTTTCATATGAGAACCTACATGTCGGGTGACAAAAAATCATTTTTGGCAAGGTAGTGTGGCTTAAACCCATGATCTAATGGTGAAAATGGTCTCACACATACCAATCGAATACGTGATGTCTTGGTCATTTTTCACTTTTTTTAAAACTATTTTAAATGTATGTATTAAAAATGAAAAATTTGTATTAATTTTTTGTTTTATATATTAATATATAAAACATATGTGTTGGGGAAAAATTTATATTCACATAGAAATACTTTTTTCTCTTTTTAGGATCATAAAATCCATTTAATTTCATCTTTAGAGCTTTAGGAATAATAGAAATCATTTTGTGATATTAAATTGATAAAGTATGGTATGATATAAAAATTGATCAAATCACACCGAATAAATGAAATTTTGTTTATAGAAATATATCATGTAATTATATTTCCGTGCATTCTAGGTTAATAAAAAATTTTCTCAAAATTATTAAAAGGACCATGGAGTGGCAAATTTATCATATTAAATTCATATTTGATAAATAAAATGGTCTTTTAAAAAATCACATATTTATTGGATTGACTCCCTCATGTTTCACAGGACCATTCCCTTGTTTCTGAATAATGTCTTAAATCACTCTACATAATAATTAATTCCTTTTCCCATTATACATATCATCACACACCTCATATGGTCTATTACATAAAATACATGTTGTGTTCTTGTCGAATATCATATTTTTAATTACCTTTCTCTCATATTATATGGATTTAGTACCAACCCTTCCTAATTTGTGGGACTTTAATAAATGTATTTTAAAATATCAAACCCCTATTCACCGAGATCATATTTAAATTGAGAGAATTAAATGTGGCTAATATTGGTTGGTTCAATCACTAATAAATTAATAGTATAACATTTTATTAAATAGAACATGTTACCTAAAAAAATTATTATCTTTTATTCCACACAAAATAGTGTTTATTTTTTAGAAGCAATAATTAGTTTCTTCAAATGATTGTGTTAAACGCAAGATTAGGTTTTACTAATCTATAATATAATATAATTATTATTATTTAATATGATATTTATCTTTTATAAATTTGAATATAGAATATGATTATGATTATATAAAATATTAAAATTTATATTTTACAAAATATAATCAGTTATCAATAATCAATTTAATAAAAAAAATCTTCTAAAAATAGTAGTTTTCTATAAGATTATTTCATTAGTATTTTTGAAATTATATAAAAATATATTTTTAAAAAATATATTATATTTGATTAAGATACTTATTTTTTGATATAATAATACAAAAATTAGATTCTATCTATTTCTTTGGGTTTTTCGGAGAAGTTTCATTTTTCGATGAATATTGAAAATTACTAAATTTCAATTGAAATATAACTTTTCATTTAAATTATTTATAACATTAAATTATATTATGATTTTATTTTAAAGTAATTTTTTAAAATATTATATCAATTGATAATATTTATGTCACTGGAATGATTTATACACAATGTGTAAATATAAACACCTTACAAACCTTTGAACATTTCAAATTAAAAACTCTCTACTCATCACCTATAATAGATTAAATTTAAATTATTTTTTACTCATTATATGTATAGAATTTTTAAAAAATCATTATGTATATATTATATTAATATTTTTATTATATAATAATGTAAAATTGTTTTTTTACCCTAATAATTTTTCACATTAGTTATATTTTAAAACTTTTGCACTCTAAATGCACACTCCTCGATGTTCGTCGGATTAATTTGGAATTATTTATTACCAATTTTAATTTATTAAATATTACAAAAATTATTCATTTATTTTCGTAAGAATTATTCAAAATTATTAATTAGTTCAATTACATTTTTAAAAAGAAAATTAAAAAACAGTTTAAATTAATTTCAGTAATTATTGAAAAAAGTGTTTACATAATGGTTAAACATAAAAAAATATGATGTATAAATGACCCAAAACATGTCCAATACTCATTTAATGGATATATTTAGAACCACATTACTTTTATATATAATATTATGATTTTTTGGGATATTTTCATCGACATTTACTCATATAAAAAATAAATGAAGGAAAAATATAGAAAATCAAGGTTCCTTGATTTTAATATATATAAAGATTTAGTATATGGGAAAAATACCATAGGTCTATTTATTGGTACTATTTTGAAATAAAGAAATAATTAAATTATTAAAATAATATATTTATAATTTTTAGGGATGTAGTAATTAAGCAATTTTCTTATGTACTGCCAACATAGAAATTATAATGTTAAAAGTTAAATAAAATTAATGGTATAGAAGATATTAACAATAATGTAAATTGAATGAATTATTTTGATACATTAATTTCAAAGTAGAATATATCATTTTATGTTAATATAAACTGAATATATTCAAAGTCTATCATGTATTTGGTATTTTTTTTAAATACATGGAAATTCTCAAAAAATTTCATTAAGGATATTTTAAACTAATATATAATATATTAATATATTAAAAACTACCAAAACATTCATATAAAAAGATATTTATCAATTTTACTAAATAAGAAAATGTGATTAATTAATTGGAAAATAAATATTTTCTAATGATGATGTCGATATCTAAACATTAAAAAGGTCATTATAATTGTAATGTATAAAGTAAATTTTTTGTGCATTATATACACATATGTGGAATTTAATTTATAACACACAAAAAATTTAAAATTTATAAATATAAAATAATATTTTTAATTAATTTATACAAATTATTTATTATTTTTCACATTTATATTGTCTTAGGAGAGAGATTAATTTTATTAGAATACTAGTTATAATAATGAAAAAATAAAATGGTAAAATATGAAACATATGAGATTTGGAACACAATATTTTAAAGATTTTGTTTTATTAATTGGTGGAGGGATTTCACTACCATATAATTCTTTTACCGTATTAAATAACAATTTGTGAGAAACATTAAGTATGGTAGGCCTCTTAATAAGGATTAATTTTGAGTATTTATAATAATTTCATAACTCCTCCACTATAATTGGGAACTCACTCCTTTCAACTCTTCATAGTACTCATTCCATTTGTCTCTAACAAAATCTAACAAAATTGATCCAAAAATTTCATAACATGATACTAAAACAAGATCTAATTATTTTTGTTGTCATAATTCCATACAATTTTGTTTTTAGTCCATACCAAAGGAGGATACACGAAAAGTTTGAAATGTTATTAAAAAATGTTTTTATTCTATATCATCCTCCACATTCTTTATTTTATCTTATAAAATGATTATATAATATCCCCATTAAATTCCATATACTAATATATTTTTTATTTATTTGGAAAGGAAAACGTAACAAAATTATATCAAATAGGTTATCAAGTCATCGTTTATAATGAACCATACTTTACATACAGTGTTATTGCTTCAAAATTGATGCACAATTATTACAACATATAATAATACCAAGAAAGGACCGTATAGGTATTGTATCTTGAGAAACTGGGAAACATAAACAACAAGTTCATAAAGCATCTACATTGTCTCTAATTTATTTCATCATATATAGAGTCTCTTTTGGCATATCCTACTTAATAACCTTCTTCCTGACCTGGGGAACAAAACATACAAAAGGGTGAGCTTAAATTCTTAGTAAGGGTAAACACGATAAATAACAATCACATCATATTCATAATAACATAACATTTTGGATATCTTAACCTGTAAAAGAAATCATAATTTTATAACATGGGTTAAATCATAGTAGTGAAATGTAATCCTAATAATCATAACATAAAAATGAAACTTTGTGTCATACACACATAATCATAGAGAATCATTTCATAGTAGTCAAGACACATTTCCAAGACTATCTTACAGACAAATTCCATTTTTGAACCGAGTTCACTCCTCATTTCAGTCCTCTTTCATTGAACCGGATTAACCTGTCATTCCAGCCATGTCTATCTCATGAGATATAAATATTTACCCAATTAATTGGAGGGAGATATAGGTCCCCCCTATATCATAATGAATCCACTCTTTTGTGTGCCACAAAATCCTAAATCATACATCATTTCATAACCCATGTAATAAAAATAGAATTCATAAACATCTTGACATAATAAAAAAATTCATAAAAGATAAAGGAATTCATAGAAATAATTCCATCACAAAATAATAAAATCAATGTAATAATAGGGATATAAATTGATCCCTATATTATCTTAGATGGAAAATAATTTTGATAAAACACTTGAACTCCATTCTTGAGGAAAAATATCCGTTCTACTTCAAAAAAAATTTCCTTTCTTAACATGTCAAATACTTTTTAACTAAAAGAAGTTGATTAAAATATACAAGAAAACTTGTATAGGAAGCTTCATGGGAATAATGTTCTAAATATCCATTCAT
Organism: Viscum album; assembly: GCA_963277665.1. Taxonomy (NCBI): domain Eukaryota; kingdom Viridiplantae; phylum Streptophyta; class Magnoliopsida; order Santalales; family Viscaceae; genus Viscum; species Viscum album. The sequence continues at coordinate 662,292,668 of OY728151.1, read as the reverse complement.
GCCGTATAAGTTAAAAAAACATTCTTCTTGTACTTTGGTCGGAAAAGTCAAAAAGAACCTCGTACGAAAAACGACAAAATATTCCTTCCGTATCTTTTACTAATGACTCACCAAAGGGTAAAATTGGATTTAAACAATTTTAGGTGGATGGAAATAATATTACATATTGAGGAAAAATTTATGTGGATGATAAATATTCCCGAGTAAATTCTAAAGTATAAACAATCTCAGATAAAAATGAGATTGTGATATTTTCCCTTACCTTAGGTGCAATTTGCTTTATATGTGTCTGAACCTCCTGTATAATGATTTAAATAATTTCATTGACTTATTCCAGAATCATATTAATTGTTATGATATAATATATGGTCATATTCATAGCTTCCTATTAGTAATATTTCATTGCTACTTGTTATTCAGGTGTTTATTACTTTTTTGTTCTTATGCATGTTTTGTCGAATAAATTCTTATTCATCATTTTAGGTTATAGAAACCTAATTTCCAGAATATTATTAGTGTAATATATATCATATTTATTCATTAAATTCATTTATATAATCAGTATGCAATTAATATCATGTAGAACGAGTCGCATCACGTCGTGGAGACGGTATTCTGTACGTACACACGAGCGATGATATCGTTCTCGTGTTTGTGGAATTGTATTTGAGTGTATGTATACTACTTAAGAATCAATATCACTTTAAAATAATCATATTTAGTTATTATCTACACCATTATACCCATCCAAGTAAGGTGGTGGTGGAAAACAGATTACACCATGGCGTGGAGACGGTATTCCGTACACATGAACGCGTGGTAATTTCATTCTCCGTAGGATGGATAGAAGAGGAAATATGGTTGTTTCATATATATAATAACATATCAGTATATTAGTGATACTAATGTTATTACTTTATAATGAACCAAATTAAGGAGAATAAGTAGAATAAGAAATAATGTTGAAAGAATAGGTAACAGACATTACCTCTTCTTTGAAGCGCCTCTTCTTAACCTCCTCGTTGGGTACTAAAGATGGTCTTTGGAGAAGACCAGAACCTCTATGATGTTTTAGAGAAGTTGATAAGAGAAATTATCAGTGGTTTTCTGAGATTGAAGGCTCAAAGTGGTGTGAGGAAGAGAGGGAGGAGGTGCCATTTTATAATAGAGGAGAGGGGCACCTTTGGAAAAACTAAAAATATTATTTTATTATAAAGTCATATTCAGTTTTTAATAGCTTCAAATTGATTTATTTTGAAGCTAAGGTGGGGATGGGTCGAAATACTCTCATCCAATAGAATTTAGACAAGTTTATGTTTCTATTTTAACCTTATCATTTAGATTTAACTTTAAGTTAAATAATTTTAATTTTACCATGTCTTCTTGTTTTCTTACACTATAAGGTTAATAAACATACAATAACAAGCCAAAAGAACCCCAAGTTTTTTGTTATTAATATATATAACCTTATCTAAGTCATTTGGCAGAACCTTAGATTTTTAAGAATAAAATAACAATTAATAATATAATATTTTTTTGAAAAACTATTTTATGTCAATTTTAACACTATTTGGTACTTGATTTTTCTGAAAATCATAACAGCATGATTAGTTAAAACAAAATAAAATCAATACTAATATGTCATATTAACCTATAAAATCAGTGGAATTTATAAAAAGTATCAAATTACATTTAATTGAATATTTATAAGATCAATTAAGTTAATATTTCATTAATAAGAAAATTACTCCATCATCATTGTGTCATAAATAAATTATATTATATAATGTCTAAAAATTATAAATAAAATACCATTCTGTAGGAAATATTTTTAGCCTTATAATGAATTTTTATAGTCGAATTTATCTTATGTATAACCCTATATTAAAAATGTTTGAGTTATTAAACATTGATTTTAACTATTTTAACTATTCTTTAGATAAAATAATATTAAATGTACTAATCCAATCCAAGTGGGCCTAAATGGTCATATTTTATTCCTAAGTTTGTTTTTGGTCAAATTACACTTATATAATAGAATTAGGAAATGTTCTAGGGTAATAATAATATCATTTTTACCCTTAATTATCCTTTTTACTTTTAACTGTTGTTAAAAAAAGAAAAAAATTACTATTCACCAAAAATTATTTTCATCTCATTGAACCACATTTTAGTCCTTGATATTAACTGTGTCTCTCGGATTTTTGAAATTCTACTCACAGAAGGGGTAAAATTATGTTTTATGTAAATTTGTAAATTCTCCTAGGAGGTGGGTAAAAGTCGGTAAAATGTTCAATAAAATTTTTATATATCTAAAATTTTTATAAAATGACTCCAATGAATTACATTGAACTTATATAGGTATTATGTATCAATTTTGACCTAAACTAAATTTAAATGAAATATATAATTATTTAAATAAAAATTCTGTTTTTAAATAGTAACCTTGTGTTTTCACTATTCATCAAAAATTGAACGTTTTCATAAAAATACCAAAATTTCACCCTAGGCTAATTTCGATATCCCAAATCAAAAAAAAGTCCATTTTGAAAGATAAAATTTATAAAATTTAAAAAAGTGGGTATTACTATTCATGACGGCTAGTTTTAATAATATTTTAATAGCATATTGTTGTTTAGTGAAACTCGGTATTGCGTATAATGCCAGCTATTGAGGAAGGTCGTGGTTGTGTGTTAAGAAAGACAAGCTAGTATTGTGTGTAGTAAAATATTCCTTTGATGATTTATAAAACATAAATACAAAATATTTCTCATAAAAATCTCAGGTGTTACATTCTACCCCCCTTAAAATGAATTTCGCCCTCGAAATTTGTCACTTTGTATCAAACAGAAGACGATACCTCTCCCTCATCATATCCTCAAGCTCCCATTTAGCTTCTTCTAATTGGTGGTTCCTCCATAAAACATTCACCAAGAGAGTGGTCTTGTTCAGTATGACTTTTTCGCTACGATCCAGAATCTCTATCGACTGTTCTTCATAAGAATGATCTAGCTCCAGCGGTACAACTTCTGAGCTGAGTACATGTGAAGGATCGGGTATGTACTTTCTCAAGAAAGATACATGGAACCCATCATGAACTTGAGAGAGATTCGGTGGAAGCGCCAATCGGTAAGATACCTTCCCAACACGATCTAGTATTTCGAAAGGACCAATATACATAGGGCTCAGCTTTCCCTTCTTTCCAAATATCATTACTCTCTTCCAAGGAGATATTTGTAAGAACACTTTATCACCAACTTCAAAATCTAGGTATTTTCTACTTTTGTCGGCATAACTTTTTTTCGACTCTGAGATGCTCTTATGTGTTGTAGAATAGATCTGACCTTCCCTGCCATCTCATCAACAAGATCAGGTCCTAATAGCTTTCTTTCCCCAACTTCATCCCAGCAAGTTGGAGTCCTGCATTTATTTCCAAAGAGAGATTCTTAAGGAGCCATCTGAATACTGGAGTGAAAGCTATTATTATAAAAAAATTACACCAAATGTAGGTGTTGATCCCAGCCACCTTTTAAATCCATAGAGAAATCTCTCAACATATCTTCTAGAGTTTTAATTGTCCTCTCAGACTGACCGTCTGTCTGAGGATGATAAGCAGTGCTGAAACTCAACTCTGTATCCAGAGTATGCTGATGACTTTTCCAGAACATTGAGGTAAACCTTGGATCCCAATCAGATATAATGTAAAGTGGTACTCCATGCAATCTTACCACTTCCTTTACATATATCCTGGCATGCTGATCGAGAGAGACATCATATCTAATAGCAATAAAGTGTGAAGACTTTGTAAAACGATCAACTATGACCCAGATAGCATTATTTCTTTTGGATGTTTTAGGAAGTCCAGTGACAAAGTCCATAGTGATATTTTCTCATTTCCATTCAGGTATGGGTAATGGTTGTAACATCCCCTTAGACTTCTGTCTCTCAGCTTTAACTTACTGACAAACAAAGCATCGAGAGGCATATTCAGCAACTTCACTTATAATGACAACTTAGTAGAAGTACTCTTTTAGGTCCCTATACATATTTGGGCTTCCAGGATGAATAGAGAATGTATAACTATGAGCCTCATCTAGCATCTACTTCTTTTATTCTGGGATGGGAGGAACAAAAACCTGATTCCTTACCCTGATTATCCCATCACAATCAAGGTTGAATTCCGGAACATTTGTCACCTTCTTTTGTAACTCTACATCTCCATTCTGTGCCTCTTTAATCATTACATGTATAGATGGTTGATAATTAATTTGAGAAAGATAATATTTTCCCCTTCCATTATAATTCCATGATCCATCCATTGTAAATCCATAAATATTGGATCTTTTGTGATCCTCATAATGGATAATATAGCATGGTCTTGTCGACTTAATGCATCTGCCACCGTGTTTGCTTTCCCAGGGTGATAATGAATTGAGAAGTCATAATCCTTAATCATCTCCAACCATCTTCATTGGCGCATAATCAGCTCCTTTTGTGTGAAAGTATTATTTAATCTTTTTTGATCAGTATAAATATCACACCTTTCACCATAAAGATAATGCCTCCAAATCTTTAATGAAAAGATTACCGTAGCTAAATCCAAATCATGGGTTGTGTAATTTTGCTCATGGATTTTTAACTGTCGTGAGGCATAATCTATCACCATATCATTTTTCATAAGAACACACTCCAACCCCTTCTTGGATGCATCACTCTAGATCACAAACCTTTCTCCACTACAAGGAAGTGTGAGTACAGGTGCACTGGATAACCTTCTTTTCAACTCCTTGAAATTCTCTTCACATTCCTCTGTCCACACAAACATAACTCATTTTCGAGTCAATCTGGTTGGTGGATTAGATAATCGTGAAATATCTTTCCCAAAATGTCGATAATATCCCACCAAACCATGAAATCTTCGGATCTCAGTTACTATTGTTGGTCTTAACCATCTTTTAATAACCTTTGTTTTTGCTGGATCCACAGATATCCCCACTTTTGAGATTATGTGACCCAAAAATTCAACTTTTTGAATCCAAAATTCACACTTGGTAAATTTGGTATAAAGCTTCTCCTTTATCTAGGTCTTCAATACAATTCTCCAGTGATCATCATGTTCTTCCTTTCTCTTTGAATAGACAAGAATATCATCTATAAAGACTACCACAAACTGATCAAGATAGTCTCTAAAGACTCTATTCATTAGATCCATGAAGATAGCAGGGGCATTAGTAAGACCAAATGGCATTACTTTAAATTCTTAGTGTCCATACCTTGTAAAGAAATATGTCTTTGGTATATCCTCCCTTTTGACCCTTAATTGATGATACCATGAATGAAGATCAATCTTGGAAAAGTATTGAGCTCTACGTAGTTGGTCCAATAAGTCATCAATGCATGGGAGAGGATATTTGTTCTTGATCGTGATCTTGTTAAGTTCTTGATAATCAATGCAGATTCTCATTGATCATTCTTTCTTCTTAACAAACAGAACAAGAGCTCCCCAAGGTGACACACTAGGGTGTATAAATCCCTTACCAAGATTCTCTTGTAGTAGCTTCATCAATTTCTGCTACTCAATTGGGGCTATTCTATAAGGTGTATTTGAAATAGGTAAAGCACCCGGTACGAGTTCTATTTAAAACTCAACTTCACGATTTGGTGGAAGACCAGGAAATTCCTCTAGAAATACAACATCAAAATCTTTTACAATGTTCATATTCTTAATCGTGAGTTTCTCTCCAACCATTTGAGATAAATAACCTTCATTTAGTGGAATCAAGACCCATACGATGGAAGAAATTTCCACTAGAAGGTTATGTTCATCCTTCCATCGATAGACGATAATAGATTGATATGAAATGTGAAATTTGACTACCATTCATTGAAAATTGATATGAGATCCCTATAAAGAAATCCAATACATGCCAAGAATCACATCAAAATCCACTATAAGTAGGATTAAAAGATTTGTAGGAATCACTTTCCCACAAACTTCAGTCGAAGAATAATTATAAACTTTTGATGCGATTGTTGTGCCATTAGGAGTTTTCATAGCTAGCTCAACATCTAATTGATGAAGTAATACGGTGATACGCTTAGAAAATTCTTCAGAAATGAGATAGTGGGTGGATCCAAATTCAAATAAATCATTTTCTACTTTAGAATGGATGGTAAGTGTACCTTTCACCACTTTGTTATCATACTTCACATCGCTGATAGAAATTGCACGGGACTTTCCTTTGTCTTTAGCCTTAAGAGTTAGTTGACATCAATCATCATTAACAACCCTTGGATAAGGGTATTCATTGGAATAATGCCCCATTTCCTTTCACTTGTAACATTTAAGTGTAGGAGGTGCACTCTGTGTATCCTTTTCATTATTCGCATCACTTGACATCTTATTCCCACCTTTGCGGCATTCAAATGCCCGATGAACATCCTTTCCAAATTTGAAACATTTACTTATCCCTTTTAAGACAACTCCCTCCATGTTTCATTCCTCACTTTGAGCATAAGGGAAAACACATCTTCTTTTCAGTGTGCACTTTTGATTTTTTTTGGAATTTCATTTTCCTCTACTTATCAAACCTATATGACTGATGGGTTACTCCAATATCTATCTAAACCTTGAGGGAACATATAATGATTTCCTCATAGCTATTGAAGTCCCTTATGGCTAACTCCCTTCTAAGACTTGGATTTAAGCCACTAAAGAATCGATTAATATTACTCTCAGGTTGGATAATAATCCCAGAATCGTACCTTGCAAGTCTTGTAAAATTTTCTTCGTAGGTACCAACTGATTTATCATCATTTTGATTCAGTTCAAGAAAATCCTTCTCCATCTTTGTTAGAAGAATATGAGGGAATTACTTATTGAAAAATAAGTTCTTGAACTCATGCCATTCCATGGACTCAATTTCATCTCTTTGACATGTATTCTTGATAAGATTCCACCATTGATCAGTATCACCTTTCAAACGATACACTGTTAAGATGACTTTTTCATGATCAAGAACATTGAAGAACTGAAAATATATTTTCAGTAGTACTGATACATTGTTCTGCAACTAATGGATCAGTAGACCCGCTGAATTATGGTGGACACTGCCTCATGAAGAATTCAACAAAATGTTTCACTTTCCTTTGCTAGATTGGAAGTCATGCATGATTCATTGCTTGAAAAAGTTGTGTGATCATGGCTACAAGATTTTTCATTCCATCTCCAATAACTTTTGGTTGCTCAATGGGGAAATCATTGCATTTCCAGTCACATTCCGCATTATCACAGTTCCTTCGGGTTCAATCCATTGACTAAAACCAAGTAGAATAGTGTGAGAAACACAAATTATAATAGGTAAACAATATAATCAAGAATAAAATTATACACTTAAGGTCTTATATTAGGTTATTCATGGCCATTTCGAAAGCATTAAGATTGTGTTCTATACTTAGATATATCCTTATGGTTCTTACTATGGATTTCACATCCTAGTTACCAATGGTTGACTATACCTTTCCTCTGATACCAACTATAACGACCCATAATTTACATACATTGTTATTGCATCAAAATTGAAGAACACTTATTACAACATATAACAATACCATGAAAAGACCATATAGGTATAGTGTATTTAGAAACTAGGAAACATAAACAACTTGTTCATAAAGTATCTACATTGTCTCCCATTTATTTCATCATATACAGAGTCCCTTTTGGCATATCCTACTTAATAACCTTCTTCCTGACCTGGGGAAAGAAAACATACAAAAGGGTGAGCACAAATGATCAGTAAGGGTAAACAAAAGAAATATTTATCACATCATATTCATAAGCACATAACATTTTGGAAGTCTTAACCTGTAAAAGAAATCATAATTTCATAACATGGGATAAATCATAGTAGTGAAATGTAATACCAATAATCATAACTTAAAACTTGAATCATTGTGTCATACACACATAATCATAAAAAATCATTTCTTAGTAGTCAATACTCGTTTCCAAGACTATCTTAGTGGACAAAGTCAATTTCATAACCGAGTTCACTCCTCGTTTCAGTCCTGTTTCACTGAATCAGATTAACGTGTCGTTCCATCCATGTCTATCTCATGAGATATAAATCTTTACCCAATGCATTGGAGGGAGATATAGGTCCCACCTATCTCATAATGAAACCATTATTATGTATGCCAAAAAATCATAAATCATACATCATTACATAACCCATGTAATAAAAATGGGATTCTTAAACATCGTGATATAATAAAACAATTCATATATGATAAAGGAATTCATAGAAATAATTCCATCACAACAAAATAAAATCAATGTAATAATAGGGATAGAAACATAACCTTATATTATCTTTGATGGAAAATAATTTTGATAAAACACGTGAACTCCATTCTTGAGGAAAATATCATTTCGACTTCAATTTTTTTTCCTTTCTTAATATGTCATATAATTTTAAACTAAAAGAAGATGATTAAAAATAAAAATTAAAACTTGTAAAGTAATATTCATGGAAATAATGTTCTAAAAATCCATTCAGGCTGTATAAGTTAAAAAACATTCTTCTCGTACTTTGTCCGGAAAATTCAAAAAGTACCTCGTAAGAAAAACAACAAAACATTCCATTCACATCTTTTACTAAAAACTCACCAAAGGGTAAAATTGGATTTAAAGAATTCTAGGTGGATGGAAATAATATTATATATTGAAGAAACAAGGATGTGCATGACAAATATCCCCCAGTAAATTTTGATGTATAAACAATCTTAGATAAAAATGAGATTGTGAGATTTTCCCTTACCTTAGGTCTGATTTGCTTCGTAAGTGTCTGAACCTCCTGTATAATGATTTAAATAATTTCATTGAATTATTAAGGAATCATAATCGTTGTTATGATATCATATATTGTCATATTCTTAGCTTCTTATTAGTAATATTTTATTGCTACTTGTTATTCGAGTGTTTATTACTTTTTTGTTCTTATGCATGTTTTGTTGAATAAATTCTTATTCCTCCATTTAGGTTATAGATACCTCATTTCCATAATATTATTATTGTAATAAATTTCATATTTATTCATTCAATTCATTTATATAATCATTATGCAATGAAGATCATGTAGAACAAATCGCATCACATCGTGGAGACGGTATTCCGTACGTACGCACGAGCGATGATATCGTTCCCATGATTGTGGAATTGTATTGGATTGTATGTATACTATTTCATAATCAATATAACTTTACAATAATCATATATAGTTATTTTCTACACCATTATACCAATCCAGGTAAGGTGGTGGTGGAAAACAGATTACACCACGGCGTGGAGACGGTATTTCGTACGTACGCACGCGCGGTGACTTCATTTTCCGTAGGATGGATAGAATGTGAAATAGGGTTATTTCATATATTTAATAACATATAAGTATATGAGTGATACTGATGATATTACTTCATAATGAAACAATTAAATAAGAAGAAGTAGAAGAAGAAATAAAGTTGAAAGAATCGGTAACGGACATTACCTCTTCTTTGAAGCACCTCTTCTTAACCGCCTCTTTGGGCACTAAAGATGGTCTTTAAAAAATACCAGAACCTATAAGATGTTTCTAGAGAATTGGAGAAGAGAAATTGGTAGGGGTCGGCTGATCTTGAAGGCACAAAGTGGTGTGAGGAAGAGAGGGATGAGGTTCCCTTTTATAAGGGAGGAGAGGGGCACCATTGGAAAAACAAAAAATATTATTTTATTATAAAGTCATATTCTGTTTTTAATTGGTCCAAATTGAATTATTTCGAAGCTAAGGTGTGTATGGGTAGAAATACTCTCATCCAATATAATTTAGACATGTTTAGGTTTCTATTATATCCTTATCATTTAGATTTAACTTTAAGTTAAATAATTTTACTTTTACCGTGTCTTCTTGTTTTCTTACACTATAAGGTTAATAAACCTACTATAACAAGCCAAAAGAACCCTAAGTTGTTTATTATTAATATTTATAACCTTATATAAGTAATTTGGCCGATCCTTAGATTTTTAATAATAAAATAACAATTAATAATATAATATTTTTTAAAAAACTATTTTATGTCAATTTTGACACTATTTGGTACTTGATTTTTCTGAAAATCATAACAGCAGGATTAGTTCAAACAAAATTAAATCAATAGTAATATGTCATATTAACCTATAATATTATTTTAATTCATAAAAATTCCCAAATTTCATTTATTTGAGTATTTATAACATCAATTATGTTAATTTTTCATCAATAAGATAATTATTGCATCATCATTATGTCATAATTAAATTAAATTATTTAATGTCTAAAAATTATAAATAAAATACCATTATGTAGGAAATATTTTCTGCTTTCTAATGAATATTTATAGTCTGATTTATCTTATGTATAACCCTATATTAAAAATGTTTTAGTTATTAAACGTTGATTTTAACTGTTTTAACAATTCTTTAAATAAAATAATATTAAATGTCCTAATCTAATCCAAGTGGGCCTAAATTGTCATATTTTATTTAATAAGGTTTTTTTTGGTCGAATTACACTTATCCAATAGAATTAGGATATGTGTTAGGCTATTAATAATATCATTTTTACCCTTAATTACCATATTTACTTTTAACGGTGGTTAAAAAAAGTAAAAAATTAATATTGACAAAAAATTATTTTCATCTCATTGAACCACATTTTAGTCCTTGATATTAACCGTGTCTCTAAGTGTTTCGAAATTCCACTCACAGAAGCGTTAAAATTATGTTTTATGTGAATTTGTAAATTCTCCTAGGAGGTGGGTAAAAGACGATAAAAAGTTCAATAAAATTTTTATATATCTAAAATTATTATAAAATGACTTCAATGAATTACTTTGAACTTATATAGGTATTATGTATCTATTTTGACATAAAATAAATTTAAATAAAATAAATAATTATTTAAATAAAAATTCGGTTTTTAAATAGTAACCCAGTTTTTTCACTATTCATAAAAATTGAAATTTTTCAGAAAAACACCAAAATTTCACCCTAAGCTAATTTCGATTTTTTGAATCCAAAAATGAAGTCCATTTTGAACGATAAAATTTATAAAAATTCAAAAAGTGGGTATTACTATTCATAGCGACTAGTTTTAATAATATTTTAATAGCATATCGTTGTTTAGTGAAACTCGGTATTGCGTACAACGCAAGCTATCGAGGAAGGTCGTGGTTGCGTGTAAAGAAAGCCAAGGTAGTTTTGTGAGTAGTGAATGATTCCTTTGATGATTTATATTACATAAAAACAAAATATTTCTCATAAAAATATCGGGTGTTACATCGTTCATTGGAACAATGGGCTAATTCATCTCGAACCAATTTTGATCCTTTATCCATTACCACTATTAAAGGATAGGAATAATGACATATTTGTAGTTAATAGATAGTATGTATGTTAATTTTAATGTTATTATTCTATTTGATGTAGTATTATACACATAACTCTTTACTTTACATCTTGTGGGAATATGATATCTTTAATATTTTTTACAACAGACTACTGCAACTTGAAGTAATTTGATTCAATCATAATTTAAATGAAATGTATAATGTATGGTTTTAATTAAAATTTGTAATATATATTAAAAATTATAATTGAATTATAATATATATAAATATATAAATTTCATCTCCTTCTCACTAAATAATTTCGAAAATGAAATAGCATATATTCATATGTATTACCACCCGTCTCCCTGAACTACGTATTTCTTTTCATATCAGAGAATTATAGGGATTACTATAAATAAAAATATAATGTGTATATATGGTATTTAAATCAGGACATAAATTAGGGATACTATGAAATCATGATATAGTCATTATGAAAAAAATATTTCAAGTAAAAAAATATTCGAAAAGAAACACAATTAACAATAGAATAAAAGATAAAAATGAAATATTATTGAAGAATGTGTAATTATATGTTATAATAATGATCACATATGATTTCTTAAATAGTAATATGGTTTTATAATTATTTTATTGCATTTTTATAACTTGTATGTGGATGCTAAAATCATTTTTAATCAAAAAGATGAACAATATAATGGATTTATTCTAAATTTCTTTTCATTGAGGAATATTGTAATGTTATGACAAAATTTCATTTATATGGAATCTGTAATACCATTTAAGAATGTAATATCATGAATAATAAATTACTTATTATATATTATCTTCTAAAAATAATTATTTCATATATCTTATTTGGATTGAAATTTTCCTAGTTGTAAATATTTTCAAAACACACTTTCTTTTTATTTCATTTTATTACATCCTCATTTTCATTAATATTATATGATTATGTGTATGTGGAAATTTTTTAATAATATGTTTTATTTGAGTATTTTTATCTTTGTCATTAACATATGCACCAAATTGATTCATTCTTAAATACTCAGAAAAATATTATGATAATTTTAAGTATTTATTTCTTAATCTCATTCTAAATGATATTTTTTATTAATGAAATAAAATGCATGAAAATTGTTTGACCATTATCTAATAAACTAATTTTGTTTTATAATCAATTTTTAATCATGATATTTTTAATTAATAGTAATATATTTCATTCATTTGTATATAAATTTCATAGATATCATTTTAATAATAGCTAAAATCATTTCTCTTTTATGACGAAATGTGGTTCTTTAAATATGTTTTAAAGAAATATGGAAATATTTTGAACCATTTAAAAATGATTTATCTAATTAATTTCTCCCATTTTAACTTTTAAATTTTTTTCAAAGAAAATATTTTTCTTTTTATAAACTGTGATATCTCTAACAATGCATTGTTTTCATAAGAAATATTTTTACTTTTAAGACTTAAAAAAATTTCACACCACAATGACTACCATTTCATTGTAAAATTATTTATAATTTTAAATTATTGTTTTTAATTTTTCTAAAAATATTATTTTCAAATATGTTTTAAAAATATATATTGCTTAATATAAAGTATAGTTCTCGTAATAATATTTGAAATTTTATTTTTATTAAGTTTCTATTATGAAAACACAAAAACCCTTTATTATTACTCAATGGGTATATATATTAATTGCATTCTTATTCATGCTATCGGCGGTTCATAGTAATCTTCACTGAGGAATGTATAGAAAATTCAGTATATTAATTATTGTAGTCAATAAAATTCCCATGAAATTTTCATTTTCTTATGATCATTAGGCATTAAATTTACCATAAATATCCATATTGTTTATCCTGAATATGATAATAGAATAAACCATATTTCCTTCTAAATAATGGTGTCTTACATTGAATGTTATTTATTCTGATGTAGAAATATTGGAATATATGTATTTTTTACACAGTATAGATATTCAATGTTAGGGGATATTGATTCATTAATAAAATATATTATTCTATATATGAATAATGATTTGGACAATACATGATATCTGGGTTTTAATATTATATATCTCATCTATGAATCTGTATGTCTCATGAGAAAAATTACATATTTTATAATTAAATGGGTTACTACATATGGTTTGATCCCACTGTATAACGGTCTTTATGGAAGATGAATAATGTTATTAAGAGATGAAATATAATAATTATTCTTTAAATTCACTCATAATTTAGTAATTATTATCTATAAAATTTTTATTGTCATATTATCTAAGAATATAGCACCCACAGTTTCAAGTATGTAACAAATTTAATTATGGGTTTTAAATATGTAATATTTATGGGTGATTATATGGATAGTACTGTATCATTTGAGATGTTTTAGGGGCATTTGTGAATGTTCACAGTTGATTAATGATTCCTACAAATTGTGAAATAATAATTGGAATATGTGGACAATGAAATAGTGTACAAAGGGATGGCACTCAAGATTCACATGGTTTGTACAAATTGTGTAGAGTAATAAGGGATTTTTTAAGACATTTAATATATGTATTTTTCATGGTTGGAACATATTTTGGAAATTATATTAGGCAATAATGTGAGGATCCTTCATTCATGTGAATCTGGAGCATTATTAGACCACCGTTTTCATAACTATACAACTAATTGTTCATTGGTAAAAAGTGAGATCGTAAAATTGTGGATCCAACATGTTTTGATCTCTAACCCCCTAGTTTTTTATTATATGATTCCTTAAATTAAATTTCACTCTGATTATAAGTGATATATGATTCTTCCATTGATCCAGAGGAAATATAATGGCTTCTCTTGGTGTTTTGATGCACGATTCTCGCAGTAAATAATCATTCATTGTTTTCCATGCTTTAATTTCTTAGATATATTTCTATATCACTCACAGTATCATATATCCATATCAATTTTTCATATATATATATATATATATTTAAGATATTTTAATCAATATATGAATTTCTTTTTTCTGATTTCTGATAACTGAGAAGACCTAATGCTATTTTTTGGAGTTTTATCCCAGTTTTGTGGGCATTTGAGTGACGTTTATTATTTTTGAAAACCATTCCATAGTATATGGATTCAAAATCGACTCCTCAATTTATAATAGGATGTATTAAATCACTTTATTTGTGATTTGGGTTTATTTGTTGAAATTGTGGTATTTTTGGAAAATGGTTGTGAAAGGTTTTTTGGTTTCCTGATTTTAAAAATATGATTTCACAATGTGTATTATATAGAATTTTAGTGAATTTTTAAATTGAATTATTTTAATTAAAAATATGTTTTTATTGAAATGATGTGAATGGTTCTGTTTAAATGTTTTTCAATAAATGCATTGTTTTACTGAAATAGTTCAAATGGTTGTTTTGGCAATGGTTTTTGGAATAATTATTGTGTGTTTCATTATTAAATCAGGTAGGATATGGTTAAGGAGTTTCCCCCATCATTATCGGGATGGATAACGTATAGGGATCTCCCCATTAAAAATGGTTAATTATGTTACATATCAATGAATGAATGACTCTCCCCTCATGAGAATATGGATGTTTGGATCAAGGATTGATGTGTGGCTATGTTATAAAAAATGGATTATGAAAAAACATTGTTTTTAAATTGGTTTTAGATCATTATTTTTTTCATTCCATTGAAATTGATGTTTTTTGTAAAAATTGATGGGTTAGGTTAGTTGTTTATATTTTGGTATAAATATTTTACATGTTTTTTAATATTAATAGTTTTATATAAATGTTAAAACATGTTTAATCCTAGAGGCGTGAGTAGGGAAGTAATTCAGCGAAAACCTAATATTTTTCAATAGTCACCCCTAATTTAGCACTACGGTTGAATTGTACATATTTAGTATCTATTCATGGTAAAATGTAAGGTACCACCCTTATTTAGTCGTTCATAGTTATACTTGGGTTGTTTTACACTGTGGAGCATGAATCTTGTTGGATATTTGGAGCCATGGTTGTATTTTCGTTTTGTTGGATAGTCTTCCACTGTGTACATGGTTGTTTTTTAGTCTTTTATTGTGGAATTCTTGGTAATTGGTATTGTTCTAAATTATTATAATTTGAGTTGTATTTCAGTTTTCATCATCCAACGGGTCTATGTATTTACAGTGTGATCTGTCTGTTGTCTTCATTCAAAGTGAAAATTTTCCCCCACTTTCTAATGAATCCCTTGGTATTTATTTCCTATCATTATCATCCTTGGTATGTATCTTATGGTCTTGTAACTTCAACCCTCCTTATAAATCCAATTTGAATAATAGGGGTGTTAAAAGTGGTTCCCATATTGGTCCTTCCAAATATCATTGTGGAACACGTGATATTAATTTCTCTTGGTCCTAGTATTGATATTCATTCTGGTTTATTCATTCTATCAAAATATTAGAATATAGTATTATACTTGGGAAATGGAATGTATTGCATTAGAATTCATATATATAATTTTTATGCAGAATTTCATGTTACTAAGGAGTGGGGTGAAAAAGTTGTTTGGAGACACAAACATGATTTGAAATATCATTTTCGTAGGTTTAACCAATGAGAGGATTATGATATTGATTGGAAAAATTAATTCCCACTTGGACTGAATATGTTATATTGTGTAATGATACATGATTTCGTGCATTGTTTTTATTTTTTATAAATGTTGAAAATGTTATCAAATATGTGGTTTTGGAATGTGAATGATAGTGATATTTTGAACATGTTTTTTTCAAAAGAATGATAGATAACTAAAAAATGGTTGAACATGGAAAAATTTGAATATGACAACCATTTTCGTATTATTGTGGTGTGGTAGAATTATACATGCCAGTAATTAATTTAATATAGGATGAGACATATGTAGTTTTTTGTTTTTTTATAGAATGGGGCTCGGTAGGCATCGTAGAAACCAATCAGATAAAGCTTTTGAGAACGTTGTTTCACTTAATCCATATGCGAAACAATCAATGGTTCACAATACAGTAAAATATTTTTAGGTTATCGATATGGGGAACAATAGGAATGATCCATGTAATGTGGATCATTCAGTTGTATTCTAGAAATATAATCTAGCTAACGTTTGGTGTGATTTGGAACCTGATGTGATAGAGATGTGGATAAAAAGGATGAATCATATAATCAATTTCATTATCACAGTAGTAGAGATGAATATAATGTTGGATATTTCTATGTTGGAGAATTGTGCACAACATTGGTGGGATTTATTTGTTCAATAAAAATGGACAATGGACATGTATGACAGGATTTTGAAAAAAAAATTCAACAATCTTTCCTATCATCATACATTCTGAATTCAAAAAATCATTGACCTATTTATCTAGGCACTAGAAATTGTTTTTTCTTGTTCAATGTTGTTATGTTATAGAATTTTGTGTGATTTTCACCTAAAATTTCTTCTATTGGGTCATTGAAGGAACACATCATTGAATCAGTGTGGAGTAAGGTGAGTCACTCACATATTGACGGGTTCTATATTAAATATTAAACAAAATTGGTAAATAGAAAAAATGTTTTCAAAATGGATATATTAGAAATAGTGGGATGAAGAAGTATGTTGATATCCAGGGGCAATGGTGGGATCTCTAATTATTGGATCATGTGGTAGAGGAACACCCATTTAAAAGGTGGGAGTATAAATCAAAATCAAATGGCCCGATCGGTGAATCTTCCACCAAAGAAAAATAGCCAAACTGAATGTTTTTAATGTTGATCATATTATCACATGCTGTGAGATTCTATGAAACCACCATGATCACACATCAATTGAATCAAAATGGAAAGTCTTCATTGATATTATCTCAATTTTTCAAGGTTGGGTCTTTAAAACAATTATTAGGTGTCGAACGCGTCGTATTGTTCGACGTGGAAGGATTACTGAATATATCATGTCTGAAAAATAGAGATATCCATGGTTAATCTTGGATTAACCTAACTCTATATGTAGGAAATTCCCCTAAGACAAATATAGAAAAAAAATGTGGTGAGAAAGAGATTATATGGGGTTGTGCATGTTTTGGTATACGATCAGCTTAGATCATCAATCGTGATATGTATGATTTTTTGGAATTGTACCCTTATGCAAGCATTGTTTGATATGGCTGTTTCCCATTACTCTATATTTTCTCTATCTGTTGGTTTTAAATGTCTAAAATTTCATATGAAGACATATATGTTAAAAAAATAAACTCATCATGGTCAATGATAATGTTGATCATTTGGTTGTAGAAAGATTTCTGTAATGGCTTATGGAGATAAGCTAAAATGATATGTCTCTATGAATGGGATTGATATCTATGATATAAACCTTGGTATGGATTGGTTGAAAATGTACAATGCATAAATCAACTATTATAGAACAATGTTTAGTTTCACTATTGAGGACGTCGTCGAGGATCTCTTTATTAGAGAATGGAATGTTAAGGTCAGTGAAATGGACATTTCTCCACCAGAAGTGGGATTTATCTCATACTATTTGGTATTATTGTTTTTGAAATTGATGGAATAGATTAAGAATATCAATCATCAAAAATTGCTTGATCAGTTTGTTGATATTTTTCATGAAACATTCTCATGGTTACCATCTTGTAGGGAAGTGGATTTTATGATTGATCTCTTTATACAACCTTGTCCTATTACATTTCCATCTAAAAGAATGATACCATCAAAATAATGGGATATGAATGTTAATTTGGAAGAGTTGGATTGAAAATGGTTCTTTCAGTTGAGCATACCAACACGAGAAACACCTATCATGTTAATCATAAATTCATATGGAACTATTTGGATATGCTTGGATTGTCATGAGCTTAACTATGTTTTATAAAGAAATAAGACGAAAATCTATCATTTAATGAGTAGTTCAAGAAATTAGGGGAATATTTGTTGTTCTCTAATATTATCATATGAGTAGGATATCACTAATTTATATTTCTAAAGGATTATTTTCCAATGATAGAGTTTAGTATCTTATATGGCTATTCGGAATATCTGGAAAGGCCTATTCATCTAACAAATTCACCATTGTATTTTATTTCATGGTTGAATCTGATATTTTAGACATATATTTATTCATTTTTGGGGGTCTTTGTGGATGACATACTGGTGTATTCAATGGAAATGATCAAACTTGAGAATCACTTGGTGACAGTGATGGGAATATTAATGGATCATTAGTTGTGTTAATAAAATCAAAGTATTAGTTAGGCATATAATAGGTATGTTTTATTTTACATGTAATCTATATAGTGGAATTTATAATGATTTTGAATTGATAGATGGTGTTATCTCTTAGGAAACACCAAATAATATCGCAAAGACACAAAATTCCCACAGACAAGCTAGTTATTTCTGACGATTTGTTTTTATAATTCACATAACAATCACAAATTATGATAACTCTGGCATTGAATAATAATCTATTCTAATGGGATGATGTACCCTGTAATTCATATTAGTACATGATAGTTCACCTTAAATATACACCAATATTGATATATCTTGAATTAGGAATAGAGTACATGGTGTATTGTAATTAATTGGGTTTAGGGTTGGGATATATTCTCATGGAGGGAGATCATGATATCTCTTACGGTTGACAATAACCGAGGACTCTTGTAAAAAACTATCCAAATATAGTAGATAAAGTTATCCCTTATAGTCAGTTCATTTATGAAGTAGACTCATTATTTATTTGGTGATAAATTCACCGTCTTCTCGGATCATAATAACATGAAACATATTTTATTAGATTGGTACTTGGACATGATAAAATGAAGATGGATGGTGTTTCTCCTTATGTTTGACATTGACTGGATGTATACAACATCTAATTTCAATTTTGTGGGAAATTAATTAAGAAAAAAGTCATATGCTCCGTGTGAAAAAGAAACATCAGATGAGTGGAAGGTAATGTAATTTCTAGGTGACATGAAATTTGAATGTAAATACCAGGTGGCGTTTAAATTTTTTTAGGATTATTTTGTTTCTTATCTAATAAATATGGATACATAGGAACATATATTTTTTTAATAATGAATGGATGTGTTGTCGAAACTCAATGGTATGGAGAACATTGAGGGAGGAACACAATAAATTATTTCAATGAATTGGGTTAGAAATCATTTGGATGTTACTATGGATTGTGAGGATAAACATTCTCATTGTTTCCATCATTTATGATGGGTTTTTTAATCCATAAATATAGAAGAATTATAAATCCTATAAATAAATGAATTTGTGTATTGATATGAAAGGTAAAGTGGAAGAGTTTGTTTTTAAAGGATTAACCTATCTGTATGTTAAGTAAGAGAATCAATTTCTAGGATGTATATTTCATAATTTACCTATCCATATTCGGTAATGTTATTAGACAACAATGTATTTTGAAACATGTCTCCCATGAAAGTTTCAAAACATGAAGTAATTTGGTGATTGTGGATCATCTCAAAAAGTTTTCCCATTTCATCCATACTAGTGAATTTCATACATTTGAAGACAAATCAAAAATCTATATTCAATAGGTGGTAAAAAGGCATGGAGTACTATTATCGACATTGTTAGATAGAAATATGAGTTTTTCATGATAATTTTTTGAAATCTTTACATAAACACATTTGTATTCAGTTTAATATGATTATGACATATCATATATATATATATATATAAAATACAAAAGGAAGAAAAATGATTAGATGATATGTATGGTCTTGTGTAATGGGTTTTGGTGGCTCATGAGAAGAGAATTCACCACAAATAGAGCGCTCGTATAACATCATATATAATAGGCCTCGATACATATAGATAATTTCGTAGCATTTTATGGTCATCCATGCCATTTTTCACATTGTTGGGTGAAATAACATAAGACAGAACTTGTTGGGATGTGTCTTGTCCATTAGAGAAAAATCCAAAGTCAGATGGTCAAGAAATAGATGGAGATGGCCTAGAGATGGTATAAATTGTATGGGGGTCATCATCAACAATAATTTTCGATCTGGGTGAGTTATCATGTATTCTTTATGATCTATTCAAGACATGGACATATTCTTCTTGTCATGAATGTCTTGTTACATCATACATACATAGTCCCTTTTGAAAACATTGAACGGGATGGTGAGGTGGAGTATCAGTTATCATTTCTACCATGGTTTAGTGAGGTGTACAATGTGTTTCATGTATCTCAATTGATGAAGTGACATCCCAATAAAAACCATTTAATTTTATGGGATCACAGTAACCTCAAATAGTATGCTTCTTTTGTGATCAAGCTAGTTTTTATTGTGGATTAGAAAGAGAATGTATTGTGTGGTAAATGAATTGGTGTAGTGTTGGTTTTGTAGAATCATGGTCAAATTTAGGATGAGGCATGGTAATTGTAGAAGATAATTAATGTTAAATAGTCAAAAATAATTTATAGTGGAAATGGTTTTCAACTTTTTAGAGATGGAATAACAAATAGTGTGGAGATGGTAGTACCCATGATATCAATTAAGTATCCCCATTTTTTATTAATTTTATATATTTAATATTTATGGGTGATGTTTGGAAGACTTTGTATAACTTTTGAGATGTTTTTATGGATTATATAAAGGTGAATGGTTGATTCATGGTTTATGGAAACTGTGAATCCCCAATATGAATCCATTCATATTGAAACAAGTGCTAAAGTGAATGGCCATGGGTGGCACATAGTTTGTCCATACCATGATGTAGCGTTGGGGAAGTCGTTAAGCATGAGGTAATTGGATTTGGTAAGGTTAGAATATGGTTTCAAAACCCTGTGAGCTCTCTATGGGAGGTTTTTTCTTGGAATAGTGACAGGAACATGGTTAGTACAGGGTTTTCCTTGCTGTGCAACTAATTTTTCACAAGATAAAAGTGAGATCATAAAATTTTCAGTAACGAACATTTTGATCTCAACCTTCATTCTTTTTCCTTTAATATAGATATCACTCAAGTGTCTCTCAAAACAATTCCTAAGGAGAATTCTCTCATTGATTTAATGGAGACCCTATGACTTCTCTTGTTGTTTTTATGAGGGATCCCTATAACATGTGTGTTCTTGGTTGTTCATGGTAGATTTTCTTATATCTACATCTATATCTCTCCTAGTTTCAATGATATATATCCATTGTGGATAGATATAATATACTATATACCATATATGAATATATTTTTAGTTTTTTATTACAGGGGATGTGATCTAAGGCCTCATTTTAGATTTTAAACCATGTTTCATGGGTAGTTTAGGGGTGTTCATTGTTTTCATTATAAAATCACAAGGAAGGTAGATTAACTCTTAACTCATATATTTAGAATATGAATTCCTAGTTTAAAATTTAATTATTTTATTTATATTTATTGTGAGATTTATATGAAATGAATCTTATAACCCTCTTTACTGATTGTTTGTGTGTTTTTTGGTGAGATTATGATTTTATGGAAATAGGTTCGGAAAAGTGATTTGAACTCTTGATTTTAAATTTATGATTTTATATAATATTTTTAAATAGTTCAATAGAAATTTTTTCAATAAAAATACTATTTTATTTTAGTGAGTTGAAATAGGTGTATTGAAAGGATTTCAATAAGTGTATTATTTTATTTAAATAGTTTGAATGGTTGTTTTTTATTTTTTTTTAATAATGTATTAGTGTTTCCATGTGTATTAGAGATGTATAATGGTATGAAGTCCCCCCACATCTGTAATTATTGGGATGGGTAAGGGTTCAGGCTCTTCATCAACAGAATTGTTCATTAAGTGAGGGCTTAGTCTGAGAATGACTCACCACTATGGGAATCGGCATGTCTAGGTTGTATGGATGATTGGATGTGTGGTTATGTAGAAAAAATGGATTATACCAAAATGGATTTTTCAAAGTAATTTCAGAGAAATGTTTTGTTTCTTTTCTAAACATTTGATATTGTTTTCTACAAAAAATTGGTTATGGTACCCATTTTCATTTTGATATAAACTGGTATATAATTGTATTAAAGAAACAGTTTTATATAAATATTTTTACATATCATATCATACTAGAATGTGTATGGGAGTCCTTAAGGGAAATCAAATTGGGGTTTAATACTCACCACTTATTTGTAAAATTAGTGATTTTTAATATATTGTCTATTGAATCTTGATTAAAGGAAATGTATCACACTTCTATAGTGACTATGAGTGGTACATGTCCATTTTTTTGGAGTAGAGCACAGTGCATGATGAATCATTGGATTTGCGGTTGTCGTTGAGTTTATTTTGAGTTTTAGTCATCCACTCTATATTAGTTGTTTTGTATTCTTCAGTTATTTTACTATTGGTAATTTTAATTGATTTAATTGTATTTTAAATTAAGTAGTTTTAAATTTTTTATCATGAACTATGAATTAACATAGTTTTGTTGGGATAGATTGGTTTATTTTTCAAATTGAAAATTATACCATATTTTTAATAAATCCATTGTCATTAATTCCAAGTCGCTTGCATCTTAGGTATGTCACTTAATTCAATGTATTATCCTCCCACTATCTCAATCCACATATAAGAAGAGGGTTTTTACAGGTGATGCATTTCATTATTAGTTTATAGAATAATTGATTGGAATTTTTGTTATTTAACATTCAGTTATTATTATGACCAATCATGAGATTTTAATGGTATGTGAGCTATGTTATATACCTTTCCACATTTATTATGACTTTTATATTTATTTAGATGACATGTGTGATTAGTTATTTACCATTCCAGGTTGACAATGTTTATTTATTCATGATTTATTTTTCAATACATAACCATTACAATGCATTTGAACACACACATAGTTTTTTTGTTTCACAAGTATTACATGAAGTTCATAATGTTTGATATGCATGGATATTTAGGAGGGAATTATGTTATTCTAGAAAAACATTTTTTTTAGACTTCTGTTCTTAGTTATAGTTTATGTCTCTTGTATGTATAATGTTTACCAGTACAACTCAACTAATCATTCAATCGGGAGAAATTTCTTGTATCATATGCCATTGTTATGGAAGTAGGCCCCTACTTTGAGCTTCTAGGGTCAGGAAAATACACATAGTATTTATTTATTCTCGGTATTTATATCGTATTTTTAAAGATACTCAAAATTTGTTATTCTTTTATTATATATTAATATGTGTATGTATTTCTTGATGTGTTTCATATCCATCTAATGAATTTTAATGTTGAATATTAAATAGAGCTCATACGTATCGGTAGACTATTTTTAATGACACTATAATTAAAATAATCTATTGATTTTTAAGGGACATCATAAGAAATATAAATAAAACGTGGATCGGAAAATTCATTCATCTAAGTGACATACCATGTGGAAATCATTTTATTCTTAATAAAAATATAGATGGGTTAAAACATCAAAAATTAATTATTTATTAAATAATAAGATGAAAATTAATAAAATTATTTACCATTTTTTGATTATTTTGTTGATCAATAATTATATGATCAATAATAGTCAGTTATTGATCTTTAATAAGGATATCATCGTTTATAATTGGAAATAGAGGAGGTCATCCATCCTCAAAATTAATGGTATTGTTGTGTGTGTTTTTTCATTATCAATATTTTATTTTCATCCCTATACTCGTGACATGTGGTTAAAATGTCCTCAGAAATATGTTATTGAGGATGAGATCATCTATAGGATTTTTAGTGGATGAGACAAGGACATTATATATATTGTCAAAAACATTTTCTATCCATTGGTTGTGGAATAAAAATTTCTTCTGCATAGGCACCTCAGTAGTGAATTTTTTTCATAATATTGTGTCATTAATGGAATAATGAGTAATTAAAAAAACCAATATAGTATAATGTATATTCTCCATGTGCACTATTGTTTCATATATATCCTCTTCAATGACTCTCCCTTTATACTTTAAGAACACCATTTCTCTTCCTGTAAATTCATGACGTCTAGATAAATCTATGGAATCAATTTATGATAGATATATCCATTTGATGGAAATTTTTTATTCATTGTATATAATTAATCTTATATATGATACATGTTGTCTAGATCTATGGATCAACGATTAGATCTAATGGAAACTTCAATATTGGTTAAAATATTAGTGCTTCATCAGGAGATATTGATGCCACACCATGATCATTAATAAATATTCAAATGATAAATAAAATAATTTTTTATATTGTCATGGTTTTTACACATATTCTTGAATCCTTCCTTTAATTTTAATGGATTATTTTTTAATTTTTTTGGGTTGATACCATTAATAGTATTTTTTAGTACATAGGAATGATGCATGTATTATTTCTAATTTGATAATGGAAATTAAATATGATGAATTAATGGTGTGAATTCATTATTTTTTTTTTCTATTTTGTGAAATTTTTTGTATTTTATGTCTTTGAATATTGTAGAGAACAAACATGATATATACATTTAACAAATGTTTGGTTGTACCTTCATATTTTTTCATGATATTTCATATTGGTCATTTTTGACATTTTTTATTTTTATAATATTCCATTGATTTTTAAATACTCAATTGAAATATTATTCAATATAATGTTTTTCCATAGATGTTCATTTATGAATATCCAATGAAATATCTATTCCATTTTTTAGGTCGATATGTGGACTAGAAGAACATTTCTAGCCTTTAATAAGGGAATCATGGCTGATATAACTATCATGTTGTGGGACTATGTTGGATGAATATTTTCTACATGTTGCGGATAACCATGATAAACACTATACACTGTTGGAATAGTGCTTAGATATTTTAGTATGATCTACTAATTAGGATTTTCCTTTAATTTGTTAGATTTATAATTTATTCATATTTTCCAGGAGTTATTTACATCATTTGGATGTTGATAACTTCAAGTAAAGAGTTTGACTTCGACTTATAGGAGGACATCATATTGATCCTTAATGGTGGCAGATAAATTGCCTATAATAGTTTTAAGAGATACATATCATGATCTAATTCATATGATTTAATAAATAATATATTCCTTTATAAATGTTCTATTGTAGGTAGTGTTGGGGATATGGTATTTTGGTTTGTTAATAATCACATGGAACAACGGTTTTTATATACTTCTATGTGAATTCCCCTTAGTATCATGACTTAGAACTCAATATAAATGGTAATATATTTTTAACATGGGTTTTTTGCAAACTTTATGGCTTATATCCACTCCATTTAAGATAATATCAGGGCATGTATGGAATTTATGATCAATAAAATGTTTTAGGTATGGGATCCTACTATTGTTTACTGAGGGGCATTGTGTTTGGAGGTTAATTTATTATTTTTATAATCTCTTGATAGTTTTCATAAGTCATCCCTTATTTTATTTTCCAATATTCCAAAATTTAATTATTTACCATACATATTAGTGGATTTTTTTGTTATATATGAATATGAAGACATGTAATTTTTTATACGATTTATTTTGAGTTATCATTTATAAAATCGATTAAATTAATTGATTTATTTTATTCATTTAAAATTATTGATTGGATTATTGAGGGTATAGAATCCTTGAAATAACTTGTCCTTTCTCAAATAGAAATCATCCTCTTATATATTGGTTAGGTAACATAAGGTTATATGTCAAATCAACTTTTATATAATGATTTGGGTCATGTTATTAAAAAATTAGATCTACGTCCTATGGTTTCTCGTCAATTGTTTTGGGTTTTTGATATAAAGAAATGTGGATTATGGAACTCGGATAGTAGATGATCCATCATATTTTATATATCTAGTGTAATATACATCTTAGTAACCAATAATAGATTATTAGTATATATTTATTGAATTTTGATGTGTTCACGCATTATAAATAGTCACATTAGATCACAAGTCTTCTATATACATGTTGACTGTTGAATACTATGTCCTTAATAAAATTGAATAGATATGATTTTTTTGAGTTTAAGATCTATATTAGACTATTTTAATATATTTATTATAGATTAATTATAAAAAAATAGACACTACTATGATTGTGAATAACATGTGGGTATGAGGGACATGTCTTTATCATTTATAATAACTATAAGGATTATAAATTCAATGTGGGTATCCGATGGGATAGTTCATTTGATAGAAATAAATTTTGTATTCATTAAAATGGATTATGTTTTTCATAAGAAGGTGGTATTGGTTGTTCTAACTGTACTTTTTTTATTTGAAAATAATAAATCCTCAAAAAATCTAAAATTATCCATCTTTGGTGTATATGATATTTACACTTCAGGATTTTAATGACGATTCAACAGAGTGTAATAATGTACGTACTCTTATACTCTATGGTAATTATTAAGGAAAATATAAAAATTATATAATTCCCTTGTTCTATATATCACGTATATTATTTGATGACTTACATGAATTTTTTTTAATCATTCAATTCCCTAACATATGAAATGAGTCTAGTAAATGATGGGCTTATAGGTTTTCATACATATAATGGCTCAATGAAGAGAAAAATTAATCATTTTTTCATGTGTGACCAATATGTTATTGGGAATAAAAAGGATGATTACATAAAATAAGGTGTTACACAAGGGGAATAGAGTATAGAATCTCATATTCCCTCAATGGTAGGTCATTCTACCATTTTAAACAAATATGGAAATAATGAATATTATAGTACATTTTTCCTGAGGTCACATAAGTATTTTTACTAATGTGGAAATATTTATTATCTCTTGAACTTTTATTCTAATATCTTTCATGAATAGTAGATAATCATGGGTTATGGTACATGACGGTGTCCACAAAATAAATACCAAGCACCATAAAAAATTTTGACTTGTGTGAGTGATTAATCATAAAGGAAATGATATATATATGTGGAAGAAAGGATATATATGATTGATGATGTTATATCCATTTATAGACGTCTATAATCTAAATTTAGAGTTATGGTAATAAATACCTCATTTTTATCGACTGATATTATCTATTATATCTTCCCATTCTATTATATTTTCACATATTACATCTGGATCAGATTTACCAAATATATTATCTTCTAATATTTTACCACACAATACTCATTGAGTAATGAATTTATAAGATCTATAGTGATGTTTAAAATTTCCAATTTTTATTAATGGATATGTAAATCTATGTAACATCATTATCTAACAAATTAATAGTTTATATGGTATATTTGGAATTAATTGGACATCCAATTTTTTGAATTCATGTAATCTACTACATGATATGTATGTATTATATCATTACTAGAGGAGATTGGTTTATATTGATCCAAGAATTGTTTATCCTATCATGTATTCTGGGGATAAACCTAAAATATGTTGTAGCTATCACAATTCAAGTAGAAACCAGGGATCTCACCACATAATTTATTATGGACTCCAATATTTTTCAATCCATTGGATTATTGGTATCAAAACGAATTTCAATATAAATTATCCAATATTCATCCAAATAGATGAATTGTGTTTCATATAGAGTATGTTATTTGGTTTAATGAAATATCTATTTTTCATTATTATATGTGAAAAATAGGAGTTGAAAGGATTAATAGTGAAATTATTGGATTTTTTAGGGGAAGGTTTTTTCATTCCAGGAACACCTTTTTATGGTTCTCCATTATATTTGTAAGTATTTATATGGTTGTATATGGTTCTACATACACTATAAAAACAAAATCAGGTAATAGTGAGTAACACATACCCATTACTAGATATTTCCATTCTGTTTTATTTGTTAGGAAGACTCCTATGGTTTTCCAGAAACAATAATTATTCATCCTACCACTAATTATGGGTTAGAGATTAGGATATTTACAATACAAAATAATTTAGTTCATATGGAATGTATTCATATATTTTAATAAATAATGTTTTAAAAATTATGAAGCGGTGTTAACTACACTAATGGCTCTGATTTTTAATTCATACGTAGACTCATTACTGTTTGTATTTATTGATAATAAGCTAGTTTAATATACCGTATTTGGTATGTATGTTCGGAAATATAAAATTTTAATGATTTCACTTCATGTGCATTATTATTATGCCAAAATGTAAAACATTAACGAATTGATTTGGGATTACCAATTCTAAGGAATATAATTTTTAATGATGTGATTTTTGGGGACATGGTGAAGGAATATTTTGTGATAACATTAAAAACTCCTAGGATGGTATTCATGTTGTAAAATTTTTATTGGAATGAGGATTAAAATCGTGGTTTCTTCTATGTGTATCATATTTTAGAGAAAAAATGATAACAATTAAGTGAATATGTGGGGGTGATGGTTGGGTGGTGAGATCAAGGTGAATATGTACTTCGTAAGATGAATAAGAGATTGATTATATATCCATTTTTTATTATTATTTAGCTTTAATATAGATATTGAATCTAATGTGATTCCCCTTGTCTATGGTGGGGAGCTATGTTGATGTTGGTAGAACAAGGGGTAACATTTAGGGCATGTGAACAATGGTCCCATAAGCCAAACTACCTGACATATGGAATGAACATGGTAATAATGGTCCATCATATAAAATGTTCGATATATTATATCTTTTATGAGAATGTAATCATATACATAGATGACAAGAGAGTTTGATACATATTTTTCCAAGGGGATATTATATATTTCTAGTGATGTCGAGTTGTGTATCTTCATACATTTAATATTTATATTCCATCTCTCCATGTAATGATAATTTTGTTATAGATGTTCTCTACATTCAATCATTATAAACATATTCACATGTGGATAGGCCTTAAGATGATATTTTTTTGTTAGTTTGATCCCTAAGTTGGATGTTGATAAATTATAAGATCGTAGACATATGATATTTATACCATTTATTGTAATGTATTTGACAATAGACACTTCAATGTCCATGAAAGTGTTGGAACATTAATTTCAAATGATTCAAGATAGGATAACTAGTGATTAATATGACTTCGTGTGGACCTTATCTGATTATTATGTGTATTTAATTCATGGGATTTTAGTAGTACCATATTCCTTATTGGAATAGATAATTAGAGACTCTCATGATTCAAAATGTATTTTTTTTCTCATGTAAAAAACCATGTATCATAAAATATGCCATCCAATTTTATTCTCTTTTATTATGATAGGCATAATTGGTTTCATGTCATGATTCATTACCTCCGAAAGGATAATCATCCTGAATTAGCATCTGGGTTGGTTTCATCATCTACTTTTGGATCCTATATGTTTTAGGGATGATATTATAATTAACATCTAGTTTGGGAAATGAAGGCCCCATATTAGTAATGATTTTTTGGAGAGATAGTTAATCAAATGATGAACATGCCTCATTTCATATATATTTGAGAATCATTTTCATTGGAAAATGTGGGATTGTTATAAATAAATATTTAATTATAAACATGTATAGACAACTTTTTAGATTCAAATTAGAATTTGTGAATTATAAAAAATTATATTGGAATGGATTATAGAAGGAATTGGGAGAAAATATAAAAAAAATTAATGTGTGTAAATACCATTCAATGGAATAATATAAGTGGATAATACATATTTTAATGTATATATATTAGAAATAAATTATAGACATCAATGGAACAAGATATGATAAAATATCATTGGTTGAGTTTCCATAAAACAACTTATTCAATTATTGAGTTTACATAGAACATTTGATATGGTTTATTTTCATTCATTTTGGTCACCAATATGTATTAATGATGAGGTTAATGTAGTTTTTGAGTGAATTAGAATTCTGTAATAAACATTAAGAATTATTATATTGTCAAAATAGGGTTTTCACTACTACCATTGTACAAAAAATTATTTTTACAGAAGGATATGCCCATTGGAGATATTTTTGGTGGAAAATTTTGTTGGGTCACTCCTCAATGAATCCGTCGATGGAAGATGATGTAGGGATGCTATCAACATTACTTTTTTTATAGTTAAGTATTATCTAGTGTATCCAGATTTTGATAATCCATTCATATATTTCATTAGTGTATTGAGTAATTCTGGATGTGTTAGATATATCACAGTATTTAATGTAAATAATGAATATTACGAATTTCGTTTACTTTGATGATGTAGAATCATATCTAGATGCATTAATTATAGAAAAACTATGGTTATTCACTATATAGATAGTTGAATTGTTATAATGGAATGTGGCGACACTTGTAATATTCCTTTGGATCTAATTTTGTATTTAGGAGGTGACTTGGGAAAAAGATATTGAAATTCCGGAAGAATGAATCATGTTATTTTGAGCAGGACATCTATAGGTGCATTGTGGGGGTCAAAATTACTCAATGCAGATTAATTGAATATTAATCAAGTCTGATGGTATAAACATATATTTTAATTTTGGATGCTTTAATCATTTTTTTACTTGGGTGTTTTTCATATGGGTAAACACAGATTGCAACTATGTAATATTGGGTGAGTAGAAGACACCCTCTTAAAGACATCATAAATATGATATTCAATCATGATATTTATTTTTTCACTTTGAGGATATTTCTTGGTTTTGATTTTATGATAATTTATCAATTTCCCATACATTACAACACTAAAATAAAAAGTGCACACTTATTATCAACATCCATTTCTTCCTACAAAAAATACCTTTAAAAAGAATATTTATTTCTTGAAGATAATTCATAAAATCCAACATCACTTCATCCCTTCCACCACTAAACCTGTGAAAAAAAAATATGTTGGATGTGAAGTAAATGTCTGTAAGGTTTATAATAAAATAAAATTGTTATTCAAGTGAAAAAATGAAGACTTATATAACCTATACCATTATTTTCAAATGTTCTT
This sequence comes from Viscum album, assembly GCA_963277665.1. NCBI lineage: Eukaryota > Viridiplantae > Streptophyta > Magnoliopsida > Santalales > Viscaceae > Viscum > Viscum album. The sequence goes on along the minus strand of OY728151.1, from coordinate 662,261,304 downwards.
TGAGCATTTTAAATAATGAATTTTCATATGAGATACACACACACATTTATCACAAAAAAAAATTTTGTAAAATTATTATACATTTAGAATCTCTTTTTTGTACATAGAGAATCTTGGATTAAAAAATCCTTTCAAAACCATTTAAATTTGAATAACTATTTTATCAACTTCCAACACTATCGTTAACTAGTTCATTAGAGATAAATTTTAGTGTAGACATAATTTAAACCAGTATGGCCCTATCTAGTACTATATGGGACACCCCATGTTATGGTATAATGGGATTACAAAGTTCTATATGGGACACCACATGATAAGTTGTTGAGGTCTTACCCGAAACTATATGGGACAATACATGTTATGTTGGAACTGGATTACCAAAGATATCTAAGAACACACATTTCATGTGCGTACTTAATATGTACATTATAATGAATAATATTTTTATGAATTCAATTTATCCTCACAACAATATTTATGAACTATTTTAAACTATTTAGTAAAATAATTATAAATATCAAAATACTATATTATATTATAAACATATTTTCAATAGCATTATAAAATGTTCCATTAAAACCATTATCAATACAAAAATATCATCTAAAAAAGAATTTGTTTTTATTTTAAGAGATAATAAAATCATTCAATGGAATATGGATATTAAATAATTTTCACGGTGTTGGAATATTCAGTATTTCATTTTTACGTAGTGAATACAACAAACCCTTTATTATTCTTTCCAAATGTTCTATGAAAGATGTGTAAAAATATTCCATTTAAAAAAATATAATTAATGTTAAAAGAAATATAAAATATAGTCTATAAATCATTTATGTAAAAAAATAATCATTAACAAAATAATTTTTAATTCCTGGACAAGGAAGATAAATATTGTTTGATTGGAAAACAATAAATAATATTTGTTAAGGGAAAATTCCCTTTTCAGTTCTGAATAATATTAATAGAAAAAACCCATTAAAGATTATATTTTAAATAAATTTTCTATAATTATAGCAAAATAACTTATCATTTAAAATTTCAATGTTCTTATGTAAACACCTATTAATATAATAAAGGTGTATACCATGAAGATATGTGTTATGGAATGGTGTTTGATAAGAAGTCCCTTACCTTGACTCATACATGTCAGGTGTGTATATATCATCTTTAATAATAAATATATTTTAATTAATAACATCATTGATAATAATATTATTATTATTAATTATACTTACATTCATAATATTTTTTATATAACTACTTATTTAATTATGTTTTTTCAGGATATTTTGACCATATATTCCATATATGTCAAAACTGATTTTGTAGGTCAACTAATGTAAATGTGGCCTTTATTTCAACATCTATAAAATTAAAATCATAAAAAAAATCATATTTATTAATAAATTATTATATTAAAATTAATTATTAATTTTCTTTATGAAAAATGAACCAGTATTACAATTATAAAAACAGTTGGTCATACGTATGAATTGGTAACGTTTTGGTTTTTCAATGATCATTATGCGAATAAGGAATGTAATATTATTTTTCAAATTATGATAATTACAACATAAATATCATTATATTTCATAATATATATATATATATCATTATTGTGATTTAGTTATGAAAAATTAAGAGTCTAATTTCTTTAGGGAGGGGTAGTCTACATGTCCACGAATGACATTATCGATTTTTCATTGTGTGAAATGGTTGAAAGAAAATTATATATTATATTTTAAAGAGGCTAATAGTGCCATTAATATAATTTTTTTTTCATGAATACTATATAAATTTATTATATCTACCATTATTTCTTTCCATGTAACATGTTTATTATGAATAAATCACATCTCTTAATGAGGTTGTCATCCATCAGACATGAGTGACATATCGTATCCCGTATAATATGAAATGTATAAATGGTGAATATAAAATAATTACTATATAGGTATTGTTATTTAATAAATATAAAAAATATGATATTTAAATAATATGTCTTTCATTCTATACATCCATTATAGGTGGTAATTTGAAAAATGAACTTCATCTCATCATCAGGTTGTAGTCTACCATACATTCGAAGAATGGTCTCGTAACCCATTTGAATAAAGCATGTATGGGTGGAGGTATAAAACACAACATAAAAACATATATATATATATATATATATGATAATTTGGATATCAAATAATAATGGTATAATAATAATTTTTATTGGTGGAGAAGGAAATCAAATTGAAATGATAGTTAGAGAACATTACATATTCTAAGAGTGTTTTTTTATTCAAAAATTGAATTATTTTTTTAGATTTATAACCAATGTAATGGTTCTGTGAATATTTTATGGAATTATTTATTTTACTTATCTGACAATGTTACAATACAACTGGATTGATATATGTTAAGAGAGGAGGAGAAAGTTATTCCTTTTATAAGTGTGGTGAATGGAAAACATGTAATTCTTTAAAGAGTCAATTCTTCTAATGGTTTTTACAAGACATGTAGTTCCATTAATCCAAAAAACCTAATATAAATTGGGATAAAATATATATATTAACATAAAATGTGTTATTGAAATGGTTTTAGTCCATCTCCCATTATGTTAAATGTTTATTCTCTAAATGAAAATATTTTTATGGTAATCGATGTCATTAATATAAAATGTTTTATATAATAAAATTTCAAAAAAAATAACTATAAATAATAAAAAATATAAATTATAATTATTTAAAAAATGGAATATATTTTTAAAAATTCAATTAAATAATTTGGAACAATTTAATATAATATTAATCATATAGACATGGAGAGATACTAGGATTATAATAAGAATATTTTTTCAAGTAGATGATTATATATTAAAAATATGAATAATAAAAATCATTCAATGAAAATAAATTATGATTTAAAAATATATATTCTATTCATTTATTAATCCACCATTAGAGATAATTTTAACTAACTATATGATGAAAAACTATTCATTTGAAATTATTTTTTTTAAAACTACGACTTTATAAATAAAAAAAGTTATATTAAAAAAATAAAAAGTGTATTAAATAGTAATTAATTTGGTAAAATATAACTTTTTAATAAATAGCTTACCTGAAAACATATTTAAATTAATATTATATTTTTAAGTTACCTAACTTGTTAAATGAAGTAACTATCAATTTAAAAAGGGGAATTATCACTATTCATTGAAAATTTTATATTTTTCGAATTCCCAAAAAATTACTCCAAATATAATATTTATATATTGATTTAAAAATTGTATTAATTTTATAGAATTAAAATTATTTAAGTTATAAATAAATACTTTACCTAAAAAATTAGAAAAACTACTTCAAGAAAATTTTGTTATTAAATTTAATATTATATATTTTTTATAACTAATATAACCATGTAAATAATTTTAAAAATGTGATAATTAATTATTCTATTAGTACATGTGTTGTTACATAATTTCCAATTATAGAATGTTCATATTTACAGTGTAATTCATTTATTAATTAATTTGGGGTATCATTACCTCATAAAATTTTAGAGATTACAATGTTTCCGCTTCAAAAATAGGTGTTTTCCATAAAAAATTAACATTATTATAAAGAACACAACCTTTTAAACATATAATATTTTTATTTGAAGAAGAAATTTTCCTTTAATAAAAAAGAATTATTTTAAATTTTAGTTTATTTGAATGATTATTTACATTAAATGGAAATAGAATAAAAAACTCTTTATTTATATCCCATAGTTTTCATTTATTTGCCATTTATCTCATATATCAATATAGGATAACATGGGAAATAATGAGTAAAAATTAATGAGGTAAAAATCCCTATAAGTGAACAATCCTAGAAATAAGTAATTGCACATTAGTAATAAAGAATAATATAATTATATAAATAGTCATAAAACATGAATAATAATAAGGAATCATAACATATATAACATAGGATAATGTGATCATGGAATCATATGAATGTGTAAGAGAATTCTAAAATGATAGAAACAAGATTTAAGGATTACAACCATTAAAGTATATCATGAAGGAAAAATTTCAGTAGTGGATTATGTTTACTACCTGATCACATACCCGGTTCATCATGATACTAATGGTTTCCCAATTCATTAGAGCACTATTTAGTGGGTCCCATCATAACCTGTTCTAATATATGTCTCAAACCAATAGAATTAAATATATGTTATAAACATAAGGGTTTACTAGGTAATGAAATCGATATCATAATCATGACATATGGAATAACCAATGGTAATATAATAATTGTGTAAATGATCGAATGAATTTAGATAGTATTTGAAAATTCATAAATGAAAATGTCATGATATCATGATAAATGATATGCATCTGAGGTGAAAACATATAATAAAAGAGTTAAAAATTTTATAAATGAGCCACATTAGGGTGGAGTGTGAGAAACTATTAATGAGTTGTTAAAGAAGAAAAATGAATAATTTCTAATATAAAACTATAAATGAACTATGATAGTTTTTATTTTTAAATGTGTGACTTTAGAAAAATAATCATGGCCTAAAAGTGGTAATGTGGTGTACTTGAATGTTGGTAAGAAATTTGGATTTTCAATTTGATCAGTACTACATTTTTGGATGAATTGAAATGGGTTGATTATAAATTATATATTCCCCATCAAGTATGGATTAATTTTTCAACATTCATGTGTTCCAGACAAACAAATAAGATAAATAATTATTATATAATAAAAATGTATAATTAAATTGGTGGGAAGAGAGTAAAAGGGTTACCCAAATGCAATTTGGACGTCTTGAGTGATCCAAAAACTTCTATACAAATGTAATCATCTATTTTAACTAAATTTTATGTAATAAAATTATATTCATTAATACATTAATTTATAAATTCATAAACATATATATAAGTTATTTTAGGATTTTTAATTTCATTTTTATTGGATCAATTATTTCATGGTTTTATGGTAGGTTCCATAATGTATAATTCTAAGACATCATGTAAAACAGATCAAAAACTTATGAAGTTGAACAAAATTTTATAAATATTATTCAATAATTTTTAATGTGTCCATATGTATTTTTTTAATCATATGATGGTGAAATATTTGATAATATTAATATGAAAAATGTATAGTTTATTTTTGCATTTCTTGATCTACATGAAATTGTTTTGTTTTGTTGTGTAATATTTTATATGTATATTAGTTATAGGATTTTCAAAATTTTATTATATAAATTATATAATATATTTTTAAAATATAATGGTTTTTTGACCATCCTGGAATGATGTAAGGGGAAACAAATACATCATCCATGAAGGCGACTAATTGACAAATCACAGACAATATTTTAATATTTCAGATAAATGTGAAGATATTTGATGATGGTCATTCCATTAACACATTAATATTATAGTATATACATTATAAAATATTTATAATGTCACTTTTTAATGTGTTGAGAGTGATTTAATAGTAATAAATAATTTAATTGATAAAGTAAGAGTATTTACCTCTTGAATATCATCTCTTCGAGAACTGTAACACCTGAGACTTTTATGAGAAATGTTTTCTTTTTATGTTATATAAATCATCAAAGGAATCTTTCACTACACACAACACTATCTTGGCTTGCTTTACACGCAACTGCGGCCTTCCTCAATAGCTTGCGTCCTACACAATACCGAGTTTCACTAAACAACGATATGCTATGAAAATATTATTAAAACTAGCCGTTAGGAATAGCGATAACCACTTTTTGAAATTTTTTAAATTTTATTTTTCAAAATGAAGTTCATTTTTGGATTTGGAATATCTAATTTAGCTTAGGGTGAAATTTTGGTACTTTTTGGATAACTTTCATATTCTGATGAATAGTTAAAATTACTAAATTTTAATTAAAAACAACTTTTTTAATCGAAATAATTAATATTGATAAATTATTAATTTGAGTGGTTTTAAAGTATATTTAGAATATATTTTTACAATTTAATACAATTTTGTTCATTCGATGTAATTTCACATTTAAACCAGACATAAACAAGTGTCAATCTTTTGATAGTTATTATCTTTTAAAAACACGCTATTTGTTTCGACGACGGGAATTAATTTTTAAATTAGTTAATGTAACTGATATGTTTTTAATTTGGTAAAATAAACATCATTTTTTAATTCATAATATCAGATATAGCATAGTCCTAATTTTTGGTATTTTTCTGGAAACTTTCATTTTTTGATAAATAGTGAAACCACTAAGTGGTAGTTAAAAAAACTGAATTTTTCATAAAACTGAATTTTACCGCTTCTGTGAGTAGAATTTCAAAAATCCGAGAGACACGGTTAATATCAAGTACTAAAATGTGGTTCAATGAGATGAAAATAATTTTTGGTAAATAGTAACTTTTTACTTTTTTTACCACGGTTAAAAATAAATAGGGTAGTTAAGGGTAAAAATGATATTATTATTACCCTAACACATGTCTTAATTCTATTGGAAAAGTTTAATTCAACCAAAAACAACCTTAGGAATACAATATGACTATTTAGGCCCACATGGATTAGATTAGGACATTTATTATCAATTTATTTAAAGAAGGGTTAAAATAGTTAAAATCAAAGTTTAATAACTAAAGCATTTTTAATATAGGGTTATACACAAGATAAATTGGACTATAAATATTAATTAGAAATCCAAAAAGATTTCCTACATAAAGACATTTTATTTGTAATTTTTATACTTCAAATATGTTAATTTATTTATGACACAAAAATGATGCAGTAATTATCTTCTTGATGAAATATTGACATAATTGATGTTATAAATACCCAAATAAATGTAATTTGAGACTTTTTATGAATTTCACTAATTTTATAGGTTAATATGACATGTTAGTATTTATTTAATTAACTCTTTTAGAATTAATCATTCTGTTATGATTTTCAAAAAAATCAATTACTAAATAGTGTCAAAATTGACATAAAATAGTTTTTAAAACAAATATTATATTATTAATTGTTATTTTATTCATAAAAATCTACAGTTTAGCCAAATGTCATAGATAATGTTATATATATTAATAATAAACATCTTGGGGTTCGTTTGGCTTATTATAGTAATATTAGTAACCATATAGTGTAAGAACACAAAAAGACATGGTAAAAGTAAAATTATCTAACTTAAAGCTAAATATAAATTATAAGGTTAAAAGAGGATCCTAAAATTGTCTAAATTCTATTAGATGAGAGGATTTCAACCCATCCCCACCTTAGCTTCAAAATAAATCAATTTGGAGCTATTTAAAACCGAATTTGTCTTTATAATAAAATAATATTTTTAGTTTTTCCAAAGGAGCCCCTCTCCTCCCTTAGAAAAGGGCACCTCCTCCCCCTCTTCGTCACCCCACTTTGAGCCTTCAAGCTTGGACAACCCCTTCCAATTGCGTCTCTCCACTTCCCTAGATACATCCTAGAGGTCTTGGTCTTCTTCAAAGGCCAATTTTAGTGTCCTAAAAGGAGGTCTCAAAGAAGAGCTTCAAAGAAGAGGTAATGTCTGTTACCGATTCTTTCATCATTATTTCTTATTACACTTCTTCTTCTTTTGTTGTTTCATTATGAAGTAATAACATCAGTATCACTCATATATTGATATGTTATTATAAGTATGAAACAACCCTATTTCACCATCAATCCATCCTACGGAAAATGAAATCACAACGCGTGCGTACGTACGGAATACCGTCTCCACGCCGTGGTGTAATCTATTTTCCACCACCACCTTACTTGGATGGGTATAATGGTGTAAATAATTACCATATATGATTATTTTAAATTTATATTGATTCTGAAATTGTATATATACACTCTATTACAATTTCACGATCATGGTAACGATATCATCGCTCGTGCGTACGTACGGAATACCATGTCCATGATGTGATTTGACTCGTTCTACATGATCTTCATTGCATAATGATTATATAAATAAATTGAATGAATGAATATATTACACTGATACCAATCTGTAAATGAGGTATCTATAACCTAAAAATAAGAATAATAATGTATTCGACAAAGCACGCATAAGAACAAAAAGTAATAAACACCCAAATAACAAGTAGTAATGAAATATTACTAATAAGATGATAAGAATATGAACATATATGATATCATAAAAATAAGTATGAATCTGGAATAAGTCAATAGAATTATTTAAATTATTATACAGGAGGTTCGGACACTTACGAAGCAAATCATACCTAAGGTAAGGGAAAATATCATAATCTCATTTTTATCCGAGATTGTTTATACATTGGTATTTACTGTGGTGTATTTTATCATCCACATCCATGTTCCCTCAATATGTAACATTGTTTCCATCCACCTACAATTGTTTAAATCCAATTTTACCCTTCGGTGAGTTTTCAGTAATGGATATGAAAGGAATCTTTTTTCATTTTTCGTACGAAGTACTTTTTGACTTTTCCGATAAAAGTACAAGAAGAATGTTTTTTTTAACTTATACGGCATGAATGGATTTTTAAAGCATTATTTCTAAGAATCTTACTTTAAAAGTATTCATGTTTTTTTTTAATCAACTTCTTTTAGTTTAAAATTGTATGACATGTTAAGAAAGGAAAATGTTATTGAAGTAGAAAGGATATTTTCCTCAAGAATGGAGTTCAAGTGTTTTATCAAAATTATTTTCCATATAAGATAATATAGGGTTCTGTTTATATCCCTATTATTACATTTATTTGATTATGTTGTGATGGAATTATTTTTATGAATTCCTTTATCTTATATGAATTGTTTTATGATTTCATTTTGTTTAAGAATCCCATTTTTATTACATGGTTTATGCAATGATGTATGATTTATGATTTTGTGGAACACATATGAAAGGTATCATTATGAGAAGGGTGGGGACTATATCTCCCTCCAATGCATTGGGTAAAGATTTTATATCTCATGAGATAGACATGGCTGGAACGGCAGGTTAAACTGGTTAAGTCAAACAGGACTGAAACGAGGAATGAACTTGGTTCAGAAATGGACTTTGTCCACTAAGATAGTCTTGGAAATGAGTCTTGAATAATAATAAATGATTATCTATGATTATGTGTGTATGCCACAAAGTTTCATGTTTTAAGATATGATTATTGGGATTACATTTCACTATTATGATTTATCCCATGTTATGAAATTATGATCTCTTTTGCAGGTTAAGATTTCCAAAAGATATGGTCTTATGAATATAATGTGATTGATATTTCTTTTTTTTACCTTTTCTGAGCATTTGAGCTCACCCATTGGTATGTTTTTCCCTAGGTTAGGAAGAAGGTTATTATGTGAGATATGTCAAAAGGGACTATAGATATGATGAAATAAATGAGAGACAATGTAGACGCTTTATGAACCAGTTGTTTATGTTTCCATGTTTCTAAAGAAATGATACCTATACGGTCCTTTATTGGTTTTGTTATATGTTGTAATAAGTATGCTTAAATTTTGAATAAATAACAATGTATGTAATGTATGGGTCGTTATAGTTGGTATCAGAGGAAAGGTATAGTCAACCTTTGGAAACTAGGATGTGAAAGACTTAGTAAGAACCCTAAAGACTAGTCTAAGCATAGAACACAATCTTAGTGTTTTATAAATGGCCATGAATAACCTAGGATAAGACCTTAAGTGTGAAATTTTATTCTTGATTATGTGGTTTTCCTATTATGATTAGTGTTTCTCACACTATTCTTCTTGGTTTTAGTCAATGGTTGGAACTCGAAGGAACCGTGTTAATGCGGAATGCGACGGGCAATGCAATGATTGTCCCCATGAGCAACCAAACGTTATGGGAGATGGAATGCGAAATCTTGTAGCCATGCTCACACAACTTTATCAAGCTATGAATCATACAGGACTTCCAAACGAGCAAAGGAAGGAGCAACATTCTGTTGAATCCTTCAAGAGGCAGCTTCCACCTTCATTCAGCGGGGCTACTGATCCATTAGTTGCTGAACAATGGATTAGTACTACTGAAAAGATATTTCTAGTTCTTCAATGTTCTAAACATGATAAAGTCATCTTAGCAGTGTATCGTTTGGAAGGTGATGCTGATCAATGGTGGAATCTTATCAAGAATACGAGGCAAAGAGATGAAATCGAGTCCATGGAATGGGACGAGTTCAAGAACTTATTTTTCAATAAGTACTTCCCTCGTATTTTCCGAACAAAGATGGAGAAAGAGTTTCTTGAACTGAAGCAAAAGGATGATGAATCTGTTGGTACCTATGAAGCAAATTTTACAAGACTTGCAAGGTATGCTTCTGGTATTATTATCCAACCTGAGAGTAAGATCGATCGATTATTTAGTGGCTTAAAACCAAGTATTCGATGGACCTTATACATAAGGGACTTCAATAGCTACGAGGAAATCATTCGATGTGCTCTCAAAATTGAGATGGAGATTGGAGTAACCCATCAGTCATATGGGTTTGATAAGAAGAGGAAAATAGAATTCAAAGGAAAATCTAAAGAGCACACTAAAAAGAAGATGATCTTTCCCTTATGCTCAAAGTGTGGAAAGAAATATGGAGGGAGTTCTCTTAAAGGGACAAGTAAATGTTTCAAATGTGGAAAGGAAGGTCATAAGGCATTCGAATGCTGCAATGATGGGAAGAAGATCTCTAATGATGGAAATAAAGAAAGGGACACCCGGAATGAACATACTAAACTTCAATGTTTCAAGTGCAAGGAGATGTGGAATTATGCCAATAAATGCCCAAATCCAAGGGTTATTGATGATGATCGACATCAACAAAATCTTAACGCTAAAGACAAAGGAAAGTCACATGCAATTTCTATCAGCGATGTGGAGTACGATAACAATGTGGTGAAAGGTACACTTACCATCCACTCTAAAGTAGAAAATGTTTTATTTGATTCTGGATCCACCCACTATTTTATTTCTGAAGATTTTTCTAAGGGTATCACCGTATTACCTCAACAATTAGATGTTGAGTTAGTTGTGACAACACCTAATGGCACAACATTCGCATCAAAAGTTTATAATTCTTCCCCGATTGAAGTTTGTGGGAAAGTGCTTCATGAGAATCTTGTGATCCTTCTTATAGTGGAATTTGATGTGATTCTTGGCATGGATTGGCATTCTGTATATGGATCTCATATAAATTTCCAATGAAGGGATGTCACATATCATATTCCAGATCAATCTATGATCGTCTATCGATGCCAGGATGAACATAACCTTCCATTCGAAATTTATTCCATCATATGGGTCATGATTCCACTGAATGAAGGTTATTTATCTCAAACGGTTGGTGAGAAACTCACAATTAAGAATATTCCCATTGTACGCGATTTTGATGATGTCTTTCCAGAGGAATTGTCGGGTCTTCCACCAAATCGTGAAGTTGAGTTTTCAATAGAACTCGTATCATGTGCTTTACCTATTTCAAGGACACCTTATAGAATGACCCCAATTGAGTTACAAGAATTGAAGAAACATCTCCAAGAGAATCTTGATAAGGGATTCATACGCCCTAGTGCATCACCTTGGGGAGCACCTGTTCTATTTGTTAAGAAGAAAGATGGATCAATGAGACTCTACATTGATTATTGAGAACTTAACAAGATCACTATTAAGAACAAATATCCTCTCCCATGCATTGATGATTTATTTGACCAACTACGCGGAGCTCAATAATTTTCCACGATTGATCTTCATTCAGGGTATCATCAATTAAGGGTCAAAAGGGAGTATATACCAAAGATGGCTTTCCGTACAAGGTATGGACACTATGAATTTATAGTGATGCCATTTGGTCTTACTAATGCCCCTGCTATCTTCATGGATCTGATGAATAGAGTCTTTATAGACTATCCTGATCAGTTTTTGGTAGTCTTTATAGACGATATTCTTGTATATTCAAAGAGCATGGAAGAACATGAAGATCACTTGAGAATTATATTGAAGACCCTAAGAAAGGAGAAGCTTTATGCCAAATTTACCAAGTGTGAATTTTGGCTTCAAAGATTTTAATTTTTGGGTCACATAATCTCAATAGAGGGGATATCTATGGATCCAGCCAGAACAGAGGTTATCAAAAGATGTTCGAGACCAAAAACAGTAACTGAGATCCGATTTTTTCTTGGTTTGGATGGATATTATCGACGTTTTGTGAAAGATTTTTCATGATTATATAGTTGAATCAGAAAGGAGTTAAGTTTTTCTGGACGGAGGAATGTGAAGAGAATTTCAAGGAGTTGAAAAGAAGGTTATACAGTGCACCTGTGCTCACACTACCTTGTAGTGGAGAAAGGTTTGTGATCTACAGTGATGCATCCAAGAAGGGATTGGGGTGTGTTCATTTGAAAAATGATATTGTGATAGCTTATGACTCACGATAGTTGAAAATCCATGAGAAAAATTACCCAACTCATGATTTGGAGTTAGCTGTGGTAATATTTGCATTTACGATTTGGAGGTATTATCTTTATGGAGAAAGGTGTGATATTTATACTGATCATAAAAGTATAAAGTATATTTTCACACAAAAGGAGCTGAATATGTGCCAAAGAAGATGGTTGGAGCTGATTAACAAATTACGATTGCTCAATTCATTACCACCCTGGGAAAGCAAACAAGTTGGAAGATGCATTAAGTCGACAAGACCATGCCTGTTTATCCATGATGAGGATCACAAAAGATCCAATATTTATGGATTTACAAAGGATGGATCTTGGAACTATAATAGAAGGGGGAAAATTGTATCTTTCTCAAATGAATGTTCAACCATCTATACATGTGAAGATTAAAGAGGCGCAGAAAGAAGATGTAGAGTTACAAAATAAGGTGTGAAATATTCCTGAATTCAACCTTGATTGTGATGGGATAATAATGTTCCGGAATCGGGTTTGTGTTCCTCCAATCCCCAAATTAAAGAAGGAGCTACTGGATGAGGCTCATAGTTCTTCATTATCTATTCATCCAGGAAGCACGAAGATGTATAGGGACCTGAAATGGTAATTCTGGTGGGATGGCATGAAAAGAGATGTTGTTGAATATGTCTCTCGATTATTGGTTTATCAGCAAGTTAAAGCTGAGAGACAGAAGTCTAAGGGGATGTTACAACCATTACCCATACCTGAATGGAAATGGGAAAATATCACTATGGTCTTTGTCACAGGACTTCCTAAAACATCCAAAGGCAATAATGCTATCTGGGTCATAGTTGATCGTCTCACAAAGTCTGCACACTTCATTGCTATTAGATATGATTTCTCTCTGGATCAGCTTTCCAGGATATATGTAAAGGAAGTGGTAAGATTTCATGGAGTACCACTTTCTATTATATCTGATCGGGATCCTAGATTTACCTTGATGTTCTGGAGAAGGCTTCAGCATACTCTGGATACAGAGTTGAGTTTCATCACGGCTTATCATCCTCAAACAGACGGTCAGTCTAAGTGAACAATTCAAGCTCTAGAAGATATGTTGAGAGCTTGCTCTATGGATTTCAAAGGTGGTTGGTATCAACACCTACCATTGGTGGAATTTTCATATAATAATAGCTTTCACTCCAGTATTCAAATGGCTCCTTTTGAAGCTCTCTATGGAAAGAAATGCAGGACTCCAACTTGTTGGGATGAAGTTGGGGAAAAAAGCTATTAGGACCTGATCTTGTTGATGAGATGGCAGAAAAGGTCTGATCTATTCAACAAAACATAAGAGCAGATCAGAGTCGACAGAAAAGTTATGCTAACAACCGAAGAAAAGTCCTAGAGTTTGAAGTGGGTGATAAAGTGTTCTTACGAATATCTCCCTGGAAGAGGGTCATGAGATTTGGAAAGAAGGGGAAGTTGAGCCCTAGATATATCGGTCCTTTCGAAATACTGGATCGTGTTGGAAAGGTATCTTACCGATTGGCGCTTCCACCAAATCTCTCTCAAGTTCACGATGTGTTCCATGTATCTCTCCTGAGAAAGTACATACCTGATCCTTCACATGTACTCAGCTCAGAAGTTGTACCGTTGGAGCAAGATCTTTCTTATGAAGAACAACCGATAGAGATTCTAGATCGTAGTGAAAAATTCCTACGAAACAAGACCACTCGATTGGTGAATGTTTTATGGAGGAACCACTAATTATTAGAAGTTACATGGGATCTTGAGGATACGATGAGGGAGAGGTATCCTCATCTTTTTGTTACAAAGTGACGAATTTCAAGGGTGAAATTCATTTTAAGGGGGGTAGAATGTAACACCCGAGACTTTTATGAGAAATATTTTGTTTTTATGTTATATAAATCATCAAAGGAATCTTTCAATACACACAAAACTATCTTGGCTTTCTTTACACGCAACCGCGGCCTTCCTCAATAGCTTGTGTCGTACGCAATACAGAGTTTCACTGAACACCGATATGCTATTAAAATATAATCAAAACTAGCCGTTCTGAATAGTGATAACCACTTTTTGAAATTTTGTAAATTTTATTTTTCAAAATGAACTTCATTTTTGGATTTGGAATATTGAAATTAGCTTAGGGTGATATTTTGGTACTTTTCGGATAACTTTCATATTCTGATGAATAGTGAAAATTACTAAATTTTAATTAAAAACAACTTTTTTAATCGAAATAATTAATAGTGATAAATTATTATTTTGAGTGGTTTTAAAGTATATTTACAATATATTTTTACAATTTAATACAATGTTGTTCATTGGATGTAATTTCACATTTAAACCATATATAAACAAGTGTCAATCATTTGATAGTTATTATCTTTCAAAAACACGCTATTTGTTTTAACGACGGGAATTAATTTTTAAATTAGTTAATGTAACTGATATGTTTTGAATTTGGTAAAATAAACATCATTTTTGAATACATAATATCAAATATATCTTAGGCCTAATATTTGGTATTTTTCTAGAAACTTTCATTTTTTGATGAATAGTGAAACCACTAAGCGGTAATTAAAAAAACTGAATTTTTCATAAAACATAATATTACCACTTCTGTGAGTAGAATTTTTAAAATCCTAGAGACACGGTTAATATCAAGGACTAAAATGTGGTTCAATGAGATGAAAATAATTTTTGGTAAATAGTAACTTTTTATTTTTTTACCACGGTTAAAAGTAAATAGGGTAGTTAAGGGTAAAAATGATATTATTATTATCCTAACACATGTCCTAATTCTTTTAGATAAGTGTAATTAGACCAAAAAACAACCTTAGGAATATAATATGACCATTTAGGCCCACTTGGATTAGATTAGGACATTTATTATCAATTTATTTAAAGAAGGGTTAAAATAGTTAAAATCAATGTTTAATGACTAAATCATTTTTAATATAGGGTAATAGAAAAGATAAATTCAATAATAAATATTAATTAGAAAGCTAAAAATATTTCCTATATAATGATATTTTATTTGTAATTTTTATATTTTAAATAAGTTAATTTATTTATGACACAAAGATGATGTAGTAATTATCTTATTAATGAAATATTGACCTAATTGATGTTATAAATACCCAAATCAATGTAATTTGAGACTTTTTATGAATTACACTAATTTTATAGGTTAATATGACATGTTAGTATTTATTTAATTTACTTTTTTCAAATTAATCATTCTGTTATGATTTTCAAAAAAACAATTACTAAATATTGTCAAAATTGACATAAAATAGTTTTTAAAACAATTATTATATTATTAATTGTTATTTTATTCCTAAAAATATATGGTTCGGCCAAATGACATAGATAAGGTTATATATATTAATAATAAACAACTTGGGGTTCATTTGGCTTGTTATAGTAAGTTTATTAACCTTATAGTGTAAGAACACAAAAAGACACGGTAAAAGTAAAATTATCTAACTTAATGTTAAATCTAAATGATAAGGTTAAAATAGGAACCCAAACTTGTCTAAATTCTATTAGATGAGATGCTTTAGACCCATCCCCACGTTATCTTTGAAATAAATTAATTTGGAGCTATTTAAAACCGAATTTGGCTTTATAATAAAATAATATTTTTAGTTTTTCCAAAGGAGCCCCTCTCCTCCCTTATAAAAGGGCACCTCCTCCCCCTCTTCCTCACCCCACTTTGAGCCTTCATGCTCAGAAAAACCCTGAAAATTTCATCTCTCCACTTTCCTGGAGACATCCTAGAGGTCCTGGTTTTCTTCAAAGACCAATTTTAGTGTCTTAAAAGGAGGTCTCAAAGAAGGGCTTCAAATAAGAGGTAATGTCTGTTACCGATTCTTTCATCTTTATTTCTTCATCCACTTCTTCTTCTTTAGTTGTTTCATTATGAAGTAATAACATCAGTATCAATAATATACTGATATGTTATTATAAGTATGAAACAACCCTATTTCACCATCTATCTATCCTATGGAAAATGAAATCACCACGCGTGCGTACGTACGGAATACCGTCTCCACGCCGTGGTGTAATCTATTTTCCACCACCACCTTACTTGGATAGATATAATGGTGTAACTAATAACTATATATGATTATTGTAAAGTTATATTGATTATGAAATTGTATATATACACTCCATTACAATTTCACGATCATGGGAATGATATCATCACTCGTGCGTACGTATGGAATACCGTCTCCACGATGTGATGCGACTCATTGTACATGATCTTCATTGCATAATGATTATATAAATGAATTGAATGAATGAATATATTACACTAATACCAATCTGGAAATGAGGTATCTATAACCTAAAATGAAGAATAAGAATTTATTCGACAAAACACGCATAACAACAAAAAGTAATAAACACCTGAATAACAAGTAGTAATGAAATATTACTAATAAGAAGATAAGAATATGATCATATATGATATCATACAAATAAGTATGATTCTGTAATAAGTCAATAACATTATTTAAATCGATATACAGGAGGTTCGGACACTTACGAAGCAAATCAGACCTAAGGTAATGGAAAATATCACAATCTCATTTTTATCTGAGATTGTTTATACTTTGGTATTTACTAGGTTGTATTTTATCATCAACATCCATGTTCCCTCAATATGTAATATTGTTTACATCCACCTAAAATTTATTAAATCCAATTTTACCCTTCGGTGAGTGTTTAGTAAAGGATATGAAAGGAATCTTTTTTCGTTTTTCATACGAAGTACTTTTTTAACTTTTGCGATAAAAGTACGAGAAGAATGTTTTGTTAACTTATATGGCATGAATGGATTTTTAAAACATTATTTCCAAGAATCTTATTTTAAAAGTTTTCATGTTTATTTTTAATTAACTTCTTTTAGTTTAAAATTGTATCACATGTTAAGAAAGGAAAATGTTTTTGAAGTAGAAAGGATATTTTCCTCAGGAATGGAGTTCAAGTGTTTTATCATAATTATTTTCCATCTAAGATAATATAGGGTTCTGTTTCTTTCCCTATTATTACATTGATTTTATTATGTTGTGATGGAATTATTTTTATGAATTCCTTTATCTTATATGAATTGTTTTATGATGTCATGTTATTTAAGAATCCCATTTTTATTACATGGGTTATGCAATGATGTATGATTTATGATTTTGTGGCACACATATGAATGGTATCATTATGAGATGGGTGGGACCAATATCTCCCTCCAATGCATTAGGTAAAAATTTTATATCTCATGATATAGACATGGCTGGAACGGCAGGTTAAACCAGTTCAGTGAAATAGGACTGAAACGCGAAATGAACTTGATTCAGAAATGGAATTTGTCCACTAAGATAGTCTTGGAAATGAGTCTTGACTAATAAGAAAATATTATCTATGATTATGTTTGTATGACACAATGTTTCATGTTTTATGATATGATTATTGGGATTAAATTTCACTACTATGATTTATCCCATGTTATGAAATTATGATCTATTTTACAGGTTATGATTTCCAAAAGATATGTTCTTATGAAGATGATGTGATTGATATTTCTTTTGTTTACCCTTACTGCGCATTTGAGCTCACCCTTTTGTATGTTTTTTCCCAGGTCAGGAAGAATGTTATTAAGTAAGATATGCCAATTGGGACTATAGATATGATGAAATAAATGGGAGACAGTGTAGACACTTTATGAACCAGTTGTTTATGTTTCCCAGTTTCTAAAGACACTATACCTATACAGTCCTTTCATGGTTTTGTTATATTTTTTAATAAGTATGCTTCAATTTTGAAGTAATAAATATGTATGTAATGTATGGGTCGTTATAAGAACCTCCTTAAGAAATATGGTTTTGGCCTTGTATTGATATGAGTAAGACCATGAAATGGAGAAACGTCTTGTGAGATTAATTTGGTACGGTATTGTTATGATATAATCACGATATGGTGTAAGGGTGAGTGGTGGAGTGGGGGGTATTTATAAGGACATGAAAGGGTGTTTATTATTATTATATTCATTAGTTTATGAATTTTTTCCAAGAATATTAAAAGTGTTAATTATTATGACATTATAAATATAATATTGAATTGGTGTTTGACCAAATTGGTTTATAAAATTTTCATGACTCAAAAATTCATGTATTTGTCTTAAAATGATAAATAATATAAATTATCACATACCACAATTCACCAAAAATTAAACGATTTTATAAAAATCCCAAAAATTCATTCTAACAAATATTCAAATATTAGAATTAGAAAATTAACTCGATTGTTTGAAATTAGATTTTGATATATGAGAAATTAAATTTTTATATAAAATCTTCATTGATACGAAATACATAAAATACAAGATAATAATCAGTTTTATAACCCTATGAGAAATTAATTAAGGTCTTGCATATTTACCTTTTCATTATTATATAAGATAATATTAATTTATTAATATATTTATAAAAATATATTTTCTTTAAAATATATATTTAATTAATAAAATTTTAAATAACCCTTTTTGTTTTCTAAAAATACCAACACATAATAAATCATTTTAAAAAAATAATTTACTTACACCATGATAAAAATATATCATATAATAATTTATAAGGTGTCTAATTTATTTTTATTTTTTCATAGATGTAGTTATTATTCTATCTATAAATTTACTATTAATAATGATCTAATTATTATTTAAACAGTTTAGATATTACTCCAACATTATATATTCTTTTTATTTTATTCAATACCGCATATCTTATTCATTATTTATTGAAATATATTTCAAATTATATTTATATTAATTTATTCAAATTTAAAATGAGTATGTTATTATTAACATTATGTTTTATTTTTGAATTTTCATATGATTACAACCATTCTAAAAGACAATATAGATAAAAATTATCCAATTCTTATTATTTTTCTAACATGTTTTTCTTTTGAAATATTTTTAATTCTTAATGAAGAATAATTTATCATTCATAATTTATGTGAATAATATTTTGGTGTCTTCTCTATGTGTTATTAGTGATATATTCGAAATCAAAAAAATTAAAAAAATGATATTTTTATTAATAAAATTATGGTTTACCAAATTTTTCCTCACCTATTAAATTTTACCCTAGAAGCATTATTTTATATACTATTGTGAAATTAGGCTACAATACTAATCTTTCATCGCTTCCTTTGGTTCCCATGTGCAATTTTCATTATTAATGTATTTTCATATTTCTATGACCACGCCTATAGTAATTTTTCATTGAACATTATCTCTATGGTCCAAGGATTCATTGGGTCGTAATGTAGATAATATTCCACCTATTTCATCTCTTAATTATATAATTTTTAAGGATATGGTATGTAATTTTTCAAGAGGGGCACATGCAATACATCATGTACATGATACATATTTGGTGGATGTGCTAGTTGATAGGCCAAAAATATGACATGATCATGAATCTCAACGGGGATGATATAACAAGGGAAAAAATTCATTTCTTCAGTAATCTATTGATAGTATTAAATAGAGATATTTGGTGGAATACATTTTCACTATCATCAATCTATGTGCCCAGATGCTGATTATTGGATAAACTATTCATGATTATTTGAAAAATTAATAGTAATTTATTATAAAATCCATTTTTAATTAAAAGGTAATGATTTTATAAAAATGTTATAAATAAGAATGAATGTAATATAAAAATATGCCCTAAAAACTAATTCATGATTATTTGAACAATTAATAGTAATTTATTATAAAATCCATTTTTAATTAAAAGGTAATGATATTATAAAATACTATTTAAATATGAAAAATCTTGTTTTATACTAATGAATAATGAAATCACTATTGAATGATTATATTAATTAAATATATATAGATATATAATATTTTAAATATAACTTTTAACAATCATCTTATTATTTTTTTAGTCATTATATATAAAACAGTCTAATTTTATTCATAAAAAAATTATTTTTTATAAGTTATTTTTCTCCCTCATGAGGGCTCAATTATTTAAAATTTAATTTCTATCACATTTTTAAAATATATTTTTAAAAAATACTGCATTTATAATTTAATATAAATATAATTAAATGATTATTTTTAAGTATCATTCTATTAAGTTTCATGTTTTCATAAATGGTGAAAAATAATGAATTTTAATTTCAAATAACTTGTTTATTTATTTAATTTATGTCCTTTAATTATATTTTTTGTTGACTTGAAAATATAATTAGATCAATTTTATATCAATTTATTTAATATAGGTCATTTTAATAAATTTCACATTGATTTTTAATAAAAAAAATCATTATCTTGAATGTTTTACCCTTAAAACCTATTTACTCATTCCAATAACATGATTAGAATTTAATAAATTATAACATATAATGTGTTTTAAATTTTTAAAAATGGATTCCCTATTTGCAATAAAAAAATATATTTCTTATTATATTCGCCCCTTTTAAATTCGGACAATATGAATTGTAATTTTTTATATTGTTTATTACTTGAATTGAAGGAAAATCAAATAATTATGGTTTAAGATATTGTTATTAGTAATAGACAGTTATCCTAGATATTCTAATAATTTTATTGGAGAGTAAATTTTCAAATCCAAATCATCCTTAGGATTATTTATTGAGATATTTGAGCCACATGCATGATATGAATCACTATATATTATTACATTCAATGAAAATTCAATTTTATCAAACATTATTTTTCAAAAAGTAAAATATTGTTGTTATTATGTAATGTAACAAATATGTTCTACAATATATTAAAAATATACATAATAAATTTGTATCATCATCATCTTTTGTTTTCCTATTTTTGATGATGTAATAATTAAAAAGAAGGATTCAATAATGATAATGCATAAATTGTTTATGTAATTGAAATTTCAAAAAATATTATTAACATTAATAAAATAAATATTATATTATATATGTATTACAATGCAGGAATCATATTAATGACATTGACATGTTATTGATGAGTTGAAAGTATTTTTTAATATATCATATTATTATGATATTCTTATAAAGTCATCTAATGAATAGTTTCACAATTTCCAAAAATGAAACTTTTAAAATAAATAATATTTTACTAAAGGATATAAAATATAGAAAAATGTAAAATTTTCCAAAATTATTTTCATAATGTTTTTAAAGTAAATTATTATTCATTATTTATTTCTTTTGAATTTTATTGTAAATATATTAACCATTATTGAGTAAAAACACATCTTTTCACTATATAATTTAAAGAGGATAAATAAGAGTTAAGACAAAAATATATTGATTACAAAATATTGAAAACTTGTATAAAATTATTTTGAGGAAATTATTTCAACAAAAAATCATCATATTAAAAATAATTATTGTTTGAGAAATTTTTAAAATAAAAATAATTTATATTAATTTATTATTTTGAATAATTCCAAGAGTTCTTATCTCATATCTTATAAAATGACGTCTCTCCTTATCTTTAATTAACACCTAAAAACCAAGGTTTTGTACATTTTCTTCAAAAACACATTCCTAATACTCATCCCCTCATTATATATCACTTATTTTATATAGTAAAAAATCTCTAATGGTATTAATGTGTTATGGAAAGGATGTTGTCTTAGAAAGATGTATCATTTTTAATTAGGTACTAAAATTTTAGTTCATCACCAACACCGATTAAATATTCATTAACCATTATGAAATAATAAATCAAGTATTTTCAAA
Organism: Viscum album; assembly: GCA_963277665.1. Classification (NCBI taxonomy): domain Eukaryota; kingdom Viridiplantae; phylum Streptophyta; class Magnoliopsida; order Santalales; family Viscaceae; genus Viscum; species Viscum album. Next base: position 662,239,081 of record OY728151.1, on the reverse strand, counting down.
ATAATGAGACGTTATTATGTTAATATTATCAACCAAATCCACTTGTTATTCTATAAAATGGGAAATAAATTTTCCATTTGTGTGTTTGACCGACTACTACATTTTGATCCAATATAAATCATTTTGCATCACCATCATTCAAGAATATATATATTTGGGAAATTAATATTAATATATATTTTATATTCATGAATCATTTTTAATTATAAAATAATAATATATATTTTACATTCTTACATTTCCACACAGATTATAATTAAAATTGTGTTCGTGTAAACATGTGAACAATCACCTCTATGAAGCGATATGATCCTCTTTTCTCCACAACATAACATGAATGGTATATATATGTAAATTAAAATTATAAATATTATATTAATTATATTATTATAATTATATTATTATAACAAAATATTTACCTTATTTCGGTAATGATCATTGGAATATAGAAACGTTACACAAGTATATGTTAGACTTACAAACATCATGATTGTAATCTAGTGTATTATTTTATATCCATATTTAATAGATAAATTTTAAATTATAATTTTTGTATAAATGTTTTCATTATTTCTTGAATATTATTCTGGAGTTGATTTACTAATGAACACATTGACCATAGACATCATACCAAAGTCATTTTGGACTCATGTACTGAATATCTTCAAAATGTATGATTTTATCATTAATAAATATGTTTTTGTTATAAGATGATAATAGGTAATGTTACAGGAAAATAAAATTGAAAATTTTCCTCAATATAGATAATTTCAATCATATGCTTTTAATTTATGAAGATAATGATCTTCACGTCATGATTGAGACTCGATATAAGGGATATCGCCTCAATATCTTTCATTGAGATATATTTTTATGTTTAACACCCACCATATTTTTTGAGATGTGTATAGAAACCATTTGAAATATCATATCATAAATTTATTTATTCTCATGATAATTAATGGTTTTTTATTTACATTATTTCTGGGGGCTTGTGATTTATATTTTTATATTTGAATGGAAGACATTGAATGTATAATGATTTAATTTTCAAAACAATTTTCCCATATTAAATGATATTTATATTATTTTACAAAATTATTTAAAATGATATAAAATAATACAAAATGAAAATTTATAAATATATATTATTTATCTAAAAATTTATCAAAATTAATACTTTCATGTCTTTAATATGTAACATTTTAAATGGATAAAAAATAAATATTCTATTTGTAACATACATGGTGACAATGACTTTTCCTCCTACAATACTATTTTTTAAATTTCTATCTTTGATTGAATGCTTACATAAAATCTTTATGGAATACACACTTCCATTATTTTTATGGGTTATTTTCATTTAAAATGTCTTTTTAATGGAAAATGTTATTTTTATAAGACTATGTTTTTTATATGGGTCAAAATTATATTTTAATTTGTTTTATGATGAAATTGTTTTATTTTAGAAATGGTGCTTTATATTTGTGTGAAACATGAGACCTTTATACACCTTATATTAATCATTGACCCTCATTGTTGATCAGGGTTGAGACCGATATAGCTTATATGAAGGGTTGATCGCCATTATAGGTCATGAGAAATGGGATATTCAGATATAGCATATATGATTGGTTGAACCACATTTAACCTTATGTGTGATCAAAATATTTCTCATATGAAGGGTGATCCCCATTATATTAAAATATTGAATTGTGTAATAATAATATTGGAACATGGAAATATGGTTATTCTAATTGAATATTTTATAATGGGTTTCATCTATATAATTATCAAATTAACAAAAAAAATTAATTTTCTTATATTGGTTAAAATGATATCCTATGAGATTAATGTATGTATTTTTTAATGAGAAAATGATTTTTTTATTTCTATGAAATAATAATAAATGGTTTTTAAAATTTTTCACTAGACTAAATATGTTCGTTAATTTCTTTTCCATTAATGATATTATTTGTTCTCATCCCATGTTGTTAAATGTTTTTAATATGGCTAATGTATGTTTAGGGACAATGATGTGGACAAGATGAATATTCTGATGTTATATATTGGAGAGAAACAATGTTTTTAAAAAATATCATTGATTGGAAAGAATCGGTACTCAGTTAATGTTCCTACATGTAATTTATGAGTTTAATTCTAATTAGTTTATCATAATTATCTAAAAATATAATCATAAAAGATCCTCATATTTGAATTCTAGTTAAAAACACAAGAATATGTAATTTTTTATGATGGCTCTTTACAGTTGGTATTAGAGTATTGTTTACAAAATCATTATGGTTATGATGTTTTCTTATGAGTTACTTAAATCATTATGGGATTATAATTTCTAAGACCAACCATAATTTTACTATCTTATAAACCCTTTTTAGGCATTGTGTTATGAAATATTTAAGACACTAACATCATTTTTGGAGAAATTCATTTTCCCTTAATTATAGGTTATTTAATTTTGGGATTTATAATTAAAGGAATTATATTTCCATATAGGATAAAACATGTTCAGTATATGTTTACAATGTCACTCACATTAATGCAATTTTATAAAGAATGTATTAATATAGTATTAGAAAAAGGAAATCCCACAGAATTTTTGACAACCCTTCACATCCGGAAAGCCTGTGATAGTTGGACAAATAACTGAAGGGAGAAAGGGTTTATTACCTACCACTTATCTACATAATATCATGGTTACTATGATTTTTTAATTATTTAAACAATATTACAAATAATGTTTTTGTTAATATTTAGAATATATGTTATATAAATGGCTATGGAATGGGAAATGATTTTATTATTAAGTATTTAATGTTATTTTGGAAGATGATAACTATTTTAGTATTTCTATAATATTAAGGAAAAAATAATTCCATGGGTTTTTAGTGTAATTTTATGGATTGTTATATTTGTATTGGTTTATGTTGATCTTTATGTATTACAGTTGAATATGGGAAATTAATGTTGTTTTACATTCTACAAAGGATTATTCTTTATGGGAAATTATCGTATCCTATCTTATCTATTTTGGTTTTTATATTTTTTTATGATAGTATAAATCAATATATATTTTTTCCTAATTATTTTATTCCCTGGAAGATGATTATAGTGCTTTAGGATTGATGAAATAATAATTTATACTCCTCATTTTGTGAAAAAAGGATTGTTTGGGATGGAAATTGATTAAAAATTAAAACAATACGTTGCAAGTATGTATAATTCATTATGTTCATTATCCAGGTTGTAAAATATTTTATTAATATTGTATAAATAATTTTGAAATAAAAAAATTATATTAAAATGTCTTACTAAGATATCAATGACCTTTTTAACTCATCACATATTCGTAGTTCTGTGATTGTTATATTTCTTCTGAAAATGTTCTTCATCACTATCCATAAAACAATGATAGGTTTTTCACATTTATTCCAATATTTTCCTTCATGTAACCTTATTATTTGTTACTTTAGTTGACATTTGTACTTCACTTTCAATATTATAATTTAAAAGTCCAATTAAACTAATTCATGATATGATATTTCTATAATGGAATTTGGAAATGTCAAATTCTAGTTTTCAATATTAAATTAAAAATTTAAGCATGAAATGTTTAAATGGGTTTTGGATAATGTGACATCCATATTCAAAAAAAATATTATGTTCAGTAGTGTAAATGATATGAATCATCGAGCTTAAATGAATAACTAAATATTATTATATAATGATTACTATTAAAATATAAATGTTAGAATTAATGGTTTTAAAATTATTAAAGTAACAATGAAAATATGTTTTTATCATTTATTTATAATTATCATACAAATTAATTATTAATTATTGTAAAAACCTTTTACAAATTAAATGATATGTCTTTATGAACAAACTATTAAAATTTCCACAAGTGTTCTTAATACTGATAAATAAACAAGTTACCTTTATTGTATTATATTTATTATATATATATTAATTATAATTTTTGGAAGTTATATTATGTGTTTTATATACATGTTATAAGAAAAAATAAACATCAACACATAAAAGAGGTATTTTTCTAAAAGGTAGTATTCACCTTTTAATGGAGATATAGTTAAAAATATAATATTTACATATTTATAAATGATAATTTAAATTATATAATTTGTACATGAATTTTTTATATCAATATATACTTTTGTTGAATTTTTCATAATTTTCTTATTAGTTGCATGTTTTGATGAAGATTGAAAAATACTGAACATTATTTAAAAAAATTCATAAATTTTTTTTAGTATAAATTCTTTTTTTAGTTTGAATGTATTATTAAATTATTTTAATATAATTTAATCAAATTTCTGTCATTTAAAAAAAATTTATTGCATGTTAATATAAAAACATTCAAATCTTTTGAACATTTTCCCCATAAAAATCCATTTTCTCATTCTCCCAGCAATATTATTTTTAATAAAATGTGAACAAATTTTTATTTTTTTTATTATTCAAAATTAATTATATATCTACAATTATAATGTCAATTTTTTGAAATTAATTCCCTTTTAAATTTGTAAAAATATGAATAATATCATTATAATTTTTTAATAACTATAGTTGAGGGTAAATCGAGTCATTAATAGCAATACTAATATTATAAATTATAAATAATTTCCCTGACACATGTTCTAATTTTAATATATGAGTGATTTTATAGAAATATAGTCTTTCGGTGGATTTTGTAATCAATTGGAGCGACATGGTTGAAATTATTTCATTTATTGTATTTTATTCAATGAAATGTCAATTTTTTCTTTTGTTTATTTTTAGCAAGAAAAATATTGTTAATATTGTGGTATATAGGGGATATATATGGTTATAAGTAGTGTTTTAAAAGATAAAAATTGTATATTAATCAAGGAAATTTATTAAAAAAATTACTGAATAAATAATTAAATTTTCAGGCCTTCACGATTACGATGTAGTAAATGTTTAGTTGAGGGAAATATCCAATAAATATTATAAATTACATAAAAAATGTAAATTCATATAGGTAATATCATCAAATAATTTTCAAAATTACATTAACATGTTATTTATTATTTAAATTGGTTGGATGAAATATATCATGTTTTTATGATATATTTATAATTTCATTTGTTTAATTGTGTCAAAATTGGCATAAATGTTAGTTTTTAAATTATTAACAATGTTTAAAATTATATGAAGATCATAAAAATATAAAATTCCTAAATATAATGGTATAATTTTTATAATTTCATAAATGACCCATTTATTTTTATTTTGAAATTTTAGTGTAACTACATTAACCATCATGGTGTACAAACACAAGGTGTCATAGTGAGAATTAATGTAGTTAAATAAGCTCTAAAACAAAAAGGTAAGAATTAAAAAATGGAAAAAATTTGTTTAATTTTCATTCTATGAATAAATATTTAATGAAAATAATCATATATTATATAAAAATCATTATTATGATATTTTTAATTGAAAATTAATTTATATTGATTTAATATTTTTGAGAATTCTTATAGTGCCCCTCCCCTCTCTTATATAATAACATATCTTATTCTCATTTATTGACACATAGAAACTATTTTGTATCAACCTAGATCTGAACAAATTGATTCAAGGAATCCCGAATCAAATTATAGCGAAATTATTTTAGAAATAAAACGACACATATTGGGCATAACATTTTATGTAGAGGTGGGGGTTCGAGAAAGGGGTATAATTTTTAATCATGAATTTATGTTTTATTTATTATTTAACATTAAAAAAAATTCTTAAAACATGATGATGTAATAAATTAATTATCTTAAATATAATTATATATTATTATATTAATAACAACAACCAAATTAATCTCAAAATCCATCAAATAAGAAATTAATTAATCTGTCTATTATATGGAGTACTACCACATTGCGAACTGATATAATTTATTTTCAATCCTTCAAAATTAATGTAATTTATAATAATGGAATTAATGATTTTAATTAAAAATATTATTAATTAAATATTTATTATTATTAAATACTAATATATCTTCAAAAATCTTACATTCCAATTCTCTTAAAAATGATATTATCATTCTTACGTATATTTGAACTATCACCTATATTAAATGATGTGATTTATATTTCCACACCAAATCAAATTAATGATATATATAAATATATTTATGTTATTAATATGATATTGTTGATATTATGATCATTATTTAATGATAAAATATTACCTACCTTCTGTCAATAATGATCAATAGAAAATGGAGTCTTTACTCATGGGTACATACGACTTTACATATCATGATTATAACATAGTTCATTTTTATGTACATGATTAATTGTTGGATGTAAATGTAATATTTAAAAAGAATGTGATTATTATGTTATTAATATCATTATTTATATAATGTACTAATTATAAAATGGATTATATACATCATATCAATGTCATTTTGGAGTCTTGAATCGAATAAAATCAAAATGTACAACAAGAACATAAATAACTAGTAATTGTTATATCATTATAATAATTATAATAAAAGGAATCATTAACACAATAAAAGGTCCCTAATAAAATAATATTAACCTATGTTTATTATTTAGGAGACAAAATATTGTACACAACTAGTCTTACTCATGGTGATAGATTTCTTCTACAACTAATTTCATTGAGACATATTGTGATGTTATACTCCGACCTAATTTTATGAGGGGAATATAAATATACATTAAAATACCATGTCATGAATGTATTTATTCATTATTTATATATTTTTTCTAAACTTTAACTCTTTCTTGGAGATTATGACATAAAAGTTCAAAGTTCTATGAGACATTTTTTATGTTTAAATATTTATTTATGATATCTTTTTGTCCATGTCAATATTCATGATATTATTTTACATAATTAATAATATTTGTATAAAAAAATTATAAATGAAATTGTATGTCTATTTTTATTTTCATGAAATGTATTTAAAAATGAATATTTTTAGGTGTTTTATATAGAAATTTGTTGACATACTACAAAAGGACTGTTTTATTCATAATGTACGTGGTAACAATGACATTTATGTAACCATTAATATAATTTAATATTAATAATTTTTTACAATTTTATACATTTTATTAAATAAAAACCCTTATTCCTCTATTTTGGAGGAATTTATATAGAAATCGATGTTATAAAAGAACTTGGTCTTTGTATAAGATATTTTCATATGGGATTTAAAGATATTTTCAATGGATTTAATGTTTAATGGTTTTTATTCATGAAATGGTATTTGAGAATTATATAAAATAGGTTAGCCTTATACACCTTATAAGAATGGTATCTCTCCATTATAGCTCACAGGTTACCCCAATACAACTATTACAAAGAATTCACACATATTATAGCTCATGAGAAATAGTTTCTCCCCATATAGAATGTATAAGGGTCCGATTCTCATTGTTTTTTATAGGTGAGGCTAATATAACTCACATGGTGGTAGATCTATATTATATATCTCCAATAAATTGTCTTATAATAATTATGTAAGTCTGTAGTATAGTAATTCTAATTTAAAGGTTTTTAGAAAATATAAGGTATATGAGTTTCTAAGTTACCCAAAATATGTCAAATTTATTGTTATTAGATTTAATGATTGTCTAGAAGAAAAATTTTATATACTGTTTCATGAGAGAATGTTACGAATCAATCACTTAATTAATATTAAATGGGTTTTCATATTTTTCATGATGCTAATTTTTTTCATAGTTTTAATGTCCCTTATTTGATTTTTTTTCTCTTCCCACATTTTAAAAAGTTTTTTATAATATTAATGGATGATCAGGTACATGGATGAGGATAAGATGAATTTTGTGATGTTATATCATGGAAATAAACAATTCTTGTTTAAAATATTTTGTTTTTGAAAAAAAAATACTGAGTAAAAGATCCCACATTTAATATATGCATTTAAATTGTGGGAGTTTTTCGTAAGTCAGTAAATATATAAGTAGAATAAATCCTTGATTTTTAATTCTTGTTCAAAATGGGGAATGTATATTATCTAAGGTCAAGGAATTACAAAACCACCTCATGAAAACTGACCTAAACTTAAATAATTATATATATAATAATTTCATCATTTAAAAATATAATATATTATCTATGTATAATGTATTAAACCGATAGAAGGTTATTAATAATAAAATTAATTTATTTTTAATATACACAATTTAATGTATATAAAATAATTTATTTGACTATTGGTTAGGGGTCCTCATATTGCTATTTATTTTTAAGAGATATATTCCAAATCCATGACTTTATTATATTTTATAGTGTATATAATTCTTATTTTAAATTAAATATCATGAATCCATCATAAATCATGTAAATGTATACTTGAATTTGGATTGTTTCATCATAGGGGATTTTACAATATTTTTACAAAGGCTTAAATAACTTAATAACTCAATTTTCATTCATCTGGTTACACGTATTTTTCATTGTGTTTTATTTAATAGGATTATCTATGAATTGAATTTTAATAATATGAGGTTTTATTTAAATTTTTTATACTAATTATAAATTGATACACATAATGGATTCATTGAATAATTATCAATTTTTCAGTTTGAGTTTTTTAAGGATCATTCATATCAAATTCTCATTCTCTATCCTATGATTATGATATGCATCGGTATTGATTTATGAATAGTATATAATTCCCAATGATGTGTTATATCATCATAATTATTACATTCATTTTATTTAATATATCAATTGATATTATTTGTTCATGGTGTAAATATTGAAGTGTTTTAAAATGTAAGTGGATTTATGTTACAACATCATATTTTTATAATGGATAAAATTTAATTATACTAACAAATAAAAATTATTATCTTTTTTTGATGAACAACAAATATTTCTTCCATAATATTTAACAATTTCTTTTTTTAAAATTTATACCCATTCATCTGTTATATATAAAATTAGTATCATGTACAAAATTTTTATATTATAACATCTTATTATTACCTTTGAGATTGATCATATTTATATTCACAATAAATATTTTCTATTTTAAAAAAAATTATTCATAAAAATTATTTACTACATAAAATACAATTTCAATTATTTTTTATATAATATTAAATTATTTTTTAAAAAATTACATTATTTTTCCTGTGTGGTTAACCATGACTCCACTATTCACAATGTTTTGAAATTATTAATTGTATTTAATATTAATTGAATGAAAAAATATTCCCGACATCATATAAAAAAAATTTCCTAATTTTTTAGATAATATGTTTTCATTGATGTACTTAAATAGGATGATTATTCAATGAATAATGATTTTATTATTTTTTAAAGTTAATTTATAAAATGAAAAAGTTACTTTCCTAACAAATATATTTTATTTAATTTTAATGGTATTTCCATTAATCATCCTAAAAACCCTATCTTTAATATATGAAAAAAGGAATTAATTTTATAATCATAAAAACCAAATTATTTACCTATATGTATTATTAATTTTTAAAAAATACTTTTATCGAATCCATTTCATTTTCTTGAGTTAAAACACCTTAGAAGATATTATTACGGAACTAGTTTATCTTCTGGGGGTTAATAATGATTTAGTAAATATTTTATTGAACCATTTCATGTCCATTGGTTCATCATGTTCAATATATATTATAATGAAACACCTTTATTTTCCATTTTTCACTCAATGTATTAAAGGAATAATAGAATTTTATTATTTTTATACTGAAACAAAAGTTAAATGAATATTATTTATATTTTTTGGATATTATGATATAATGTGTGCACAAAAAATGAATAGAGGGATCATAATACATATTATACAATGGGAAAATAAATATAGTGCTCCATTATATAGGTTTTAGATGTTGACCATATGGTCTATTTGAATGGCTTCTATAATGGTTTTTTATATTCTATATGAAACAAATGACCCATTATACAAAGGAGTTTTTTATATTTACTATGGGTTATAAATATTTCATTAGGTCATGATTGATATCACAAGAATTATGATTATTTAATGTTGTTAATATTTCATTTTCTAAAAAAAAATCATTTTTTTATTGTTTCATAATCTAGGCATTGATGTCGGTCAAGATTATTATTCTACATTAGTACTCATTTATTATGTCATCATAACAACATTCTCTTCTCATTATCATGTATCAAATGAAAGCATAAATTAAAATTTGTTCCCTTAAAGAACATTTGATCTCAACATTATAATGTGTTATTTTTTAAAGGTTTTCAAGATTGATATTGACTGAATTATTTTGTTTCATGTTTCAATTGGATGATTATGATAAAACTTTAATGTGAAATTATAGAATAATTATAATGTCGGAAAAATTTATCATTTGATATATATATTGGTATTATTTATGTAAGTGTTTTAACTATTATATAAAACTCTAAACCTAATCATTACATATCAATGTTAGTGAAAAATATCTTCCTTTTGATGTTATAATTCTTATATAGAAGAAATAGGGCAACATTCATTATTTTCAAAGCTGGAAATTCAATGTTCTTTATCCAACACCATAACCCAATGTGTAGGACTAGGTTTTTTATACTTTAAATCAATGAAATATTTATATGATATTAGATATTTAAAATTTTTCTTGTGATTTTATCATATAATTTATGGATACAATCATGTTTTTATGTTATCTAGGATAATAATACTTATAAATAATTATGTATACTTTTAAATGATTCATTGGTTTAATGTGATGTATGTCTTTACAATATGTACACATTTTATTTAACGTATTGATATCATCTAGGTTTTTCATGATCATTGTTGACTAATGAAACTTTTTAGAATGGTTATCATTTCTCATGGAACATTAGAATGATAAAATATTATCAATAAGTGTATGTTTATTGTTGACAAACAACCCATCACATCTGGTAAGGCCACATAGAAAAAACCCACAAATAAAGGGTAAAATGGATGAAGTGCCTACCACAAGACTATGCGATTTCCTTAACAAGGTCAATATATAATTGGGTATGTATGGTTGAAGGTATGAGATAACATTTGAGGTTAAGAAACTCATTAACATTGATGTTGTAGTATTTAGTTGGGATAAAAGTTTATTCATTTATATAATGATTAGGTTTAAACTATGGGTAGTATAGTTATATTTTGTAGATTAATATATTCATTCATCATTTTATGGTATAAATAATATGGGTACTACCAATACGTGTTCAAAACAGTTTTGTTTTTTAAATGATTATATAGAGAATGATAATATATTTACACCTCTTACAATTATGGGATTACTTAAATGTTTGTTTTACTACTTCATGAATGAAATAAACTCTTTTTAAATTCTCAGAATATATTAAAAAAATAAGAGATTAGGGTGTAAGATGATAAAAATAACAAATTACTCTAATTATTTATGGGCATTTACATACACTCATAATATATTTGGAAAATAAATTCCAAATCTCCATGAAGATAATATTGAAACAAAATTTTATAATTTTAACATCATTTATAATGAAATAAATAATCTTGTTCACCCCTATTTAGGCTGTCATTTTGTTCTTGATATCATTATCATGATAATTATCTCTCATGTGTCAATGATATCTACACATATATATCATTATTTGGTAAATAAATATTTCTTACATATTTAAATATTTTCTTCCCACCCAAGTTCTCTTATTTTGAAATATATTGTGTGTTCTTCCAAATATCATTTACACTTCCATTTATATCTTTTAATAATGAATTTTTAAAATAATTTAATGTTGTGGGATTAAAATAATGATATTTTAAAATTTAAATCTTCTTATTACCATTATGATGATCATAAACAACATGAAAAATATATAATATAATTAACCTAGTCATTAAATTTTATGGTTTGAACAATATTAAATACATTTAAAAATATATATATATTCAACTAAATATTTTTTTATGAAATATTAGTTAATAATGACTCATTTTTTATGAATATAATTTTTTCCTTAAAAAATATGTCTCATAAACAGATTATTTTATTTAATTTAATGAACAAAAAATATAAATAATTTTTTTTAATTTTATTCAATAACATTGAACTAAATTTTTAAATACTGAATATAAATAAAAATTTTAGGATAGAGTATTAAAATATTCCCAAAAATTATTGATTTTTCTATGAATAGTGAAAAATACCAATTTTTTAAAAATTATATTTATTTTCAATAAACTAATTAATATAAATGAACTAATATTATTTAAATATTCTTACTAGTAAGAGAAATATTTTTTAATTATATTTCGTAAACATGAATTATTTTTTATCAATTTCATATTTTATATTATTTTATTTTCTATTTTAAGGACATGATATTCTGAAAAATATTTTGTAATGCATAATTATTCTATATTTTATATAATTAAAAAATCATAATATGGAATTATATAAAATTAAATTTATATATTATATATCAACCAATATTAATTTATACTCAAAAAATAGTTATTATCTTTAATTGGGTGATATAAAATCACTTATTTCATGAAATATACTCCTTTTCAAAACTCACTTTTTCATCATGTTAGTAGGTTAAATTTTAAATACATATAGGTACACTTATGAGATTTAAATTTTGAAAAATTGAGAAAATATTTTTTATCATAATTTATTATGTTAAATAATATAGTTAACATAATTTCTTTTTATAATGAATAATGAAATAATTTAAAATTAATTGTAATGGGTAAGGTGAAAATACTTATACCCAGAGGTTAACATAAAATGATAATGGGCTTAATGACCACAAAACAAGAAAACAAGTATTTTCGTGGGAATATTTTAATCTTCTCATGTTTAAATATATATTATATTCCATTTTTTATTCCTATTGATATTTAAATAATGTTGTAGCACCTTTCCTTTTAATGTATTAGATGTCTGCAACACATATCACCTATAAAAGGCCTCCCCAAATCCACTAATATTCACACCAATAAATCCCTTTTGGATGAACAATAATTTCCATAATATCTTTTTAAATTCCCTTCCAACATCTTTAATCCATTATTATTATCATAAATCCATCCAATGATACCTTTTGGTTCTTACATAAAGGTGGTTTTCTAAGAAGTGATAATTTTCTTAACTAAAGATATTTATTTTATTTTTTCATAAATATCCTTACAATATAATTCAATAATTGTATAATAACACCATTATATAAAATATTCTGATATTTTTTTATGATGATGTAATAACTAAACTCTTTATCCACTTCCATAAAATTGGATATGAAAAAACTTGTCATGTGTATGGTGAACGTTTTTGTTGTGAATTGATTTCATTATTTTTCCTTTATCACCTCTAATTTCTGGTAAAATTTATTGTTTAAAATTACATATATATATATATACACACGAAAACAAAGATATAAATATATATATATCTGAAAATTTAACAATATTTTCACTTATTTAGTTATGATATCTCATATTCCATCTTATTTTACATTCAATGGAGGATAAGATTATGTCACTCGTGTATATAGTGGGCTCCAGCCTCACGGAAAGATATGGATTATGTTTCACTACGGTTCCATATAATAAGGTAATATAGAAAAATATAATGAATAAATTGGATATAAATGAAATTTCAATTATATAAATTAGATATTAATCAATCTAAAAATATAATATATCATTTTCATTCATTCACCGAAAAAATAAAATGTCCTTCGTGTATGTCTGTACTACCTCCTCGATGAATTTATATGATTAATTTTCATCACCACGTCAGAATAAATACATATAAAATTTTATATAAAGAAAAAATTATTATTTTTAATAAAATTATTATTTTTCTATAAATATTAAATAAAACATAACTTGCTTCTATAATGAGCAATGTATAATGGAATTATTTATCATGCGTATATATGGATTAGAGTCTATAAGATCATAACATTGTTAACTTTTCATGACCTTTTTCTATAATTGGATTAAAAAGAATAATTCATGAAAAAAATGTTATAATTCTATCAGGATTATTATTCTACTAATTTTTCAATAATGACGTCAATTTTAATGGTCAACACCACAAATCTGTTGTGAAACAACCAACTAAACATCATCGAAACACCTAAGATGGACTTAAATAATTATGTATGATAATATATCATCCGTAGATTCAATATAATATAATTAGAATGTATGAACACCAGAAAAATATTATTATGAGATAATCAAATGACATAATCATATTATTCATGATTTAAATTGCATATAGGTTATTCACTACTCAAGGAAATTATTTCATAAGTAACACATTTATTTTGAGGATAGGTATTATATATTCACTGCTTTATTATATTTTGATGTTTTTATAATTCTCCATTTATATGTTATATCATTAATACTTCATTCAAAATTGTAGTTTTTGTTTTTTGTTGAATTATTTAATCAATGTAGATTTTACATGAAAGATTCCTTGTAGTAAGGGATTTCATATCATAATTTCATTTCTATCAGAAAAATTACACCTTTGTAGTATTTTATATTCTTTAATATCACATGTAATTACATTTTTTTATTTTATTTTACAATAAAAAAATTCATATGCATTTAATATTGGAACAAAGATCTGATTCATGATTAATTCTAAATTTAGTTGTATAATTTTGGTGTCGGTAATTCTGATATATTTCACTTTTATTGAGTCTTATGTTTATGATAAGTAGATATATTACTTACTGAGGTGTATATAAATCCCTTTTAAATTTTTTATCATGAAACATATTATTTTCATGGAATATGAATTTTCATTTTATGTTATTATTTCGTTGTGATTATGATTGGTGATATATAAAAGTGGAAATGTCGTTGTGTTACAATATACTTCCTTTCGATTTAGTTTATGTTCGATGTTCATTAGTAGTAAATAATATTTTTTTTTTGAGTAAAATTTCATTTGACTCTACATATTATTATTTTATATCCTATTTCATTTCCATTTACTCTCATATTGATTGAAAAAATTTAATATTATTATTTTTCATGTGATACAAATCATGTATTCTTATTTTTAATTGGAATCATTCTTATCCATATCAGTGTTTTCTAAAATGTCATCATATATTTTTTAAAATATATATTTTATTTTCTCAAATATATTTTACATTATCATATAACATAAATCAATATTTCTTTAATGAAAACTTACTATTTTTTCAAAATGATAACTTTTGAGATCGTTTTTCCAAA
Organism: Viscum album; assembly: GCA_963277665.1. Taxonomy (NCBI): domain Eukaryota; kingdom Viridiplantae; phylum Streptophyta; class Magnoliopsida; order Santalales; family Viscaceae; genus Viscum; species Viscum album. The sequence continues at coordinate 662,223,765 of OY728151.1, read as the reverse complement.
ATGATTACTAAATAATGTTTATTTATTACAAGTATGACTTGAATAGATTTTAATTCCATAATTTCAATTATTTTAATTGATTTATCTATTATATAATTTGTTTTTTTTTCCTTGATTTGAATTTTCACATTATGTTGTGCCTTTTTATAAAAAAACATTTAATGATGAAAATTTTATTTTCCTCAATATAATTTCAATGATCATTTAATAGAATTTATATTATTAAATTTAAAAGAGTATTAATGTAACATTTTGTATAATATTTAAATTTTTAATTATTTCATCTAAATTATTTCTATTTTTTTATTGTGGTTATATCAAATTCATTATTTTTGAACTATTTTTATTTCCAAGTGTTAATCATGCTTCAGAGAGATTGATATGGATCTCGTTAATTTTTTTTCATGTTAATCATACTTCAAAGATAATATTTTAGAACTCATTTATTTTAAAATGGTTAACCATGTTTTGAATTTATTTTCATGGAACCTTTCTCACTTATATAGTATAACAATTTTTTTAAATGGATACTGATTGTTTATGAATTATACAGTGAGTCCAATGCTCTATGTACATTTTTAAAGATTATTGGACATATTTTTATAAAGTATGGACCCAGATTAAAGTTTGGGATCTCGATGTATCATATACAGTAACTCTTCCAATATTGAGATCCAATGCATTGGGTATATAAAATTACCATATGGTTTTTCAATTTTTAAAGGTTCTGTATTTGGTTATTAAGTGTTATATGAAGATTATGGAAAAGGGTACTAAAAGGTTTTCATTGTGATTATTATTAGTTATAGGTGTTTCCTATCATAATGAGTGATATCCCATGGCTTTTGATTGTTGAATATTATTACTATTTTCTTTTTTAGTAAATTAATCCATGTTTTCTTGTATTATGATCCATGTATTGATGTGTTTGAATACAATAATTTTAAGCTAATGAAAATAGATTATGGCATCATGCACTTGTGATCATCTTATTCTCAACAATTAAATTCAATAATTAATGAAAATTTTTACCCTGATGGGGAGTTTGAGCTCACAATTCATATTTTTCATTTTCACAATGTTATCAAGAATTATGTTGGATGAATTAGACTAGAATTTTTTCATACTTGTTTTGAAGAATAAATGGTAATTAACTAAATGAGGATAATGTTGGAGAAATTCTTCAATAAATACATTGGTATTGTACATGAAAGTGTATTCCTATTTCTCTAAAACTATAAATCTATAAGGTCCCTGAAAATTTATGTGAAACAATATTTTATTTTCTATTCTATCAGTTTTTTTGTTCAAAATTGGGTATCATGGATCAGTATCAAAACTAAAACTGTAATATTTATATTTTCATAACCATATATGATTGTGTGAGTATGGGGCTATCATATAATTTATATTTTATAAATAACTTCTGTAATATTTGATAGCCTATAAAATAAATGTTGTGATCTGTTTTTATCATTGAATTTAATGAATTATATATGAAAATTTGTAACATTGGTAGAATCTTTTGCTTACTGAAAATGTTGAATTGCATCCCTAATGGACATAAACAACACCCTAGAGGGGTAGTATGCACTAGAAAAGTAACCAGTTATCAGTTTATGTTGGATGGATAACACTTGAGCTTATCATAACAATTTTAAATGTCATACACCATTAGGGGTGTGTCCATATATGATAGGAAGATCCACTGATGTGGTATATCAATAAATATAATAAAGGTATAATTATTGGGGGCTTAGTAGGAGTGTGTAACATCACCTAAAAGAATATAAAAATTAATCATACATAATACAATAACAAAGTGGAAAACAAAAATATTATATTTAGTTATAGTGTTTCCATTTTCAATAAATGTATATTGAGTAACAAAACAAGATCTATGTTAGTTGATTGAAAACATATGATATTATTTTATCATCAAAATATTGTATATATGATAATATTTAATAGAATTCTGTTTTGAACCTGATCACAAAGAAAAATATTGATTCTTTTCATATATGTGAATTTATGTCACCATCATGGAAAGAACCACTTTATACATAAGATTATATATTAAGGATGAATTTTATATGCCTTATTTGATTTATATTCACACAGTACAAGGGAATATAACTATGTGTCAAGTTATTATAATGAAGGATAAATATAAGTGAAAGGAAAAAATTGTAGTTTAATGATGAGTTTTTATTTGTGAGATGGATGTGTTACTATGATTGAATGTTGATATTATCCAAAAAAAATTTATAAATATGATTTATTGCTGTATTACTTATTCTTATTAATAATCCACAACTGGGGATTATTTTATTGAGCATCTGAGACCTTCCAAGACATATTTTATATAATTATTTTCATGTTATATTCTATTTTGTTTTTTAACTTTATTAGGTTTTCTTATTAAATTATTGGTAGGGCTCTTAATACCGATGGTATTGACTCCACAAATTATATTAGAGATTCACTACTAGTAGGTGGAATCTTGAATAAGAGGATGTTTTCATGATTTTATGACTAACATTAGTTCCATGAAATCTTCATAGATCCAAGGAATAATGTATTTAGATATTACCTATACATTTTTATGGTATTTATTATAGAATATATTCTAATATATTACACGTAAAATGGTTAATGAGTTGATTTTTTAGGATTAAATTGATGATGTTCAAAAAAGAGATGATATTTTTCGATTTTTTAATTTTTTAATTTTTCTTACCAAATATTACAATAATGGGTAATTTAATTAAATGTGATTATATATTCATGGATCATTTAATGATATAATTTATTTACCATGGTCTAGATAAAACCATATTGGCTAATCTCATTAGATTAACATCATTAAAAGTCTATTATTATGAACTAGAAACTATTTTATCACAACTATATAATGCACTAACCATGTCAACCTAAGTGATTGATTGGTATATCCTTCTTGTGTTCTATAATTAAGAAGAATGGTATAGTTTTAGTATATGAATCATACCCATAGATGGGTAATAAAGGAGGATACAAACTTTCATACATGTATGTTAAACTATAAAAAATAATAACCTCTTGGATGACATGAATAGATCATAATTAAATATCAAACATATGATTGAATGTGTCATGAAGCGTCCAAGGTTCCTTAGTAACTCATTAACTGAGCTAGTCCTAATATAGCTCGTAGGGAATTTTTGATTCCCATGAGTTATCCCATAACACCATACATCATACAATATAAAAGACGGAATAGATGATTCAAAAAAACAATAGAATAAAGACATAAAATAAGAATGTGTACAATAGAAACTCTAATGGTAGAATTAAAGAAGAATTAAAACCCGAGTAATAACTAAATATCATACAATAATGTAATATAAAATAGGAAATAATTCCTTTGTCAAAATGAACGAAACACACCATGTATATGGATCAACAAATATAATCACCTCCATGTGGTGCTTTACCCCTACTAAAACCTGGATATGGATAATTTAAATACACTTGAGGTCATATGTATGATCTGAGATTAAAATCATAGTGGGGACCCACTAAAGATTCTCTGACAGTTTTCAGTTTATAATTAACCAAATAGGGCTTTCAATTGAAAACTATCGTGTTTTCCATTTCATTAGAATCATTTTAAAAAAATTATACTTTTAATTAATGAACGAAGGAAAAACATTATTTTTTTTAAATTTTTAAATTTTGGAAAATTTCAATAACAATAGAACATTTCACAAATTCCATAAATAAACACATTTATAAAACCATAGCTTTTATAAATATAATGACATGTAAAGTATTTTATATCAGTGGGACATATTTATATTTAAAACAAACTAGTGAGAGACATAGAGATTTAACTAAGTATATATGATATATCTATAATGAATGGACTCCACACACAAAGTGACAAGATGCTAATTATATACATCCCTTTGAAATTATGATAAAGAGGACTCATCAGCAATTCCTACGGGATGTGAAATGCTATATTTATGTTTTAGAATTATAAAAATTATAATGTGTCATCCAAATAAATGACTAACTACATTATTATTTGATGTTCTCTAATAGAAAACATGGATTTGAAATTTATTTCAGGAAGATTTAAAATAATATTCATCTCTCTCTACATTAAAAATATTAAAATTTTAAATTTAAAAAGTGAAACAGGTTTTTAATCAGAACATTCCTTTTTCCAAAGATAAAACCCAATGGTTTCAATAAAAACTGATTTTATTTATTTTTCAAAATATGAATTTTAAATCAATTCACTATTCAATTTAACAATCCATATTCAAAAATAAATTTTTGAAACAAAATTTCTAAAAGATTCCATTAAATACACAACAGACCCCAATACATTTGAATTAGGGTTTTACAAAAATTCTCTCTATGAAGTATAATTGCATAGTTAAATTAAAAAATATAATTGATATATATTCCCTAAAATACACTATTAAATTAATCTTTTTAATGGAAATATTATCCATAAAATCCACATTTTAAATTAATCATTTTAAAAATCGCCATTTTCAATAAATACCCCTAATTAATGGGAATTGGTGGTTTTCCATAAATCATGAAGAAACCAAATTTTTAATCTCTACTTAAATAGAATTGTGATTTAGAAAAATACTGATTGAATTATTTTTAAAAAAATCAATAATTTGAAATTAATTAAAAAACTATGATTAAATATTGAAATATAGGGTTATTATAAATTAGGCATCAAGGCAGAACCACATATCATGGGATCAATGGATCTCAAATCACAAATACATACACATAAAACAAAAATAGAGAATGACCCCAAAAAGTATCTGAGAATAAATCATATGTCCAGATCCAAAATAGTGGGTATTAGATCAACTTATCAACCTAGAGATTCATAGAACCATATGGTGGAGAAGAGAGATAGTGGGAGATAGAGATATTTTTGCGAAAAATAACTATGAAAAGATCAATGCATGGTCATAACTTAATGAATCACTTATAGGAGAAATATTAGTGGAAAAATACACATCATGGGGGCTCTGAGAAAGGGGTAAATGGAATATTGGTCATTCTGATCTTTTAGGTAAGTGAAAGGATAGTTCATGATTTTATAATCAATATAATGTCAAATTAACACCCATACACATAGTTCCCTTGGAAGAGACACTCTTAAAAAAACAGTGTAGAATATGTTTGAAAATATTCTAAATGGGACACACAGTTTCTCCAAATAGGGTGAACAACATGACTAACCGTACACCGATCATGAAAAATCAAACTACCTTGGGATGAATATTTTTTTTGAGTGGTCACATAATATGGGATAACCACGTTAAAATACTTCCATATCCCATAATAGTCCAATTTATATTGAAATTCATCCCAAAACAACATGAAATGAAAACCAAAAAATCATGGTAAAAAGAGGGGATAAGAAATACCTTAAAATAGTAACAATGGGTTACAACTTCCCCACCATATAAACATTATGTCCCTAGAATTCATATAATGAATCTTCAAACCCATAAAGATTATTAAACTTCTCTCTCATAAATTCATCCATATCGCATGGCTCATGATCATCATAACCATGATACTATAGCAAATGAACCAAAGGTATCATCCTCCCATTATGTTAACTTGTTTTAGAATATTTTATCATTCCTTTCCATTCAATCAAAGAAAAATCGATTTTAACCACAAGATCACTCCTTTTCCAAACATGATAACGACTAGATATGTACTTTCAATGATGATATACATGGAATACATTGTGTATTTACGTCACCTATGGTGGGTGTTTGAAATGGTAAGAATCTCCATGCCCCCCCCCCTCTCCAAAACCTCAAAAGTTCCTACAAAACATGGAAGAAATTTCCTTTTCCTCCAAAGCCTTCAGTGACCCAACTATGGGAAATCATTCTAGAAAACATGGTAAGTAATAGAAAAATACAACTACTTATGTAAAATATCAATTATATCTACTATTTTTTCCAAACATATTTAATGATTTAGTTGATTCATTTTTTCCTTCTCTTGAAACATTATTTTTTCAACCATGTAAATTTTCCCAATATCTGATTAACTCTATGGGGATATAAATGTTCGGCCATAAAAGGCCTAAAAAAGATCCATTTTGATCAATAACTAGAAACCATTTTTATATAAAAACTCATACAGTCCCAAGTGATCTTTCCAATATTTACCAAACTCATAATAAAACACAAGGGAGAATCATATCATCCCGAATCATTATAGATTATTATGTATTTATATTTTATTGTGGATGTATGTTTTACTCAAATTCACTTGAGTTTGTAGTTCCTATTGAAGGCCTCTCATAAAAATGATATGAATTACTTGGATATCTATTAGAAACAATAGAAAATTGTGGATTTCTCATATGAACATTTACTTTATGATAAATATTTCCAAACTATTAATCATTTCTATTATCCAGAATGGGTGTAAATGAGATAATTTAGCCACAATGTTGATGACAACCCGTATGTCATTATTATTTATATGTGTGTGTGGAAACCAAAAAATAGTTTATATACATAAATCATCACAAATCCATGTAGAGACTGGATGTGGATGTTAAAAACCATTAGGTTTCTAGTTCTCTCCCATTAAATGTTGGAGTGTATAATATTGAGAAAAAAATTTAGATATACCCATATACATACCTTGTATTGAATGAATTATTTGGTGAATGAACAATCAAGAATTTTCTCCACTCCATTTTTATAGTCTCTAATCTATAGAAAACATCATCAAGATACTTTTTTGAAGAATCAATTCAAGAATATAAGATTTCAGCTAAAAACTAACCATGGAACACTCGGCCACCTATTCCAAGAAATTAATATGAAATTATGAAATGATATCCATCATGATACAAAATTCTTATGAATCTTTCACAACTTGTGTTGGATGTTACCTGATCGAAGAATCATTAATGAGTGTACCAAACCTTGGGGTATAGGAAATTTCAAAATCCAAAACATAAAGGTATTCCACCAATGCATCTAGTAGATATTTAAATAATTTTTACAGATGATATAAAATACATATCTTGTTTTCTAAATACATGAAAAACCATTATCCAAAAATTTAATGCTCCCGACAATTATGCATTCTCATTACAACAGCATGTTCAAGGTCTTAGTTCAAATAATTCTTCTCATTTGGATGATGTAGATGATATCTATAAGAAAAAAATGATCACCCTACATAAGGACATAGCCTAATACTAAAATCAAATCAACATAAATGACCATGTATCACTTATTGGGATTTAGAAGAGTAAAAAACAGTGCCTTTGTCAAAGAAAATTCATTTCAAAAAAAATAATTCTAACATTTAATATTCTAAAAAGAAAATTATTCATTCTAATTTTCGTGATGTCATTAGAGAATCCAATATTGATAAGTTCTTCACAAACCCTTGATAATATTTGGTCTTCCCCAAGTAGCTGTATATATAGATGAAATTTAGTGGTTTCTCCCAAGAAATTACAAACGTCACCTTCACATTATCAACGGATATCACTTTCTATAACACTTAGATTCCAATTCTCTTGGCATCCTAAATCTAAAAAAACATTTTGAATGATTTCCATAAATTTAGAAATTACTCTGAAAACTCAAAAATGATTTCAAATTATGCACGTGATCCACCTGAGACAAAGAGTTAACTTGTATGTAATCTATAAATATTACCATGAAGGTATCAGGATACTAATGAAAAATCATGTCCAAAAAAGACATAATGTCATTCTAAGAATTGTATAGGGTAAAGGGCATAGAAATAGTACTAATAATGTCTATAACTTTTCCTAAGGTTTTTAGAATGTCATATTATTTTTCTGTAAACTTATAATAGCTAGAATGAATAAAAATCATGAAACACTTCACCCTTTTAACGGACCAAATAGATCATCATTCCATGATAATAGATAGATGTTCTTCTCCATAAATCGTAAGATATTTTGGTAACAAATACATCAGGTTATTGAACAATCAGACTTATTATAATAGAGAATCAACACCACCCAAGGTGAAACGTTCAGGCATATGAGTCTTTAATGAAGATGATCATCCAACCAGGACTTCAACATTTTCATTTCAGCTAGATCCATATTGTAATAGGGAATAAATAATGGTTGTTAATAGACATTATTTCAATAGAATTATCATCCTTCGTTACTAAGAACTAACCATAAATGTAGGAAGAATCATGTCGGGAAAATAGATGATGATGATAGAGAGAACACTTTATAAAGATTCACATTCCATATCAAATTCAATCATAGATATAACATTATTAAACCCTATATTAGAAGGTATGTCCCTTCTTGACCTTGGGTCACACTCTCCATGAAAGGCACATAACACACCATTGGGTGTAGTTAATTACACCCCATGAAGTTAACAATCAATTATAGAAATATTTGAAATGAAAAAAAACTATCCAGAAAATTATTGCATGTGGTTTTGAATCGATAATTAGAAAACTCCAAGTCTATTCAAAAACATATCGTGAGAAAATACAGGATGGAATATGGAGAACCTTCTCTCCCATCATACCAATCGGTGTAGTATTATCCATTGGACCTGATAAAATATCTAAAATGGGATTCAGGAAATTAAAAATAAATATTGAAATAAATAAATGAGTTTCACCTATAATAGATAGATATGCCACTAATGATGAAGCCATAGTAATAGTACCACTCATAGTTTTTGTACATGTATATACTTCCTCGAGATACTCTTCTACTACATGAAGAAGATTCCTTCCATATACATGTGGTTGGAACCCCTTTCCATATGAATCATCTTATTATTCTATGGATTTAGAAGTTTTTTAGGATCTAGTTAAACTATTTAGAGTGGAATAAACATATAAAACTCTATAAAATTTCCCTAAGAAATCTTAAGAACTACACTTCTTTTTGCATCAGTTCAAACCCTCGTTGAATGTCCTAATATTTTTCAATAGTTTAAAACTAAAGTACCTCTTCAAGGCACTGATGTCAGTGTAGAATGACCATACTATCGAAAACCACCGTGAAATCATAAATAATCCAATTTACAATACATGAATGCACACTACCACTATGGGAGAAAGAAACTTTAATAAACCCATACATCTCTTCTAGGTCAATCACGACCAATATCACTATATCAAGTATATCATCAAAAGAAGGTGGATTCTGAAATTAAACATGCTGAAAAATAAAATATTGAAGTCCAAACTAAAATAGTCAATTATTAATATTCATATTTGATACAATATCATGTGAAAATCACACAAGATCCCCCAAATAGTGTGCATAATATGGCATGGTATTTTCAGGAATCCAAAAAAAATAAAACATAGTGTCCATGGAAAACAGCATTCACTTTGGATAGAACCATTCACTGAAAATAACGTTGATTTCTTTCCACTCTAAGCCATCATTTTTCTACAATTTCACCAACTTGTCCCACCATCTATGTAACAGCCCAAGATTTTATGAAAAATATTCTTTTTAATTACACTAATGTCTTGTGTTGTACGCTACACCAAAAGGAGCTTGCACAACACACATACTTGACTTGCCTTGCATTACACGCAATCGTGACCTTCCTCGATAGCGTGTGTAATACGCAATACCGAGTTTCACTAAACAATGATATGCTATTAAAATATTATTAAAACTAGCCGTTATGAATAGTAATAACCACTTTTTGAAATTTTTTAAATCTTATTTTTCAAAATGGACTTCATTTTTGGATTCGGAATATCGAAATTAGCTTAGGGTGAAATTTTGGTAATTTTCGGATAACTTTCATATTTTGATGAATAGTGAAAATTACTAAATTTTAGTTAAAAACAACTTTTTCAATCAAAATAATTAATAGTGATAAATTATTAATTTGAGTGGTTTTAAAGTATATTTAGAATATATTTTTACAATTTAATACAATGTTGGTCATTGGATGTAATCTCACATTTAAACCAGACATAAACAAGTGTCAATCTTTTGATAGATATTGTTTATTAAAAACACGCTATTTGTTTTAACAGCGGGATTTAATTATAAAATTAATTAATGCAACTTCTATGTTATGAATTTGGTAAAATAGACTTCATTTTTGAATTCGGAATATGAAATATAGTTTAGGATGAAATTTTGGCATTGTTCTGAAAAACATCAATTTTTTATGAATAGTGAAACTACTAAGTGGTAGTTAAAAAAACTGAATTTTTCATAAAACTTAATTTTACCGCTTCTGTGAATGGAATTTCAAAAATCCAAGAGACACGGTTGATTTCAGTAAGTAAAATGTGGTTCAATGAGATGAAAATAATTTTTGGTGAATAGTAACTTTTTACTTTTATTTACCACGGTTAAAAGTAAATAGGGTAATTAAGGGTAAAAATGATATTATTATTACCCTAAAACATGTTCTAATTCTATTGTACAAGTGTAATTCGACCAAAAACAATCTTAGGAATAAAATATGACCACTTAGGCCCACTTGGATTAGATTAGGACATTTATTATTAATTTATTTAAAGAAGGGTTAAAATAGTTAAAATCTAAGTTTAATAAGTAAAACATTTTTAATATGAGGTTATACATAAGATAAATTAGACTATAAATATTCATTAGAAAGATAAAAATATTTCCTACATAATGGTATTTTATTTGTAATTTTTAGACATCAAATAATTTAATTTATTCATGTCACAAAGATGATGCAGTAATTATCTTATTAATGAAATATTCACATAATTGATGTTATAAACACCAAAATAAATGCAATTTTAGACTTTTTATGAATACCACTAATTTTCTAGGTTAATATAACATGTTAGTATTGATTTAATTAACTTGGTTCGAACTAATAATGCTGTTATGATTTTCACAAAAATCAATTACTAAATAGTGTCAAAATTGACATAAAATTGTTTTTAAAGAAAATATTATATTAGTAATTGTTATTTTATTCCTAAAAATCTAAGGTTCGGCAAAATGACTTAGATAAGGTTATAGATATTAAAAATTAACAAATTGGGGTTCGTTTGGCTTCTTATAGTAAGTTTATTAACCTTATAGTATAAGAACACAAGAAGACATGGTAAAAGTAAAATTATTTAACTTAATGTTAAATCTAAATGATAAGGTTAAAATAGGAACCTAAACTTGTCAAAATTCTATTGGATGAGAGTATTTCGACCCATCCCCACTTTAGCTTCTAAATAAGACCCTTTGGAACCATTATAAACCGATTTTGACTTTAATATAAAATAATATTTTGAGATATTCCTAAAGTGCCCCTCTCCTCCCTTATAAAAGGGAACCTCCTCCCCCTCCTCCTCACACCAATTTGAGCACTCAAGCTCGGCCAACCCCTGACAATATCCCTTCTAAACTTCCCTAGAATAATCCTAGAGGTCTTGGTCTTCTTCAAAGACCAATCTTAGTTCCCTAAGTGGAGGATTCAAAGAGGCGTTTCAAAGAAGAGGTAATATCCATTACTGATCTTTTCAATTTCTTTCTTCTTCAACTTCTTCTTCTTTAGTTGTTTCATGACAAAGTAATAAAATCAGTATTACTTACATACTGATATGTTATTAAAAATATGAAACAACCCTAATTCACCTTCTATCCATCCTACGGAAAAATGAAATCACCGCGCGTGCGTACGTACGGAATACCGTCTCCACAGCGTGGTGTAATCTATTTTCCACCACCACCTTAATATGATGGGTATAATGGTGTAATGAGTAACTATATATGATTATTATAAAGTGATATTGATACTGAAATAGTCTACATACACTTCAACACAATTCCACGACCATGGGAACAATATCATCGCTCGTGCGTACGTACGGAGTACCGTCTCCACGACGCGATGAGATTCATTCTCAATGATTAACCATTCATGAATGATTATAAAGTATAAATAATAAGTACTAATGAAATATATGAAAGAATAATGATACTGGACTTATGTAAATTTATATGTATGTCATCTACTTAATTCCATTCACTTCAATAAGGAAATGAAAACAGCGTTCATGCGTACGTACGGACTACCGTCTCCATGAACGGTGTATTTCATTTCATTTATCGATATATTATATATATATATATATTCTGAATATATATTATATATAAATCATGTTTTACATTCTGGATATAATTAATCATGATCCAAGTAATCAAATTAATAATTACAAGTTAAAAACATGAACGACAAATGAGACGATTTTAACCAAAATGCTACTTTAACATGAATTTAAAAAAGAACGGGTAATATAAAGTCATAAGTGGACCATATATGATATAATAACAATGAATATTAATCTGTAATAAGTCAATAACATGATTTAAATCATTATACAGGAGGTTCGGACACTTACGAAGCAAATCGGACCTAAGGTAAGGGAAATATCACAATCTCATTTTTATCGGAGATTGTTTATACTTTAGTATTTACTGGGGTGTATTTTATCATCCGCATCCATGTTTCCTGAATATGAAATATTATTTCCATCCACCTACAAATGTTTAAATCCAATTTTACCCTTCGGTGAGTTTTTAGTAAAGAATAAGAAAGGAATCTTTTGTCGTTTTTCGTACGAGGTACTTTTTGAATTTTCCGACAAAAGTATGAAGAATGTTTTTTTAACTTATATGGCATGAATGGATTTTTAAAACATTATTTCCAAGAATATTCCTTTACAAGTTTTCAAGTTTATTTTTAATCAACTTTTTTTTAGTTTAGAATTGTATGACATGTTAAGAAAGGAAAAGTGTTTTTGAAGAAGAAAGGATATTTTCCTCAAGAATTCATTTCAAGTGTTTTATCAAAATTATTTTCCATCTAAGATAATATAGGGTTCTGTTTTTGTCCCTATTATTACATTGATTTGATTATGTTGTGATGGAATTATTTTTATGAATTCCTTTATCTAATATGAATTGTTTTATGATGTCATGTTGTTTAAGATTCCCATTTTTATTACGTGGGTTATGCTATGATGTATGGTTTATGATTTTGTGTCACACATAAGAATGGTATCATTATGAGATGTGTGGGACCTATATCTCCCTCCAATGCATTGGGTAAAGATTTTATATCTCATGAGATAGACATGGCTGGAATGGTAGGTTATACCGGTTCAGTGAAACAGGACTGAAACGAGGGTGACTCGGTTCAGAAAGGGACTTTGTCCACTAAGATAGTCTTGGCAATGAGTCTTGACTAACAAGAAATGATTCTCTATGATTATGTGTGTATGCCACAAAGTTTCATGTTTTAAGTTATGATTATTGTGATTACATTTAACTGCCATGATTTATCCCATGTTATGCAATTATGATCTCTTTTGCAGGATAAGATTTCCAAAAGTTATGTGCTTGTGTATACGATGTGATTGATATTTTTTTGTTTACCCTTACTGAGAATTTGAGATCACCCTTTAATGTTTACTTTTCCCCAGGATATAAAGAAAGGTTTTAGGTAAGAAATAAAAAGGGAAGATCTTTATGGGAGACGTTGAAGATCTTTCACCACGATTAGAAGATTACGTTCCGAGTTTCCAAAGACACTAAACTATTACGGTCCTTGTGTGTGTGTTTTTGTTATGTACTAAGTATTCCGCAAAATTAATGTAATGTCCATGTACGTAAAGCTTCAGGTCTCTACAGTTGGTATCAGAGGCAAAGGAGGTAGGAATGTATCCGATCCTTGGGAACTCTCACATGTGAGGATTGGACGAAGCACGGCTCTCCGCCCAAGGGCTTCATGAGGAAATGGCTGCCACTGGGGATGGTGGTGTGTCCCGCCCAGGGGGTGTAGCCGCCCATGGAGTGCCCTGATAGGTATCAATTATAGTCCACTGGAAGTAATTCCAGACCGCTACAGTTGGTATCAGAGGAAAGGTTTAGTCAACCTTTGGAAAATGGGATGCGAAAACGTTAGTGAGATCCCTAGAGATATTACTAAGGTATGTCTAGGGATGTCCCTAAGGATAAGTATACATATAAGATATAGTCCTAGAACTATGGTAACGATATTAGATTAAACCAAAGATGTTAGATATTGAAGTTACTCCCCCTTTATTATGATTTTTGCCTCTCACACTATTCTTTTTGGGTTTTAGACGATGGCTGGAACCCGAAGGAACCGTGTTGATCAATACAATGGACAATGCAATGATTGTCCTCCTGAACAAACAAATGTTATGGGATATGGAGTGAAAAATCTTATTTCTATACTTACACAAGCTATGAATCATTCTGGACATCCAAATGAGCAGATAAGGGAACAATATTCTATTGAGTCCTTCATGAGGCAACGTCCACCTTCTTTCAGTGGATCTTCTGATCCACTTGTTGCTGAACAATGGATCAGTACTACTGAAAAGATATTTTCAGTTCTTCAATGTTCTGAACATGATAAAGTCATCTTAGCAGTATATCATTTGGAAGGTGAAGCTGATCAATGGTGGAATCTTATCAAGAATACGAGGCCAAGAGATGAAATTGAGTCTATGGAATGGGACGAGTTCACGAACTTGTTTTTCAGTAAGTACTTCCCTCGTATTCTTCGAACAAAGATGGAAAAGGAGTTTCTTGAGCTGAAGCAAAAGGATGATGAATCTGTTGGTATATACGAAGAAAATTTTACAAGACTTCCAAGGTATGCATCTGGCATTATCATCCAACCTGAAAGTAAAGTTGATCGATTTTTCAGTGGCTTAAAACCAAGTCTTCGAAGGGAATTAGCTATAAGAGACTTCAGTAGCTATGAATAAATTGTGCGTTGTGCTATCAAGGTAGAAATGGAAGTTGGTGTTACATATCCATCTCATGGTTTTGACAAGAAACGAAAGATGGAGTTCAAGGAGAAATCTCAGAATAATGGTGAAAAGAAGATGAATGTTTCCTTATGCACAAAGTGTGGAAAGAAGCATGGTGGAGATTGTCTTAAAGGGACTAGAAAATGTTTTAAGTGTGGAAAAGAAGGTCATCGAGCAGCTGAGTGTCGAAGTAATGGAAAAAGGGATTCTAATGATGTGAATAAAGCAAACACTGCAGAGAACGCACAACCAACACTTCTATGCTTCAAGTGCAAGGAAATGGGGCATTATGCTAATAAATTCCCTAATCCAAGGGTTAGTGATGATCGACATGAGCAACCGCTTAAGGAAAAGGAAAAAGGGAAGTCACATGCGATCACTATTGGCAATGTTGAATAGGACAATGATGTGGTGGAATGATTAAGTGTTTATGTAATGGGATTCCAAAATAATGTTGTATCATGGAATATTGGAATATTTATGTATTGGTATAATGTGGTATTAAAAGTGATTGAGATATTATGCGCATAATGAAGGGAAAACGAGAAAATGAAATGTTTAACAGTATTCATGAGCTCGTGATGGATATAAGGACTAAGTGATATCATGGTTTGAGTATATAGAATTTTGAGGATTTTGATATGTGGAAAGTGTTAACTTTTAACTGCATTCATGTTTTCACTAAGATTCAATGGGTATTCAAGAGAATACATGATTAAGGACTTTGAATGTTTGTAATGTGACCAAAAAAACATATCTTATGCTATATGGGGATCAACGATGGTATTAAATCTCTGTTAATCATTTTCACTATGTTATGAGAGTGGACTGCAGTATTATGGATAAGTCTAAAGATTGGAATGGATTATGTAGGACATAAGTTAGTATTGTTTAAGGATAGAAGTTTTTTCGATATTATTGATGGTATTTTATAGTAATATAGTTTTAGAAAAAGGACAACCTGCAGGACGGGCGACAGCCCATCGCGTCGGACAAGGCTGTGGGAATCGAACCCACAACCGAAGTGCGACTGGCCTTTATCGCCTACCACTGACCTACAAGAAGTCCCTGTTTAGTAGAAACTAGTTTTATTATATTAAGAAGTATGATATATGAAGTATAAGTCCATTTTAGGAACCATATATGATTAATAACTTTTGCTAACATTTTGTTTGAGACAGATGGAATGACCCGTCATTCTATCACATGATCTGCTAACACTTCACGAATAACAAATTCAACATCATTTATTTAAGAGATGAAGTGGAAATTTTTCAAGGCACGAACAACAGTGAGATTGTACCAAAATAAATTAAGTATTTATTCTAATTCAAATTCTTCAAGTTTAGGGAAACGATCTTGAAAACCAAAAATGTTGTCCTAGTGATCTTATATCTGATGAATCAGATGGTACCTTATATCGTCACAAATTTATGGCTTTGTGATTGCTGGCTTTCCATAGTCATGTTCTCTACCACTCCCCATCAGAACATGATGGTTAGATTTCTCTTCCATGTCCATATTTTCACCTATGTGGAAACCCAGTGATTAGTTTATTTGGGTAACCGTTAAGTTTCATACTTTTGTTTTTAAATATTGGTTTTGGTATTCCTTTTTACGATGTGGGTTTTTATTAAAGAAACTTTCGAATAGTAAACCATTTATAACCCCGACGAATTTCGAGGGCGAAATTCATTTTAAGGGGGTAGAATGTAACAGACCAAGATTTTATGAAAAATATTCTTTTTAATTTCACTAATGTCTTGTGTTGTACGCTACACCAAAAGGATCTTTCACAACACGCATCCTTGACTTGACTTGCATTACACGCAATCGCGACCTTCCTCGATAGCGTGTGTAATACCCAATACCGAGTTTCACTAAACAACGATATTCTATTAAAATATTATTAAAACTAGCCTTTATGAATAGTAATAACCACTTTTTGAAATTTTGTAAATCTTATTTTTCAAAATGAACTTCATTTTTGGATTCGGAATATCGAAATTAGCTTAGGGTGAAATTTTGGTAATTTTCGGATAACTTTCATATTTTGATGAATAGTGAAAATTACTAAATTTTAGTTAAAAACAACTTTTTCAATCGAAATAATTAATAGTGATAAATTATTAATTTGAGTTGTTTTAAAGTATATTTAGAATATATTTTTACAATTTAATACAATGTTGGTCATTGGATGTAATCTCACATTTAAACCAGACATAAACAAGTGACAAACTTTTGATAGATATTGTTTCTTAAAAACACGCTATTTGTTTTAACAGCGGGATTTAATTATAAAATTAATTAATGCAACTTCTATGTTATGAATTTGGTAAAATAGACTTCATTTTTGAATTCGGAATATGAAATATAGTTTAGGATGAAATTTTGTCATTGTTCTGAAAAACATCAATTTTTGATTAATAATGAAACTACTAAGTGGTAATTAAAAAAACTGAATTTTTCATAAAACATAATTTTACCGCTTCTGTGAATGGAATTTCAAAAATCCGAGAGACACGGTTGATGTCAGTAAGTAAAATGTGGTTCAATGAGATGAAAATAATTTTTGGTGAATAGTAACTTTTTACTTTTATTTACCACGGTTAAAAGTAAATAGGGTAATTAAGGGTAAAAATGATATTATTATTACCCTAACACATGTTCTAATTCTATTTTACAAGTGTAATTCGACCAAAAACAATCTTAGGAATAAAATATGACCACTTAGGCCCACTTGTATTAGATTAGGACATTTATTATTAATTTATTTAAAGAAGGGTTAAAATAGTTAAAATCTAAGTTCAATAAGTAAAACATTTTTAATATGGGGTTATAAATAATATAAATTAGACTATAAATATTCATTAGAAAGATAAAAAGATTTCCTACATAATGGTATTTTATTTTTAATTTTTAGACATCAAATAAGTTAATTTATTCATGTCACAAAGATGATGCAGTAATTATCTTATTAATGAAATATTGACATAATTGATGTTATAAACACCAAAATAAATGCAATTTGAGACTTTTTATGAATCCCACTAATTTTATAGGTTAATATGACATTTTAGTATTGATTTAATTTACTTGGTTAGAACTAATAATTCTGTTATGATTTTCACAAAAATCAATTACTAAATAGTGTCAAAATTGACATAAAATAGTTTTTAAAACAAATATTATATTAGTAATTGTAATTTTATTACTAAAAATCTAAGGTTCAGCCAAATGACTTAGATAAGGTTATATATATTAAGAATAAACAAATTGGGGTTCTTTTTCCTGTATATAGTTAGTTCATTAACCTTATAGTATAAGAACACAAGAAGACATGGTAAAAGTAAAATTATTTAACTTAATGTTAAATCTAAATGATAAGGTAAAAATAGGAACCTAAACTTGTCTAAATTCTATTGGATGAGAGGATTTCGACCCATACCCACTTTAGCTTCGAAATAAGACCCTTTGGAACCATTATAAACCGATTTTGACTTTAATATAAAATAATATTTTGAGATATTCCTAAAGTGCCCCTCTCCTCCCTTATAAAAGGGAACCTCCTCCCCCTCCTCCTCACACCAATTTGAGCACTCAAGCTCGTCCAACCCCTGAAAAAATCCCTTATAAACTTCCCTAGAATAATCCTAGAGGTCCTGGTCTTATTCAAAGACCAATCTTGGTTCCCTAAGTGGAGGATTCAAAGAGGCGTTTCAAAGAAGAGGTAATATCCATTACCGATCTTTTCAATTTCTTTCTTCTTCAACTTCTTCTTATTTAGTTGTTTCATGACAAAGTAATAACATAAGTATTACTTACATACTTATATGTTATTATAAATATGAAACAACCCTAATTCACCTTCTATCCATCCTACGGAAAAATGAAATCACCGCGCGTGCATACGTACGGAATATCGTCTCCACGCTGTGGTGTAATCTATTTTCCACCACCACCTTAATAGGATGGTTATAATGGTGTAATGAGTAACTATATATGATTATTATAAAGTTATATTGATACTGAAATAGTCTACATACACTTCAACACAATTCCACGACCATGGGAACGATATCATCGCTCGTGCGTACGTACGGACTACCGTCTCCACGACGCGATGAGATTCATTCTCAATGATTAACCATTCATGAATGATTATAAAGTATATATAATAAGTACTAATGAAATATATGAAATAATAATGATACTGTACTTACGTAAATTTATATGTATGTCATCTACTTAATTCCATTCACTTCAATAAGGAAACGAAAACAGCGTTCATGCGTACGTATGGACTACCGTCTCCATGAACGGTGTATTTCATTTCATTTATCAATATATTATATATACATATATATATTCTGTATATATATTATATATAAATCATGTTTTACATTCTGGATATAATTAATCATGATCCAAGTAATCAAATTAATAATTACAAGTTAAAAACACGAACGACAAATGAGACGATTTTAACCAAAATGCTACTTTAACATGAATTTACAAAAGAACGGGTAACATAAAGTCATAAGTGGACCATATATGATATAATAACAATTAATATGATTCTGGAATAAGTCAATTACATGATTTAAATCATTATACAGGAGTTTCGGACACTTACGAAGCAAATCGGACCTAAGGTAAGGGAAATATCACAATCTCATTTTTATCTGAGATTGTTTATACTTTAGTATTTACTGGGGTGTATTTTATCATCCACATCCATGTTTCCTGAATATGAAATATTATTTCCATCCACATAAAAAATTTTAAATCCAATTTTACCCTTTGGTGAGTTTTTAGTAAAGAATATGAAAAGAATCTTTTGTCGTTTTTCGTACGAGGTACGTTTTGACTTTTCCGACAAAAGTATGAAGAATGTTTTTTTAACTTATATGGCATGAATGGATTTTTAAAACATTATTTCCAAGAAGATTCCTTTAAAAGTTTTCAAGTTTATTTTTAATCAACTTTTTTTTAGTTTAGAATTGTATGACATGTTAAGAAAGGAAAAGTATTTTTGAAGAAGAAAGGATATTTTCCTCAAGAATTCATTTCAAGTGTTTTATCAAAATTATTTTCCATCTAAGATAATATAGGGTTCTGTTTTTACCCCTATTATTACATTGATTTGATTATGTTGTGATGGAATTATTTTTATGAATTCCTTTATCTTATATGAATTGTTTTATGATGTCATGTTGTTTATGATTCCCATTTTTATTACGTGGGTTATGCTATGATGTATGGTTTATGATTTTGTGGCACACATAAGAATGGTATCATTATGAGATGGGTGGTACCTATATCTCCCTCCAATGCATTGGGTAAATATTTTATATCTCGTGAGATAGACATGGCTGGAACGGTAGGTTTTACCGGTTCAGTGAAACAGGACTGAAACGAGGGTGACTCGGTTCAGAAAGGGACTTTGTCCACTAAGATAGTCTTGGAAATGAGTCTTGACTAACAAGAAATGATTCTCTATGATTATGTGTGTATGCCACAAAGTTTCATGTTTTAAGTTATGATTATTGTGATTACATTTCACTGCCATGATTTATCCCATGTTATGGAATTATGATCTCTTTTGCAGGTTAAGATTTCCAAAAGTTATGTGCTTGTGTATACGATGTGATTGATATTTTTTTTACCCTTACTGAGCATTTGATCTCACCCATTTATGTTTACTTTTCCCCAGGATATAAAGAAATGTTTTAGGTAAGAAAAAAAAGGGAAGATCTTTATGGGAGACGTTGAAGATCTTTCACCGCGATTAGAAGATTACGTTCCGAGTTTCCAAAGACACTAAACTATTACGGTCCTTGTGTGTGTGTTTCTGTTATGTACTAAGTATTCTGCAAAAGTAATGTAATGTCCATGTACGTCAAGCTTCGGGTCTCTACAATCTATGACTTGATAATTATATTATGATGGTCTTACAATTTACCTTCATTATTCAGGGTATGTCCTATATCGGTAAATAATGGTCCATGCTACTCAATCAATCATCTTCCACTTTAGGATCATTTAATCTTTCGAACAATATTGTATTTTGGAGAAGGAACTCTAGAAAATACATCTAGAGAACATATCACTGAGGTTCCATAGTTGGAACCGAAATAGGGAACTGGATGTGGTTCACATTCCAATGATTGGAAAATGAAAATGATCTCCTCAACTAGATTTAGTTCCATAATAGGATACACTCGTTGATGTTTACAATCATATTCCACCATGATCAACTTAAAACAGTTCCTTGGAGGTATGATTCTACACTACATCAGAATATATCAATGAAAACATCATATTAAACCTATTACAAAATTAGAGAAAAATTAACCCCCCTAGATAGTAAAATATGAAATTGATATTCATATACAAAAATCAAATTTATGGAAATTAGTAGAACAGGTCCAAAAGGAATCACTTCTTAACAACATCTGGGGACTTAAGGTTCATTATGGTGAGTGTGTTCAATGAACACTATCTCAACTACCTCCCAAGTACTACCAATATTTTACAAATTCATACTTACTCCATGAAAAATATCAACATAGATTCTTTGAAAAAAAATTATCACAAATATTCCTGAGTTTATTAGTATCCCGATAACTGAGAAAATCTTGACATATCTCGAAGTGTGTTAGTAATCCCCTTTGGTTTTCGATTATGCCCTATCGTCGTAAAATATCAATGTTGGAATGAATTTTTAAAAAACCCAATGGAAGAAAGGTGAAAAATTATTATGTGTACAAAAAATTCTTTAAAAGGATACATTTACCATAAGTTGAATAGTTATAAAAACCAAAATTAATATAACAATGTACACGAATAAATGAAATATAACCCTAGACCTAATGTATAGAAGTCCAAATTTCCATGCATAAACAACTATAACCACTTCTATGTTATTTATTAAAACAACTCAAACCGTCAATGATATACTCTAGAAACACCTGACGACACAAGTAGGGTGTGACATAAACATTACTGTTGGGTTTCACCTAGGATTCCATAGTAGACCCCATATTATATTAACCAAATTGAAATTTCAATTTAAAGAAATGTTGTTTGGCATTTTATAAGAATAAAAAAAATTAAGGCTTTCATTTAAGGAGAATGAAATAATTTATAGGAATTTTATAATTTTTAATTAATAGAATATTTCTCAAATAGATTAACTTTTAAAAAATGGATTATACAAAAAATATAATAAAAACATTATATAAAAATAGATTATGTATATCATAAGGGATGTAAAATAGTTTATAAAAAACAAATATAATCATTTACAATACAGATAAGCCAAAAACATGGTTATAAGGATAAAATGGTATGATTGTTATAGTATATAGGGAATGAACACTCAAGGTGACATGAAAATATGAACCTAGATACCTTTTCAATTAACCCAATGTGGACCTATCATAATTTTCTATGGGATGTGATGTGAAAAATTTATTGTTTCGAACATTTTAAATCATAAAGAGTCGTCCAAATTAAGCACTAACTAACTATAGAATGTATGTTCTTTTGTATAATATAGTGATTGGTAATTTATTTTATGAAATATTAAAATAAAATTCACCATATAATCCATTTCCAATATATCAATTTTACATTTAATAACTAAATTTGTGTTTTAATAAATAAAATTAATTTTCACCTAGTTAAACCCCTAGCCTATATATAAAGACTATTTTCTATACATTTTCAATATAATAATTTCAAATAAATTGATAATTCAATTTCACAATTCCCATTCATACATTTAATTTAAAATTTTATTATTTCACAAAACTTACTCAATCTCACAACAAACACAAAAATCAATGGAATTGTGGGTTTTCACAATTAGTTTCAACAAATCCAAATATACATGTAGTAATTTGGGAAGATTTGAACTCAAGACGTCCAAAACACCTAATAGGACTCTTTACCACTAAGCATAAACCCTAAGACTCTCAATATAGATGTAAATATAACAATTTAATGAACGATTTACCACTAAATTCCCAATATAATTCAAAATTTTAATACAAATACATTCTATCAAATCCATAATTTGATGTAATCAATTTAAATTTGACCAATTTCCATAAATTTGACCAAATTCAACGGAATTGAGGGTCTCCACAAAATCATGATAAAAATACACATTAAACCATAATTTAATGGAATGGGGGTTTTCTAAATAAATTAATCAAATTATATTTAATTTAAATAAATATATTTCCTTTATTTTAAACATTTAAAATTAAATAATACAATTTAAGGGTTAAAAAATGCATTATGAAAGAACCATCTAGCTCGAGATCAAGGGATATCAAATCATAATGTATTGCATGGAAAAATTAAAAAAATATCAATGTAAACAAGGTTATAAGAATAAAAAAATTATATCTAAAATATTTCTTGTTATATCAACAATGAAACATCAAAATCATGGAAATATATGGTAGAGAAGAGAGATAGAGAGACAGAAAGAGATCGGGGTGATAAATCTATTTGGGAGAAGTTCTATAGAATTTCCTCAAATTCTAATTTCTTTTCGGAGTGATATGAGTGGAAAACACTTAATGGGAGCCCAATGAATGGATAAATTGATAAGGGGACAATATACTCCATTGGGGACATAAAATAAGGGTTTGAATGTTATTATAAAAATTCATATTAAATATAAATGAGTACGCATAGTTTTCTTGGAAGAGTGGCATGGTTTGAAAAGCACTTCGGACCAACCATGACTCTATTTTAAAAGGGACACATGGTTTCTTCAAATATTTCATAAAACATAAATAATCATACACCAACTAAGAAGAATTACATTGCCCTGAGTTTCATGGTTTTATATGATAAGGTGCATGGTTTGGGATAATCGTGCACTTCCCACTATCCCATTCACATCTAATAATTTTCAAAATTCCACAAAAAACAACCCCAAAAGAATCCCATCCAATACTTAATATAATGAGTGGTTTAGGAATACCTGTAAAAATTAATGGGATTTTAAAAAAAAGTTTTATAGCGATCTTAAATAAAATTTATACAGGAAAAACAAGAAGAGATATATTACAAACCACGTGTCATTTAGTCCAATGTGTCATCTAGTTAATAAAATATGTAATATTTCTAATGGATTTATAGAAATATTTCGCATATCTATGAGGATATGGGAAAAAAACCATGGATTTCATCATGGGTATCCAAATAATTCTAAAGGATGTAATGAAAATTGGGTTGTATTCAATAACATTCATAACATAGTCTATTTTTTAACTATTATGGAATATTTAATATGTGTAAAAAAAGATATAAATTATGTATGATGTAAGGATTCAAAGAGTCTAAACACCAATCATATTATGTTAATATCCATGGTTTCCCTCAATGTTCATGATAATTATCAAATATTCAATTAATATAAAATTAAACATTCTCATTTCATTTCATCATAAAAACTATTTTCAGTTTTAGAATGTTGTTCTATCCATATAAGATATATTTTCATATTTCTCTATGGGGTTTAAAGATGTTTTGGATAAAAAAACCCCCGTGGTATATTTTTAAAAAATATTGTCTTTCACTCATGATATCATTTGGATCCGTATGAATCCCATTATAAAAATAAGTTAGTATCTCCGACTTGTTAGGATAAATTAGAGAAATATAGATTTTGAAACAAGATCATAGTTAGGAAATTGTACATAAAGTTGTTTACATTGAATAACATATCAGCGAACCTATGATTTGATAAATTGGTTATGTCAGCGAATATATTCATGATATAATGAGTGATTTAATAGAGAATTTGTTATTATAAATATATCAAGGGAGGATTGTTATAAATGTTGGAATTAAATGGAAGGTAATCCTCATATATATTAGTCCCCATGAGATTCATGATCATATTTGGTTGGTAGAATATTTATTTCTTCCAATTCATAAACTCTCCAAAGCTCATGATAACTTCCATGTATCTTTTTTTGAGGAATTTCATAATTGACCCTTTACATGTTCATTACTCATAGATTATACCACATGAGAATAATTTTTATTATGAGTGTAAAATAATAATATTCATGGATCGTAATGTTAAGGTGATATATGAAAACACAACATTACTAGTTATAAATATCTAGAGAAATAAGAATTAATTAGTTTGTATGTAAGATCATAAGGATATAATAATGTAGATGTATCCTTATCACAATATATAGGACTAATAAAATTTCTAGGGGAGTTTTATACAAGGAGAATATATTTTAAATCCAATAAATTTTATATATTATTTCTATTATAACCCATACTTCTCATAAATTGATATTAAATATAATTATATTAATAATAATTACATAACAAAATGATATACACAAGAAGAATATAGGTCCTATATAATTAAAATATTATACGCATAAACAACTAGTTCATAAGTAAACTATATTACCCGCCCACTATTATTACAAAACAAGAAACTTTCATAAACATATAATACTCTATAACGTTCCTCGTAACATGGGGAGCGAGAACATATGAAAAGGTGATCCTAGTTTATCAATATAAAAATATGATGGATATTTCCATGATCATATAAACTTAAGATTATCATAATGATATGATAACATCAGTATAATATTTTAAAATTTTACATTAAAAATAATATATCTTAGTAATTTTCTATGAATTAAAACATTGATACAAAAAATTATTTATAAAAGGCCTCTATGAACATGAAAAATGAAAATATTACATTTGAATTTGAACTAAGATTATGGAAGAAAAATATGTAAATAAAATAACATCAATAATAGTAAATGTTAATTTACAAGACTATCGTATTGAATTAATTTTTCATCCCAATCCATTTTAGTGGTCAATGGACACATATAATATTACCATAGTGGAATGAGTCTCTTACTAAACTAGGCTCACCAACCATTCTAGTAATATTTATCTCATGTGGAATCCTTTTTAACCAATTCATTTGGGTGTTATAAAATATATTCGAAGCTTTGAAACAATGAAGACCATACATATATGTAACACAAGATCATTAACCACTCACAATAATATATCTTAGGAGAAATAAATGGGATTCATGATAATTTCATAATTTTTTGTCCAATGAAAAAGAAATTGGTTTTATAAACATTTCATTAAATCATCATATCATAACCCATGAAAAATGTATTACTTTAATTAATGAAATTCAAAAACAATCATAAAAAATTCATATAATGAATGATGATAGTATCATTAGATCATATATCTTGTAAAACATATATATCCTGAATTGACTTAATCATAGATGAAAATTCATTTAAAATAATCATAGGATTATTTTTTGAGGATAATAAAATATACACTTTGAAACTTATTCATTAAAGTAAAATAGATTATAAAATATTAAATATATTTTTATGAAAATATACTTTACAAAATATATAGGATGATTCAATAAATATTTCATCCCTAATGGTGTGAATTTAAATTAATTCTATATAAAGGTAAATTAAATTATAACTTCAGCCATTTTAAAAAAGAAAAAATGAACCTCATTGGAAAATTGAAAATAATATTAAATTTTAAAAAAAATTTAAATATTAAATAAATGGTAAAAACAATAAAAATAAAAATATTAATAAAATTATTTAAATGGGTTTTAAAAAATAATGATAGAAAATAAAATAAAATTTTTTCTAGAGTAACAAATAGAGTCATTTATTCAAACAAAAAATATTTTGGATTCTTTAGTACTTATTGAGAGAAAAATGAAATTAAAAAAATGTAATCCCGTTAAATATCTATAATATATTAAAATTATTTATTTTAATTAGTGGTATACCATATATTTTATGTCACGACACGTCCCCCAAGGCCTATTCCATGACTACCCCAAACCCGCCTTCCATAGGCCAGGGGCTGGTGACTTGCACCAAAGGCGTAAATCCCTAAAACTGGGAAGTCATTTCCTTAATAAAGTGTAAACATAGACAACATAGTATGAGCTGGAAGTAAAACACTAAGAAAAACTGTATATAATAGAGTGCTGAAAAGTAAAGGGTTGGCACAATTTAATTAGAGGAGTTGACACAATTGAATTAAAGGGAATGTCAAAAGACTCTACCTCATTAATGAGGGAGACTTGGGAGGTCTTACTCTATTCCATCTATAGGGGGTTCAGCCCCGTGTGGTCCCCACGTCGTAACCTCACAATAGAGGTTATGTTTTGGTGGGGGCCACCACCATAACCTCTCATGAGAGGTTATGTTGTGGTGGTCCCACATCCATCTTCCATGAGGATGTTTTAACCACAAATCACCCACATGGAACCTCCAATATTATAATGTTAAGCTCGCATTATTTTATTACATTCCATGAAAACCAAAAAATTATATTTTATTCTAGACTCACTGTGGTCAAAATGAAAGTCTTCCTAAGAGAATATCGGCGCTACGAGTTCAATGAAGCCCTATGATTTCAATTTTTTGCACCTATTCAAAATTTATAAAAACCCACTCGTCCGTTTACTGATCGTACCCAAACAAAACTTCAGAAATTGATTCCGGACACACTTTGCCTCGGAATTGTGTGCTGTCAATTTTCACGGAATCGTAAAATTCCCATGTATTTATGAAAAAAAATCCAAGGAATTTCAGGGTATTTACATTCTCCCCACCTATTGTAATTACATCCCCGTAAGCTATAACTCAAACTATGGGAACATGTTGGGGTACTGAGCACGCATCTGAGCCTCGCGCTACCATGTGCCATCATGGAGGTTCCCATGTTCCAGCGAACGCACACTAGATGTTTCGACCTTCCACGTATGACCCACTCCTGTCGATCATCAATCTCCACTGGATCCTCCATAAAATTCTCTCCATCGTCAACTTCCAGCTCTCTATGGTCGATGATGTCAGAAGGGTCATGCATGTATCTCCTCAACTGAGATACATGGATGACGTCGTACACTCGGGGCAACTCAGGTAGAAGATCTAAGAGGTAATCCACCTCGCTAAATCTACTAAGGACCTGAAAATGTCTGATGAATCTTGGAGATAACATGCCGCCATGGCCAAATAATCGTAGTCCTCATCGTGATGAGACCCGTTGAAAGACGTGGTCACCATCCTTGAACTCTATAGGTCTCTGTCTCCTATTAGCATATGACTTTTGCCTGATCTGTGCAGTATTCATCCACTCTTGGATGATCTGCACCTTCTCTAGGGTAGCTTGTACCATCTCTGGTCCCACTAGTGTTGACTACCCATGGTCTGTACAGCACAAGGGTGATCTAAAAGGTCGCCCGTATAATGCCTCAAAAATAGACATCCCTATAATGGAGTGATAGTTTTTGTTGTATGAAAACTCCACCAAATGTAAGTGATCCTCCCAGCTGTGACTAAAGTCTAGGACACAAGCATGCATCATGTCCTCAAGGGTCTGAATGGTCTGCTCAGTCTGACCATCCATCTAAGGATGGAAGGCAGTGCTCAAATGAAGTTGTGTCCCGAAAGCCTCTTGCAACCCCTTCAATAGCCAGGAAGTAAACTATATGTCCTGATCAGAGACAATAGAATATGGTACTCCGTGTAGACGTGCATTCTCTTACATGTAGAGGCGTCCCAAGATCTCTACTGAACCCTGCTCTCTTATCGATAAGAATTGGTCCATCTTGGTGAGTCGGACGACGATCACCCCGATAGAGTCAGGTCTCATGTATGTACATGGATGACCTGTCACAAATCCCATGGATATCCCATTCCACTGCCACTCTTGGCCCTCAGAAGGCTGAACCATTCCTAGTGGTACCTGATGTCCCCCCTTCACTTGCAGACAAGTGAGGAATCAAGAGACAAAATCCACTACTACCTTCTTCATACCTGGACACAAGTGATGTCGTTGAAGGTCCTGGTACATCTTAACCACTCTTGGATATACCACTGGAGGGTATGTGTGGAACACCCTCAACACTACATCCAAAAGTGACAGTGGTACCGTAGTACGTCCTCTGATGAGGATGACGACCTCCCCACCTACAAAAAATCCATCAGGTCCATGTATTGTGGATATCTGAGCACGTTGTGTCTTGCAGTCAACATCCCCATGATGTGCCTCCCTAACTCGCTGATGAAGTAGGGGAGTGACTGTAAGAGACTCTTGAAAGGCTTCTCCGTCTCTATCCACAAAGGATATCTGTAAGGCATCCAGCTGCTTTGTCGCCTCTCTTAGAAGTTGTATACCAGATCTCATGTTGAGTGCATCTGCTACAACGTTCCCCTTCCTTGAAGTATAGACTATCTCAAAGTCATAGTCTTGGAGGAACCAAAGCCATTGTTTTTGTCTCATTTTTAGGTCTTAATGAGAGAAGATATACTTGAGACTCTTTTGATCATATTACACGATAAAACACTCACCGATCATATAGTGTCGCCGCATCTTCAAGGCGAAGACCACTACTGCTAACTCAAGGTCATGGATAGCATAGTTCGGCTCATGATGTCTTAGCTGCCGAGAACCATATGCGATCACTACTCACTCCTCCATCAGGACACACCTGATTCTGGTCCCTGATATGTCATAGCAGACTGCATAGCCTATGCCTTCCTCTGGAATACTGAATATGCGGGCAGTATTTGACCTCTCCCTCGGCTCTTGAGAGCTCTACTGGAATCTCTCCGACCACATGAAGGGTTTCCCCTTCTTCGTTAAGGATGATAGTGCTGCTGCAACTCTGGAAAAGTGTGGCACAAGTCTCTGGTAATTGCCAGCTAATCCCAGAAAACTTTGTACCTCTGTCACACTCCTGGGAGGCTCTCAAGCAAGTACTACCTCAATATTTGTTGGATCCACTGCCACTCATTCCTCTGAAATTACATGTCCCAAAAAGATAACCTCATGAGTCCAAAACTAGAACTTATAGAGCTTACCATAATTTTGGTGCTCTCGGAGTGTGTCCAGTACAAACTACAAATGTTTGGCATACTCCTCCTCAGTAATAGAGTAGATAAAAATGTCGTCGATGAAGACTATGACTAAGTGATCGAGGTATGGCAGGAAGATCCTATTAATTAGTCCCATGAACACTGCTGAAGCATTGGTTACGCTAAAAGTCACAACCAAGAACTCATAGTGGTCGTACTGACATCTGAAGGTCGTCTCTTGCACATCTTCGTCTCGAACTCTGAGCTGGTGATAGCCTGATCTGATGTCTATCTTCCAGAACCACTATGCTCCCTTCATCTGATCAAAAAGGTCATCAATCCTTGGTAGTGGGTACATGATCTTCACAGTCACCTGGTTCTGGGGACAATAGTCGACACAAAGCCTCAAGCTTCCATCTGCCTTCTTGGAAAACAGTATCAGGGATGTCGAGTGAGAAACACTGGGTCGGATGAGTCCCTTCCCATGGAAGTCCTCCACCTGTACCTGCATCTCACGAAGCTCAGCGGGAGCCATCCGATATGCTGGTGTAGATTTTGGTGTCATCTTGGGGTACATGTCAATGTAAAATTCCACCTCTCTGTGAGGAGGTAGACCTGGAACATCTTCATGGAAAACATCTGCATACTAGTCCACCACTACATGACAACTCAGACTCTCCGCATCAACTGCTCCGAGGTTGAGGCAGCACAACTGTTTAGTGATCAGTTGCACCCTCCTCCGAGTATGTCCATCCTGTGCTACAAAGGCTCCCTTCTTTCTTGTGAAGGTGAACCTGGTCCCATCTATGCAGACGCACCGCACATTTCACATAATAAAGTCGATCTGAGCATGGACTGTAGATAACCATTCCATACCCAATATGACATCGTAAGGCCTCAACGCCTCTATGAGGAGATCCCAGCCGAAGATCTCTCCTCCTTGAGTAAGCTCACACTACCAACACCAGTGTGTGATCGTCGAGCCTACTCCCATAGGAGTCTCTAGTCATAACGATCAATCCAACGGATCCGTCGGAATCTCCAAGATCCGAACAAGGGCGGTGGAAATGAAAGAGTGCCTGGAACCTATGTCTATAAGAACTGTATCCATGGTAATGTAGACACAGATCAAACCTCAAATCATCTCCAGAGCATCGTGATCATAATCCTCAGCCACCTTGAGTTGAGATCTCCCCTTTCCACCTGCTAGATGTGGTCGGGCTGGACCTCCCGATGGAGGTGGTGGTAACAGCTCGTATAGTCATCCACCGTCAGCTACACGACCAACTCCTCTAACACGTCCACCAGCGCCCTGCGGATTTCCTCGATCGAACCTCTGCCTTCACCTGGGAGGTCCCTCAAAAGTCTGATGATCATCCGTACGGCGGGTTGGATATTCACAAGCCATGTGACCCTGCCCTCCGCATGTGAAACACTTCATATACCTCGAATGACTAGATCTATCTCGTGTACCTCGCACTACCAAAACCGAGTCTGGAAGTCTTCCACCAGATGGTCTTGTCCGCTTTGACCTATGCGACATCTGTCTATTTCCAGTTGTAGAAGACTCTTCTACGTGATGCCCGGTGGTGGGTCTCACAGCTGGTGACTTCTCAGCAAGGAAACTCTCCACTAAGAGGGAACTCTCTAACACACCCACCTGAGTCGGGATGCTGAGGGGGATCATCAAAGCCCTGATCTCTCACAATATCCCTAGCTCAATGGTCCGGTCCCTGAGGAATGGGTCCAGTACCATATTTGTGGAGTAGCGTGAGAGGTCGGTGAAACTCGCTGAGTACTGTGGCACCATCATGCTACCCTACTGTAGATGCAGTAAATCCTATATCTGCACCGCAGGTAGGGTGGCTGGGACAAACTCTGACCAAAACAATCTCACAAAGTCTTCTCAGAGTAGTGTCACCTCATCATGCACTAGGATCACTAGGCTCCACCATCTGTCTGCTTCTACTTAAAGGAGGCTCGCAGCAAGGATCACTATAAAGTCAGCTGGTGTCCCTACCAGTTTGAAGACTCTCACCACAGCTTCCAGCCAATCCTCAACTACCTGTAGGTCCATCTCACCCTTGTACCTGGGTGGCCTATGGTATTGGAACTTGTGCAATGCGCTCAGATGGTGTGCACTCTCTACTGCTAGGGTAGTGGCATCGGTGGACCAACGGGTAGTGGTACGGCTAGTACCTCCACTGTGATAGGGCCCTTCACCGAGGCCTCATCACTCGGTGGGCTGCCATCTCATGCAAATCCTGGAACCCGGGCTAGCTGTGTGCGTGGAGCCATCCTGATAAGAAACCGGTGCGACACAGTCAATAAGTTATACCTGTTGAGCTGACTCAAAAGTGATCACAAAGAAGACTCCTCAAAACACACACGCAATCAGTGTTTTCGTGCACTGATTCGGAAATCAGAAGTCATGGTACTGGTGTATGGATACGTCGACCACTACAGCAACACTAGAATCCTTGAACTGAAAACCAGAGTCACTAGACATAACACTATTGCTTCATAGAAAATATCAGATTCCTATGTTCTACGAAAGAACTGACTCCTCTGATACCAATTTTTCACAAACCGTCCACCAAGGCCCGTGTTGTGACTACCCAAAGCATGCCTTCCATAGGCCAGGAGCTAGTGACTAGCACCAAAGGCATAAATCTCAAAACCGGAAAGGCATTCCCTTTATAACAGATAACACACCCAACAGATTAAACCCCTAGATACAAATAACTATGTAAAACTGTATAACAAAAGTGCTCTGAAAAGTAAAGGGGCCAGAAATACAAGCCCAACTGAAAGTACAAGTACAACTGAAAAGGAAAAAATAGGTGAAAAGTGAAAATTAGCTCCTGGATCATCCACCATGGATCCTACCTGAATGATTGGTAATTATTTTATCCTTATCAATACACATTTTTCAGTCTCCTCTGGGTACTGACTCATTATTTGGTCCACCTCTGGGTACCATCCAGTCCTCGTACACTCAGCCAAGGTTAGCACATTCCATCATATGCATCCAACACAACGAGGTGCGAGCATTGCCCGTGCAGGGGTGAGTATAATGATACTCATTTAGGACCCCAAGACCCTCAAGGTCTCAAAAAAATCCAACAAGGATAAACCACAATGTATGAAATAACTAAATAACCCCACTTAGGTATATGCCCATACATATACCAATGTTATCAAGTAATCCCACTCAATCATGAGAAAAACAGAATGTTACTGACTCAGGTCACATAGTTATACAACTTTTGTAGAGAGATAGATATGATCAGTTGTAGGCACTGAATCATCTATTCGGTCAAACCCACACAGGATCCAGGAATAGAAATCAGAATAGTCGAACCCACACAGGATTCAAGAAATGATATTCCATCGAACCCACACATGATCCAGGAACAGAAGTCAGAACTATTGAACCCACAAAAGATCCTAGAATAGTAGTCAGATCTGTAATACCCATACAGGATCCAAGAACAGTCATATGTGCTGTCAAACCCACACATGATCTAGGAAAAGATTTCAGTGCTATCGAACCCACACAGGATCTAGGAATAACTGTTCCTAGATCCTGTGTGGTTTTGACAGTTCTGATTTCTATTAATGTATCCTGTGTGGGTTTGATATAATAGATGCATCAGTGGCTACATCTGATCACCTCTATCTCTCTATAAAATTTGAATATGTGTTTGATATGAGTTATTAACATTGTGTACTTCTAATGACGGGGATGGATTACATGATAACATAGGTATATGTATGGGTATATACCTAAGTGGGGTTATCTGTTGATTTCATACATTGGGGTTTATCCTTGTTGGATTTTTTGAGACCTTGAGGGTCTCGGGGTCCCTACTGAGTATTGTTATACTCAACCCTGCACTGGATATGCCGACACCTCATTGTGTTGGATGCAGATGACAGACAGTGCTGACTGAGGCCGAGTGTACGCGGACTGAACAATACCCAGAGGTGGACCACATGATGAGTCGGTACCCGGAGGAGACTAATGGACGTGGAGTGCTGAGGAGCATAGATGTACCTTCCCTTCAGGTAGGATCCATGGTGCACGATCCAGGGAATTTTTTTCACCTTTCAACTTTTTTTCCTTTTCAGTTGTATCTGTACTTTCAGTTGGGCTTGTATTTCCGGCCCATTTACTTTTTGTCACCCTTTTCTTCTATAGTTTTACATAGTGTTTTGTATCTGGCTGGGTACTCTATTTTGTGTCTTTTCCATTATAAAATCAATTCCTTCCCAGTTTAGGGATTTAGGCCTTTGGTGCTAGTCACCAACCCCTGGCCTCTGGGAGGCGTGGTTCGGGTTGTCACAGCACGGGCCCCAAGGCACGGGTCGTGACATTTTATTATAATAATATAATCATAAATAATTTGTATAAACAATGATATTATATCATGATCCTCTTATCCAATGCATGACTCCATTCCAAATTTTTTGAACCTTGTTTTTAATAAACTTAAATTTATTATAAACATTTTAGTTTTCATAAATCATATATATGATACCATATATAACATACTGATATACTTTTAACACAATTTTAATGATCATTTTTTATTAAAATCATTATGACATATTATAAAATCTATGTTTTTCATGTATTTTTTCTTTAGTAGTTTTGGTCCTCATAATTTATTCATAATTTTGTAATAATTAATATTTTCTTTAGTATTATAACATCATATATATTAAATATATGAAAATATAGAGTCATCAAAATATATTATAGAATTAAAAATCTAGTACATTGTACCTAGAGATAGTATGTATAACATACGAATGATGACAATTTAGAATTTTTATCACAGTAATGAAAGAAAGGGAAATAATAATTTACCATACCAGATTCATTATTATATCATATATACCAAATATATAAACAAATCAAACCATATTATCATCTGTGGAGATCATAAATGAAAAATTAGCCACATCTCTTTGAAGAGGTGCTAGTCCACACCTACAAATGAGTGACATTAAAATATTCTATTGGATAATATGCGAAAAAAATATTGGATATTATATTTTATTATGTAAAATTATTTCCTAAATTATATATATATACATTAAATTCATCATTGTATACATATATGTGTGGGAATTATTAGAAAACATTATATCGATTCATAGAACAGTAGTCCATCATATATATGAATGACGAATTTAAGTCCCATTTTATATTAGATAATACTTGTATATTTTATTAAATTATCATCCTATCATCTTATTATGTTTAGTACTTTTATAAATAACTCATTTAGATTACTTGATGGAGGCATAATATGAAACTAAATGGAAATGAGTGGTTAAGAATTGTATCTCTTATTTGGAAAACCTAATTATTTTATACCGAAGGACTTCAGAAAATATTTTAATAAAATAGAAAGTGAATTAGGTTCATGTAAGGGGATATAATTAAGTTATTTGGTAATTTATTATCTGATCTAAATGGCTATGAAAGTGTTGGGAGTATATAATAGGTGATGGAGTCCTTTTGTTAGTGTGAGAGAGAAAAAAATGTAAATTTATAAAGGAATAAATTATATTGATTTATTATTAAATATATTTAGACTAAAAATATACCAAAACATTATATAATAGGAAAAAATATCATAAAATTTCTATAAATTTAAATTTATAATTTATAATTTTTTATTTAACCAAAAAAATTATTTTTTACTCTGATAACGATGTTTTATCATTAACCATGGGATCAAATTTCCTAAATTATTTTATAGTTTTTTATTCGAAAAATTTATGATAACATTATAAACCATTTTTATTTTTTATAATTCAAAATATTTAATCCAATTTTTTAAATTTAATTCATAGATGTTCTACAATTTAATTTAAAATTTTACTCAGAAACGTGACAAAAATATTTTCTCTAATGAAGTTAATTTCTTACATAAAAATAGATCATATATCAAAATTTAATATTAAGTATAATATAATTTCCAAACAAAAATTAATCAATATATAAATTTTTAATAGAACGTTTAAATCATTATTTTAAAAATATCTTTTTAAATTCAAAAAATGAAAACAGAAAGCGAATTAAAAATTAATTTTTTCCCCAATTCATAAAAAAATTAATCATTTTAGAATGTTTTTTTCATACTCTAATATAATTTTGAAATGATTATTTTCTTAAAAATTCACTTTCATAAATAAATTAACTAATTTTTTTGAGAACATAATTATATTATTTTACCAAAAAAACTATTAAAGCAGTTTTTATGGAAGTATTTTTTATTGAAGGATATAAATACATAACAAGATATAAATGTACATTTTCTAAATAAATAATACAAATTATTTTAAATTTGTTCATTCTTATTTGAAATAAAAAATTTAAGCCTAGGTTATAATGTTATAGTATATTATGGTCCCTTTTGACATGGGCTTCGGTGTATAACAAGCCATTGAAATAAATTAATATTATTTGAAAGGAAATATTGATTAAACAATGGGGTGTAACATTGTACACAATTAAAATGATTGTTTCTCTAAAATTTACATAACATTGATAATAAACAAGTATGATATATCTTCTTAATTAAATCCTCGATATCATATGTATATTCAATGATTTTCTAATTTATCCAGAGAATAAAATTCATTTGATTAGACTTGTTCTATAGAATGTAAAACCTATCGTAAAATATTTATAGATTTTTTTCTTCCAAGGGATGTTAATGATATAGAGGCATTACCTAAGAGTTTATTACTTGTGAATTATCACCTATAAACATCCTCAAGATATATACATTTAACATGTCATTATGTTGATATTTTTTATATGGGGGCACAATGTGATAAGCTACTATACCGAATAGGCCAATAATATACAATGTTCCAATAAAAGTATGGATAATAAATAAATTGATCCTCAATATCATAACCTTCTTCCATGTAGAAATTTATATAAACTACATCAAACCATCTTTATACATCATATTGGACAGAAAATTATTAGTATAAATTTTAGATTATCTCTAAGCTATGATAATGTGTGGTTGATTGGATATGATATTTTCTTTTACTTACATAGATATCTTATGTGTCAATTGTTTTAATTACCATGATTTATCTCATTAAACTATTTTACTACACTTCTTTATAAGTTTGTATTCCTAATGATCAATCTAAATTCTTGTGTGAAAGATATTATTATATAATTTCATGATATAATAATTGTTGGATACAATCCATCATTGATATACAATGAAAATGATCTCAATATATCATATAGTGTTTAACTATTTCCTATATACTAAACATCTATCTAATATTGATATATTGTTCCCAAATTCAACATTGTATCTATAGCCTATAGAACACCTCACTAGATAATCAATTTAAACCATATATCCCAATCAGATAAAATATAATGTGGTAGACCATGATACATTACAAAATCATCAGCCTACAATATATAAATATGATCAGTATAGAAATATTATTTGATAAAATTTATCTCTACTTACTTGAAATTAGGATTAAAAATCAAAACCTAGTATTTTGGCTATATATATTTTGGATATTTTGATAAAAAAAATACATGAATCTATATTCCAATTATTATTATAGTATTGCTAATGTTTATAACCTCTGTTTAGGATTTTATCTCCCAATATCAACATAATAACTTATTAAGAACCAATATACACACTCTAAAATATCAATCATAATATCATCCCCCCATGAATACAATTCGGAATCTAAATGCAAATTTTTACGTTAATGATTATTTGAGAGTAATTAATTAAAATCCACATATAATATTTCATTCACTAAATATTTTATGAATATAAATAATACATGGTTCATAAACTTTGTCATTATAATATATTCATGTATTAACTCATTAATATTTCTAATCTTTATATAATTTTTTGCATCTTCCTTATGTCCCTTTTTAATCCTAGCATGGAGTGACAATATTATTCAGATTTGAGAAAGGTTATATTTATACCCTTCATTCAATATTTCTAGATACATATATGAGACCCCAAAAATTTCAGCTATTATGTGACAAATATCATTGATATGATAACATCAATCTTTTGAATGAGAGCATCTACTACATTATTTTCATTGCCGTGGTGATAATGTATTGGGAATTAATAATATTAAATCATATCAAACCACACTCTCTTTATCATACAATATTATTTCAATAAATATATATATATATATATATTATAAATTTATATCCAATAAATATATAAAAAGCATTCACTACAAAGATAATTTCTCTGTATCATTAATAAATTTTTCCTAGCGAACTCCAAATCACAATAAAGGTAAATTTTCTCATTAACCCCCAATTTTTTTGGGGCATAAAATATAACCATATCATGCATTATGATTAAAAATAACATTACATTAATTTATTCAACAAAATCTCTTAAAAATCATTCTACATTTCAAATTATTGTATGAATAGTTTCACCCAGAATCCTTTTATTTAGTTCCATGAAGCATCTGTCACATTCAAATTCTTAATGTAACATTGCACCCTTCCAATGTACATTAATTACTATATAATATAGTCTAGAGAAATTATTCATAATGCCTATATAATATCTACTCAAACAACGAAAACTATAGATCTTAGTCGTAATGGTGATTTTGGAACAATTTTCAATAACATATTCATTTTTATGATTCAAACATATGACCTCACATGAGATAAGTAATTAAAAAAAATTAAATTTTTTATCAAAATTTCACACACCGTAAACATTTCATAAAACTACTCTATTTATAGAGACTTCATAACATCACCATTTTATATTCATGTTATTACTTAATATATATATATATATATATATATCATTAATAAGAACATCTTTAAAATGATCAATGTAATATATAAATATTGTATTCATTAAAATTTATAAGATCGTAAATAATTATTATGTCCAAAATAAATCACAATACGGTAATAGTTTCCATATCATGTATGGTTTATTTTTTAATGTATACACCCCCAATAAATTCAATTAATGATTACCATTATTTACATCAATCATGGAATATTAATGTCCTCTCTACACTAGATCAAACAATTCATAAATATGATGAAATTTTCAAACTACAATTCAATATTTTGTATAATTATATGAATATATTCATTAAATTCAACAAAAATATCCAAAAAAATAGGTATTTCATCGATTTCATTGTTCTTTGCAACAATCTAATATAAACACTCCATGTGAATTTAAATTGAGACTACTAAGAGATGAAATTTTCATTGGGTATTTTTTATATTGTTTCACTAATATATGTTCAATAGTGGTTACAAAATATTAAATATTACTTCTCAACCTCAAAATATAATTTAGGATTTTAGGTAAATAATTTAAATCTATTATGAATGTAACATTGAATTCAACTAGATTGGTTGGATAAAAATTACCAAATTCATAAATTAGAAATGATTCGTAGACATGAGAATAAATCATTGTACTATTAGTGGTTTTAATTTTTAATTAAAATAAATATTCACTAAGGTAGGGCTTTGTTACATATAAAAAAATATTCAGAAATAATAAAATGGGTAGATCTAGAATAAAATAATAAATTTTTAGTTTTAGAGTGGATGGTATGTGTGACTTTTCAAACATCATTATCTATATTTTCAATAGTAATCAAATGACTTATCCCTATGATTCTAGGAATAATAGGTTTTTTATTTCAAAAATCCAAATTATCAATTGTATTTAACAACAATTTTGAATGATTCCAAAACTTATGGAAATTGAAACATAAGAGTGTGGATGGTAAATTTTTTGTAGTTATTATTAATAATTAGATAATTTGTTCACATTAACTTGATATTCAATTTTCTAAGGACAATTTTCCAACTCATAAAACATTTACATGTGTGATTATGAAAATTTCGTATAATTGTTTTCCACACATCGGGTATAAATCTTGTCTCATTTTCATATCTCTATGTTTTTAGATAGATTACATTACCTCTGTCATAATTTTCAAGTAAAATAAATGATATAAATTCATAACTCCAAAATCCATTTCTATTTTGATATCACGTCATATAATTTCATTACTTATACCGATGTAAATATTTGAAAATACCATCTACAGACATCGTTGTTTGTATATGGAAAATTTTTCAACCTTACAAACATTTTAGATTATAATATTATATAGATACCTCAAAATTCATATTTAATATTCCTCATATTGTCATATAGATTGATTATATTTATTTTTATCTTAGGGAAATTATTTTCTTTTTCCAAATCGAGGTAATGGGGAATGTACACATTGCAGAATAATATCATATACTCATCTAATTCAAAGAATAAAATATTAACATGTTATATCATATTAGTGAAAATATGTTACCACTTAACTACTTCATCTTCAAATCAATAGGCTTCCAAAATAAATTTTTATTTCTCCAAATAGTTGATAATAGATAAAAAATTAATTATTTGTATCTATTATACAGAAAATATTTGATAATTTAAACAATAATTAAAATGGGTTATTTCTTCAATATGTTAAAAATAGAATTTTATTCCATCAATTTCACATATGTTTGATCAATATTATTATCATAATGATAATGTTTAATAAATATAATACCTTGAATTTTCATTACAATTTGTTTAAATATTTGTTTTTCAATTGCAAAATCAATGTATTTTCTATCACATTTTGCATTAACATGATTCCCTAAGGTTCCAACCATTGACTAAAAACCAAACAAATGTGTGAAATACAATTACTATATAGGGATGCTATATAATGAAAAAAATTATGTATTGGATGTTTAAATCCTTTCACTTTATTTTTAATCAATGAAGCCATATTCTTTATAATGTTATTAATGATTATTATATATTCTAATAATTCATTATAAAATGTAATAAAAATGTTATGTAACACAATAATATCCCACAGGAGTGTAATGATAGGTGAACAGAAAGGGAAAACATATCATTCATTAGAATTATATGTGATTTATACTTGAACACATCGAATCATTGTTGTAAGGTAC
This sequence comes from Viscum album, assembly GCA_963277665.1. NCBI lineage: Eukaryota > Viridiplantae > Streptophyta > Magnoliopsida > Santalales > Viscaceae > Viscum > Viscum album. The sequence goes on along the minus strand of OY728151.1, from coordinate 662,182,854 downwards.
ATTATCCAATGATAGAGGGTTAGATACATCTGATTCATAGTGGATCTTGAATAATACTCTAAATCTTATTGATGTGATTGATGAAAAAGTGTTTTAATATATACCGGGAGAGGAAGAGATAAAAGACCCTGTCATTTTCATGAAGCTATATTGTGTGTCTAAACATGAGGGATTGTAGGATAATTCTACATAGAAACATGGGAGATCGTTAAGAATAGTATATGTGATGTTATTTTTGATTTTTTCGTAGGACTGGTTTTACCAATATAGGATATTTATTCAATAGTTTTTATTTTTCCAATGGTTTATCACTCACCTTCAATAAACCATTGTCATCTTATATTTATATGTATCTATATTTGTAATGTCCTTTTTGGTTTATTTAATAGAATTCTTTGTTTTGTCATTCCAAATTTAGTTTCAAAGGATCATAAAGAATCATTCAAATTGTGGGAGGGGTAGAAAAGTAAATTGATTTTCATATGGATAAGAAGAACATTGGATCTAATATCATTATCACAATTTACATTGATACAGCTTATGAAAATATCTAATGAAGTATTACTGTTGGATTTATGAGGACCTTTGGGTTGAATTACTAGTTCTATAACATGAATTTTAGATAATTATATTCTCTATGAATAATATTTTCATTCAAGTAGATGGGGTTTAATATATTTATGATGGAGTGTGGTATCAATAATGGTGACATTATTTCTCAAAACATGTTCATCATATCTCAATATTCTCTCTCTATGAACAACAATGATGGGTTTCAATAGGGGTCCATCATTCCTTATAATAATAGATTCATTAATAGATCTATATCTCATTTGCTTATTTAATGATAACATATTCATCCTTATTTATATGGTAAAATATATTGATAGTTGTAAGAAATTATGATGGCCTATGGAATCCAAATTATCTAGATCATCAAACAAACAAAGAGTAATGTTTTAATATCAATTAAATCCTCATCATGGAGCACCAATGTGATCCAAAAAAATTACGTATGAAAATAACCTACCTCCCAAAGGAATGTCTAGGAGATCCAATGTCAAATTTGATGAATGAGAATGAATTATTAGAATACAATATAAATTGGATCATTGGATGTGTATCCAACTAAAAAATGATTCCTCCATTTCTTGAGTCATTATTACCTTTGTGAACCATGTTTTTACTTCATTATCAATGCTTGTTTTTTATTTCATCAAGGAATTGAAATATAAAATTGATCGTAATAAAAATACCATGTCTAAAATAATATTTTATTTGAATGAAAATGGTCTGTTATATTTGATGTCCAAGGAGATGATGGATAAACCCATATTTTAAGGTGGAGTCAACTTGTGGAACGTTTTGGAAGCCATGAATGTCATGAAGGCCAACCACATATGGGGGTCATTAAAGGGAATACTATATTGTAAATATTAATGGGAAATCATTTTAGGTAAGACATGATCGAATAGAAAATCATAGATGGTTCGAATGTATTCATAAAAAGTATTTTGTGTGACAACCCAGTGAAGCTGGGGGCATGACTTGTATGATGGTGGCTCATAGTGAGATCTGCTTCAGGAAGGTGAAATGGGCCGACACACCACCATTTTTTTCAGGATTCCCATTACTGAATATTACATTCTTATATGATATCTCATCTCCAACCATCAATAATAATACCGATGGCCATCATAAAAAACTATTTTCATGAAAATCATGCTGATTAATGAGGAAAAAAAATATGCTCACATAGGTTCATCATCTGAGAAAATCTCCTGTAATGCCTTTGTTGAGTTTACACATGTATTTAATTTCTCCAAAATATGAGAATAAATAATTTGGTATAATTGAACCCCTCAAAAAATTAATTTTCTTTTATGGATATTGAAAAATCATGCCTTCAATATTGACAACAACATCTAGAAGAAGATGATTGACATAATCTCCTATTGAAGTATATTCTCTTCTCTACAATATAACAAAACTGAACAAATATTTTTGAATGGAAGGAGGTTTTGAAATATATAGAGTCTTATCATATAATTCATTATTTTAACTAATAGTATTGATAAAATCATATAACATTAATGACAAAGATCATAAGAAGTACATGTTCAAGGCCATGAAGGGAAATTTTCCAACAAGGGCTGGGTAGTATTGAATGGGACTGAGGCCGCAAGCTGATGGAACGCGTTGTTACCTTCCCTTTAATGAAATCCATGTTTTAATGTAATGATCAAAATTCTACAGAAATGAAAGCTCACACTTTGTTTTTTTTTATTTAGGATCATTTTTCTATGCATAATAAAACTAGTTAAAGTGTATTTTTCACCTAAATCTACATGAAGTTACATACGACGTTAATGGTAACTGAACATTTTGACCTCATTCATGAATCAAAAAAAACATACTACATGAATAATATCATCCCTAACGTGGTTCTTTGTTCAGATATTAATGAAAGGAATAAAATAAAAAGAAGTATTGGATAGAGACCCCCAATGAAAAGTGTGAAATTAATATTTTTGGGTCTTAAAGGAATGAAATATGATATAATTCGGCTAGGTGAGTGGTTGAATAGGAAATTTTCTTCTTATATATTGTTATATTATGGAATTCGATTTTATCTGGAAGTGGAAGCAAGATCCATGGTTATGTGATGATACTTGAATCACCTATTTAATCGTAATACTACTATGATAGAATATGATTCCATAGTTCTATGGGAGTTTTTTCAAGGTAAATATAATGTGGCATGGGATTTTGATTACAATATCAAGATGTTTTGTAATATAGTTTGGTGGGTATTGAAGTTTAGATATAAATGGAAGGAGGGTAACATTGTTTAAATTTAGTTTTCCTACAATTGTGATACAGAATATTGCAACATTATCGATTTTTTCACTAGGTTATTCCTATCAAATTTAATATGAATGTCATGGGATACTCTATTTGGGACTCAAAACTACAAACCCCACCTAATGTGTGTATTTATATGGAATTTTGATTCTAATTATATAAAAATAAAATTTTAATTTTTTATTAAGGTTCATTATAAAATATTTCACATCCTATATTACATAGGATCACTAAAAAACTCTAATAACAACTATAGTTATCCATACATTCCCTACATATATAATACATATTCTTAGATTAATATTCAATGTATATCATACTTATCCATTCCAGAGTCATATAGGTCTTGAATATTTTGAAATTTGGATATAAATAATACTGACTCACAAGTGAAATACATCGTATACAATTAAGTTCCAAATAATAAAAATAATAACCCTTCTTACACATGCGTTAATAAATTTATTCAGAACATAATGAAAAATCAGAATAAGGGGAGAGATCATATGCCTAGTATTTTTGAATAAGGGAGATACCAATTATATCTTAAACATATCTTTAACATAAGGTTATGAGAACATGAGTATAAAGTTCGATGAAAATACCCAACTTATAATTGATCATAGTCATGAGTTGTTGAATAAATCATAGAATTTAAAAAGTTATGAATCAAAAATGTATTAATGATCATGATCCATGAGCATATATCATCAAAATAGGACCTATGATAGGGAAATATAAATTAGTATTCAATATCAGTTTTTTTATAGTCAATGATCATTTAAATGGAAATCATACTAAGTTATTCCAACTTCAAAAACATCGTGGTATTCATGGTTCACTCCAAATATTATCATAGTTGAATGATTCCATTAATGAGAGAGGTTTACTTCTAATTCTAGTACGGTTTATATCAAGAGATATATATCATTATATAAATAATTGGAGACATATGTAATTTTGGGGCCATAAAAACATAATGTAAACCACATATATATATTCAACTACAACAAAAATATATTTGTAATATCAAATCCTATTATAATGATATGGATATCTCAATCATTTAATAATATAATCACTCATTCAATTTAGAGTGGATTGAAAAACATTTCATCAATTAATTATTGAAAAATATGGAATAAATATATGGGTTTCATAAAAATCATTTCGTAATAAATTAAAACTACACCTATTAATAATAATTAAAGTATCACTAGATTATATATCAATGAAAACATTATTAAAATTAAAAAAATATTCTTATGTGAAAATTCCTTTAAGAGAATAAGTAGAATATTTCCGAAGGAGAATACCATTTTCACATTTATATCAATTATTTAGAATATATAAATTTATAAACAATTAAGAAATTAATTTTCATTTAAATAAACCATTAAATAATATAAGGGAAGCCTCATATTATAGAGTATCCATGATATATAGAAATATAAATAGACTTTTTATCATTCAAAATACAATCATTTTAATCTATTGTTAAAATTGTTGAAGATCCTTTTATAGAAAATTTTAATAACAAAAAAATTGGGATTGTTATTAAAAAATAATTCATGTGTAAAAATAAATTTAAATAATAATACAAGAATTTAAGAATCATTATTCCAATGAATTTTAAAAAACATAGATATCAAAGAATGAAGACTTTTTACTAAATAAGAAAACATAATCAGGTTTCCCATAGAATTATTATATGTGTTTAATGTGTTTATAAAAAGTGGAAAATGTAATTAAAAAAAGATATATCAGGAAATAATTATAGGAGATTAAAATTAATCTATTTTATTTATTGTTTTGACATATTTTTTTAGCTAAGAAACTAATCATAAACTTCCTCAGTAAACAATGACACTATAATGTAATGTATATCACTCATGTTTGAAATCCATCAGATTTTATTAAATTTAAAAACATATAATTATAAATTTTTAATAACTCTTTTATAAAAACATAATAATATATATCATATCATATATGACTTAATTATATTATTTTCTCGGATATTTAGAATCCATTAATTATTTAAATATCTATTTTTGGGGGTTAACGACTATTCATTCAGGTTATTTTTTGTTTGGTAATTATTTCCATTTATCATTATCACAATCCCATATTTTCAATAATTTTATGTTTCATATATATATATATATTCATTATATACATATTTAAAGTCCTCAATAATATTTATAATAACAGCCAGTGTTTTTATAAACATTCCTTTTTAACAAAATTAATTTAATTTATTACATTCATATTTCCCTACACCGAGTGAAACATTCAATGTACAGTACAAAAAGTTAGGCTTTTGTTACCCACAATATCTTCTTATCTAGAATAAAATGCAAGAATATGTTCCTATGAAATAAAATTTTGTTATTATTGATATTTAGAAATGATAGTTATAAAATAGTCATTAGAAAAATTAATATTAATAGTAATACCTAGTTTTTAAATTGGATTTCTAATTTTTTTCATATAAAAATTATATTGGTTATGAAATTTTTAATTATCATTAATTTCATTATATGTTTGAAAAATAAAATATACATAAAACAATACATTTTATGTAATTCATTTATCAACAATATAATTAATTTTAAATACATTTTTATTTTAATATTATAAATTAAATATAATTTTTTAATTGAGAATTTCAAAAAATAATGGGTGAATTTATAGGATTTTTCTAAAAATATCAGTTTTTGGATGAATAGTAATGAAATACCACTTTTTAAAGGTAAAATGTTGTTTCAATTAATTTTTTATGTAGTTATATTATATATTAAATTTTTAAAATTATATTTTAAAAATTATTAATAAATTAACCAAATTTAGTTATTTGGGACAAATTTCAAAAACTAAATTATATTTAAAAGAAAATAAATATTTTGAACTTTAATGGATGGAAATAATGTTTTAAATACATTATAATATGATATATATTCTATATTTGATTTATTTATACATTTATACATTTTTAATTATAAAATACACATAGATTCATGACTTCATTTATTTGGAAATACAATAACATCATTCGAGGACGTGTAGATCACTATGTCGTCAATGTGATGTTATTCATTCACTCTTTATATGTAATTAATAAAGGAATGTTTTAATATATATATATATTTGATATATAATGAGAATTATTCAACTGTAATAATAATATATGTATATATATAATTATCATTTACATTTATTTATTTCAAATTATGTGATATATAAATGAAATGAGTGTTCTTTTGTATGTTTGACCTATCATCTCCATGAACATTATATCTCATTTATATATTAATATTTTTAATAATATTATAAATAAATATATAAAAAATATATATTTCTTTTATTTCTTTTTTATCATTATATATATATTAATATAATGATCAATGTTTGATCAATTAGAATGACAATTCAAAACATGTATGTAAAAGAGGTTATTACATATAGTACGACAATGTCATCTCACGTAATATATCTATGAGATATAACCCATATTTCATTTATATGGTTTATATACCTAACATTATTGTAAAATATTCTCCATATACTTAAATAAATTATCATTTAAATACCTATTTTACTGTCTATATTACATGTTGTTTTAAAGTTCAAATTTTACTATATCTCTGTTGTATTTTTGTCCCAATTTTCTTTTTTTGAGAAACATGGTTTTTTATGAACCTATATTCATTTATGATTATAATATATGTCCATTTTAAATGTTATATCATGAATATTGTTCTTTAATTTAAATTATAATCGAAATTTAATGTCATTATCTCATGGGTATTATGATTCATAGTTACCAATGTGGTATGAGTTAATTGCCACAATATCAAAGTTATCATGATTTCTTGTGATTATGATTGTATTGATGGAACCTTATTATCTATCTCTCGAAACCACATAGTACATTAATAAACAATATTTATTCTTGATTTATTCAGTTACTGGTAATTGTTTTCAAAACATTATTACATAATATAATTAAGAATGTGTTTTAATAAAATTTCTCTATATCTCTCTCTTTGGTCACAAGTATGTGTTCTTTCAAAAAAATTAGTTATAATATATCATTTTGAATATTTTTTTTTATTCTACAATTATCATTGAAGTAAAATTTTAACCATTTATTAACTTTTAATTATTGGTGTTCAAAAAGGAGTCTTATTTTCATTTTCCAACAAAAGAACATGTATAAACATTTTACCGCACAAAAAGAATGTTCGACGTGTATGAATTTATTGGCTACCATGATTGTCATTTAATTTAAGATTATTTTATAACTTTTAATTGTTATTTTAAATGACACATTTTTTATTAATTTTTTTATTTTATTTGTATTTTATTATACATTTTTAAAATGCTTTCAAAAACATCATCTACATGTTTTCAATGTTATTTTCAAAGAAAACGATTTAAAAAAATCAACCTTGTTTTATATGATTTCAATGATAATTTCAAAAAAAATGATTTAATTTTAATTCAAACATCCTTTATATGATTTCATATATATGTTAAACATGATGTTTTAAAAATACTTTCAATGCATCCTGAATATGTTTTCATGATAATTTTCAATTAAAACTTTTTTAATTTTTTTTATTTTTAACAATTTATTTTTTGAAAATGAAATTTTATTTTTATTTTATAAATGTTTTTAAAGGTTATTAAAGATAAAATAACATTTTTTCATGTAATTTTTTAGAAAAATTATTTTGAAAAGGTTTTATGTCTAAAAATATTATTTTAAAACAAATGTTATTTACCGTATAAATTCTCCAAGTTATCTTTCAAAATAATTTACCATCTAAGATGACACCCTTTGATATATATTATGCATAAGTATTGATAAAATTCATGGATTTATTGATATAATTTCCCTAAATGGATTATTAGTTGACAACATAATTTTTATGGAACCTATTTCTTCTTCATTAGTAAATCATATTAGAAAGATATTGTTATAAAACAAGATATATTTATATGGGATAACTTGTTTCAAATTGATCGACATGGAATTTATTTCTTTCGTCTGTTTGCCAGTCTATGAAATAATACTTTTTTCATACATTTTTATTTTAGTAATATTTATTTTTTTCATGTTTTTTATGTCAATTCCTGATACAATGGGGTGGCGATGATAATTCTAGGTTGGACCGTTAGATTTTATACGATGACGTCACACATATATAATTGGTGGAACTCATAATAGATAATATGATTTTTTGAAACTATATCTACATTAAATTACATTTGTAATGATTTATATTTCTTGAGATAGACGTAGTTATAATAGGGAATGAAATTTGTTCAGTAAGGACTTTTTCTATTATGATGGTCTTAGGAGTTGCCCTAGACTATTATAATAGTGTTGGGACTCAATGTTGGCTACTAAGATTGTCTTGGGAGTGTACAATGACTATTAAAATGGTCTTGGGAATGAATCTCGACTATTAATATGGATTGGGGAGTGATAACATTAAAATATAAGAAATGGAATTTTATTGCGGATGGTGGTGTGTCTCTCCCAGTAAGAATATCCCCCTTAAAGTGTTCTACTATATTTTGGAAATTTGAATTGACTTATAGGGAATGATATTATATTATTATGTTGATTTCATTATTCCAGGTTTTATTTTAGTTCAATTACTTCATTTATTATAATCATTATTACAGTATGAATTATGTATTATGAGATTCCAATATTTATACCATCCCTGATGATAATGATGTTGGATATGTAGGGTATAAACTTAAATTTTTTTCTTCATGTCCTCATAAACATATTTACATGTTATGTTTATCTATATCTATTAGTTATCCTTATTGAGAATCTGATCTCACCCAATTCTTATATTTCATTTCCCTTGTTGAAGACTAATTTTTCATGTCATTGTACTAAATGGGATGATTTATATGGGAGGCGTTGAATATCTGCTGCTGTGATACATGTTTCAAGGTCTCCAATGACACTAATCTATTATTGTAATTGTGCATATACTTATTTAATTTGATGATTATTCTACTAAAATTCAGAAATATGAATATATTTTATGCTTGGGTTTTTATATATAAAGTTATAAAAATTTAAATAAACAATTCATGGTCATAGTATGTCATTCATACACAATAATTTGATTCTAATTTTTTGATGTATGTATTAATAAAATGGTTAAATGTCATTCACCTTCGTAAAATAATTTTTATATAATATATATCTTAATTATTCAACTACTATATCCTTATTCCCATCCATATAGAAAAAAAATTAAAAGTTAATATTATAATGTTTTTGAGGTGGTACTCAATACCAACATATGAGCAATATTATTTTAATTAAATTGAATTAAAAGACACATATTATATGTGATATTATATTTTATGATGTATAATTTTATCATAAATATAGTATTTATAGACTAAATACATCATTTTATTCGTTTATAAGACGGAGTGATGTAAAATAAATTACATTGGTTCGGGAGGTGGTATCTATCCATACATTTGATCAAATGTTTTTCCTCCCATTTGATGGAAAAGGTGATGGAAATATTATAACACACTGAATTTTTATTTACCATTTTACTATAAAAACTTAAATTTTCATTAATATCTTTCAATTCACTAAGTCAAATATTATTTTCACACAAAAACGTGATGGAATATGTTACATTAAACCAAATCAGTTGATGATAAATAGATCATCTACTAGTCATAGGATAAACACAAATGTAACACCCCAAACCTCGTTACCCAGAATCAGATCATTATTACATAACAATGTCATTATATAAGAAATAATGTACCAAAAGACCAATTAGTTTAGTAGCCTTGGAAGTATTGGATACAAACATAAGTATTACATTACATCATTAAATAAAAAAACAACATTGTGTCCTCTTGGAACACTCTTATATCCCATAGACTATTCATGATGGTTAATCATAATATGCTTCTTTTCACCCAAGAAAAAATAAAACATATGAAAGGGGTGAGCTCAGATTCTCAGTGAGGATAACAATATAGCATAAACTCTTATAAATAAGAATAAACATTTAATACAATGTATAATAATAGAACACTAGCATTTTAATATTAATATTAAGAATAATATGGAAATGATAAATCAAATAATGCCATTTACATATTCAAATGGTTATTCTACTAGTCCAATAATCACATTTAATATCAATAGCCAATTTAATAATGATGGAATGCATAATTTCAGACATCATAACCACATGGTCGAGGCCTCATTACAAGACTACAAATAATATTTTCTCAAGGCCTTCTTCCAATACATTAGTTTGCCTCGCGAGACCAACCGATGCATCGAGGAGCTGTAGTGAAATCCTCCCATCACTTACTAGGTCTAATGTATTCCTTATATAAAAAGGTTTTAACATAACATAAACATTCATATTAAATCATGAACACGAAATGTCAATACTTTATCCATAAACAGTGAATGGTATAAAATTAACAATTTCATAGTCAAACATATCACAAAACCTTCGATAAAATATAGATGATTTGTACCATAATAAATCAATCTCTATAAAGAATAATGCTTTGTAAAGGATGTTGACGTTGTTGAAAATGATCAGAAAAAAAATCATTGAGAGAAATATCCCTTTTTCGTGAAATCATTTAAAAGTCATGTAATTAATAAAGGAAGTCATTTAAAATATAGTTTTGAATAAAATTGTCTCATACCACTTTGATGATTTTGAATTGAATTACCATTTTAAAACATTCATGTCCATATAAATAAATCCTTATAACCATTGTGAAAACATAGACATTAATGAGAATGGTTTAGAAGAATAAATCATTAAATAATTTAAATTGATATTTTAGTTAGAGTTCATAACCAAATGAGAGGCCCTTGAATACAAATAATTGAGGATAAAAACGTTATTATATCATTATAATAAATGGATTCATGACGTAATTTTTCAAAGTAGAGTCTATACACCAAATAAATGTGAATTGGCGTATAACTACAAAGACGTCTCAATTGAATGAAAGTGGAGATGAATTAATTTATAAAGACTATATATTTAGGTTGCGGATAAATCAAGGGCATAATTATGTGTGAAAAATATAAATACAGTCAATATGATTAGATATCCCTGGTAAATAAATCATATGACATGCATTCATATTCTTGTAAAAACAACACTAAGGACATGGATGTTTAACTCCATGAATAGTAGTTGAGTTAAAATTATTCTTATCATGTTTATATCGATGAATTGAGAATTTATCAATGGAGTGATTATGTGTATCAAATTCATATCCATATAAATGGTAGTATAAATTACAACATTTTTAAATAAATAGTGATTTTACACATAATCTTGGAGTATTTTAATCATTGAAGTTTACTTAAAACCAAATGAGTGGAAATTGAAATTGGAAATTCCCTTACTGATTTGGTAACATACGAAACATACAACCCATGAAAAAAGTATCATAAAATGAAGATGTAAATACCGAGAAACTAATGTATATTACACTAATAATACAATCATGGGAAGTACATACACCACACAAAAGATAATTGTGGCAATATAGAATGAATCTCACAGGAATAAGAAGTGAGATGAAAATCCCTTACCACATTGTAATCAATCCATCCATATGACCAAAAGTTAATAACCACATATTTATTCATAGAATAATATTAATATGAAGATAATCATGATAATTTATATCAAATGTCAGTACATGATACCCCACATGCAATAAATAAGTTGTGATCAATGGAAATCTCCTGAATTAAAAGTTAGATAAGAAACCCCTTACCTTGTACTTTTACATAGTACAGGGTAGGTTAGTCTCATGTATAATAGTGAAATCATTATTATTAAATTATTCATAAACCAAATACCTAAATATGATATCATAGATAATCTTCTAATATTGCTTTTTTAATAATATTCCAGTAGTATCAATGTTTTCGTTATTAACTGATTTGTTTTCCTTTATATGTTTTATTACATAAGTCATATTTCTTATGAATAGGTGGAATTTTATTCATATCCAAAATTATATTATGTTCGTAAACATTTTTTTAATCATAAAATGAAAATTAATCGTGAGTTATTATGATGGGGAATGAATATCATTGCGTTCGTGGAGATGGTAAGCCACACGTACGGATGAGGGACAATATCATTATATTGATGGTGAAATAATATGTAATTGGATGATATATGATATATAATGATTCATTAACATGTTATATTTATTATTTACATCAGTTATACTTGAAGGTCCCGGGAACAACAGAAGCTCATTGGTGGATGTGCCCACTTGACTTTTTTTCATTAGCAACGATCAAACTGGGATCAATACGATGATAAATACCGGACTCCACGTATCGAATCATAGAAATAGACAAATAAGAAGAATAATCCATGAACCAAAAATAAGGATAATCACAGGTTGATTATAAATAATTTAATTAATTGAAAATAATTACCTTCTACAGCGTTCTATCGGCATTGATATTTCTGGTCACGTTCTGATGTGATTAGTCATTGTATTGTAGAAGCCAAGTGTAGACTTCCTCTAGTGGTTATCCACATGTGAACCACATATCATTGGACCTATCCAAATGAATTTATGAGATCTAGCATAGAGAAGCCTTTGATTTCATTTTATGCCTTAGATCGCCTTGATCTGGTATAGGAGGATCTCTCTCGGTCTTGAGAGTGCTCTTGGAGGAAGGAGATCATTCTGCCTTGAAAGAATTATCCCTAATTTTTGTGCACAATGATTTGGGGGATAGTGTTGGGTTTTGAGGATATTTATAATCGTGTTTGAGGTAATTTAGTTATGACAATAAATAAACATGTTACACATTTTATTTATTTTACTATCTCTTATTGAAAACCCCCATGTCGAATCATTAATTTCTAGACATGTACCCATGCTGATTATAAAAAATTTAATTTTATAAAACAATACTATTTCATCAAAATACTGCTTGGAAAACTACATGGAATGTAATCATTAATACACAGTGTGAACACGTTTTTAATTTCCGTTCCAAAAATGAAAACTACACGGCATGTACATTCAATGTACACAGCATGTATATCTTGTTTTCATTTAATTCATCCTCCATCAATAAAAAAAATTAGGAATTCTTGAATAATTAATAAAACACATATGGGAATAATCTTTATTCTACTTTAGATACTTGGATACACCTAATGGGTGACACTTTAGGCCTCTTTCTAATTGCATTAGGTGGGATTTCCTACAGTCCAATATTACTGTCTAGCTATGGGTCAAGGAACCCAAGAGAAAGAAGTCGATGTCGCATTGACGTTTCACCTCATAAGAATTATTACCATGTAATTTAATCCCATTTGTCTCAATATCTCCTCAAATAGGTTTCATGGCAGTGTCATTACCCTATAATATTGATCCTTCATTTTTTGACTTCCAGAAATAAACTCGTCATGATACCATGGCCATTGAATTTGGACGACAATTATATTTACATCAAAGGTCCCGAGATATCTACATTCATAAATATGTAAGGTAAAAATCCATCCTTTACTAATACATTAACAACATGTCATTTGTGACGCACCCAACATACCTTAATTCCCGCCACCTATCTTTGTGATGGTTTTTGTCAGCAAATCTAAGTGCGCTAGTCATGAAATGAGTCATTGATAATCTTATAGTTTAAGGACTATTAGACACGCTCATAGACAACAATGTATAATGACACCAAGACATTCATAATTACTATTGGTGGGTCTGTTCTCATAATCTCCCATATTGGAGATTACCAAGTGTGAACTCCACTAGAGAGAGTCTCGTCTTTTTATGAGTACTCACACATGACGGCATGTATACTATGTGTCATATCATAGTATGTTATCCAACTGTGGAAATTCATTTTTGAATATTGTTATATCATTTCAAGGTTCTCATCATAGCGGGGATCTTCCCTGACCATATTAATGCAAAAAATATTCCAGGACAATATTATAATATAGTCTTGCAGAATAATTAACAATATATAATAAGTGTACATTCATGTAGTCAAAGTATATACAGTTGGATCCCCAAACACCAACTCTAACAAACTCCCACTTGGACTAGAGCCAACTGCATATGACTTTTAGTCCTCTAGACCTCACATGATGATCTTGTTTCTGTAGAGTCTATGCTTTAGTAAAGGGTTCCTCCATGTTGTCTTCCATGGAAATACATCTCACTAAAACTTCACCATTCTAAGAAAAATCCCTCAAGAGATGATACTTCCTAAGTAAATTCTTTGTCCGCAAATGTGACCTTGGTGCTTTTTCATGTGACACTGCTGCAGTATTGTCACAATAGAGTGTGATAGGATCTTTACGGCTACATACTACATCCAACTCTTGGATGAAGCTTCGCATCAATACTAATTCATTAGTTTCCTCAAAAGCTGCGATATAACAAGACTCCGCTATTGAATCTATGAGCACACCTTTCTTGGGGCCCTTCCATCTCAATGCACCTCCATTCAAACTGAATATATATCTACTATACGACTTCATGTCATCTTGATCAGTCAAGAAACAAGAATCTACATGTCCTCTTATGACTAGTTCATCATCTTTTCCATAATCCATGAACATATCATTAGTATGCCTCAGATACTTATGGAATTTCTTGATTGCCATCCAATGGCAGTCTCCTGGATCAGCTTGATATCTACCTACTACACTTAATGCATAATCAATATCTATCATTGTACATAGCATAGCATATATGACTTACCCAATCATGGATATGTAAGGGGTCCTGGCCATTTTATTTCTTTCATCATCTGTCTGAGGACACATTTTCTTGGAAAGATGAATACCATATGACACTGGAAACAATCCCCTATATGACTGTGGCATATTGAATCTCTTAAATATCATGTCAATTTATGTACTTTGACTAAGTCCCTACATTTTCATAGATCTTTCATGATGGATCTTGAACCCAAGAATCTATGCTGCCTCTCCTGATTATTTCATAGAGAATCATTTTCTAACCATGACTTAATTGACTATAAGATAGGTACTTTTTTCCCAATTAGTAATAAGTCATGATCATATAATATTAGGAAATTGAATTCACTTACTCTAATCCTTTTGTTGACATAAGGCTCAAATTCTTTATTAACAGAGATAAATTCTGTTACGGATTCATCAAAACAAATGTTACATGACCTTGATGCTTACTTTAATAAATAAATAGATTTCTACAACTTTCATACCATGTTGGCATCATTTGAAGTAACAAAACCTTAAGTTTGTGTCAATTAATCATCATCCAAGAGGTTCCTGTTAAGGAATTTGGTTTTGACATCGATTTATAAAATTTCATAGTCAGGGTAAGGGGTAATGGACAATATAATTATGGTGTATTTCAGCATCGTAACTCGGGAAAAGGTATCATCATAGTCAATTTTTTGACACTGTCTAAAACCTTTTACAACCAGTCATGCCTTTTAGGTGCTGACTTGTCCCTCCATGTCCAGTTTTTTCTTGAATACCAATTTATTACCAACAGTATTTACATCAACTGGAGGATCTAAAAAATTCCAAACATGGTTTTGGTACATGGAATCCATTTCAGAATTAATGGCTTCTCGCCACCTGGAAACATATGTTTCTTCAACTGCATTCATGTTGGTAAGATGATCATCATTGTAAAATAGTAATTTTTCACCATCCTTGGGGACAAGAAAAATATTTCATTCTGGTTCTCTCACCTCTCTCAGTATCATAATCAGTTCTTGTGTCTCTGACACAGATTGTTCTTCCACAGGGCTTTATGTTATCTCCTCTTGTACCGTTTTTTGTATATCTTGAGCCTCGGAATAATTGAAGTCTATCTCTCTCCCACTATCTATTCTAGATATGTTCTCCCTCTCATTTAATATGGTGTGTCTTTACACTATAACCTTTTTATCTAATGGGTTGTATAGGTAATATTACTTCGTTTCCTTGGGATATCCTATAAAGGGAAAATTTGTCCCTTGGGGTTCATGTTTGTTACCTGAAGAGGCCTTAACAAATGCTTCAGAAACCCACACATGTAAATTTTCTATCATGACTTTGTGTCCAATCAATAACTCATATGGAATACCATTTATAAATTTATTTGGTACTTGGTTTAGATTGTGTGCAGCTTTTTTTTATGCATATCGCCAAAAAGATAATGGAAGACTCGCTTGACTCATCATTGATCTCACCATGTACAACTGGGTGCGGTTCCTCCTTTCACTTACACCATTCCAATGAGACGTCTAAGCAGGAGTGAGTTGAGAGAGAATGACAAACTCCAATAAAAAATCAATAAAGTATGTGTTAATATATTCTCCTCTTCCATCTGAGCGGAGTTTCATAATCTTTTTACCAAGATGGTTCTCAAAAACATTTTTGTATTCATTGAACCGATGAAAAGAATTTGAATTATACCTCATTAAGTAATCATATCAATATCTACTAAAATAATTAGTAAAATTTATGAAGTACAAGAACCCACCCCTTTCTTCAACTGTAAATGGTCCACACACATCTGTGTGAACTAATTCATGAAGCTCTTTATCCCTTTCACTATTCCCACTAAATGAGGTTTTGTTCATTTTTCCTTGTAGATGCGCATGAAAAACACCAAGTGGTTTTAGTTCGAAAGAATCTAAATACCCATCTTAATGTAATTATGTCTCACATTTCTCATTGACATGACCTTGCTGTTGATTCCAAAGTTGGTTGTGGTATGAGTCATGTGAATCAACTTTGTAATCGATTTCCATTACTTCTTTTGTGTTGTCTAAAAGATAAACTCTGTTATAAAAATGTTCCCAACCAAAACAAATACTATCTTTATAAATGTATCAACATTCATTTCCAAACATGATGATTAATCAATTAGTATCTATTTTGGATACTGAAATAATGTTTTTGGTTACAGAGGGTACATAATAACATCTTTTTTATACCAAGACCATCCTAATAAAAAATTTGAGGTGGTAGTCTATGACAGATACAACAGTTAGTCTGTCTCTGTTGGCTGGTCGTAGATCCACCTCACCATGGTCAATCTTTCTAAATATACATTATTTCTGTATTTGGAAATATATGTGAGCACCAAAAGTAGTATATAATACCCAATTGTTATAAATAGATAGATTTCATTTGATAACAAACACACCTGATTCTTCCCCTTGCTTCCGTGGCTAGGTGATGTTTTTATTCTTGTGGCCCATCTTTCCACATGCAAAACAAACAGCCATCTGTTCTCTTGCATCCCCATTGATTACATGTGGCCCATCGAGGTCACCCTCTACTAGATTGCTCAGAAATAGAGCCTTGGAGATATCAAACCTTTCTGGTCTTGCCCTCTCCTAGTATAGACCATGGAGGTGCTCGAGCATGCTATAGGCATCCATGTCTTCATGAGATTTCATGAGCTCACTAGAAATTGATTAGAATATCAAACATTGAACATCAATTGCATCATTCGAATGTTGATCATAGACTAGTAAATATTCATCACTCACCCATTGAGCTGGGGAATCAGGAAGTGAGGACTCCAACACATAAAACATTCGTTCCTGGTGTAGGATAACCTGAAGGCACCTAAAAAATTCCTTAAAGTTACTTTCGTTGTATATATTGTCCTTATGGAGAATAGGTTGCAGAGAAAATGTGGTTGATGAGTTTTTGATATTGATACTACAAATTAAAAGTGCGTATTTATCAGTTCCTTTTGATTACATTTTAGGAAAAATAATAAATCAATTTATTAATTCTTCGACTATTTTATCATGTTCCAATAGCCCCCACTATTGACATGGAATGACTAGTTTATATGAAATTCAATGGGAAAGGATCCATATTCTCTTTCACATAACCCCAACAAGGGATGGTCATTCTATTTAAAGGTATTTTGGTAGGCAGGTCTTTACCAACTATGAGCTTACAATTCCTTGCTCTATTGAGTGGACTCCCCAGTCATGAAATCCTAACTTGGATTTCCCCAACCCTTGCCTCCATTTAACAACAAGTCTATCAAGGGCTACTCTTATAGATGTAAAATGTTTAATTCAACCTGATACTTTCATAGATGCATCTTTTATAAAAAGAGTGTCCCATCAAGGGTTGCTCAAACACATAGTTTTATTGAGTCTTGCCATTAATCAAGAAATGGAAGTCTTTGGCGTACATAATATGGTATTTTAGGGATTTCAATCCTTTATGCATTGTTTCGCATTATCACATGCATGTTAATATTAAGTGATTCTTTATTAAGTGATTAACTATGTTCTAATAATGTTTACACGTAGTCCAGTTTTTTATTTTATTCCATATCAACATGATTTTTTATATCATTTACTATGTGATCGCAACAACATGTACATAATAAATAAACCATGCAATCAGATAGAAATAAAATAATACGGCATGATCATAGGATTCTATTGGTTAGCTTATCTAGTGGTTTTGATAAGCTATCCATGACCTATGGAAAAACACTATGAACCCAATGATTCGTGTTTTGCAGCACCCACTAGTCCACATTTTTATCTTCTTGGGTTGGTTTTGTCTCATATTTGGATCTTGAACTGTCTCCTATGGTTTGGGAGATCATCCATTAAATGGGGTTTTCAATATAGAAACCATGGGAACGTAGGCCATTAATCTTATTGGAATAAGGCCCGTGGAACAACAACTTTAAATTAAATAAATTTAAATGAAACCATAAACTCACAAAGGGTCATTGGTCGAGCTCATGATCTTGCATTTCATGCAATGGAATGTACACATATTTAGTATTCAAATTCATTAAATCTTTCTTTTATTCCAGATAAGTCATGCTTGAATTAAATTAAATTGGATCTTATAATTAATCAATTATATATCTAAAATTATTTTTAAAATTTACTTGAGATTCTTCTCATATATATTCCTTGTACAAATCTTTTTACTTTGGAGGAAACCTTGTGAAATTCCATTTCTGGATAGTACACGGTGTGTAAGCTATATTACAAGGTGTGTATTTTTTTCACCCTTTATCTAATGTACCAGCCGGGGCTTTGGGTTGTTTTCTGTACATTGGACATTTTAGAGTACACGGTGAGTAGATTAATCTAACATGTCATGTAATGTTTTATGCGGTTACCAGCCTGGAAATCCCATGTATGCGGTTACATGGCTTCTCCTTATATACGGTTTCACCTAGGCCAGATCGAACTACATGGTGTGTGGATTCAACATACACATTGTCTATTCTGGTTTCCATGAGTCGTTCAGTTCTGATCGACATAGTGTATTAAAAAAACATATTTATGCTCAATTCACATGGCGGGGTTTGGCAGACCAGTACTGGTTCGTTAAACCTAAGTACAAGGCTTGTAGATTTCACTACACGTCGTGTATTCTTGTGTTCTAGAGATAGTATGAGCGGCTCCTCTGGATGAGTTCCTCATTTTTATTTTAATCAAAATTAAAATTAAAAGGTTTTTTCTATGATGTGAATTGAGAAATGAAAGACTTAGAACAGATATCGTTCATTAAGTTTTATAGAACGATTTATCTTGAATTGAATAAATTATAAATGCGTCAATTATCGGTGAAAATTAAATGATTTTTATCAACCTGTAATGATCCTCCTTTGTGGTTTCATGACTATTCTTCTTATTTGACTATTTTTGTTATTTGATCTATTGAGTCTTGCTTTTATCGTCATATTGTTCATGGATTGATCATTTCTAATGACAAAAAAAATCATGTGGGTAGATCCACCCACATGCTTCTATTGCCTCTGGGACCTTCAAGTGGTATCAGAAGAAGGTTTCTATCCTCCGACCTCTTGGCCTATAACTCACAGGTCAGAGGATTTAAAACCTTCCTATGATACCACTTGAAGGACCCGGGCCCAATGGTATCTCATTGGTGGATGTTCCCACATTACTATTTTCCATTACCAATGATCAATCCGGGATCAATATGACGATAAAATCCAGACTCCGCAGAATGAATCACAAAAATATACAAATTAGAAGAATAGTCCAGGAACAACCAAAGAGGATCATAAGAGGTTGATTATAGTTAATTTAATTAATTAACAAGAAGTACCTTTTATGGAGTTGTTTTTTTGTTGATATTTCTGATCACGTTCCGATGTGATTCACCATTACAAAGTAGAATTCATGTGTATACATCTTCTAGTGGTGATCCACAAGTGCAAAACGTATCTCTGGACGTCTCAAAAGGAATATCTGGGTGCTAGCGTGGAGAAGCATTTGCATGTGTTATCAGTCTTAGATCGCCTTGATCCGATGTAGGAGGATCTCTCTTAGTCTTAAGAGGGTTCTTAAATGAATGAGTTCTTTAAGGAATTATATAATTCTCTAGAATTGTTGTGCACATGGATTTTTGAACAAGTGTTTGGAACTACTACAACAATGGGCATTATCAGCACTCAAAATGGGCTTTATCAGCGCTAAAAAGTGATGTAAATCATAGTGATGGTAAAGGGGGATCCCCTTTATCAGCACTCAATAAGTGCTGATAAATGGGAACTTTATCAATGATAAAAAAGTGTTGATAAATTCCACCATTATCATCCCTAAAAAGGAACTCATAAAGGACCCCCTTATCAGTTCTTTTCTATGCTGATAAATGTGTTTTTATCATCGCACTTTTAGCGCTGATAAACTAATCCTTTATCAGTGCTTTTTTAGCACTGATAATGGTGGATTTTATCAGTGCATTATTATAGCTAATAAGTGCTCATTTAACAATGCTAAAAAAGTGCAAATAAATGCCATGTCTACTGCAACAATGAATTCTACAGAAGCACACCAAAACAACACATGCAAAAAATTCAGCCTCTCAATATGTATACCCATACAAAATTAAAACATAAATCATAAGATAATTACACCAAGTATACCCATACACCATTAACACATATTTCAAAAGATAATTAAATACATAAAGAATTTGATTCATAATTCAAGGGGTTGGGGGGCTGTTATGGGGTATGGGGTGGCTATCCAAGTGTGGGTAGGGGTGTCCGGGGGGATGGGGGTGTCTCGGGGGAAAGGTGTATCTAGGGGGTGGGGGTGTCTAGGTTGTGGGGTGGTGTCTAGGAGGTCCGGTGTCCAGGGTGTGGGGGGGGGTGGGGTGGTCTGGGGGTTGGTGGGGCTATCCAAGGGGGGGTGTCCAGGAGGGTTAGATGGTGGTGTTTAGGGGGTGGGGCGGTCCAAGAGGTTGGGGTGTCAAAGGGGGAGTGGTCGTGTCAATGGAGGGGGTGTCAAGGCAAGGGGGTGTCTATGGGGTGTCTAGAGCGGTGGGATGGTGTCCAAGGTGTCGGGGGGTGATTTCCAGGGGTGGGGGTGTTCGGGGGGGAGTCCAGGGGGGTGGTGGGGCTATCGAAGGGGGGAGGGATGGTGTCTCGGAGGATGGGGGTGGTCGTCCATGGGTGGGGGTGTCCCATGGGTGGGGGTATCCAGGTGGTGGGGTGGTGTCAAGGAGGGGTGGGGGTGCTGTCTAGGGGGGGTGCTGTCAGAGGTGGGGGGGCTTTCCATGGGCGTGTCTAGGGGGTGCTGGTGTCCAGGGGGTTGAGGGGGATTTCTAGGGGGTGGGGTTGTCCAGAGGGGTGGGGGTGTCCAGGGGGTGGGTTGGTGACTAAGGGGTGGGGGAGGTCCAGAGGGTTGGTGGGGTTGACTCGTACAAATAAAAAAGGACCCTTGTATCATTCTAATAAAGGATCAAGATAATCAGAATGTGTTTGGTTGGATTTCCGTAGGTCAGTGGTTGTTTTCACTTAAAATTGTGTCCATTTTAAACAAAAGAGAGCCCCTTTGAGTGATGCCAACAACACTATTCCTTATAATGAGGTGGTATTGAATCGTAGATGTCACAAAGGACCCATGGATCATTCTCTTAAAGGATCAATACAATTAGAATGCATTTGGGCAGATTTCCTTACATCAGTTGTTATTTTCACTTTAAATCGTGACCATTTTAAACAGAAGAGAGATACTTTGAGTGGTGATGACAACACCATTCCTCGGATTGATACCAGATTGACTCTTAAATGTTTCAAAAGACACATAGATCATTCTACTAAAGTATCAATACAATACAAAAGCGTTTGTTTGGATTTCTGTATGTCAGTTGTTGTTTTCACATAAAAATATGTCCATTTTAAACAAAACAAAGACCCTTTGAGTGATACCGGCCACAATATGCCTTGGATTAAGGCACGGTTGACTCTTAAATTTCAAGAAGAACACATGGATCGTTCTATAAAAGGATCAACAAAATCTGAATGTGTTTGGTTGGATTTTTTTAGGATTGTTGTTGTTTTCACTTAAAATTGTGTTAATTTTTAACAAAAGAGAGTCCCTTTGAGTGATACCAGCCACATCGTTCATCGGATTGATGCAGGGTTGACTCATACACATCACAAAGAACCCTTGGATCAATCTCTTAATGATCAATACAATCCAAATATTATTGGTTAGATTTCCGTAGGTCAGTTATTGTTTCTACTAAAAATTGTGTCCATTTTAAACAAAAAGACAGACACCTTGAATGATACCGGCCACACCATGCCTTTGATTGAGGTAGGGTTATCTCGTACACATCAAAAAGGACCCATGGATATTTCACCTAAATGATCAATACAATCCGAATGCATTTGATCAAATTTCTGTTGGTCAATTTTTGTTTTCACTTTAAATTGTGTCAATTTTAATGAAAAGTGCAACACTTTGAGGGATACCGAAAACACCGTGCCTTGTATTGAGGAGGGGTTGACTCCTAAACGTCACAATAAGCCCATGGATCATTATAAAAATGGATAAACACAATCCTAATGTTTTTGGTTGGATTTTTGTAGGTCAGTTGTTGTTTTCACTTAAAATTGTGTCCATTTAAAAAAAGACAGACACTTTGAGTGATACCAGCCACAGCGTGCCTCGAATTTAGGCAGTGTGGTCTCTTAAACATAAAAAAGGACCCATGTATCATTCTCCTATAGGATAAACACAATATGAATGTGTTTTTTTGGATTTCCGTTTGTCAGTTGTTGTTTTCACTTAAAATTGTGTCTATTTTAAGCAAAAGAGAGACCCTTTCAGTGCTACCGGCCACATCGGGCCTCAGATTGATAATGGGATGACTCGTACACATCACAATAGACCCATGAATCTTTTCCCTAAATGATCAACATAATTTTAATGCGTTGGGTTGGATTTCCATAGTTCAATTGTTGTTTTCACTTAAAATCATGTCCATTTTAAACAAAAGAGACAAACATTGAGGGATACTGGCCACACCGTGCCTCAGATTGTGGTGGGTTTGACTCATACATGTCACTAAGGACCCATGAATCATTACCTTAAAGGATAAACACAATTAGAATGCATTTTGTCAGATTTTTGTAGGTCAGTTGTTGGTTTTATTTAAAATTGTGTCCTTTTTAAACAAAAGAGATATACATTGATTAATACCGGCCAGAATGTGCCTCAGATTGAGGAAGGGTTGACTTTTACATGTCAAAAAGGACCCATGGATTTTTCTACTAATGGATCAACACAGTCTGAATGGGTTTCGTCTGATTTCTGTAGGTCATTTTTTCTTTTCAATTAAAATGGTGTACATTTTAAACAAAAGACAGACACATTGATTGATTTCGGCCATATCGTGCTTCAGATTGAGGCGAGGTTGACTCGTAAACATTAAAAAGGACTCATGGATCGTTCTCATAAAATATCAAGTCAATCTGACCGTGTTTGGTCATATTTTCGTTGGTTAGTTTTTTTTCACTTAAAATTGTGTCCATTTAAACAAAATAGAGACCCTTTGAGTGTTACTAGCCACACTGTGCCTTTTATTGAGGTAGGGTTGACTCATACACGTCACAGAGGACCCATAGATCATTCTCCTAATGTTTCAATACAATCCGAATGCGTTTGGTAATATTTCTATTGGTTAGTTGTTGTTTTCACTTAAAATTGTGTCCATTTTAAACAAAAGAGAGACACATTGAGGGATACCGGAAAAACTGTGCCTTAGATTGAGAAGGGGTTGACCGTCACACGTCTCAATGGACCCAACAATCTTTCTCTTAAACGATCAATACAATATGAATGCTTTGGGTCATATTTTCGTACATCAGTTGTGGTTTTCACTTAAACATTTGTCCATTTTTAACAAAAGAGAGACCCTTTGAGTGATACCGCCCACACTGTGCCTTGGATTGAGGTGGGGATGACTCATACATGTCAAAAAGTACCTATGGATCTTTCTCTTAGAGGATCAACACAATAAAAATGTGTTTTTTTTGTATTTTCATTGTTCAGTTGTTGATTCCACTTAAAATTGTGTCCATTTTAAACAAAATAGAGGCCCTTTGAGTGATACCAGCCACACCGGGCCTTATATTGAGGCGGGGTTGACTCATACATGTCAAAAAGGACCCATGTTTCATTCTCCTAATTAATCAATACAATCCGAATGTGTTTGGTCAGATTTCTGTAGTTAAGTTGTTGTTTAAACTTAAAATTGTGTCCATTTTAAACAAAAGACCGACACTTTGAGTGATACCGGCAACACCATGCCTTGGATTGAGGCAGGGTTGACACATAAATGTCAAAAACGACCGATGGATTATTCTCCTAAAGGATCAATATAATCATAATGTGTTTAGTCAGATTTCCGTAGGTCATTTGTTGTTTTCACATAAAATTGTGTTCATTTTAAACAAAAGAGAGACACATTGAGTGATACAAGCCACAATGTGCTTCAGATTGAGGAAGGGTTGACTTTTACAAGTCAAAAATGATCCATGTATCGTTCTCATAAATGATAAATAGAATCCAAATGTGTTTGGTTGTATTTTCGTAGCTCAGTTGTTGTTTTTAGTAAAAATTGTGTCCATTTTAAACAAAAGAAATACACTTTGAGTGATACTAGCCACATCATGCCTCAGATTGTTGTGGGGTTCACTTGTACATATCACAAAGTCCCCATGGATCGTTCTCCTATAGGATCAACAAAATCTGAATGTTTTTGTTCAGATTTTCATACGTCAGTTTTTGTTTTCACTTAAAATTATGTCCATTTTAAACAAAAGAGAGACCCTTTGAGTGTTACCGGCTACACCCAAGCTTGGATTGAGGCCAGTTTAACTCATACATGTCAAAAAGGACTCATGGATAGTTCTCCTCAAGGATCAACATAATCCGATTGGGTTGGGTCAGATTTCTGTAGGTTAATTGTTGTTTTCACTTAAAAGTGTGTCCATTTTAAAAACAAGAGAGACAGTTTGAGTGATACCGGACACACCGTGGCTTCAATTTAGGCGGGGTTGACTCTTCCATGTCATAAAGTACCCACGGATCATTATCTTAATGGATCAACAAAATCCAAATCCATTTGGTTGGATTTCCGTAGGACAGTTGTTGTTTTCACTTAAAATTTTGTCCATTTTAAACAAAAGAGAGATACTTTGAGTGATACCGACCACACTGTGCCTCAGATTGAAGCATGGTTGACTCGTACACATCACAACATACCCATGGATCTTTATCCTAAAGGATCATCACAATACGAATGTGTTTGGTCATGTTTTTGTAGGTCAGTTGTTGTGTTCATGTAAAATTGTGTCCATTTTAAACAAAAGACTGACACTTTGGGTGATACCGGGATCATCGTGCCTCAGATTGAGGAAGGTTTAACTAGTACACGTCACAAAGGGCCCATGGATTTTTATGAAAAAGGATCATATGAATATGAATGTGTTTGTATAGAATTACATAGGTTAGTTGTTGTTTTCACTTAAAATTTTGTACATTTTAAACAAAAGAGAGACCCTTTGTGTGATACCGACCACACCGTTCCACGAATTGAGGTGGGGTTAACTCATACACATCAAAAGGACCCATTTATTGTTCTCATAATGGATAAATACAATCTTAATGCGTTTTTTCAGATTTCCGTAGGTCAGTTGTTGTTTTGACTTAAAATTGTGTCCATTTTAAACAAAAGACAGACACTTTGAGTGATACCGTCCACATCGTACCTCAGATTTGAGTCTAGGATTACTCATTCATGTCAAAAAGGACCCATGGATAGTTCTCATAATGTATGAAGACACTCGTAATGCGTTTGATTGGATTTTTGTAGGTCAGTTTTTGTTTTCACTTAATATTGTGTTCATTTTAATCAAAAGAGTGACCCTTTGAGTGATATCAGATGAATCATGCCTCTTTTTGAGGCTGGGTTGACTAGTAATCATCAAAAAAGACCCATGGATCATTCTCATAAAGTACGAATATAATCCGAAAGCATTTTGTCAGATTTCGATAGGTTAGTTGTTGTTTTCACTTAAAATTGTGTCCATTTAAAAAAAAGACAGTTTCAGTGATACAGGAAACACTGTGCCTCAGATTGAGATGGTTTTTACTCCTACATAGTTAAAACTACCCATGTATTATAATTTTATAGGATAAATACAATCTGAAAGAGTTTGGTAAGATTTCTGTATGTCAGTTGTTGTTTTAACTTAAAAATCTGTCCATTTTAATCAAAAGAGAGACCCTTTGAGTGATACAGGCCACATTGCGCCTCGGATTGAGGAATGGTTTACTTTTACATGTCAAAAAGGAACCATGGATCATTATATTAATGGATCAATACAATCCGAATTCGTTTGGTCATATTTTCATAGGTCAGTTGTTGTTTACGCTTAAAATTGTGTCCATTTTAAACAAATCGGAGATACTTTGAGTGATACATGAATAACTGTGCCACAGATTGAGACAGGCTTGACTCGTAAAAATCTCAAAAGAACCATGGATCGTTCTCCTAAATTATCAATACAATCCAAAAGTGTTTGGTCATATTTCTGTAGGTCAGTTGTTGTTTTCACTTAAAAATCTGTCCATTTTAAACAAAAGTGAGACCCTTTGAGTGATACCGGACACAATGACTGTTTGATTTAGGAAGGGTTGACTCTTACATGTCCCAAAGGACCCATGTATCATTATCATAAAGTATCAAAACAATCTGAATGTGTTTGGTCAGATTTTCGTAGGTCAGTTGTTGTTTTCATTTAAAATTGTGCCCATTTTAAACAAAAGAGAGACTCTGTTAGTGATACCGGACACAACGTGCCTTTTATTGGGGTGGAAATGACTCCTACATATCCTAAAGGTCCCATGGATTGTTCTCATAAAGGATCAATACAATCTGAATGCTTTTGTTCAGATTTCCATTTGGCAGTTGTTGTTTTCACTAAAAATTATGTTCATTTTAAACAAAAGAGAGACCATTTGAGTGATTACGGCCACACCGTGCCTCATATTGAGTAAAGGTTGACTCTTACATGTCACATAGGACACATGGATCATTCTCCTATAGTATCAACACAATACTAATGTGTTTGGTCAGATTTCCAAAGGTCAGTTTTTGTTTTGTCTTAAAATTATGTCCATTTTAATCCAAAGAGAGACACTTTGAGTGATACCGGCCACACCGATCCTCGGATTGAGGCGAGGTTGACCCTTACACGTAACAAAGGACCCATGGATCATTCCTGTAAAGGATCAAGAAAATATGAATTCAATTGTTCAGATTTTCGTAGGTCAATTGTTGTTTTTAATTAAAAATGTGTCCATTTTAAACAAAAGAGAGAGAGACTTTGAGTGATACCAGCCACACTATGCCTCATATTGAGATGGGGTTGACTCTTACACATCCCCAAAACACCCATGGATCGTTCTCCTAATGGATCAACACAATATGAATGTGTTTGATCTGATTTCTGTACTCCATTTTTTTCACTTAAAAATCTGTCCATTTTAAACAATATAGAAACACTTTGAGTGGTTCAAAATTCTGGCATGTTTCTAGTTCATATCATCTATTAAAATGAGAAAATGAATTATTGGAGAAAGGATGATTTATTTAATAATAATTAAAACTTTCAAAATAACATTTACATACAACAATGTTTCATCTTTGGATCCCCTTAACCCCTCTCAAAAATGTCCGCCAATTGTACACGTCCCCAAGTCATATCTTCATGATATTTGTTGTAACGCCCCGACCCCAGCTACCCAGAGTCGGTGCATTACTTCATAACATTGGCATGATCACAAAAGATCAAGTCTCGAAAGACCGATTAGTTTAGTAGCCTTGGAAACACTAGATACATTCGTAAACGTTACATTACATCATAAAGTGAAAAAATACAATAACAAAGTCTTCATAGTCCACACTCATATCCTCTTCTGACAATCCCTGCAGGTCATTCATAAAATACTTCTTCACATCCTGGAAAATATTAAAACATTGAAAGGGGTGAGCTCAGATGCTCAGTAAGGATAACAATATTGCAGAAGCTTTCATAAATAAACATAAAAATTTAAGGTAATGTATAACTAAAACAAAAGCCTTTTAAACTTGAACTTCAACATAATATGGAAAAAGTAAAATGGGATAATGCCATTCACTTATTCACATGGATATTCTACTGGTCGAATAATCACATGCAATATCAATAACCACTTTCATAATGATGGAATGCATAATGCCAGACTATCATAACCACGTAGCCAAGGCCTCGTGCCAAGACACTAGTTTGTCTCATGAGACCTTCCGATGCATCTAGGAGCTATAGCGGGCTCCACCCGTCACTTATTAAGTCCAATTAATTCCTCATATGAATAGGTTTAAACATATCATAAACCATAACATAATTGTATCACATAAAACATACATAAAGGAAACATAAAATTTCCACATTTCAATCACAAGATATCAATACAACACATTGATATAATAAAAACGCTTTCAAAACCATTTTCAATACCAAAATAAAAGAATGTTAAAACTTTGTATTTATTTTTCATTAAAAAAATGATGGCTTTTAGAAGAAGCCGAAACTCAAATAATGGTCACGGAGGCGGAGAAGTCGTTGTCGCCGCATAAGTACGGAAAGAAAAACATTCCCTTTTTGTCGTTTAGTAAAACGCTTCGTATAAAAAAGATTCCTTTTGAATAAACATAAAAGTCAAAGGGGTTTATACACCGTATAAAAGAAAGTTGTGTATAAAGCCAAATATGCCTCAATGAAAGGAGATTGAGACGAATTCCTTAAAAAGATCATTTTTAAAATAAAATAGATCTATTATGTGTATTCACTATAGGTACACATAAATAAAGTAAAAATACAAAATAGGACATAATAATATCATGACATAATTTGAAAGTAGGAGATTAACCCAAAGAATGGAAGTTGGGTTATGAAATTCCCTTACCTTGTGTCCGACTTGACTCAACTGTTCTTTAACCTCCTGAATAATAAACTAGAGTTAATATCTACCTTATTAAGAACCATTTTAAATTTCATTATCCTTTTTATATCACTTATTACAATGTTATGAACATTATGTAATTATTTAAGTTAATAACGGTCGTTTTGTCGATCTTTGGTAACTTGAGTCAACAATAAACTTCTTATAATTACAAGTTGTTCATGTGGTAGAATATCCATTATATCCAGAATTATATTCATGATGTAGATATCATATATATCATATATATACAGTATATACATTCATTCATAATGTCACGTAACATTTAGAGGTAAGAAATGAAATGCACCGTTCATGGAGACGGTAAGTCGTACGTACGCATGAACGCTACTTTCATTTATATTTCGTATTTAATGGAATGAAATCATAATGATATAAATTTATAATATAATTACAGTATAATATAGTGTATAATACCATTTACTTCATCCTTTATACATCCCACATATGGCATTAACGATTCAAATCACTTTGAGGGGGCGGTAGTCCGCACTTCCTAAAATGAAATTATCGCGTTTTACCCATAATGGAAATCATAAAGTATGCCATAAATGAGAAATACAGAAGCATAAGTAAAACATAAACATATTATATATCATATATAAAAATAGTGACATCTTAATGGCCACCTTTGAAGGTGTTATATGAGTGTTGAACAATCATCGTTTCGTGAGGCAGAAATTCGCCATCCACAGAAACAGTATGTTCTTTAACCATTAGATGTAGGTGTGTGTAAGTGTAGCTCGAATACTTCTTATAACAACATCCTAGTATATTTAGGATACTGGTGTTGTTACAAAAGAAATGAATAAAAAGATTTTAGGGGGTTGGAGAAGAAAAACAAAACAAAACAACATTAGAGAAGACATTACCTCAAAATCGGGTAACTCTTTTTGATTTGATCCAAAGGCTTCCTTGGGAAGAGTTCTGCCTAAAGTGAGGCTTCTAGGAATAATAGAGGGATGTTGGGAGAGTATTTGGGTGGAGGTTGTCTGAGCCAAATGGCTTGAAGGTGTGAATAAGGTGGGAGAGGTGGGGGCCTTTTATAAGTGGAGAGGAGGGGCTCTTTTGGAAAGATTGAAATGTTACATTATTACACAATGCTTTTCGGATTCTAAAGGTCCCACACTTAGATAATTCGTGGATAAGGTGATAAGGGTTCGAAATATACCCATACAATAGGCTTTGGACAAGTGTAAGCCTTGGATTTTACATTATCTTTTCATTTTATTAAAATCGTTAAATAATGAGGTCATCGCTGCATCATAATGATGTCATAAATAATTTAATTTATTTAATGTCTAAAAATTATAAAAAAAATACTATGATGTAGGAAATCTTTTTAGATTTATAATGAATATTTATAATCAAAATTTGGACTTGTGTAACCCCACTTAAAAACTGTTTTAGTAAAACAACTCATGTTTGTGTCAATTTAATTTTAACATTAAATAAATATATATTAATGTCATTTTCCAACTAAAGTGGCTCCATGGGGTCCCCAAGTTGACCCATGGGTTGTCTTGGTCGGCCATGACTCATCCAATAGGAGTAGGACAAGTTTCATGCTCATCTCATATTATTAAAACATTATTTGTACCTTAAACTACACTAATTACCTCTAATCGCGATTAAGAACTTAAAAGTTACTATTCACGAAAAATTTATTTTAATCTCATTGAACCACATTTTACTTCTTAATGACAACCATGTATGTCGGATTTTTGAAAATCAAAACACAGAAGTGGTAATATTTCATTTAAATGAAAAATCAGTTATTTAACTACCACTTAGTGGTTTCACTATTCATCAAAAATTGAAGTTTTTCAGAACAAAGCCAAAATTTCACCCTAAGCTATAATTGATATTCCAAATTCAAAAATGATGTCTATTTTACAAAATTCCAAACATATAAGTTGCATTAATTAATTTTATAATTAATTCTCACTGTCACAACAAATAGCGTGTTTTTAAGAAACAATTTATATCAAAAGATTGGCAATTGTTTATGTCCAATTTCAATGTTAAATTAATTCTAATGACCACCATTGGATAAAATGGTAAAAATATATTCTAATTATACTTTAAAACCACCAAATAGTATAATTAATCACTATTAATTATTTTTATTAAAAAAGTTGTTTTTAAGTATTTTTCACTATTCATAAAAAATTAGAAGTTCTCAGAAAAATACCAAAAATCCAACATAGGCTAATTTTGATATTCGGAATCCAAAAATGAATCCCATTTTGAAATATAAAATTTCTATAATTTTAAAAAGTGGTTATTACTATTCATAACGGCTACTTTGATTAGTCGCAGTGTTTTAAAACTCGAAGTTGCGTACAATGCAAGCCATTGCATTATTGAATGAGAAGCGTATCGTGGAAGCTCGGGGTGTTACATTCTCCCCTCCTTCAATAAATTACGTCTTCGCAATTTGAAATTTTTCTTTGAAAATAAAAGGTTGAAAAGAGAAAATACCTTTGAGGAAAACCCACATCGGAAATAAGGTTAATAAAAATATAACTTTAAAAGAAAGAAAGATAAGTTCAAAGGTCACCCGAGATAGCCCATACTAGGATTCTATGAAGGTATGGATATGGAAGAAAAACAAACCATCAAGGTCTTATGGAGAGTTGTAGAAAACCGGATTAGGAGAAAGTTTAACTACAAGAAAATCACAAACTTGTGATTGGTTAAACGATCATTGGTTCCCCAGTAGAAAAAGTTAACCGACAACATTTTTGTTTTAAGTTACCTTTTATAAAGTTGAGGAATTTATTTAGGAGATTTACTAAGAATGTAAGGGAATATACATACTTGTTATGTAGACTTTCATTCTTTAATAAATTTTTACCACAAACCCATCTTTCACTCTAAAAGGTAATAGAACTCAAAAATATTCTATTTATCCTAATTGTATAAGGTTCAAAATATTAACACATACCATTTAGATTAGTAAAATTATTTTGTAACAACCAGGGACTTCTTGTAGGCTAGTGGTAGGAAATAAAAGCCTGTCGCACTATGGTTGTGGGTTCGATTCCTGCAGCTTTGTCCGACACGACGGGTTATGCCCCACCCTGCAGGTTGTCCTTTTCCTAAAACTATAGTATCATAATATTCCAAAAATAATCTTCAGAAATGCTTTAACATTATACAATACTATCCATGGTTCACCTTAATCCATTCCAACCTTAATAGTTATCCAAAATACCTCCGTCCAGACTTTCTCTAAAAGGTCTCTAAATTCCAAAATCAATTGTAACATCAGATTCCCCAAACAAAGAAA
This sequence comes from Viscum album, assembly GCA_963277665.1. Classification (NCBI taxonomy): domain Eukaryota; kingdom Viridiplantae; phylum Streptophyta; class Magnoliopsida; order Santalales; family Viscaceae; genus Viscum; species Viscum album. Next base: position 662,150,260 of record OY728151.1, on the reverse strand, counting down.
AGTTTCTCTTATTGTCACATACTAAAAATATGATTACCTTAATCATATTAAAACCTTACTGAAATCAACAAGTACTGCAGTACAATCCTTATATATATATCACATTATTCTAATACCCAGAATATAATCTATGAGTCCAAAAGCACCAATACATTAATTATTCTGCATCAACTGTAATAACAGCATAAGATTGTCCTTGATCCCCTGGCCTTTTCTGAGGTATGTTTCCCTGACGCTTAGGACACTCATTTGCATAATGTCCCATTTCTCTACAATTGTAGCATTCAACTTTGATAGCCTCTTTCTTTCCCTTGCAATCACGAGCCTGGTGACCTTTTTCTCCACATTTATAACAAACTCTCATTCCTTTTAGGCAAGTACCAGGGTGATTCTTCCCACAATTATCACATAATGGAAAATCCTTCTTTCACTTTTTCCCTTTATCTATCTCTTGTTCCACCGTTCTCTTCTTCTCTTGCTTTACTTTGTTGTCATAAGACTTAGAGAATTCATTTTCTGTCTTGATAGCACACGAGACAATATCTTCGTATGATGAGAAGGATTGTGATACTAATGATCGACGGAGAAATGGTTTTAACCCATCAAAGAAAAGATCAATCTTACTCCTTGGGTTACGTATATAATCGGCATCATGCCTCGCTAACCTTGTAAAGTTAGCCTCATACTTTGCGACATTCTCATCCTCCTTCTGCCTCGGACTCAGAAATTGCTTTTCCATATCCGCTCGATGGTCTCGAGGAAAGTATTTTTCTAAGAACAGCTCTTTGAACTCCTTCCATTCCATGTTTGTTAATTCATCATCTTCCTTTGTGTTTTGAATTAGTGACCACCATTGATCGGCATCTCCAGTGAGGCGGTAAACTGCCATGACAACATTCTCCCTTTCTCTACTCCCCAAGGCATGGAATATTTTCTCTAAGGAATTTATCCATTGCTCAGCTACTATGGGATTTGTACTCCCATTGAAGGTTGGTGGTTGTTGCCTCATGAATCGATCTAACATTGATCCTCCACGTTGTGGATCAGGGTGCTCCATACGAGTAAGGTTATTATTCATAACCTGAGTAAGTTGTCCCAGTATGGTGATTAGCTGATCGGCACCAGTTGCATCACCAGCCCCACTATAATTATCTTGAGCAGGAGGGAAATCCCTACAGGGAGTGCGTGCATTGATACGGTTTCCATTTCTTCCACTAGGCGCCATTTCTAAAAATTGGCATAAACTAGATCAGTTTATGAATCAAAATACATAATCCCATACTTATAAAACACTTAACATAAGTTGAACTGTTTATGGATATAATCCATAATCATAAAAATGTTTTCTTTGAGGTTGTATATACTCATAACCCTTCATAGTGGTTTGTAAATAAAATGGGAATTATCCAAAGCATATCCCCCGGGAGTGTCGTAACCAAGAGTGCAGCAAGGCCCGTTGTCGTGCACCAGTTCACGTTCGAGTCTAGCTCAAAGCGGTGTTTTCAGGTTTTAACCCTAGCTACATCTGTTCCAGAGCTGCCTCTACCTGCTCGTATCCAGACAGGGATGTATTGCTCGGAAATCTCACAACATCTCTACAATACCAAAATTCTAGGAAGTTCTTCTATACTAATCCTCAAAGTCTATCTTCGGGATATGTTCTCTAATCAGAGTTTATCTAAATCTAGCTTCCAAGGTTAGTACTAAACTGCCTCTGATACCAACTGTAACGCCCCGACCCCAGCTACCCGGAGTCGGTGCATTACTTCGTAACATTGGCATGATCACAAAAGATCAAGTCTCGAAAGACCGATTAGTTTAGTAGCCCTGGAAACACTAGATACATTCGTAAACGTTACATTACATCATAAAGTGAAAAAATACAATAACAAAGTCTCCATAGTCCACACTCATATCCTCTTCTGACAATCCCTGTAGGTCATTCATAAAATACTTCTTCACATCTTGGAAAATATTAAAACATTGAAAGGGGTGAGCTCAGATGCTCAGTAAGGATAAAAATATTGCGGAAGCTTTCATAAATAAACATAAAAATTTAAGGCAATGTATAACTAAAACAAAAGCCTTTTAAACTTGAACTTCAACATAATATGGAAAAAGTAAAATGGGATAATTCCATTCACTGATTCACATGGATATTCTACTGGTCGAATAATCACATGAAATATCAATAACCACTTTCATAATGATGGAATGCATAATGCCAGACTATCATAACCACGTATCCAAGGCCTCGTGCCAAGACCACCAATAAGATTTTGTCAAGGCCTCGTGCCAAGACACTAGTTTGTCTCATTAGACCTGCCGATGCATCGAGGAGTTATAGCGGGCTCCACCCGTCACTTATTAAGTCCAATGCATTCCTCATATGAATAGGTTTAAACATATCATAAACCATAACATAATCGTATCACATAAAACATGCATAAAGGAAACATAAAATTTCCACATTTCAATCACAAGATATCAATACAACACATTGATATAATAAAAACGCTTTCAAAACCATTTTCAATACCAAAATAAAAGAAAGTTAAAACTTTGTATTTATTTTTCATTAAAAAAAATGATGGCTTGTAGAAGAAGCCGAAACTCAAATAATGGTCACGGTGGCGGAGAAGTCGTTGTCGCCGCATAAGTACGGAAAGAAAAACATTTCCTTTTTTTCGTTTAGTAAAACGCTTCGTATAAAAAATATTCCTTTTGAATAAACATAAAAGTCAAAGGGGTTTATACACCGTATAAAAGAAAGTTGTGTATAAAGCCAAATATGCCTCAATGAAAGGAGATTGAGACGAAGTCCTTAAAAAGATCATTTTTAAAATAAAATAGATCTATTATGTGTATTCACTATAGGTACACATAAAGAAAGTAAAAATACAAAATAGGACATAATAATATCATGACATAATTTGAAAGTAGGAGATTAACCCAAAGAATGGAAGTTGGGTTATGAAATTCCCTTACCTTGTGTCCGACTTGACTCAACCGTTCTTTAACCTCCTGAATAATAAACTAGAGTTAATATCTACCTTATTAAGAACCATTTTAAATTTCATTATCCTTTTTATATCACTTATTACAACGTTATGAACATTATGTAATTATTTAAGTTAATAACGGTCGTTTTGTCGATCTTTGGTAACTTGAGTCAACAATAAACTTCTTATAATTACAAGTTGTTCATGTGGTAGAATATCCATTATATCCAGAATTATATTCATGATGTAGATATCATATATATCATATATATACAGTATATACATTCATTCATAATGTCACGTAACATTTAGAGGTAAGAAATGAAATTCACCGTTCATGGAGACGGTAAGCCGTACGTACGCATGAACGCTACTTTCATTTCTATTTCGTATTTAATGGAATGAAATCATAATGATATAAATTTATAATATAATTACAGTATAATATAGTGTATAATACCATTTACTTCATCCTTTATACATCCCACATATGGCATTAACGATTCAAATCACTTTGAGGGGGCGGTAGTCCGCACTTCCTAAAATGAAATTATCGCGTTTTACCCATAATGAAAATCATAAAGAATGCCATAAATGAGAAATAAAGAAGCATAAATAAAACATAAACATATTATATATCATATATAAAAATAGTGACATCTTAATGGCCACCTTTGAAGGTGTTATATGAGTGTTGAACAATCATCGTTTCGTGAGGCAGAAATTCGCCATCCACAGAAACCGTATGTTCTTTAACCATTAGATGTAGGTGTGTGTAAGTGTAGCTCTAATCCTTCTTATAACAACATCCTAGTATATTGAGGATACTGTTTTTGTTACAAAAGAAATGAATAAAAAGAGTTTAGGGGGTTGGAGAAGAAAAACAAAACAAAACAACATTAGAGAAGACATTACCTCAAAATCGGGTAACTCTTTTTGATTTGATCCAAAGGCTTCCTTGGGAAGAGTTCTGCCCAAATTGAGGCTTCTAGGAGTAATATAGGGATGTTGGGAGAGTATTTTGGCGGAGGTTGGCCGAGCCAAATGGCTTGAAGGTGTGAATAAGGTGGGAGAGGTGGGGGCCTTTTATAAGTGGAGAGGAGGGGCTCTTTTGGAAAGATTGAAATGTTACATTATTACACAATGCTTTTCGGATTCTAAAGGTCCCACACTTAGATAATTCGTGGATAAGGTGATAATGGTTCGAAATATACCCATCCAATAGGCTTTGGACAAGTGTAAGCCTTGGATTTTACATTATCTTTTTATTTTATTAAAATCGTTAAATAATGAGGTCATCGCTGCATCATAATGATGTCATAAATAATTTAATTTATTTAATGTCTAAAAATTATAAAAAAAATACTATGATGTAGGAAATCTTTTTAGATTTCTAATTAATATTTATAATCAAAATTTGGACTTGTGTAACCCCACTTAAAAACTGTTTTAGTAAAACAACTCATGTTTGTGTCAATTTAATTGTAACATTAAATAAATATATATTAATGTCATTTTCCAACTAAAGTGGATCCATGGGGTCCCCAAGTTGACCCATGGGTTGTCTTGGTCGGCCATGACTCATCCAATAGGAGTAGGACAAGTTTCATGCTCATCTCATATTATTAAAACATTATTTGTACCTTAAACTACACTAATTACCTCTAATCGCGATTAAGATCTTAAAAGTTACTATTCACCAAAAATTTATTTTAATCTCATTGAACCACATTTTACTTCTTAATGACAACCATGTATGTCGGATTTTTGAAAATCAAAACACAGAAGTGGTAATATTTCATTTAAATGAAAAATCAGTTATTTAACTACCACTTAGTCGTTTCACTATTCATCAAAAATTGAAGTTTTTCAGAACAAAGCCAAAATTTCACCCTAAGATATAATTGATATTCCAAATTCAAAAATGATATCTATTTTAAAAAATTCCAAACATATAAGTTGCATTAATTAATTTTATAATTAATTCCCACAGTCACAATAAATAGCATGTTTTTAAGAAACAATTTATATCAAAAGATTGGCAATTGTTTATGTCCAATTTCAATGTTAAATTAATTCTAATGACCACCATTGGATAAAATGGTAAAAATATATTCTAATTATACTTTAAAACCACCAAATAGTATAATTAATCACTATTAATTATTTTTATTAAAAAAGTTGTTTTTAAGTATTTTTCACTATTCATAAAAAATTAGAAGTTCTCAGAAAAATACCAAAATCCAACATAGGCTAATTTTGATATTCGGAATCCAAAAATGAAGCCCATTTTGAAATATAAAATTTCTATAATTTTAAAAAGTGGTTATTACTATTCATAACGGCTACTTTGATTAGTCGCGGTGTTTTAAAACTCGAAGTTGCGTACAATGCAAGCCATTGCATTATTGAATGAGAAGCGTATCGTGGAAGCTTGGGGTGTTACATTTGCGTACAATATTCCATCAGATATATGGCCCACTTGATTCTACACAAATTAATATCATCTTGTGAGTATGTAGATTTTGGGCAGTCATAGTAGTTCTGCATAATATAAAAATAAAGAATTAATAAATTAATTAAATGAAGTAGTTGTTGTTTTTGAAAATACCTATTCATGGGTGGTAATTTGTTGATGAAAAATGATCTCTTTCCTAAATTTACAAACATAATAACCACAATAATTATCGTTTGTTTTTTTGTAGACTGTAAAAAAATTGATCATTAGGAGAATACGTATCTTGTGTTGAGATGTGTTTGGATAGTGAAATTTTATTGTATATACCCTGATATTTGTCCAAACGTAGTAATTTCTCGCCTACTTATGCATATCCAATGTCCTCATTCCTTTTTTAGACGATAATGATACACCACCCTATCATAACATAATCCTCAGTAAAATATAATATAAATTATATTACGTGATTATTTAGACCTAAAATGTAGGATTTAGTGTCTTACAGATTCAAAAATTCCATAATGTGTGGTCGGATTGAGGGATATCCTTCCTTTGAATCCAAGAAAGAAATCATTGGAGTATCCTATTTCTCCGCAATTAGCATCCAATGTTACCTAAAAACACAAAAAGTAATAAGTAATAAAAGAAGTGAAAATATAATTGATATGCTTTAATTGTATAGTTTTACCCTTGTATGGTTGGTATTAGGAAGTGTCTGTCATATATTATCTTTCTTTCAAATGGTTTCAGTAAGACATTCACTATTTCATTATTTTTTTATGGCTCTAATTTCGTTAGATGTGTTGATTTGGTATGAGGACTAAAGAGTTTGAATTTTGGCTCATGGGAAAGTTCCTTCAACTGTTTTTCATATACACGTATGTCAACAATATAAAATGAATTTAGTCATAATTTTAACATTAGATCAGCTTTTAGAAAATCAATTCCTGAAAACATACCTCATATATATATTTACAACTCTGATGTCTAGACAACCATTTTCAAGGATCTCATTTACATTTTCAGTTGTAACTAAATCTTTACTTTCTTCTCCGTATATATTCTTTTCTAAAATCACTATATGACTACTACATCCTCTTATATTCATATCCACATGAGTCTTCAATGCTAGTAAATGTGGATAGAAAATAGGTGGTGTTATTGTTCTTTCAGTAGATCCTTGGGATCGGTTGGTCAATCCTTTAGATGGCTTTGAGCCAACGTTTGTCACCCCCTTCCCTTTCTCCATCTATAATAACATTCAATGATTCAGAACCTTTTTTCTTTAATTTTTAAAGGTTGAGTTTAAAAAAAGGAAATAAATATATCTTTGTCTGCATGTACTCTTACATGTTGTGATGGCCATGCAATGAATGTACCCATATCCTATTCGACTGTATGAATATCATCATAATCAATTGGAATCGTTAGCTCTGCATTTGGCTCTTGAGCTATAGTATTCGTCACTTTCTGATGATCTTTTGGAAGTGGTCTATTATGCATCGTGTTATCTGAGATGTTGAACACTGTAGCCCTCGCTATAAGGTGATATGTCACTGTTTATAGATATAAATCAAAATCATTCTACCCATATAGAATATTAGTACAGGAAAAGTATGAGTGTTTGTCTGGTCCACATTTCATGGGAACAATTATTAGAATATTGATTACCATGGCTAAGATAGCTCTTTGAGGGTAATGACTCACATCAAAGCTGATGGGTGGTGGGGAAGGATCTTCACGCGCTAGTTGTTCCTGAGTTGTGTCTTCTCCTTGCTTCACACCCATAAAATTTTCTAACAACTATCACTACCATTGCAATCTTTTCTTCAAGGGTTACTAGTCTTTCACTCATTTGTTTCAATTTTTCATCTCTTCCATGCATTTTTTTCTAAAAATATACTCAAGGTGTCACCCCAAACCCTGCACCTCTGACATGGACGTATTTTTCTGGCTCCTTCAAAGTTGTCGATAATAGGTCTACTTCTGCTACAGGAGTAGCTGATTCTTGTGACTGTCATATATAGGAAAATAACTAATTATTTTTATGTAATAGAAATTTAAAACAAATATTTTAATCATTGTGTCATACATACACATATTTCCCACACTTTTTGTGTGTTCTCATCTACTAGCTTCCCTTCATTATTCACACGTGCCTCCTTCCATAGCACGTGGCGTGGGATGGAAGTGTCTTTGGTTATAGACTCATCAACCTTCATATAAACATAGAAAGATAATTATGATTTTTTTTATTAGCACTTAACAATATTTATGTAAATTTAAAATATGTACCATTTCCTTTTCTAGTGAATTGTACCCCATCCTGGCTTTACGATAGGGGTATGTTGGTTTTCATGCTCGTTACATATTTTTAGTACAGAGTTGTTGTTTCATAAATGAAATATTGACAATCAAAGTGTTGAATTCATGTATCCTCAAATGACATATCATCACCTACAATGTACCTGAAAATTCTCATCCCCATGGTGGCCAATAAATTCATCGGATTCTTATTGGGATATTAGCTGAGCATAGACATGGGTGGGTGCAGGTTTATTTTAACTTTGGAATCTTTTAGGTGACTTCTTTTTAAAATAGTGTGAAATCCTTAATGAATCCTTCCTGTAAGACTTAGTACATAATCCTTGTGTGAATCATCTAATATAAATGTACTCTGCAAGAGATTGAAGAGAGTAAGACATTGTTTCATTATTTTATTTTCTTTTAAATTAAATAAATAAATTCATAATGTTATCATAATTTCTTCCCATATCACAACCTTTAGCCCGGACACAACATGTTTCCTTGAATCTATGTCAATCGGCACGTGTTGCTAAGTGAAAAATCCAATGTAACTACTAAACATAGCCTTATTGGGATTCACATGTTGTCATCATGAATTCCATCTCATGTAAAATTTGATGCCTTTGCTTTTCGCCTTAAAAACATTGGCTAACACCGTCAAACTACGACGCACCAGTGTTTTCTACGAAGTCGGTCCCTCATTCCCAACCACTTCATCGATATCAAAATCATCTATATATTCATATGAAATGGTAGCAAAGACATATGCAGATGGTTTTTGGACCTCAACAATAGGAGCTACAACATGTTCAGAAACCTTTTATTGCTATGCACTATGAGCAGCCCTAGTAGGAGCAGCTGCATCCGTAACAGCAGCAGCTTGAGAGACTTCTTCCACCTCAATTTTAGGAGCACCAGAACGTGTAGAAGTCATCATCTGCAAAATTGGTTGAACAGTTAATTTAGACTACATAAATTTAGTAATGATTAGATAATAGCATGAGATAACATGATATATATTAGAAAAAAAATATAACCTATTTATTGAACTCTCTTTTATTTTTTCAAAGGCTGAAGGGATTTGACACATATATCGCTTGTGATTCCATTATAAATTGTTCGTCTTTGTACCATTATTTACTAAAATCAACATTCACAAATCCCCATTAATCTATTTTAACACCACTGTTTTTATCAACCCATTTACATTGAAAAATCAACAATTGTAATGTTATATAATCCAACTCCCATATTAGTTTGATAATGCCAAAGTATGACATATTTTCAAAAATTGGATTTATGTCATTACTACCAAAAACACGCATCGCCTCATCCACTAGTGTAACTCCACTATTTTTCATGGTATTATCTTCATCATGTTAATCAGTATAGAATTTATAACCATTAATTACATAGCCACTGTAAGATAATACATACACACTTGGTCAAGTGGATAGCCATAGAAAGTCGTTCTGAAATTGAATTCGGATTTTCAGCCAACATATTAAAATTATGGAACTAAATGCTTCCTATAAACTGGTTATTATGTGTATTTGATAACCATTTTTCATCCCTTGATGGATTCAACTGCTTATGAATTTTTTTGTGAGTTTAAATATATAGAGAAACCTCCCATCTATTATGAAAAACATATAGGTGGGCTTACTCTTGATCAGTAATACTAATTTTCACAACATATCTTCCAAAAATTATCTCACTCTCAACGCGTCCTGTGTGATGAGATCTCGGGGGACCAATGCTTTCCACATCAGATATGTATTCGGTACAAAATTAAATGGCTTCATCAACAATATATCGCACTACTATACAACCCTTTGGCCGAGTTCGATTTTTTACCTACCCTTTCAAAATCATCATATACCATTCAGCAGTATACATATATCTATAGTGCACATGACCACAATGTCTAATATCTCTCACTATGTGAATCATCAAATGAACTATCATATAAAAGAATGTTTGCAGGATTAAAATAACTAATTCACATAATATGATGCCAGTTTCTTTTTCCATATTTGGGAATTCCACTGGGTCTATAACATTGCTACTTATAGCTTTGAAAAAGAAACAATGTTTGGTTAACGTATGATGAACATTCTTGGAAAAAATGCAACATAAATCTATATGAATTAGATGTTGCATCACAACATGGCAGTCATGTGATTTCAATCCTTTTAACATCAAATCATACATTGATATAATGTTATTGATATTTTATGAAGACCTATCTGGAACCTTTACATCATTGAAGATGTTAAAAAACAGATATCTCTCCTCCCTAGAAAGAGTATAAGCAGCTGGAAGAAGAAACATTCGATTTTTTACCCTTTACGAGATCAAACTCTTCTCGTATTCCCATGTTAACCTTGTGTAACCTTGCCTTAATTTCATCCTTTGTTTTCTCAGGTGAATTTAGCAATTTCCTGATTGCACTATCACATAAATTGTTTTCCACAGGCATCACGTCATGAAAATTTCTGACGTACAAACAATTCAAGTATGGTAATTCCAAAAAAAATGATCTTTTTTTTCAACCGATTTTCATTAGGTTTTTCGAAAATGGTATACCAAAAACAGTGTTCACATCTTATACATTCTCAAATAGATGATCACCTATTAGTGGAGATGGTGTTGAGCATTGTTTTTAACTTCAATTGAATGATGTCGTCTAAGATCGGTACTAATGCTGACGAGGTTGAAATCTAAGATGTCCCTGAAACACAGATTTCGATGAATGTTTCAACCAATTTGATTATATATCATCATTTTACATGGGAAACCATTGAGTTCCTTCAATTCTATGTCATGAAAAATTTCCATAAGCAGGGAAATAATTTATTGTCCCATTCAACATCTCTCTCAACGTGAAGTATTCACTTTTATAAGAATCATACAACATAACAGGTGAATCTCACAATAACAACAAATCCTCGATCAAAGGATCTAGATAAACATCAATATCATTACCTGGTAGTTTTTTTCCAAATATAAGCATAGATAACATGATGAATTTCTGATTCAGGCATAACTAGGGTGGCAAGTTATAATTTACCAACGTAACAAGCCATGAACAATGAGTGCTGGTTTGAAAACCAAAAGGATTCACTCCATCTATAGATAATGCAAGACGAAGGATTCTCAGCTCTTTTCCAAATTCAGGATACTCAAGATCAATTTTCTCCATTGAGGAGAGTCAGTTGGATGATGTGATTTTCCATCATTATTCTTTTTATGCATGCCATGACAATTGTCTTGTAGTTTCTTCACATCCATATAGACGCCTATACCTTGGAATGATTGAAATTTACCATAAAAATTTCATAGGATTGGATTTATATTTCTTGTATTGAGAATCACCACACCCTGGACATTTTGTATCTGATTTTTTCTCCTTGAGAAAGAATATATAGTCTTTTGGGCAGGCATGAATTCTTTCGGAAATCATACCCATCGATCGTAGCATTCATTTAGCTTCATATGTATCTCTTGGGAGCTCATTATCTTCCAGGATCATGTCATTCAAGAGAGCATGTTTTTCCGTAAAACAAACATCACACTATATGTTTCCTGCTTTCAATTTATACAACATCAGTACTATTGACAATGTTGTATAGTTAGTGCAACCATCATATAATGGTGTCTTTGCACTACTCTTTAACTTCTCAAACAATTTTTTGAAATCACAGAGTTAATCTTCAATTTTGTTTGTCATTTCCTCAATATGATCTTCATCATCATTGACATCTATAATCACATCCTACATACGGTTTTATTCATTATCCATATTTGTATTCATATCTGATAAACCATAAAATGCAGTTTTATCCCATCAAGTAGCTACATTCTCTTTTTCTCCATATTAATTACAACATTTATAACTCTGATATATTCTGTGACTTATCAAATGTTCTTCCAACTCCTCTGGTGTAAGTAGTCAAGAATAACAACAATGTAAACATGGAAAATGGATTTGAGAAGGATCTTTTGTGGGATCCTTTGCAAACTTGATGAACTCTTTCACTCCGTTCTCATACTCAATGGTCAAACAATTAGAAACTATCCAATATTTATTCATCTCCATCCTATTTTAATCGAAAATATTAGTATTTATGGTTTATGTACACAAAACAAGAATTACAAATACAGTAGAAGAGAACCAAATCCTTATAAAAATTGAGATTAATAGAGACTAACCATTTCCAATAAAGATTTGGAAATCAACAGAACCTGGATAGACCCCCCCCCCCATCAAAATCAACACATTTTCCAAACACAACGGGGTTAGCAGTGATAATCACTTGTGCCATAGATGTTAAAACTCACACAGCATCATCCTCTATGGCTTATCCTCCTCTATTGGGTCAACCCTACCATGGTCAACCAGTCCATCCTTTTATAACCCACTGACCTAAAATACATATGGACGAAAACCAGTAGCCAATTCTATAAGTAATGAAAGGATTCAAACAATATCTACAATATAAAATTCATTAAATATAATTACTCTAGATCCATTATAGTTTCCTCAAATCACCCCAGTCCAAATAAAAGAATATTCAAGAATGATACATCTACCACTCCTAGGACTCTACCCTACATTAAATATCATGAAGCCTAAATACCTATATATCCACACATACACATGTCCCAAACACATAAAAAACCATAACCATATTAGAATGAAAGTACGCATATGGATTTAAATCAGGATACTCGACTCAAGTTGTGGTTTGTAAGAAATAATAAGAAAATATAATAAGTATATAGTCAAACATAAATCCCAAACAGGTGTTAAAAATCCAATAAACCCAAGAGGTACTAAATCTCAAAGACCTTCTATGGTTCCTCCCATGACATGATAGCTTTAACCTTTTCATATCAAAAGAGATACCATGTTCTAAGACCACATGAACTAAGAAACTCACCTCCCGAATCTAGAATTGTCACTTTGACATGTTGGCATAAAATTGGTGAGTCCTCAAGATGTCCAAAACTATTATCAAATTAGGTATATGATCATCCACATTTTTAGAATAAACCATGATGTCATCCATAAATACTATAACAAAATAGTAGAGATACTAGTGTAAAATACTATTCATCATTACCATAAATATATATGGAGTGTTGGTTAAGCTGAATGTCATAAAAATACTCATAGTCGCTATACCTACTCCTAAATGAGGTCTTTGGAATATCAAACTCCTTTATCCTGAGCTGGTGTTAACCAAACTGAAGACCGATCATAGGGAACCACTCCCCCACTTAGAATATCTAATAAATAATAAATCTAGGTCAACAGGTAATTTTTATTGATCATAACCTGATTGAGATTCTAGTAATCAACACACAAACGAAGGATTCCAATGACCTCCTGGGTGAAAAGCACCAATTATTCCCAAGGCAAGACACTATACTAAATAAAGAATATTGAAACCAATTCATCCCACTAATTATTTAGTTCCTTCAATTTAACTAGTTCTATATGGTAAGATAGGGTAGATATTGGTTTTCTACCCATCACCAAGTTGATAGAGAACTCCACATCCCTCTCTAGTGGTAGACCAAAAAATACTAAAGGAAAAACATTTGGAAATTCAATAGCTACTACGGTAAGTTCACTATAATAGGCTTCCCACTCCTGTTCAATAGAATAAAAGGATATCATCCCACTCAACTCTGGAAGAAGATTTCCATCTTGAATAGACCTTAGGCATGATTCTCTATGGAAAACATGGAATTTCCCATCGGGGGCAGTGAAATACACCCACCGATGATAATAGTAAATCCTTGATTTAATAGAAACTAGCCAGTCTATTCTGAGAATAACATATAGGGAAATCATTTTAAGAACCAAAAAATATCATATGATCTAAATCACTAAAAAGGATAAAGCATGAGAGGAGAATCAAGGACCTTACTCCCGCTTTATCTAGAGATATGTTACAATCTCTAACACATAAGCCATGAGCTCTATTATAAGTTTCAATAGTTTTATATTGTGATTTGATATGAAATTATGATGGGAACCGATATCAAATAAAAAATACACTAATGAAAAAGAAATGGAAATGGTGCCTCTCACTATTGCATGACCCACATCAGTTCTTAATGGAGAATAATCCACTGCATGAAGTTCTATCGTTCCTAATTCATGTTTCTAGAATCCCATTGTTAATGATTAATATTACTATGATTTGGTCCCTCTCAATATTTATGACACCATTCCACTACACGTGGTAGTTAAAATATATAAAACCCACATCAAGTGGGTTTAATATTTGTACAATATGTAAATCGTAAATGCTTCCTTACAATAATGCTTTTAGTGATCAATCTATCCACATTGGAATAAGTCTTATGGCCTTTATTAGACACTACAAATAATCTGAAGGATGTTTTCTATAAAATACCAAAACCACTATTTTATCTATGAGGGTCATTATACTTTCTATTCCACTTATATGAACCACTAAAACTACCACTGGGAATATATGTAACTCTAGTTAACCCTGACATAATATCCATGACAATTTCTTCCATCACATCCCTATCTCTAACATCAATATTTTGGGAGAACATTAACATAAAAAATTGATATTGGATATCAGATAGAAGACCCATATAAAACCTCAAGGACATAAGATTCTTGTTTAAAACCACTTCAAGTGAAAACTGAGCAAGTTTAGAAAAATTATTAGCATATTGAGTCAATGCCTAATAACCTTAGATGAGGTTGAGAAACTCCATAGACTTACTCGATACCATCGAATCTAGATATAATTTCTCTGTAAAATATTAGTCGAAGTATTTTTAATCTAAGACCGCATTTACCTTAACCATAACTATATCACCAGTTTCACATACACATTCCATGAATGATAAGCACGTAAATATATCACCTCTTTCACATTTTCACATTTTCACATGGATCCAATGATCAAAATCTCACACCAAAACCACTATTTTAAACAAAAAGACACTTTACATTTCACATTCACACTTAAACCATTTAGAAACACATTTCACACCACTTTAAAAATTTATGAAAAACTTTTGGAAGCAAAACAAGAAGAAAACATATGGAATATAACCATTTCAATGCGAAAATACCCTTTTAAATTCATATTGATCTCAAGAACATTTCCACAACATATTTCGCACCAAAAAAGTAATCCATAGAACACATTCATGAAACTAAGAAAGCATATCAAAATCATTTATTCATGTAAAATCATTGAATAACTTACCACACACTTCGAAACTTCCATAGGTGGAGGTGCACGGGAGGAGTTGCACGGGAGGAGCCACCAACCGAAGAGAAATGGAGGAGTAGGGTTTACGGGAAGTTGGGTCGAGCGAAGAGGAGGATAAGTAGGTTTTGAGCGGAGGAGGATATGTTGAAGGGGTTCGAGGGGGAGGATTAGGGTAAGGGGTAGCGGTGGAGGTCCGACAACATGAAGATCATGGGCGGAGGATGTCTAGCAATGCAATGATCGAGGTGGTAGAGGTCTGGCAATGGGAAGATCAGGGGGCTGTGGAGGGGAGTCGTGGGGTTACAATACTATGAGAGCATTAGGTCGCAATAAACCGATGACAATGTACAACCAATTTTATAACATGTGGGACTACGGTTTTATCAGTGCTAAAAAGACATTCATTAATCCTTCACGTATGAGTGCTAACATTTTAGCGCTGATACATGCCTTCTTTAGGAGCCCTTTTCAAGTGCTGATAAAGGGTCTCCTTGTCAGCGCTATAAGAAATGCTGATAAAGGTTACCATGTATCAGCGCTATAGTTTTAGCACTGATACAGGGAACCTTTTTCAGTACTATAAAAGTGATCATAAAGAAGGCATGTATTAGTGCTAAAAATGTTAGCACTCATACAGGATGGATTTATCAGTGCTTTTCTAGCGCTGATAATGGGCTTCTTTATCAACACTAGTAAAGCGCTGATAATGATTCCAAGTAACAGCACTAAAATTTTATCACTCATACATGGTTTCTTTATCTGAAGATTTTTCTTTGCGCTGATATATGTTAGCACTTCCCTTGCTCATTTTTGTAGTTGTGGGGGTTGTGAGGATATTTATAATCGGATTTGAGGTTATAGAGTTATGCAAATAAATAAACATGTTACGTGTTTTATTTATATCATTAAATTTTATTGAAAACCCCCATGTTAAATAATTAATTCCTTGACATGCACCCACGCTGATTATAATAAATATCATTTAATAAAAAAAATTATTTAATCAAAATCCCAGTCGAAAAAACTACACGGCATGTAATCAGTAATACACAACGTGTACTCTTTTTTCATTTCCCTTCCAAAATGAAAACTGAACGACATGTACATTCAATGTACACTGTATGTATATCATGTTTTCATTTTCTTATTCCACCAACATTAAAATGATTTAGGCTTCCTTAAATAATTATTAAACCACATACAAGAATAATCATTATTCTACTTGACATACTTGGAAACACTTACTATGTTACCCTCTAGGCCTCTTTCTCATTGGCATTAGGTAGGCTTGCCTGAAGTCCAAGATTAATGTTTAGTGATGGTTCAAGGCACCCAGAAGAAATAATTTGATGATGCATTGAAATTTCACCTCATAGGAATGATTAAAATGTAATTTAATCCATCTGTCTCAATATCTCATCAAGCATGTTTCAGGGCTGTGTCATAAACCTATATGCTTGATATGACATTTTTTGACTTCTAGAAATAAACTCACTGTGTCACCATGGCCATGGGATTTGGGCGATAGTTCAATTTTAATCAAAGGGCCCGAGATATATACTTCCATAAATATGGAAGGCACAAATCCTTCCTCTACTTATCCATTAACAACATGGCATTCGTGACCCACCCAACATACCCTACTTCCCGCCAACTGTCTTCGTGACGATTTCCATCAGAAAATCTATGTTCATGAATCATGACAAGAGTTAATGATAATATTCTAGTATACGAACCATAAAACATGCTCATTGATAGTTGTATCCGATGAAACCATGACATGCAGAATTAATACTTGTGGGTTTGTTCACATAATCTCACATCACGGATATTACCAAGTGAGAACTCCATGAGAGAGAGTCTCGACTTCTTACGAGTACTCACAACCGACGGTCTGTATAATATGTTCCCTATCATTGTATTCCATACAACCATAGAACTTTATATAAGAATATTGGTATATCTTTTCAAGGTTATCATCATATAGGGGTTCTTCTATGACATTATTAATGAAAAAATATTCTAGGACATTATTATATTATAGTCATGCCGAACAATGAACAATATATAATAAGTGTATATTCATGTAATAAAATTATAAATAGTTGGTTCTCAGGACACCAAATATAACAATACACATTATTATACCCATCCAAATAATGATGTTTTTTGATAACAAACTACACCACGACATGGAGACAGTAAGTCATACGTATGAATGTATGGTGACTTTGTCATTTAAAGGATGGATTGAATAACGAATATGGTTGTACCATATTTCTAATAACATTGCATTATGTATAAGGTACTGGATATATTATTTTGGTATGGAAACAAAACCTAAATATAAACTAAAAGTGGAATAAGAAAAGAACATGAAATAGGATGCTGAATTTATTACCACTTATTTGGGTGTTTTCTTTTGAGTTGATCAAAAGGGATCCATAGGTTGGCACTCTGATCAAAGTAAGTACTCTTGGTTGAAATGGGGGAAGATGCAAGGATATTTGGGTAGGTTTTGGAGATACAAATGAATTTAGAGATGTGAAATTAATATAAGGGGAAGTACCCTTTTATAAGAGTGGTGAGTGTCACTTTAGGAAAAGATGGAAATATTATTTTATAATAAAATAATTTTCTGTTTCTAATGGTTCAAAATTGATTTATTTCAAGGATATAGTGGGGATGGGTTGAAAAACTCTCAACAAATAGGTTTTGGTTAGGTTTAAATAACCATATTAACCTTATCTTTTAGATTTAACTCTTAGATAAATAGTTCGACATTTACCATGTCTCTTTTTATTTTTTATTATATGGTTAATAAACATAATATAACATGCCACATGAACCACAAGTGTTTAATTATTAATATATATAACCTTATCTATGTTATTAGGCCCACCATTAGATTTTTAGAAATATTATATCAATTAATAATATAGTATTTTTTTCAAAAACTCAAATGTGTCAATTTTGACACTATTTATTATTTGGTTTTTGTGAAAATAATAACATCATGATTACATTGAATAAAAATTATTTAATCAGCCCTATTATGACATATGAACCTTGAAAATAAGAGGAATTAATACATAGTCTCGAATTACATTTATTTTGATATTTATAATATCATATATTTTTAGTATTTCATTAATAAGTTAATCACTGCATCATCATTGTGTCATAAATAAATAAAATTATTTAAATGTAAGAACTATAAATAAAATCACATTATGTAGTAAGAATTTTTATATTTCTAATGAATATTTATATTTTAATGTATATTATTTATTACCCTATATTAAAAATGGTTTAGTTATTAAACATTGGATTTAACTTTTTAAACTCTTCTTTAAATAAAATAATAATAAATGTCCTAATCTTATCCAAGTGTGCCAAATAGGATCATATTTTATTCCTAATATTGTTTTGGGTCGAATTACCCTTATCCAATAGAATTAGGACATGAGTTAGGGTAATTATAAGACCATTTTTAAATTTAATTACCATGTTTACTTTTAACCGTGGAAAATAAAAGTAAAAAATTCACTATTCACAAAAAAATTATTTTGAATCTTATTGAACAACATATTACTTACTGATATTAACTGTGTCTCTAGGATTTTTGAAATTCAACTCACAAAAGTGGTAAATTATGATTTATTCAAATTTCCAAATACTTTTAGAAAATGGGTAAAAGAAAGTAAAAAGTTCAATAAAATTTTATTCATCTAATTTTATTATAAAATTACTATAATGAATTATATTAAACTTATATATATATTATATGTCAATTTTTAATTAAATTATATTTATATACAAAAATATTTATATAAATAAAAAGTCTGTTTTAAACAATGACACATTGTTTTTCACTATTAATCAAAAATTGAATGATTTCATAAAAATATCAAAAATTTAACCTAAGATAATTTTTATATTCCAAATTCAAAAATGAATAATATTTAACCGACTTATAAACATAGAATTAGCATTAATTAATTTAAAATTAATTAACTTTTTTCAACACTGAATAGCGTTTTTTTAAAGTAAAAAGTATCAAAAATTTGAAATGTGTTTATTCCTAATTTAAACATGAAATTAATTATAATGACCTACATTGTATTAAATGATAAAAATATAATATAATTATAATTCCCAACTATTCAAATTCATAATTTAACACTATAAATTATTTGGATTAAAATAGTTGTTTTCAGTTAAAATTTTGTATTTTTAGAATACATCAAAATATGAAAGTTATCAAAAAAGTAACATAAATTTATCCAAAATAAATTTTTATGTCTTGATACTAAAGAGTAATTTTTTCATAAAATTGAATATATAAAAGTGTAAAATATTGGTTTCAAAAAGGTTTTTCAATTAAAATATTATAAAATTGCATTTTTTTAATAAATACTTCTTTTATATGAATAATGAATTTGATTTTATATTATGTCTAAGAAACACATTATATTGATTTTAAAATTATATGGAGTATATTAAATTCAAAATTTAGTTAATAATATTATTAAATGATTTTTTAACAGCTAGTTTGGTATGTGATGGTGTGCTCGAACTCGGTGTTGCGTGTAGCGCATGCTATTGAATTACTTTAAAGAATATTAGTTACTATGAAATCTTGGGGTGTTATACTCTTCCCCTATTTTGGAAATTGCATCCTTGATATTTTAAAATGTTGTTTGGGAACTTAATTTAATGTCCTATATCAGAAAAAGAGTCAATAAAACTATCAATTTAAAATATGTGAAGTACTAAGGTAACCCTATATAACCCATACTAGGATTCCATGTAGGAAAACATGAATATGGAAGATAAAACAAGTGTAATGTTCTGTTGGAGAGATATATAAAACATGATTAGGATACAATTAAAAAAAATAAAACCAGAAACATGTGATGAGATAAACAATCATTTGTTTCCAAGTAGGAAATGATAACGGAAAACATTTTTTGTTTTTTGTTCCCATTAATAGAGTTTAAGGATTTATTTATGACATTGACTAAGAACATAAAGAGATATGCTTAATTTTAATCTATAGATTCATCCTCTAATAAATTTCTTCCACTAATTCATCTTTTTGTTGCAAACAATTAGTATTCAAGAGGAATTGGTCACACCTGAAGAACTATAATCAAAATCAAGAGAATCACATATTCCATAAAGGATAAACTATATAAATACCATGTCTTTAGAGATTAACAAAAACCAAAATGGATAGTAAAAGAACTAATGATCCCCAAAAAAGGATAATCCTTTAGAGAAAGAAATCCTAATCTTAATTTCTAAAATTAAACCATCAATACTGAATGTTCAATAAATAACATTCAATAAAAAATTGTTCATCAAATCCTTTAATATAATTCAAACTAATATTGAAACTCAAAACATAGAATAATTTGATTATGCAGTCTTCCACGTTAAATTGTATATCAAAATAACATTGACTACTCGTAAAGTCACAAACATAAAAGTAATTAACCTAATCACATATTCTCCATGATAGTTTAATCATTTCCATAAATAACCCAAATTTCTATAGATTCATAATTAAAATAAAGATAAAAATCCCCCTTCACTTTTCAAATGAAATCCCATAGTATTATATTTTCTTTAGGCATATAGTCTTCCCAACATAGCGAATATCTTCCATAATAACATTTATCACATAATCACCAAATCATTTTCCTATAATAATGATACCAATTTGATAAGACAAAATTTACTAAATCCACAAATTATTGATCAATAAAATAATTTAACTTAAAAGAATAAGTCACACTAACCAGGGACTTTATGTAGTACAGTAGTAGGTTAAAAATTCCTAACGCACTCTGGTTGTGGGTTCGATTTGTGCTGCTTTGTCTGATGCGACGGGAAGTCACACGGTCTCCATGTTGTCCATTTTCAAAAACAATATATTATATATTTCCCAAAATGAGATAAATTAGTCAATATAACCATAACATAATTTCACCAAAAATGTTATCACATACCTCACATTTTCATTGCAAAATTTAATTACATGAAATTGCCTTAAATTCCAAGATTATATAAACCCAAATGGTTATTTATAACTATATCAACAATAGAGAAGATATTTATTAATAAAATTCCATTTTCACAATACCCATTTCAGGGTTACACATAAAAGAGAAAAGTTTTTCAATGTAATACCATCAACAAAGAGAACTTATACTTTTAAACATTTTCCCATACATTTATTTCCACATAGGTTCTTTCTTGACCATGAGGTTGTCCTATAGAATAGTTTATTCAATTGGGTAATGCCTAGGTCCACTACATTTATGGAAAACATCTTAAAATGGATTCTGGGGGTCATTATTATTTTCTTCCATAGTACTCTTCATTTTTTCCTTTGCAATTCATTACTTTATGTACTTCTTTCCTAGACATAAAGCATTTCATTGTTCCATTGGGACACTTCCTTATGTCTCAATCACCATTTCATGTAGGATGTAAAATGAGCTTTCTTTTCCCCATAGTCTCCTCTACTAGAGCTCTTATAATTCACCAAATTTCTCTACTTTGTTGAGTCTGGGAGTTGGTTAATATATATGTTGTTGATCATATTATTGGAAAACTAATTTGGCAAGAACACGATATATTTAAAATCTATCAACATTTCATTTTGTTGCTCATTTCCACCACTGTACCCACCTTGTACATCAAGTTCAATGATACTATGACTTCCTTGGAATCCATCCATTGACTAACACCAGAAATTGTAGTGTGAGTAATAAAATCATTTAGATAATATCATAACACCTTATTTTCAATCTAAATCACTTTAGTATCAACCATGGTTATTTATTCTCATCTTATATTAAAATACATCAAATTAGTTGGCAAATAAAATGTGAATTATCCTAAGTATATCCCCAAAAAGATTCATAACCAATAGTGTTGCAAGGCCCATTGTCGTGCACTAGATACCATTGGAGTCTAGCTCAATGTGGTGTTTTTGATTTTTACCCCTCGATACATCTATGCCAGAGCCACCTCAACATGCTCGTAAATAGACAGGGCTGTATTTCTTGAAAAACTCACAAAATCTCTACTATACCAAAATTATAGGAAGTTATTATATTTAAATCATCAAAATCTATCTTATGGTAGTTTTATCTAATCAGAGTTTAGAAAAATCTAGTTTCCAAGGATTTTACTAAACTGCCTCTGATACCAACTGTAATGGCCCGGCCCCATTTACCCAAAATCAGTGCTTTATTAGATAACATTGGCAGGATACAAGGAATCATATTCCAATAGACCGATCAGAGTAGTATCCTAGGATGTACTACATACATACATAAGTATTACATTACATCATGAAAAAAAACCGCATTATATCCCCTTTGAACACCCTTATAACCCTTATTCTATCCAGAAGTTTAATCGTAATGTACTTCTTTCAACCTTGGGAAAAATAAAAAAGAAGAAAGTGGCGAGCTCAGATTCTCAGTTAGGATAACAATATAGCATAAAATTTCATAAATAATATTGAACATTTAATTAAATTTATAAAACTATAACACAATATTTTTAAATATAAACTTCAGCATAATTTTACAATGATAAAATAAATAATTCCATTTACTTATTCACATGGATATTCTACTAGAAAAATAATCACATGTAATTTAAATATCCAATTTCAAAATGATAGAATGCATAATTCCAAACATCATGACCACATAGTCAATTCCTCGTGCCTAGACTACAAATAATATTTTTTTCAAGGCCTTTTTCTGAGACAATAGATTGTCTCATGAGACCTACCAATGCATCGAGGAGCTAAAGCATGCTCCACCCTTCTCATACTAACTACAATGCATTTATTATATGAAAATGTTTAAACATAACATAATCATTCGTATTAAAAATAGTATATGAAACGTCAATACATTATCTATAAACCATAAATGGTATAAAAATAACACATTCACAGTCGAACATATCAGAAAACCTTAAATATAATATGGATGATTTGTATCATAATAAATCACCCATGATCAAGAATAATATCCCATAAAGGATGTTGACATATTTGAAAATGATCAGTAAAAATCTTTGAGAGAAATATCAATTATTCTTGAAATCATTCAAATGACACATAATTTATAAAAGAAGTCATTTAAATGATAGTTTTGAATCAATGTGTCCCATACAAATTTGAATCTATTGAATTGAATTAAGTTTTTAAACATTAATGTTCATATAAATAATTCCTTAAACCCATTTTGAAAACATGGACATTAATGTGAATAGTTTATAAGAATAAATGATTAAAACATTAAAAATAATATTTTAGTTAGAGTTCCTAACCAAATGAGAGATGCTTGAATAAAAATAATTAAGAAAATTAAAACATTATAATATCATTAGAATAAATTGATTCATGATATATTATGTCAAAGTACAGTATATATGCCAAATAAAAGTGAATTGGCGCATAAAAAAAGTCTCAATGGAATGTAAGTTGAGATGAATTCATTTATAAAGACTGTAAGATTAGGTTAAGGATAAATAAATTACATAATTATGTGTGTAAAATATAAATACACTCAATATGATTGGATATTTATTATAAATCAATCAGAGAAAATTCACACATATTCTTGT
Organism: Viscum album; assembly: GCA_963277665.1. NCBI lineage: Eukaryota > Viridiplantae > Streptophyta > Magnoliopsida > Santalales > Viscaceae > Viscum > Viscum album. Next base: position 662,126,552 of record OY728151.1, on the reverse strand, counting down.
TAAAACAACACAAATGTCTTGGATTTTCTACACAATGAATAAAAATTGAGTTACAATTATTCTTATCATGTTTATATAGATGACATGAGAATTTAAAAATGGAGTGATTATGTGTACCAAAAGTATATCCACATAATTGGGATTTTAAATTACTACATATATATATAGAGAGAGAGATATTTCAGGAATAATTTGGGAGTATAGTAACAAATAAAGTTTGTGTAAAACCGAATGACAAGTAAATGAAATTTGAATTTCCCTTGCGGATTTGGTAACATATGAAACATACATCCCCTGAAATATGTATCATACAATGAAGATATAAATACCCATAAATTAATTTCTATTACACAATGAATATAATCAAGGGAAGAACATACATGACACAAATGGAAATAGTAGCAATATATCATGAATCTCATGGAAATAAAAAGTGAGATGAAAATCTCGTACCATGTTGAAATCAATAGATTCATAAGACCAAAATTTAATAACCACAAAATAAATCACATACTACCATTGATAAATATATAATAACGATAATATATATTAAATGTCTATAAACAATTCACCATATACAATAAATAAGTGGCGAACAATGGAAATCTCAAAACATTAAAAGTGACATAAGAAATCCCTTATCGAGCACTATTCCTTAGTATATGTTAGGTTAAACTCTTGTTTAATGGCTAAATCACTATTATTAAACTATAAAAGATCCAAATACTTAAATATGATATCATATATTATCTTCTAATATTACTTTGTTAATAATATTTCAGTAGTATCATTGTTTTGATTGTTAACTGATTCATTTTCCTTTTTCTATTTTGTTATGTTGCACATGTTTTTTATGTATAGGCTATAGTTGATTCATATGCTGAATGATAAAAATTTCTTAAAAAATATTTTTATTCATAAAATGAAAATAATTCTTAAATGATTATGATGGTGAATGGATCTCATCGCGTTCATGGAGATGATAAGTTGTACGTATGCACGAGCGACAATATAATTAAGTTGATGGTTAAATAATATGTAATTGGGTGGTATATCATATATAAAGAATCATTAACATGTTATATTTATTATTTACATCAGGTATACTCATTATTATACCCATCCAAATAGTGATCTGTATGAATAACAAACAACCCCACGACGTGGTGACGGTAAGCCATACTTACGCACGTATGGTGACTTTGACATTTATAGGATGGATAGGATAATGAATATGGTTGTACAATAATTATAATAACATCACAATATGTATAAGGTATTGGATTTATTATTTTAGAATTGAAACAAAAAGGAAAGATGTTGTGGAAGTGGAAGAAGAAAGGTACTTGAAAGAGGGTGGTGAAATTATTACCTCTTATTTGGGTGTTTCCTTTTGAGTTTATCTAAAGAGCTCCTTAGAATGGCATTATGATCAAGGATAGGACTCTAGGTTGATTTGAGTGAAGTTTGGAGGATATTTGAGAAAGGTTTTTCCATGCCAAGTGGATTTGAAGGTGTGAAATTAAGAGAATGGGAAGTACCGTTTTATAAGAGAGGTGAGGGTCACTTTAGGAAAAGTTTGAAATATTATTTTATAACAAAAACCTTTTCATTTTATAATGGCTCCAAATATATTTATTTCAATGATAAGGGGAGGATGGATCATAAATCTATCAACCAATATATTTTAGACATGTTTATGTCACCATATTAACATTATCTTTTAGATTTAATTCTTAGTTAAATAGCTTGACATTTACAATGACTCTTGGTATTTTTATATTGTGTTGTTATTAAACATTATATAACATGCCACGTGAACCCCATGTGGTTCATTGTTAATATATATAACCTTATATAAACCATTTTGACAAAACATAGATTTATAGGAATATTATATCAATTAATAATATGGTATTTCTTTTAAAAACTCAGTTCTTTCGATTTGGCCACTATTTAGTATTTGGTTTTTTGTGATAATCATATCAACATGATTAATTCGAAAAAAAAAATTATTTAATCCACCCTAAAATGTATTAATAACCAAGAAAATTAGTGGAAATATAAAAATGTTTGAAATAACATTAATATGGAAATTTAATTATCAAATATTTTAATATTTTATTAACAAGATAATAACAACATCATGATTGTGTCATAAATAAATTAAATTTTTTAATGTATCAAAATTATAAATAAAATAAAATTATCTAGGAAATATTATTAGTTTTCTAGCTAATATTTATTGTCAAATTTATCTTATGTACAACCCAATATTAAAATTTTTTTAGTTATTAGACTTTAAATTTAACTCTTTTAACTCTTCTTTAAATAAACTAATATTAAATGTCCTAATCTTATCCATGTGGACCAAAGAGTGTCATATTTTATTTCTAAGGTTGTTTTTTGTCGATTTACACTTATCCAATAGAATTAGAACATGTTTTAGGTTAATTATAATATCATTTTTACCTTTAATTAAATTATTTACTTTTAACCGTGGTAAATAAAAGTCAAAAGTTACTATTCACCCAAAAAAAAAAATTCTTGTTGAACCACATTTTACATACTGAAATTAACCATGTCTCTCTGATTTTTCAAATTCAACTCCCAGAAGTGGTAAAATTATGATTTATGGAAATTTTCAAATGCTCTAAGAAGATGGGTAAAAGATGGTAAAAAGTTCAATTAAATTTTATACATCTAATTTTATTATAAAATTAATACAGTGAATTATATTGATCATATATATGTATTATATATATATATTTTGACTTAAAATACATAATTATTTAAATAAAGAGTCGGTTATTAACAAAAATGTTGTGTTTTTCACTATTCATAAAAAAATTAAATGTATTTAGAGTAATACCAGGAAATTACCCTATGATAATTTTGATATTATTAATTCAAAAATAAATTCTATTTTAACAAATTCAAAACATAGAAGTTGCATTAATGAATTTAAAATTATTTCTCTTTGTCAAAAATGAAAAGCGGGTTTTTTAAATAGTAAAGACTATCAAAATATTTACATGTGTTTGTATCAAATTTGAATATGTTATAACTTTTAATGACCTACGTTGTATTAAATGATATAAATATAATCTAATTACTCTTTAATACATTTAAAGTCAAATTTTAACACAATAAACTATTTCAATTAAAAAAGTTGTTTACAATTAAAATTTACTATTATTTAGTATTATTCAAAATATAAATGTTTTCAGAAGAGTACCAAAAAGTTAATCCAAAATAAATTTTTATTTCTATATTCTAAAAAAGAATATAATTTCAAATAATTGAATATATAAAAGTGTCAGATATTGGTTTTAAAATGGGTTTTCAATTAAAATGTGGTAAAATTTAATTTTTTTAAAAATATGCTTCTTTTATTTGAAAAAATGAAATTTTATTATATTATGTCTAAGAAACACATATTATAGATTCCAAAATTATATGGAGTTTATAAAATTAAATATACAGTTAATATGATTCATAACCACTTTATAAATGACTATTTTGGTAAGTCGTGGTCCACTCGAATGCGGTGTTGCGGGTAGCGCAAGCAGTTGTATTACATTAAACAAAATGACTTGCGATGAAATCTTGGGGGGTCACAACAACACCAACTTGACATATTGTACATGCAACACCGACATGGCGTACGTGACATGCAACACTAATGTTTATACCAAACATCATTTTACAATTTTAATTATTCAAATGACATAATAATAACCTAGTAGTTAAAATTAGTTATATGATTAGTAATAAAAAAAATAAAATATTATTTATATTTTTTTATATAAATCAAACATTTTTATAATTAAATATATATTTTTTCTTAAATTCCTTTTACTATTAAAAATAAAATTTTCTCAAATGAACTAATTTTAATGTCCTTTAGTAAAAAATTATAAATTTAATTTTAGAAACATTTAAAAATATAATTGGTAACATAAAATTCATTATTAAATTCACAATGTTGAAATTAGCTTAAATTTATTTTATTTGGATTTAATTGAGAAAGTTCATTTTGGGAAGAATATTAAGAAATACTAGATCCAATTCAAAACTTCCTTTTCTTTAATTTTTTTTAAAGATAATTAATATTTTAATTTGTTTGAAATGTTTAATTAGATCATATATTTATAAATAACAACAATTTTGTAAATTGGAAACAATTTAACATTGAAATTGAATATAAAAACATAACAAAGTGTTGATCATTTTTTCTTTAAAAACCTATAGGGACATCATGTCAGCAGGACTATTTTAAAATTAATTTCAAACACTTATTTCATTAAAATTTAAAAAATATGGATTAAATATTTTGATTCGGAATAAATTATTTTATATAATATGGTATATTTTGTTTTTTACAAAAGTTTTTGGTGAACATGATTAAAATTAATTACCACGATTAAGTTTAAAGTAAGCTTAATATATAGTTAAACCATAAAGTTAAGGCCCAAAATGACCTATACACCTTCTCAAAACCTATTTTATGGTAATATTTCTACAATTTCCACTGTTTTATCTAATTTTTATCACTATTGGTTCCACCAAACATGTGAAAATTTCTATGTAATTCCTTTAAAAAAATATTATAATACTACATCTTCTCCAATATAAAAATGCCTCCACTCCAAAACTTCATTACACATATAAAAACACTAAAGATTAAACAGTATATTCCCTATACACTTAAATAAATTCCTTCCCTTACTCATTCAATTTTCTCTTTTGATAGAATAAAATCCAAATAATCCTTTTTCCATAAATCAAAATGGGTTACACGATTCAGAGGTAATGTCTTCTCTCAATCTGTTATCTTATATTTTCATTGACCAACCCTCACCTATTTTTTTCAATTATTTTATAAAAAATTATATATTCAATATACTTGTATATATTTGGCTAATGGTTAAACCTACACTTACACATAATATTATATAATGGTTAATGAACATACTATTTTTGTGTACGTTGAACTCCTACACCACTAAGAAATGATTTTTCATATTTCTATTACCACCTATAATGGAAGACATTTTAATAGAAAATATATTTATATATTTCATATATTATATTTTTTATGCATTTAAACTTTTTTATTACCTTTAAAACAAATATATTTTTTTCATTTCCTTTGAGGTAAATATGATAATTTTGTTTGAGTAAATGTGGATTGTCACCCCCTGAAAGAGATTTGATTCCTTCAAACAATGCATCAAATGTATGAATGATGGGTTTACTAAAATTATATTATTTAAATGATATAATCATTATATTGTAGTTAATATATATAAATATATATATATTCACATATTCATTTACCTTCCATCATTAAATATGAAAATAAAAACAGAAACATCATTCACATGTACATACAGCATACCGTCTCCATAAATAGTGTATTTTATTTCATACATAAAAAATATTTATATTATTATAATACAAATTTAATGAATAAAAATTATATTTATATCATGGGCCAAATTATGTAATCATATTATATTTTTAAGGAATAACAATATAATAGATTATGGAACATGTGTAAAATAAAGTTGATATTACCAGACCCGATACCTTAACATATGATTGATAGCTAAAGGGTAATATAAGGTCATGATAACACAATATATTTTATAATATATAATAATATTTTCCATTAATATATTTATAATAAATTTATATTTTTTATACATGTGTTTCTAATTATTTCTATGAGATAGAAAACAAATCTTAAGAGGATTTCATCTAACTTTTTATTTTCCATGAGATACATTATTTATTTACCAGCCATTCCTTCTATGTTGTGTGCATACATGCCCTGGATTTATTCAATAATTATTTTATATTAAATTATATGTATTTAAATACCCATTTTATGATCATTCATTAATGGTTTTTATGTTTTAAAAGTTTCCAAATCAATAAAATAGTTTTGTCTCAATTTTTATTTTTTGAGACTCATGTTTTGTTATTCACAAAAAATTTTATTCGAGCTCTATATACATCCATTTAAAACCTATATAATTAAATTAATTATTTTAAGTATATTTTAAGAATTATTTAATTTCATTTAATCAAATGGAGAGGGTGATAATATGTAACCAATTTCTAAGAGTTTATTGAACAAATATCATCACTTTTCTAGATTGATAATGATTTTGCTTCTTGGATGAAATATTATGATTTATCTCTCAGGAAAACTCATGGTTTTATTTATAATCTATTTATTCAATACATATCCTCGTATTATTAAAAATATTATCAATATTTTTTACAAATTATAACAAAATTTTCTAATAAAAATTATAATGTATCCCTCTCTTAATTCAGAAAAATATTTTATTTCAAAAACAATGTTTTCTGAAATGTTTTAAAAATTGTTCACAACTGATACATGAAGATCATTATCAAGGAAACCGATTTTATTTTTTTATCATTAAAATTTTCATTTATATGTTTTTGAAAAAAATTTCTATTAATAATTTTTTCAAAAGGTTTTATGTTATATAAAGCAGTTTTCAAACTGTAGAAGATATATTCCACACAAAATGTTTAAATAATATAAAGGAAATATTTCACATATATGGAAAAATCCGTTGGTATTACTAAATAATGTATATAGAATTTATTAAATGATTACATTGATATTAATTATCCTAATGGATAATGATGCGATAGAATTATTTGATGAAACCCAGTTCAATTCCATGGGTTATATCCTTTTGTAACCATGTTTTTTTCATAATATATGTTTATGATGAAATGATTTTGAAACTAGTATTTTGTTAACATGTTATGATATGATTGAATGTTTATAATACCCATTTAATTTATTGGGTTATGATATGGTTTTTTTCATCTTATGTAACATGTATTTATGATTTCACTGTGATATGGGTTATATTTATATCTCCCTCTAATGCAAAAGGTTATGATTTATATCCCATGATATAGAATGTGATGGTCTCGGGAATTAAACCTTATTAACAATATGGATATGGGAGTGAACCATGACTTCCAAGATGGTATGTGGAGTGAAATGATGCTACAAATATGTCCATTGGGAGTGAACCAAGTCTACCAAGATGGAATGGTGAGTGAATACATAATACGAAGATGGTCTACGAAGAAATTCCATGGATCCTATTGAAATTACAATATATTCTTTTATTTATGCCACAATTCAATGTTTTATTTCTTTCTTAAACTATCATGGAATATATTCTTTATTTATTAAAGATTCTTTCCTTATGAAATACAATTTTTTATGACATTATTCATTCTAATGATATTTGATATGATGCGTATGATATTCTATTTTCATGATAATGTTCTCATATCCTTATGCTCATGATTATGGTCACATAACTACATTATTTACCCTTATTTAGCATTTTATATATCCATTTTAAACTTTCCTTTCAAATTTTATGAAGATAATTAACATAATTAATGTGTCTAAGAAGGGTTGTTGTCATAAATATCCTAGTGGGGGATAATGTATCTCACTTATGTATCAGTGTTTAAATTTTCATCGTTCCAAAATTACTACAATACTACGACATTTTGGAAACTATTTGTATAGTATTTTATGTATTCTGAAAAAAATTTGTAATGTTATTGTACAAAAAATAGGGTCTCTATAGTCGGTATTAGATCAAAGGCATAGTTAACCACTGAATGCTATGATGATAATACAATATTGAGAATCATAATGACATGTATAGGGAAATGTATAAGTACAAGGAATAGTATCGAAAAAAGTACAATAATTTTGTAAAATGATAAAGTGAGAGGTTTCTGAGAAATACATCCACGTCTATACGCTACATGTGGAGGTGGCTCTAGCCCAGATTACCGAGGTTTATGAATGAGAAAATGTTTGTGCATCTTTTCAATCAAATAATGAGTATTTTTTACTATTTTTCAATGATAAACCCTAAGTATTTACTTGTCTTATTAAAATATTGTGTAATTTTTATTTTATGATAAAAATGAGGTAAATTATTAAACGTTCATAATTATATATTTTGGACAGATTTTGACCATAAGGGTATTTTTTCAATTTCATAGAAAATATAATTCCAAATTTAGTGATTATTTTTTTTAGAATCCGGATTTTAGTTCATTCAACATTTTCCTCTAGACCAGGAGCTATGTCAGCCATCCAACGAGCTTAAAAATCAACGACGTTTATGATTTTTCCAGGTAGACAGCGTGAAACCCACCACCATAATAGAACCACAACACGGTCTAAAAACAGTAAATTGATTTTGTTCCTCATAGGATAGCATGAGGACAGATTTTCCAAGTTCTTTAACAAATTTTAGGGAGTTTGGAAGTCATTAAGGTTGTCATTGAATGTTATACTGTTTGAATAACCTTTCTAGAAGCTTTATCCATAAAAAGAAACCGAAAATGTGAAATTCATAACTCCTTCATCTCGTTTTCAAATGAGCAAAAAAATGGAGGTTGAATGGAAAACACATTTATTAACATCTTATATGAAGGGGCCCATGAGTGAATTGGCCATTTAATTAGTCAAAAACACGCAATCTTTTGGAGTACATAATTCTCCCCATAAAGGAGGCCCTTTCCATCTTCTCAAATATTCATCTCGACATCCAAAGCCAAGGAGGGATCCAACCAGGTTATGTTCTAATGGTGCTCTTCTCTTCCCCACCCATTTCTTCTATTTATTTTATTTTTTTAGTTTCTTTTATTTTCATTTTCAGTTGTAATTCGTATTTTAGTTTTGTAAATTCATGCATTTATGTGTCTCCATCCATCTGATAATTCATTTTCACAATTATCATATTATAAAAATAGTTAATATTATCAATATTATTAATATTGATATTAATAATATTATTTTTATTTATATTAATATTTTTATTATTATCATTATTATTTTCATCACATTATTATTTTAAATCTATTTTATTTTCTCCATCCCCTTTTTTTCAAAAAATATTTTCTTAATTATAATAATATTAATATTAATTAATTATAATAATATTATTATTTGAAAAATAATTATAAATTATTTATTCTTATTCTCTCCCTCTCTCCTCTATCTCTCTCTCTCTCGCTCCAATCCATCAACCATTGTGATCTCTTAATCATGGAAATGAGAGGCTATCCCCGAGACTTTGCTTGGGGAGAGGTCAAGGTGTTCTTGAATTTTCATTAATGTATATTTTATGTTTGTGGTAGATTTGAGTTGCATGCATTGGTGAGGTGATTTTCCCCAATTGGGTGACGGCCCCCAATGACATGTAACTTAAACTATTTCTATTCTTGAAAAGAGTAGTGATTCAAAAATGAGATTTCATCTTTGAATTATCAAACTAAAATCATCATATAAAAGAGAATAATGATTGAACCTAAGAGTAAACCACACACCAAGTAAATTCTTCTTAAATAATTATGTTTTCATTTCATTCATGTTTACATTTTTAAATAACACACCCAAAAACATTTTCATTATTTAAATTAGATAATAAAAAAATAAAAAAAATAAATAGTCTAGGTGATATAGAAGAAGTCGGTGAACTACATTGAGAAGGATTCTCTAATCTGAAGACGCTGGTCGGCCACTGTGCTACACTAAGAAAAAATATATTTGTTTTTGTCCATGCCCCTTGACAGGTGTGCATCAAAACTAGCGTCGTCGCTATGGAGCCAATCAGTTATTCATTTACCTTTTCTATTTTCATATCTTTGAAAGATTTAATATATTTTTATAAAATTAAAAAAACAAAAAAAAACATTCCATGTAATATTTAAATGATTATTTCTTGCATGGACTGAAAATTACTCACAGGTAAAGCTACAACAACAACAAGAAGAAGATTTTAGAAGGGCATAGGTGAAAGAAATTATGGAAAGCATTGAACAACTGATTAAAAATGTTGAAAGGGAATTTGACTATGTTCATTAATTAATGGATAAACCCAACCTTGAGCAGGATCAAGAACCTGAGGTGGAAAAGGATGATATCTTTCTTGGTGATCCACAAGTAGGAGATCAACAAAGATAGGATTAATTCTTGATTAAATTTGTGGAACTACCCGATCTCCCAATTCAATACAAATATGAAGAGTCAGTAACACTGAAGGAAGAAACCACCCATGTTGTGGAATTTGAAGTTAAGATGGAGGATCCTGACTACCTGCCTCTATCCTCAAAGAGTATACTCTAAGAGGAACTTACCAATGTGGCAGATATTAAAGACGAAAAAAATCAGGGAGTTGAACAATTAATTCAATATATCTTTTCAAATTTTATTCAATATGAATTCTACAAAACTCCTTGGGATTTGGATTATACAGAATCAAGAAATATCTTCTATGTGTTAGAGGAAAAAGATGAAGCTATATGTGGACCTACTAAGGAACATATGGAGATCCCCGGTCAAGGTGAATTCATATTGATGGAAGCTCGTGAAGATATGTTAGTGGGTTTTCCTAAGTAGACCATGAAAAAATATTCTTACTTTTACTGGGAATTATTTGATCATGATACTTCATGTTTTAATTTCATTGAAATATATTTACACTTTGACTTTCCCATTGACTCTTATTTTGATTCAGCATACCTTGAGGAACCACTATACATAGAAGAAGAGGTTTCACAATTATAAAAAAAGATAAAGGATGATTCAAACATTATCCTATACCCTCCATTCAAGATATACCTCATTGTTATGTAGGAGGATATGGTATACTCCATCCATGGATCATTCTTTAATAACACAGATAAAGAACAAGCTGAGAAATGCCACAAGTGGTGGTTCAAATCAAATGAAGCTTCATCCACCATATTACATTGGATAATAGTTGGTACTACCCTCTAGAGGCAGTAAAAAATTAGGGCTCACTTGGGGGATCGTACGAAGATTTATCATTACATTCTTTCTAATAATTTAGATTTCAATTTCATTTATTAGGAAGTAGTCTAGCATGCAGACCTCTTCCTCCTATTCTTTTGAGCTTCAATTGAAATGCCCGACCCTAGAAGCCCTGATTCAGTGCATTATTATGTATCATTGGCATGATCACAAAAGATCAAGTCTCGAATAACCGATTAGTTTTGTTGCCTTGGATGTACTAGATAGATTCATATGGTTTACATTACATCATAAAATGGAAAATGTAACGCCCTGACCCCAGTTACACAAAGTCGGTGCATTATTGCATATCATTGGCAATATTACAAGTAATCAACTCTCGAAGGACCGATCTATTTAGCAGTCTTGGAAAATATATTACATACATGATTTTCAAAATTAAAACATGAAAATAAAAACAACATTAATTTACTACATTAGAAAAATCCATGGCTTCTAGATTATTCCGGAAAGTCACTCATAACTATCTTTGTCATATTCTAGGAAAATAAAACATTAGAAAGGAGAGAGCTCAGATGCTCAGTAAGGGTAAATAATTTAGGGGAAGATATAAACTTTTGAGGCATGATGTGTAATAAAACAACAACATTTTAAATATAAAATTGAACATAATGTGGAAAAAATAAATCAAACATTACCATATAAACATGCACATGGATATTCTACTAGTCGAATAATCACATGTAATAACTAATTTCAGAATGAGGGAATGTATATTACCAGAGTTTAATTTCTATGACGGGGACTCATGCTAGGACCTAACGGCTAACTGTAACCGGACCCAAATCTGGAGTGCGGATGTAACTGAACTCCATCCTGGTGAGCCTCTGTAGGTGGACTCCAACCCGGAGAGCCTCTGTCACCGGAATCCAACCCGGAGGGTCTTCTGTAACCAGACCCCAACCTAGAATCTTATTTTTACCAGTCCCCAACCCAGAAAATACTATTCCAATACATTCATCATACGAAAAGGTTGAAATACAACATAAACATTTGTATTAAAACTAGCATTCGAAATTTCAATACATTATCCATAAACCATGAATGGTATAAAAAACACAACCAGAGTCAAACATATTAAAATACATTAAATACAATATGGATTATTTTTATCATAAAAAATCAACTTCAAACAAGTATAAAATTTTTCAAAGGATGTGGGCATAGATTAAATCAAAACTATTTAGAGAGAAATATCTCTTTCTCTTTGGAAATAATTTAAGAGTAACATAATTTAAAAACAATATTTGTTTTTAAAATATTTTTACAAACTCATAAGGGAAGATTCTACGATATTATGATGGTGGAAAATAGTTGCACTTGCCGTATATGTTAAAAAAACATTCTTTCCTTAACTTTGTTGAAAAGGTTGTAATTTAACTTGTTTGGAAAATGATAGAAAGATTCCTTTCATTCAATTTTATAAAAAGTAGAACAAGGGTATAAACAAAATTAAACCATATTAATATTTTTTTGAAATAACTTTTTTGGAAACATGGATGTTTATGATAAAGTGGTCACAGTAGATAATTAGGTATAAATAACATTAGATAATGAAGAGATTGTATAATTTACCCTTACCTCGTTGTAATCAATCGAGTCATATGAACAATAGTCAATAACCACCAAATGAATCACAGTATATGATGAATATAAAGGGAATCATGATAATATATATCAAATGTCTGTACTCAATACAAAATATGTAATAAATAAGTGGTGGACAATGAAATTCTCACGGAATGAAAAGTGAGATAAGAAATCCCTTACCACGTGTCTGACTTGACTTGCTCGTACGTTCCTTGTGCTTCCTAAATAATAAACATAAGTAAATTTCTACTTGATTAAGAATATTTTCATGGTTATTATTCCTTTCCTATAACTTATTACCTTGTTATAACAATTAGTTAATTATTTGTGTTCATATAGGACATTTTGTCGATGTTCGGAACGTGAGTCCAAAATGAACTTGTTATAATTATATATTGTCCATGTGGTGAAAAGTACATTATATATAGAATTATGTTACTCATTAATATTTCATATATATCATACATGTCCTGTATATATATGAATTTATAATAGTACATAACATTTGGAGATAAGAAATGAAATTCACCATTCATTGAGACGGTATGTCGTATGTATGGATGAACGCTACATTCATTTCTATTTTGTATTTCAGTGGAATTAAAACATTATGATAGATAGGTATATTATTATTCCATAATAATATCAAATATAATATAATTAAATTTATTCTTTATATGTCCCACATAAGTCATTAACGTGTCATGTTACTTTAAGGGGGCGGTAGTCCTCACTTCTACAATTGAAATTATCATGTTTTACCCATAATGTAAAAGATAAAGGAATGATATAAAAGGAAAATACAGAAGCACAAAGAAAACATAAACATAATATACATATCATATATTAATACAGTTCCATCTTAATGGCCACCATGAGAGGCGGTAGGAGATAATCGAACAATCATCGTTTCGTGAGGCATTAGTTTTCCAACCACAGAAACAGTATGTTCTTCACCCATTAGATTGAGGTGTGTGAAAGTGTAGTTAGAATCCATATCATAACTACATCCTATTATATTGAGGATACTAGTGTTTTCACAAATCAAAGGAATAAAATGTATTTAGGAGGGTTGGAGAAGAAAAATAAAACCAAATAAAAGAATACAATTTAAGGGGAATCATTACCTTTAATTCGGGTAACTCTCTTTGGTTTTAACCAAAAAGACTTATTGAAGTGCATTATGACTATGATACGGATTCTAGGTGGAATAGATGGATATTGAGAGCTTATTTGGGCAGGTTTTGGATGAGCCAAGGGGTTTGAGAGGTGTGAGGCATGGGTAAGAAGTGATGGCTTTTTATAAGGGTGGGGGAGGGGTTTTTAAGGAATGTTTGAAAATATTATTTTATTATATAATGATTTTCGGTTTCTAAATGTAAAAAACACATTATGGTAAAATATTAGATGACTCATGGTCTAAATAAATTCATCCAATAAGTATTCGACATGTTCTAGAAGTTATTTTAATATTTATAATCTTATTTATTTAAATCATTTATTAATGAGGTAAATACTGCATCATTTCTTGGTAATAAGTAATTTAATTTATTTGATGTATATAAATTATAAAAAATACCATGATGTAGGAAACATTTTTATCTTTCCAAATAATATTTATAGTTGAAATGATAACTTAAATATACCCATGTAAAAATTAATTTACAAAAATATATTTGTTTATTTCATTTTTGTCTTTATGTCAGGTAATTTAAAATAAAGTGTAATTATCACACACACATTGCTCCATGAAGTTCCAAAACCAACCCAAAGAATCCCATGTTCGGCCATAACTCAACCAGTCAGGTCAGTACATGTGTTAAGATAATTTTTTATTATTATTAAATTCCTTTTACCGTAAATTACCATATTTACCTTTAACCGTGAAAAATAAAAGCCAAAAGATACAATACAACAAAAATTGTTTTTATCTTATTGAACCATATTTCACTTACTGAGGTTAACCATATCTATTATATTTTTGAAATTCAATTCATAGAAGCGGTAAAATTATGTTTTATGCAAATTTGAAAATGCTCTTAGGAGGTGGGTAAAAGATGGTAAAAATTTCGATAAAATTTTATATATCTAATTTTATTGTAAAAAAGATAATAATGAATTAAATTGAACAAATTTTGTTATTATGTATCTATTTTAACTTAAAATAAACTTAAATAAAATAATTATTTATTTAAATAAAATGTGGGTTTTAAACAATAACGTAGTATTTTTCACTATTCATCAAAATTTGAATGGTTTGAGAAAAATACCAAATATTTACCCTAAGCTAATTTTTGTAATCCGAATTCAAAAATGAATTATACTGCAATAGTTTAAAAACATATAAGTCTCATTAATTAATTTAAAAGGAATTCCTGTTGTCAAAACCAAAAGGCGGGTTTTTAAGAAATAATAACTATCAAATGATTGACACTTGTTTATGTCCATTTTCAAATTGAAATTACTTACAATGACCATTATTGGAATAAATAGTAAAAATATAATCTATTTATATTTCCAAATCATTAAAATGAATAATTTAACAATTTAAATTATTATTACTAAAAAAGTTGTTTTCCATTAAAACATGGTATTTTTCACTATTCCCACAAATATGAAAGTTATCAGAAAAACACCTAAAAGTTCTTGAAACTAAAACTAATGTCATTATTCTAAAGAAGATGTTTATTATGTCAAATTGAATATATAAAAGTTTCAAATATTGGAATTAAAAAAGTTTCTCCATTAAAAGGCGGTAAAATTGAATTTTTTGAAAAATACTTCTTTTATTTAAAATAATGAATTTGTTCAAACATTATGTCTAAGAAACTCATAATATGTATTCTAAAATTATAAGGATTATATAAAGTTCAAAATTTACAAAATATTATTCATAGTTTCTTTTGAACGGCTAGTTTTGTATGTCGTTGTGTGCTTAACTCGATGTTGGTTGTAGTTCAAGCTATTGAATTACTTTGAAAAAATAACGTACTATGAAAAATTGGGGTGTTACATTCTCCCCTATTTCCATAAATGGAGTCCTCGCAATTTGAAATTGTTCTTTGAAAATAAAAGGTTGAAAATAGAAAATACCTTTGTGGGAAAACCCGCATCGGAAATTGGGTTAATTAAATTTAGTCTTAATAAGTTGAAAATGGAAATGAAAGGATCACCACCAAATTATGATCTCGATTAGGATAAAATTGGTGGAAATTAGAGACACATAATTGTAGGAAAAAAGTAAATATTTATAGTGAGTGATTAAGTTCATCAGTCACAAACAATTGTAGAGTTGAGTGCCTCAAAGCCATAAATATATGATGATTGAAAATATCATCGGTTAAAAAAACATAAGGTATTATGATAAAAAAATTAGTTTTAATATCCCTTACGTAAAGATTAATAATTAATTTCTTCATAGAATAAGAGAAGAAAAAATATATACTTTACAAAAAGTGTTCCATCCTTTAACTAATTTCTTCCCAAACTCATCTTTCACTCTAAAAGATAATAGAAAATAAAAAAAAATATTTATCCTATTCATATTGGGTTCTAAAAAATTAATTTATAACTCATATAGCAGACCTTTTAAAAGAAATAACATTATTCAATCCAAGACTTCATGTGGGCCAGTGGTAGGCGATACACCCTTTTCACCCTTCTGTTGCGGGTTCCAGTCTCGCAGCCTTGCCAGACGTGACGGTTTGCCACCTGACCTATGGGTTGTCCTTTTTATGGAAATCCAAAAATAATCTCAAACTAGACTTATCCTAAATACTATTGTCCATAATCACAGTCCAAAATTTATAAGTAAGTTAACACAATGAAGATCCTTTTTTGCACGTAATAACATGTGAACACCTTCATCGTGTATTCTATTAAAACACTGCAACATCCCGAATAACAATAAAACCATTTTCATTACCTTCATGCTATCTTATTCCTTATAGAATATGAGATATACTGCTTCTATCCAAAAATGTTTTAAACTCCAACAATGATAGAATAATCAAATCATTAATCAGTTTCAAGGTAGTCAATAATATCCCATGTAATTTATCCAAATCAATCAGGTATTATTCGAAATTCAATCCCTCAGTATCAGAACCATATTATGGTTTATCTTTCTCTCAACCATATATTTTCCAAAAAATTAACCTACAATTGAGTCACTTTTTTTGGTTCCACACAATCTCAAGTCCATAATGAAATAGTACTATAGTACAATCCTTATATACTCTATAATTCTTATAATATGTACATCATTAATAAAATACTCAAATGACATAATTCTTTAATAACAAAGTACGAAATCTAATCATTCCTATTTATATTCGGTAGTATAATAACATTATTATTATCCAATAGTTTCATGTGGGGTATACTATAATGATTTGGATATTGATTCTCATAGTGTCCCAACTCCTTGCAGAAGAAGCATTGTACATTTGAAACTTTTTTCGTACCATTGCAATCGCGTTCATGGTGTCATTTTTCTCCACATTTATAAAAACTCCCATTCTTTTCAATAATTTACCATGGTGATTATTTCCATAGGTATCACATTTGGGAAATTCCTTCTTTTCACTCTTCCCTTTATCCATCTTTCTCTCTACCATCCTTTTCTTCCATTTCATCCCTTCAAAGCCATAGGACTCAGATATTTCTTTACTTATCTTATTAACACATGATATTATTTCTTCATATATTGACAATATATGGGAGATCATTTCCATTCTAATTGTAGGCTTAATACCATGAATGATATGATCCTTATTACTCTTTAGATCATGCATATTGCTGGAGTTCACATTCCTTCTACTGGGCACCATTTCAATATAATGGAATACACTATGTCAATTTATGAATTGAAATGAATAATTTGTAACTTGTAAAATACCTAACGTAAATTTTACAGTGTAGGGACATAATACATAATCATAAAAACATTTTCTTTGAGGAGGTATATACTTGTAAAATATTTATAATGATTTGTAATGAAAATGTGATTTTTCATAAACATATCCCCCAAGAGTGTCCTAACCAAGAGTGCAGTAAAGCCTGTTTATCATGCACCAGTTCCCATTTGAGTCTAGGATAGAGCGGTGTTTTCAAGTTTTACCCCTAGGTACATCTATGCTAGATCCACCTCTACCTGCTTGTATCCATACAAGGATGTATTTTCTTCAAAAACTAAAAGAATCTATACATTTAAAATATTCTCATAAGTTATTCTATAGTAATCCTCAAAGTCTATTATAGGGTAATGTGCTCTAATCAGAGTTTATCTAAATCTAGATTCCAAGGTTATTGCTAATCATCATCTGATACCAACTGTAACGCCTCGACCCTAGTTACCCAGAGTCAGTGCATTATTACATAACATTGGCATTATTACAAGTAATCATGTCTCGAAGGACCGATTAGTTTTGTAGTCTTGTAAAATTGATTACATACAATAAGTTAAACAATACGACTTGAAAAGGAAACCAACAGTAAATTATTCCACTAGAAACATCCAAGACTTCTAGATTATTTCCTCAATTCACTCATAACTATGTTCTTCCTATCCTGGTAATGTAAAACATAATAAAGGGGTGAGCTCAGATGCTCAGTTAGGGTAAATAATTTAGCGGATGCTTTAAACTTTTAAGGAAATATGTGTAATAAAACAACAACCTTTTAAACATAAAGACGAACATGATATTGAAAAATCAAATGAAACATTACCATATAAACAAGCACATGGGTATTCTACTAGTCGAATAATCACATGTAATAACAAATTTCATAATGAGGGAATCTAAAGAATCGGAATATAATTTCTATGTCAAGGCCTCATGCTAGGACCTATGGGATAACTGTAACTGAACCCAACCCCAGAGAGCATCTATAACCTGACTCCATCTCGGAGAGCCTCTGTAACCGGACTCCAACCCAGAGAGCCTCGGTAACCAGACTCCAACATGGAGGGTCTTATGTAACTGGACCCCAACCTGGAGGGCTTACTTTTACAGGACCCCAACTCATAACATACTTGTCCAACACATTCATCATAAGAAAAGGAATAAATTTAACACAAACATTTGTATTAAAACTAGCTTATGAAATGTCAATACTTTATCCATAAACCATGAATGGTATAAAAATAACACATCCAAAGTCAAACATATCACAAAACCATAAATTCAATATGGAATATTTGTATCATAACAAATCAACATCAAACAAGTGTAAAATTTATCAATGTATATTGACATAAATGAAATCAAAACTATTTTGAGAGAAATGTATATTTATATTTTTAAATCATTTAAGAGTCACATAATTATAAAAAACATTTATTTTAAAAATATTCTTATAATATTTTAAGGGAAGCATCAACGATGTTATATCATCGTAGAATAGCTGCACCCACCGTATAATTTAAAAAACATTCTTTCCTTATCTTTGTTGAAAAGGTCATAAAGTACCTTGTTTGGAAAATGAAGGAATGATTCCTTTCCAACCATTTAATAAAAAGTAAAAAAACGGTATAAATGACTTTAAACCATAGTAAAAATGTTTTGAAATACATTTTTAAGAAATACGGATGTGCATGAGAAATAGGTCCCAGTAGATAATTACATATCAACAACCTTGGATAATGAAGAGATTGTAGAATTAACCATTACCTCGTTGTAATAAATAGTGTCATTTGAAAAATATCCAATGAAAATAAAATGAATCATATAATATCATGAATATAAACAAATTCATGATAATATATATCAAATTTTTTTACAAAATACACCACATGCAATAAATATGTAGTGAATGGTGGAAATCTCACGGAATTAAAAGTGAGATAAGAAACCCCTTACAACGTGTCCGACTTGACTCGCTCGTATGTTCCTTGTTCTTCATGAATAATAAAATTAAGTTAATTTATACTTTCTTAAGAATATTTTAATGATTATTATTCCTTTTATATCCATTGTTACTTTTTTATAACAATTAGTTAATTATTTGAGTTCCTATCAGACATTTTGTCGATGTTCGGAACTTAAGTCAAATATGATCTTTTTATAATTATAATTTGTCCATGTGGTCAAAATTTTATTATTTATAGAAATATATTACTAATTTAGATTTCATATATATCATATATTTCATGTATATATATGTATTTATAATAGTACATAACATTTGGAGATAAGAAATGAAATTCACCGTTCATGGAGACGGTAACTCGTACATACACATGAATGCTACTTTCATTTATATTTTGTATTTTAGTGGAATTAAAACATAATGAAAGATAGGTATATTATACTTACAATATAATATCATATATAATATCATTAACTCCATACTTTATATGTCCCGTATAAGTCATTAATTAGTCATATCACTTTGAAGGGGCGGTAGTCCGCATTTCCTCAAATGAAATTATCCCATTTTACACATAATGGAAACCTTAAAGGTATGATATAAATGGAAACTACAGATGAAAAAATAAAACATAAAAATAATATATATATCATATATAAATACAGTTCCATCTTAATGGAAACCATGAGAGGTGGTAGGATATAATCGAACAATCATCGTTTTGTGAGGCATTTGTTTTCCAACCACAGAAACTGTTTGTTATTCCCCAATTAGATAGAGGTGTGTGTAAGTGTACTTTGAATAATTGCATAAAAACATCCTATTATATTGAAGATACTGTTTTTTATGAAATAATGGATTAAAAAGTGTTTAGGGGGTTATAGAAGTAAAATAATACAATATAAAAGAAAAGAATTTAAGAGGAATCGTTAACTTTGATTCGGGTAACTCCCTTTGGATTAAACCAAAAGAACATCTTGAAGTGCTGTATATGGTAATTATTATAAGAGGAAGGGAGGTATATTTAGAGCCTATTTTGTAAGGGTTTTGATGACCCAATGGTCATGAGAGGTGTGACGAATGGGTTATAAGTGAGGTCTTTTTATAAGAGGGAGGAGAGGTTCTTTAGGAAAGTGTGAAAATATTATTTTATTATGTAATAATTTTCGGTTTCTAAAGGTCCAATACTAATTAAGGTCAAATATAAGATGACTCAAGGTCGAAATAAGTTTATCCAATAAAATTTGGACTGGTTTTGGTTGATATTTTAATATTTATAATATTATTTAATTAAATAATTTATTAATGAGGTTAATACTGCATCATTACTATGTCAAAAATAATTTCATTTATTTTTTGTCAAAAAATTATAAAAAAACACCATGATGTAGGAAAATGTTATATATTTCGGAAGAATATTTATATTTGAAAAGATAACTTATATAACCCCATGTAAAAATTAATTTACAAAAATATATTTGTTTCTGTCATTTTTGTGAATACATTAAGTTAAGTAAAATAATGTGTCATTGTCAATCTTAAATGGCTCCATGAGGACCCCAAATCTATCCAACTATGCCCATGGTCATCCATGACTCATCCAATAAGGTTATTAAATGTGTTAAAAAAATTATTTTTATTATGATGTTCTTTTTACCTTGAATTACTCTATTTACCTATAACCGTGGTAAATAATAGTCAATAGTTACTATTCATCAAAAAAAAATTATTACTGAACCACATTTTACTTACTGAGGTTAACTGTGTATCTCAAATTTTTTAAATTCAACTCAAAGAAGTGGTAAAATTATGCTTTATACAAATTTGCAAATGGTCCTAGGAGATGGATTAAAGACAGTAAAAAGTTCGATAAACTTTTAAAGGTATGATTTTATTATAAAAAATATTCCAATGAATTACATTGAACTAATATTTCTATTTTATATATTTTTTGAATTAAAATAAATTTAAATAAAATAATTAATTATTTTAATAAAAAGTTCGTTTTAAACTATAACGCAGTGTTTTTCACTATTCATCAAAAATTGAACATTTTTAGTAAATTACCAAAAATTCACCCTCAGCTAATTTTGATATTCCAAATTCTAAAATGAATTCTATTTTAATAATTTAAAATCATTTATGTCTCATAAATTAATTCAAAATTAATTCCCATTGTCAAAACCAAAAGGCGTTTTTTTAAGAAATAATAACTATAAAAAGATTGACACTTGATTATGTCCAATTTCAAAGTGAAATTACTTTTGATGACCATTATTGGATTAAATGGTAAAAATATAAACTATATATACATTCAAACCATTAAAATGTATAATTTAACACAATAAATTATTTTTATTAAAAAAGTTATTTTCAGTTAAAATATTGTATTTTTCACTATTCACCCAAATATGAATGTTATTAGAAAAACACAAAAGAATTTATTTAATGTAAATTAATATGTCCCAATTATAAAGAATAAGTTTATTTTTTATATTGAATATATAAAAGTTTCAAATATTTTAATTAGAAAGTGTTCTCCATTAAAAGGCTGTAAAAATGCATTTTTTTTAAATACTTCTTTTATCTGAAAAAAGGATGTTGTTATTAAATTATGTCTAAGAAACTCATTATATGGATTCTAAAATTATAAGTATTATATAATGTTCAATATTCAGTTAATATTATTCATAACCTCTTTTGAGCGGCTAGTTTGGTAAGTCATAGTGCGGTTGAACACGGTGTTGCGTCTAGGGAAAGTTATTGAATTACATTGAATAAATAACGTAGTATGAAATCTTGGGGTGTTATAGAAAACTACAATAACATTGTTTCCATAGAAAATAATATGATCCCATGGACTATCCCCATTGGTCAGTCATAATATACATCTTCACATCCTCGGAAAATTAAAACATAGAAAGGGGTGAGCTCAAATGCTCAGTAAGGATAACAATAAAATGGAAACTTTCATAAATAAGCACAAAAAATTAAGTCAATGTATATGAATAAAATAAAATCCATTTAAACTCTAACTACAGTATAATAAATTAAATATAAAATCAAATATTTCCATTTACTTATTCACAAGGATATTCTACTCGTCGAATAATCACATGAAATATTAATAGCCACATTCATAATGATGGAATGCATAATGCGAGTCTGGATAAGCACATACTAAATGCATTGTACCAAGACTACAAAAAAGATTTAGCGATGGCCTTATGCCAAGACACACGTTTTTCTCATGATACCCACTGATGCATTGAGGAGATTTAGTGGTCTCTACCCATCACTTACTAAGTCTAATGCATTCATCCTATTAAATTGTTTAAACTAAACATAAACATTCGTATTAAAACTAGCATATGAAATTTCAATATATTCCCATAAACCATGAATGGTATAAATATAACACATCCACTGTAAAAAATTTCACAATAACTTCAATACAATATGGATGTTTTGTATCATAATTAATCAACTTCAAATAAGCTTAAAATCAATCAAAGGTTGTTGACATAGATGAAATAAAAACCTTTTTTAAGAGAAATATCTCTTTCTATTTTGAAATCATTTAAAAGTAATATAATTATAAAAGAAAACATTTATTTTGAAAATATACTTATAATCTTATAAGGGATTCTTCGATGAGCTTATAACAGTAGAAAATAGCCGCAACAGTCATATAAGCTAAAAAGATTTCATACATTAATTTTGTCGAAAAGATCATAAAGTACCTTCATTAGAAAACAACGAAATGATTCCTTTAAATCCATTTTATAAAAATTCAAATAAGTATATAAATTACTTTAAATAATATTTTATTATATTTTAATAATATTTTAAAATAAATTGTTACGAAACATGGATGAGGATGATAAAGATGTCCCAGTAGATACTTACATAAAAACAACCTCGAATAATAAACATATTGTGAAATACACCCTTACCTTGTACATTTACATGGTCGAGGGTAGATTAACCTCCTATAAAATGTTGAACTAATTATTATAAAATTGTACAAGAATCATATACATTAATTTGATATCAAATATGATCTTTTAACAATGCTCTATTAATAATATCTTAGTATTGTCATCGTTTCGGGTGTTAACTGATTCGTTTTCTTTTATATGCTTTGTTACATAAGTATTGTTTGTTATGTATATGATGTTTCTTATTCAGATTACGAATGATATTATATATTTAAATATTATTATTAATCATCTACTGAGAATTATTCTTGAATGGATATGATGGGGAATAAATCTCATCGCGTTTGTGGAGACGGTAATCCGTACATACGCAAGATCGAAAATAACAATCTTTTGATATTAAAATAATATTTAATTGAATGTTATATCATATATACAGAATCATTATCATGTTATATTTTTTTTAACTTCAATTAAACATCATTATTATACCCATCCAAAAAATAGTGTATTGAATAACAATTATACCACGACGTAGAGATGGTAAGCCATACGTACGCACGTATAGTGACATGTCATTCAAAGGATAGATAGAATAATGAATATGGTTTTACTATTTTTATAATAACATAACAGTATATAGAAGATACTGGAGTTATTATTTTATAATAGAATCAAAAAAAGAAAGAGGATGTGGAAGAAGAAAGGAACTTGAAAGAGGTGATTAAATATTTACCTCTTCTTCGGGTTATTCCGTTTGATTTGATCAAAAGGGCTCCATAGGTTGCCTTTTTGACTAAAGTAATGACTCTAGGGTGAAGGGAGGATAGTTGAGAGGGTATTGGGGTAGGGTTTTTCCAAGCCATATGGCATTGAAGGTTTGAATTAGAGAAATGGTGGAGTGACCTTTTATAAGAGGGGTGATGTGAACCTTAAGAACCTTAAGAAATATGATTTTATAATAAAATCATATTCAGTTTATAATGGCTCCAAAATAAATTATTTAAAGGTTAAGGTGTGGATGGGTTGAAAACTACTCATCCAATGGTTTGTTTAATGGTTTGGTTCACTATATTAACTTTATCATTTAGATTTAACCATTAACTGAATAGTTTGACATTTACCATGTCTCTTTGTATTTTTATAATATATAGTTCATAAACATACTAAAAACATCCAAGAGAACCTCGACTGGTTCAGTAATTACATATATAATATTATATAAGACTATTATCTGAACCTTAGATTTTTATGAATAGAATATCACTTAATAATATAATATTTGTTTTAAAAACTCTTTTATGTCAATTTTGATACTATTTGGTATTTTTTTGCTAAATTCATTAAAAATTATTACATCAAACAAAATTCGTCTAACCAACCCGAACATGTCATATTAACCAGTACAATTAGTTTATTTTATAAAAAGTCTAATATTACATTTATTTGGATATTTTTAATGTCAATTATTTTAATCATTCATTAATATGATAATTTCTGCATCATCATTGTGTCATAAATAATTTTATTTATTTAAATTTTAAAAAATTTAAATAAAATACCATTATATAGGAAATATTTTTAGCATTCTAATAAAAATTTACCGTCGAATTTATATTATGTATAACCCTATATTAAAAATGTTATAGTTATTAAACATTGATTTAAACTCTTTTAACTATTCATTAAATAAAATAATAATAAATGTTATAATCTTATCAAGTGGACCTAAAGGATCATATTTTATTCATAAGTTCATTTTTCGTCAGGAGGTTTCTGGCTTTTGATGAGCGTTCATGATCCTTTGGCCACCCGATTGCTCCTCGGATCTGTGTAGAAGTTGATGTCTCAAAGGCTCCTATGGAATCTTTCTAGATTGAGGTTGGAGTTGATTTCAGATACAAACAATCAGTGATTTTTGAAAGCTGGATAGACTTTTGTAGTTCTTGCTCTCGTCTAGGTCACCATCAAAATGCTTGTCGTTCGTCCTGTTTGGCTCATGTGGTTGGACCTTCTACGGGTTTTGACCCCTCCAGCAGTGGTAATCCACTTCATTTGGAGGCACCATCGTATATCTCAGTCTCAAAGGTGAATGGTCCAGAGGCGAGTGAGGGGGAAGTCCGCACTTCCTCTGTTGTTGCAGATAATTTTTCAGAGAATTATAGGGTGCCTCCATTGAATGGCCACATCTTGGAACCGCCCACTTCCAAGACAAAGTTCGTGCAATCTGATCCAAGGGTTGATGCCATTTTTGTTAGGTTAAAATGTGGTTTGGATCCTCCCAAACCTGTTCAGCTACAGGGTGAATGCAGTCCTTTAGTGGCTTCCTCCTTTGCTGAAATAGTTAAGGAGGGTGGATTGCAGAAAGGGCAGGTGCGAGTGAGTAGTGATCATGGTCCCGGTGGCCCGCAGGTCATGGACGGGAGGACAATATCAAGCGGTTACAGTTTATGGGTCGTTGATATGACCAGATTGAGGGTGTTGACATGGTTCAGGGGAAGTCCTCCAAGGAGGTTGCTCTTCACTACGGCTTGGAGAACAAGGATGGTATGGGGATGTCCTCTAGTGCCCACAACCCCCTCAATGAAGGCTCAGAGTTAATTTTGGGGAATTGTTTTGCTGGTTTAGAGGTTGATGAATCACCATTGTCTCATGAGGAGTTTTCTTCAAGTGACGACAGGATTTTCCACTCTTCAATGGACAGCTTGGATCGTTTTCACAGGAAAGGACCACATAACGTTAGGAGGAAGAAATGGAAATAAGGAACTCGGGACCTAGGGGATTGTATTGTGGTGCGGGGGTAAAATATAAGGCTCGCAAAGACTACTCCCATCTGCCAAAACCTATGGAGACCAGGTCGGCCAAGAAGGGTAGGGAAGAGGAAAGCACAATCCCTCAAAAAGGGGGGAGTAAAGTAGTGGTAAGGACTTCGGGAGATAGGGATGGAGATGATGAGGAGAGCTTGAGGCTCATCTTGCACAGCAAGGAAGGAATTATTGAACAAGAGGTACGACCCAATGTCTCAGAAGAGGATCTCATAAAAATGGATGAACGGAAGATACAAGTGGAGATCAATGAGGAGAAAATAGTGTGGATAGATAAACAAGACTGCATTGTGACCCGAAGCTTCAATCAGAATAAAGTCAACTTAGAGGAATTCATTCATACAATGGAACGATTGATCTCTCACTTTGAAGAGCTCATTAGCAAGGATCCGGACACCCAGGTTAGTGTACTTCACTGGGAACTATATAGAATAGCTGATTCATGTAATCTTAGTTTACTGTTCAATGATTTTGTGATCTCTTTTATCTTGTAGTGGCTTTTGGTTGTGATCCTTGGTTGCCATTTTCCCTTAAAATGGCTTTATTTTATAAAAATTTAAATTTGGTGGAGGAAGATTGAGGTGTTACAAAAATGAAACAGTCATTTTTGATTCATTGAGGGATATTATTTTGTAGGATCATGATGGTAGAAGGAAGCCTCAGACAGTGGAAGGAAAGGACCAATATTCATAGAAAAAGGGAGTTCAATTTTAGTGTGTTATTCTTTTAACTCTCCTCATTTTGGTCCAAAACATGTTTTGTGCTTTAAAGATAAAATTACATGACCACACATGTAATCATATTTTACTCGACTTATGTAGGATACATTAGTTTATTATGAACCCAGTGATTCCATGTTTTATATTTCAATGTTTATATGATTAAATATTTAAATGTAGTATTGAATTTTTAAATATGATGCATAGGTATTGAAATTATGACTCGTGATTTGTAATAACTAACTGACTCTTGAAAATTAAATTTCACAACAATCTTTCAAGAATTAAATTTCTTAAATTTATGTGAATTTATTTGTTATTATTAATCATTCCTTGAGTGATTGTTTGGTATCATATTACATTGACCTAAGAGGATTTCTAAAGCATGTTCTTTATATTTATTTTTTATCATAATTCGTCAGTGATCTTGGGACTTGTAACTGACCAGAACTTGTATTGAAACTTGTAAAAGCTTGGACAATACATAAACTCAATTAAAATGATTGAGGAATCCTTTGAAAATATACTGTTCTTTGAAAGACCACATTTTTATCAATCCTTTTTTTAACCCATAGAGACCATAAATGACCTTTAAAGGGATGAGGCATCCCTGAAGCTATTTTTATCCATTCATACCCTACTCTTGGTATTTTCATGATATTTTAAAGCTGAAGTGTGGTGTAAAGGGATTCATGGTAGATGGGATGATACACATTGTAACGATAAAGTGTGTGTGTGTTATTGTTGGAATTGTAAATGGTTGTGAAATCATTCATTATACTCAACTGTTTTCCCCTCTTGAATTGAAAAAAAATTGAAAAAATGATAGATTAGATAAAAAATAATTGAAAAATGGGTGGTTATTTAGTAGAATCAAAAATCAACATTTTCCAGATTGACGATCTTCTGATTGATTGTGGTTTGGTGATGTATGAGAGGTTTGATCTAATCATACCATTTGAAAAATGAAAAAAAAATTACAAATATAAAAAAATATTCCAGAGGGTGCACAAATCATTAATTATGCATAATTTGATCATAACCTTACATTGAGATTTGGGACATGCGTGTTGCTACATTGAAGGGGAGAATTTCATTACACTTTTACATTTGATATCATGCATTGTACTTAAGAGATTAGACTCCCCCTTGAGACTTAACTATTTAACCATCAACTCCTACCAACCTTAAGCCTTAGAGTCATTTGAACCATAATTGCAAGTCCTCATGATTTTATATCATTTTTCATTACAAAGTATAGAAAGTAGTTCATTTAAAAGTATATGGATAAGAAGCATGATCTCATGATATGAGAAAAACTATTTTTGATTTTTATCCTGATTTATGAGAGAAAATTATAAAAGATGAGGTAAATCATAACAGGGTAAGTCCATTTAATAATGAATTAAGGAGCTTGAATGAAAGAAAGGATAAGTTCCATCAATTTTCATAGGGAAAAGTGAAATATGTGAATTATTTATTTCTTTGAAAAATGGGAAAATATTTTGATATTTTATACATATTTTTTAATGTTTCATTTCACATAGATTTTTTAATTTTTTTTCATTGAAATTTGATTATTGGTATCGTTGGTGTTTTTTGATTTGGATGTTGAGATTTTATGCTTGGGGACAAGCATTATTTATGTGTGGGGGTATTTGACAGAGCAAATTTATGTGCATATTTCCAATCAAATAATGAGTATTTTTTACTATTATTCAATGATAATCCCCTTTTATTTCCTTGTTTTATTAAAATAATGGGTACTTTTAATTTTATCATGAAAATGATCCTAATTGATAACAGTGCCTAATTCTGGATTTTGGTCTGATTATGACCATAAGGTTGTTTTTGACATTTCAAATAAAATATAATTCTAAATTTATTGATTCATTTTTTGTTAGAATGTATTTTTTCAAATTTGTCTACAGGACCAGGAGCTAAGTCGGCCATCCATAGGGCTTAAAAATCAATGAATTTTATGATTTTTCTGGGTGGACTACATGAACCCCACCACAGTAACAGAACCACAACTCATCTTAAACACATCAAATTAAAGTTATTCCAACTAGAATAGAACGAGGACAAAAATTCATAGATTTCAAACGAATCATAGGGTGTTTTGATGTCATTAAAGATTCCTTTGAATGTTATTATTTTGGAGGAACCTTCCTGAAATCTTCATCCAGAAAACGAAACCACAAATAAAAAATTCATAATTTCTTCACCCCATTTCCAAATGAGCTGTAAGTTAGAGGGTGATCGGAAAACACATTTATGAACATATCTGAATAAGGGGTCTATGTGTGAATCAGACATTTAATGGGTCAACAATTCGCACAATTTTGGAGGATTGAATTCTAACTATAATAGTAGGCCCTTGCCTTCTTCTCAAACCATCAACTTGACACCCAAATCCAAGGAGGGATCCTTCCGGGACATGGGTCGATGCTTCTCCTCTCTTCCCCCCTCATTTCTACTTTTTATTTTAGTTTTGTTTACTTTCATTTTGAATTGTAATTAAAACGTATGTTTTATTAATTCATTCATTAATGTTTCTCCATCCATCCAACAATTCACTTTTTCAATTATCTTTTTTTAATAATAGGTATTCTTATCAATATTATAAGTATTAATATTAATAATAATATTATTAATATTATTAATATTATTATTATCATTATCATTATTATAATTATCACATTCTTATTTAAAATCTATTTTATTATCTCCCTCCCATTTTTTCAAGACTATTATCTGAATGATAATAATATTATTAATTAATTAATAATATTACTATTATTATTTTAACAATCATTTTAAATTATTTATTCTTCCTCTATCTCTATCTCTCTCTCTCCAATCCATCCAACATTAGTGATCTCTTACTCTCGGAAATGAGAGGCTAACTGAGATACCTGGCTCAGGGGGAGGTCAAGGGTTCATGAATTTTATTTAAAGATTATTTTATGTTTGTGGTACATTTGAGTTTAATTCATTCGTGAGGTGAATGTCCACGATTGGGTGATGTCCCCCAATAACATGTAACCTAAAATATTTCTATTCTAGAAAATAGTAGTGATTCAAATAAGATATTTCATGTTTGGATTAAGAAAATGAAATCAACATATAAAAGAGAATAATGATTGAACCTAAGACTAAACCCCAAACCACGTACTTTCTTATTAACTCATTTTTTTTAATTTCATTATTGTTTATATTTTTAAATAAAAAACCCAAAAATACATTTTCAATGTTTTAATTCAATTATAAAACAATAAAAAGAGATAGTTTAGGTTATATAGAAGAAATATGTGAACTACATTTGAGAAGGCTCTTCAAGAGAGATGACCATGTTCTGTCACTATGTTGCACTTGCAAATATAATATAATTGTTTTTTTTCATGCCCTGCGCTAGGTGTGCGTCAGTGTATCAACACTGTTATGATGTTCTAGGGACGCCACATTTTCATCTGGTACACGAAAACGTCCTTCTTTCTCACAAGGATGACACTCTTTTGGGATATTGTTTCCGAACACAAAAAATCCTCTTGAACAATCATGATCGATTTAATTATATAGTTTATATTCATAAATTATGATAAACCAACGTTTTCATAGATTTAGGATGGTTTCTTAAAATAAAAATCATATAAGTGAATTTTCATGATTATGTGGTTCCTCATTATAAAAACCATTTCTTACTCTATGATTTTTGTTTTAGTTAATGGATGTAACTCAAAGTAATTACACAAATGGTGGTTGTGATACAAAATTCTATGATTTTACTCTTGAGAAATAGAATGATTTGGGATCTGGAATGGAAAACCACGTTGATATGATTAAACATATATCTCAAGATATGACTAATGGTGGACATCCAAGTGAGGGGTAGAGGAAACAATATTCCGTTAAGTATTTCACAATTAAATGTCTGCCTTATTTCAGGTGGTATTATAATCCACATATTGTTATGAAACGGACCCTTAACAGTGAAAATATTTATTCTTTTCTCTAGTGTTTGGAGCATGAGAAATTCAATCTGGAAATGTATCTGTCATAAGGGTATGAAAACTAGTTGTGGAATCTAATCAAGAGTACAATGAAGAAATATGATATTAAATCCATGGATTCAGATGTTTTCAAGAATATATTTTTGAAAAGTAAATTCCTCATATACATCGTACCACTATGGGGAAAATTTTCCCTGATTTGAAGTAATGGGATGACGAATCGATTGGTACCTACAAGGCTAATTTTAGGAGGCATGTGAGGAAAGAAACATGAATTATCATCCAATTAATATTTAAATTATACATGTTTTCAATGGAATAAACAGAAGTATTAGAAATTCTATGGTCGTTAGAAACATTTGTATCTACGATGATATTTTGTGTTGTTCAATCAAGGATTAGATGGAGGTTGGGTTCATGTATCTATCTCATGGTATTTATAAGAAGATGATTGTTTAGATTAATATGAAATCTAAAATACATTTTTAGAATAATATAATCTTCCTGTCATTCTCTATGTATTTGAATATTCATGGAGGAAATTACCCTAAGGGTTATAATAAATGTTTTTTG
Organism: Viscum album; assembly: GCA_963277665.1. NCBI lineage: Eukaryota > Viridiplantae > Streptophyta > Magnoliopsida > Santalales > Viscaceae > Viscum > Viscum album. Next base: position 662,095,085 of record OY728151.1, on the reverse strand, counting down.
TGTGAAATTGGATGTCCATAGGGAATTTGATTATTGAAGTGATTGTATGATATTTCCAAATGTAGTGAATGGTGAAAAAATAACAAAATATTTACCTCCCCACTATTAAGGTCTTCATGTGTAAGGAGAACATGAATTTTACAAACTACTTCCAAAACCCAAGGGTTGGTGGTGACAATTGACGTCAATAACCTATTTAGTTGAGAAATAATGGGAGATATCATGAAATCTCTATTTATATTGAGGGGTGTTATAAAAAATGTATAATATACACTTAACTTACACTCTAGAACATCTATTATCATATTTGATTCTGGATATACCATTATTTTCACTTGTAATAAATTTTATAAGAGTTTTATTATTCCACTAAATAAATTATATGTTGAATTAATAGTGAAACCCTTAATGGTATGATGGTTTCATATCAATCATATGATTCCTCTCTAAATTTTGTTTGTGGGAAAGTAATTCTAGAAAACCTTTCCATTCTTCTTTTAGATTATTTCAATGTCATCTTAGGAATTGATTGGATTTATCTTCATAAAGGCCACATTAATTTTCAAGGAAGGGAACTTTTTTCCAATATTTCAAAACCTACTATGATCATACAAATAAATGATGAATGTAATTAAAATTATAGGGAGATTTCATGTAGTTTGTGTCTTAATTACTATTAAATATGACTGTTTGTCATTAGGGGTGGTGTAATAAATCATCCTTGATGATATGAGCATTGTTCTGAAATTTGAAGACTACATTAGGAAATATTTTATTATCCTTCCACCGTGATTGGATATTGATTTCTCAATAAATCTCATACATGGTTCCAGGAATAATTCAAAAATCCATATAGAATAACCAATATTAATTTGAAGGAATTCAAGAATGAACACCATGAAAATCACGACAAGGGATTCATTCTTCCATGTGTGTAATATTTGGAAGCAACTATTATTTTTTGTGAAAATTAAATATGTATTAATGTGACTCTTCATTGATTATATAGAGTTGAACAAGATAAAAATAAATAACTGGTATTCACTTCCCCGTATTGATGACCTTTTTTATCAACTGTGCAGAGATCAATACTTTTTCAAGAATGACATTATTTCTGGATATCATCAATTGAGGGTCAATATGGGTGATATATGTAACACCCCAAGATTTTATGAAAAATATTCTTTTAATTTCATTAATGTCTTGTGTTGTACGATACACCAAGATTACCTTGCGCTATGCGCAACACCGTATTAGCTTACAGTATACGCAACACTATTCTTGGATCGTGTTACACACAATTTCAAGTTCGTTTGATAGAAGTTATTCTACGCAACATTGAGTGTATATATATATATATTCAATCTATAAATAAAATATGGTTGGATTCTGTTATACGCAACAACAAAGGAGTTGTTCACTACACGCAACCCTGACTTGGCTTGCATTACACGCAATCGCAACCTTCCTCGATAGCATGTGTTGTACACAATAGCGGGTTTTACTAAACAACGATATATTATTATAATATTGTTATGAGTTATGAATATTGTTAACTAAATTTTTAATTTTATAACATTATCATTCATCTTACACATTTCTAGAACATGGTATAAGAAAAAAATAAATTTTTCGGGTAAAATAAGTATTTTTCAAAAAATACAGTTTTGCCAACTTTTGATGGCGCACCCACTTTAAATATAGTTTTTGACATGTTTATAAGTTCAATTTGACAAAATAAAATTCTTCTTTTGAATCAGGATATAAAAATTTACATTAGATAAAGTTTTGATATTTTTCCGATAACTTTCATATTTTAATGAATAGTAAAAACACGATATATTTTAATTAAAAACAACTTTTTTCATCGTAATATCTTATGTGGTTAAATTATAATATTGAATGATTTTAAAGTATAAATAGAATATATTTTTACCATTTAATATAATGTATGTCATTAGCATTGATTTTACCTTGAATTCATAAGTTAAATCAATTCAATCTTTTGCAATGTTTTAAAGAAAAACCCGTTTTCTTCCGACAACAGGATTAATTTTAATTTAATTTCTGCAACTTTTGTGTATTGAATTTGGAAAAATGGATTCTATATTTGGAATCATTGGGTCCAAATTATGTTAATAAGCTACTTTTTATTTTTGGGCATTGTGAATAGTAACTACGGTAAATTTTATTTACTATAGTTAAAGGTAAATCGGGTAATTAAGGGTAAATATAAGATTATAAAATTACCCTAACACTTGGAAAAATCCTATTGGATGGCTAAAAGTATACCCATATAACCTAAGGGTCATATTAGATTCATTTTATGGACTTTTTTCCATGAAAATAATTTAATTATTATTAAAACCAAAGAATGTGACAACATGTCACTTTCTTAAATCTTATAAGTATTATAATTTTAATTTAGTGATAAAATTCATGAAACTTCAAACATGAATAGTATCCAGAAATATAATACAATTATCTACATCATAGGAATTTATTTAGAATTTTTAGGGATTAAATAATTATCATTTATTATGACACAATGATGATGCAGTAATTGTCTTATTAATGAAATATTGACATAATTGATGTTATAAATGCCCAAATAAATGTAATTTGAGACTTTTTATGACTTAAACTAATTTTCTAGGTTCATATGAAATGTTATTGTTGATTTAATTAACTTGGTTTGAACTTATCATTCTGTTGTGAATTTCATAAAAATCATGTACCAAATAGTGTCAAAATTGACATAAATTAGTTTTTAAAACAAATATTATATTATTAATTGTTATTTTATTCCTAAAAATCTAAGGTTTGGAAAAATGACTTATATAATATTATATATATTAATAATAAACAACTTGGGGTTATTTTGGCTTGATATAGTAAGTTTATTAACCATATAGTGTAAGAAAACAAAAAGACACGGTAACAGTTAAATTATTTAACTTAGAGTTAAATCTAATTGATAAGGTTAAAATAATAACCTAAACTTGTCTAAATCCTATTGAATGAGAGGATTTCGACCCATACCCACTTTATCTTTAAAATAAGACCCTTTGAAACCATTATAAACCGAATTTGACCTTAATATAAAATAATATTTTGAGATTTTCCTAAGGTGCCCCTGTCCTCCCTTATAAAAGGGCACCTCCTCCCTCTCCTCCTCACACAAATTTGAGCATTCAAGCTCGTCCAAACCCTGCCAAAATCTCTTCTACACTTCCCTAGTATTATCCTAGAGGTCCTGGTCTTCTTCAAAGACCATCCTTAGTTCTTTAAGTGGAGGTTAAGTGAAGGCGCGTCAAAAAAAGGTAATATCCATTACCGATCTTTTTCAATTTCTTTCTTCTTCAACTTCTTCTTATTTAGTTGTTTCATGATAAAGTAATAACATCAGTATTTATTATATACTTATATGTTATTATAAATATGAAACAACTCTAATTAACCTTCTATCCATCCTACGGAAAAAGGAAATCACCGCGCGTGCGTACGTACGGAATACCATCTCCACGCCATGGTGTAATCTATTTTCCGCCACCACCTTAATTGGATGGGTATAATGGTGTAATGAGTAACTATATATGATTATTATAAAGTGATATTGATACTTAAATAGTATACATACACTTCAACACAATTCCACGACCATGGGAACGATATCATCGCTCCTGCGTACGTACGGACTACCGTCTCCATGACGCGATGAGATTCATTATCCATGTTAACCATTCCAAAATGATTATAAAGTATATATAATGAATAATAATGAAATATATGACATGGTAAATCTACTGGATTTATGTATATATATATTTCATCTACTTACTTCCATTCAAGACAATAAGGAAAGGAAAACAGCGTTCATGCGTACGTACAGACTATCGTCTCCATGAACGGTGTGTTTAATTTCATTTATCTATCTATTATATATATATATACTAAATATATATGATATATAAATCATATTTTATATTCTGGAAGTAATTAAATCATGATATAAGTAATAATATTGTCAAGAACAACAAGTCCAAACACCTACGATAAATGAAACGATTTTACCCAAAACGCTTCTTTAACATGGAATTTACAAAAGAACGGGTAATATAAAGTCATAAGTGAACCATATATGATATCATAACAATGAATATGATTCTGTAATAAGTTAATGACATTATTTAAATCATTATACAGGAGGTTCAGATACGTACAAATCATATCGCACATAAGGTAAGGGAAATATCACAATCTCATTTTTATCAGAGATTGTTTATACTTTGGAATTTACTGGGGTGTATTTTATCATCCACATCCATGTTTCCTCAATATGTAATATTTTTTCCATACACCTAAAACTTTTTAAATACAATTTTACCCTTCGGTGAGTTTTTAGTAAAAGATTTGAAATGAATCTTTTGTCGTTTTTCGTACGAGGTACTTTTTGACTTTTCCGAAAAAAGTACGAGAAGAATGTTTTTTTTAACTTATACGGCATGAATGGATTTTTAAAAAATTATTTCCAAGAAGCTTCCTTTACAAGTTTTCAAGTTTATTTTTAAACAACTTCTTTTAGTTTAAAATTGTATGACATGTTAAAAAAGGAAAATGTTTTTGAAGTAGAAAGGATATTTTCCTCAAGAACGGAGTTCAAGTGTTTTATCAAAATTATTTTCCATCTAAGATAATATAGGGTTCTGTTTTTATCCCTATTATTACATTGATTTGATTATGTTGTGATGGAATTATTTTTATGAATTCCATTATCTTATATGAATTGTTTGATGATGTCACGATGTTTAAGATTCCCACTTTTATTACATGGGTTATGCAATGATGTATGATTTATGATTTTGTGGCACACATAAGAATGGTATCATTATGAGATGGGTGGGACCTATATCTCCCTCCAATGCATTGGGTAAAGATTTTATATCTCATTAGATAGACATGGCTGGAACGGTAGGTTATACCGGTTCAGTGAAACAGGACTGGAACGAGGGTGAATCGGTTCAGAAATGGACTTTGTCCACTAAGATAGTCTTGGAAATGAGTCTTGACTAATAAGATATGATTCTCTATGATTATGTGTGTATGCCACAATGTTTCATGTTTTAAGTTATGATTATTGGGATTTCATTTCACTGCTATGATTTATCCCATGTTATGAAATTATGCTCTCTTTTGCAGGTTATGATTTCAAAAAATTTATGTTCTTATGAATATGATGTGATTGATATTTCTTTTGTTTACCCTTACTGAGCATTTGAGATCACCCTTTTATGTTTTCTTTTTTCCAGGATATAAAGAACGTTTTTAGGTAAAAAAAGGAAGATCTTTATGGGAGATGTTGAAGATCATTCACCACGATTAGAAGATTATATTCCAAGATTCCAAAGACACTAAACTATTACGATCCTTGTGTGTGTTTTTGTTATGTACTAAGTATTCTGCAAACGTAATGTAATGTCCATGTACGTCAAGCTTCGGGTCTCTACAGTTGGTATCAGAGGAAAGGTTTAGTCAACCTTTGGAAACTAGGATGCGAAAACGTTAGTGAGATCCCTAGAGATATTTCTATGGTATGTCTAGGGATGTCCCTAAGGATAAGTATACGTATAGGATACAGTCCTAGAACTACTGTAATGATCATAGAATTTAACCTAAGATGTTAGATATTGAGGATACTACCCCTTTATTATGTTGTTTTCCCTAGCATGATTTTTTCCTCTCACACTATTCTTTTTGGGTTTTAGACGATGGTTGGAGACCGAAGGAACCGTGTTGATCAATGTAATGGACAATGCAATGATTTTCCTCCTGAACAAACAAATGTTATGGGAGATGGAGTGAAAAATCTTATTTCTATACTTACACAAGCTATAAATCATTCTGGACTTCCAAATTAGCAGAGAAGGGAACAATATTCTATTGAGTCCTTCATGAGGCAATGTCCACCTTATTTCAGTGGGTCTTCTGATCCACTTGTTGCTGAACAATGGATTAGTACTACTGAAAAGATATTTTCAGTTTTTCAATGTTCTGAACATGATAAATTCATCTTAGCAGTATATCGTTTGGAAGGTGAAGCTGATATATGGTAGAATCTTATCAAGAATACGAGGCCAAGAGATGAAATTGAGTCCATGGAATGGGACGAGTTCAAGAACTTATTTTTCAATAAGTACTTCCCTCGTATTCTTCAAACAAAGATGGAGAAGGAGTTTCTTGAACTAAAGAAAAAGGATGATGAATCTGTTGGTATATACGAAGCGAATTTTACAAGGCTTGCAAGGTATGCATCTGGATTTATCATTCAACCTGAAAGTAAAGTTGATCGATTCTTCAATGGCTTAAAACCAAATCTTCAAAGGTCATTAGCTATAAGAGACTTCAGTAGCTATGAATAAATTGTATGTTGTGCTATAAAGGTAGAAATGGAAGTTGGTGTTACTTATCCATCTCATAGTTTTGACAAGAAACGAAAGATGGAGTTCAAGGAGAAATTTCAGAATAATGGTGAAAAGAAGATGAATATTTACTTATGCTCAAAGTGTGGAAAGAAGCATGGTGGAGATTGTCTTAAAGGGACAAGTAAATGTTTCAAATGTGGAAAGGGAGGTCATCGGGCATTTGAATGCCACAATGATGGGAATAAGATTCCTAATGATGCAAACAACGGAAGGGATACACAGAATGAACCTACTACACTTCAATGCTTCAAGTTCAAGGAAATGGGGCATTATGCTAATAAATGCCCTAATCCAAGGGTTAGTGATGATCGACATGAGTAACCACATAAGGCAAAGGAAAAAGGGAAGTCACATGCGATCACCATTGGCGATGTTGAATATGATAACGATGTGATGGAATGATTAAGTGTATATGTAATGGGATTACAAAATAATGTTGTATATAGTATCGTGGAATATTGGAAACTTTATGTATTGGTATACTGTGGTTTTCAATAATTTTATGGTACCCGTAACCATGGAAAGTGATTGATATATTTTTGGAAAATAGATGATATGCGCATAATGAAGGGAAAACGAGAAAATGAAATATTTGACAGTATTCATGAGCTCATGATTGATATAAGGACTAAGTGATATCATGGTTTGAGTATATAGAATTTTGAGGATTTTGGTATGTGGGAAGAGTTAAATTTTAACAGAACTCATGTTTTCAATAAGGTTCAATGGGTATTCAAGAGAGTACATGATTAAGGCCTTTAAATATTTGGAATGTGACCAACAAGACATATCTTATGATATATGGGGATCAAAGATGGTATTAAATCTCTGAGAGTGGACTACAGTATTATGGATAAGCCTAAATATTGGAATGGATTATGTTGGACATAAGTTAGTATTTTTTGTTTTTCTTGATATTATTGATAGGATGTTATAGTAATATAGTTTTATAAAAAGGACAACCTGCAGGACGGGCGACAGCCCATCGCGTCGGACAAGGACGTGGGAATCGAACACACAACCGAAGTGCGACTAGCCTTTATCGCCTACCATTGGCCTACTGGAAGTCCCTATTTAGTAGAAACTAGTTTTATTATATTAAGCAGTATGATATATGAAGTATAAGTCCATTTTAGGAACCATATATCATTAATCTCACTATAGATGGACTTATGTATTTTTGATAACTTTTTTAACGTTTTGTTTGAGACAGATAGAAGGACCCATAATTCTATCACATGATCTGCTAACACATCACGAATGACAAATTCAACTTCATTTCTTTAAGATATGAAGTGGAAATTGTCCAAAGAAGGACCAACGGTGAGACTATACCAAAATCACGAAAGTATTTCTTCTAATTCCAATTTCATCAACTTTAGGGAAATGATCATGAAAACCAAAAATGTTTTCCTAGTGCCCTTATATCCTATTAATCAGATGGTACCTTAGATCATCACAAATCTATAGCTTTGTGATTGTTGGCTTTTCCATAGCCATTTTCTCTACCACTCTCCATCAGAACATGGTGGTTAGATTTTTCTTCCATATCCATATTTTCACCTATGTTCTCCTACGTGGAAACCCAGTGATGAGTAAATTTGGGTAACCGTTACATTTCATACTTTAGTTTTTAAAGCCATGTTTTGGTATTCCTTTTTACGATGTGGGTTTCTATTAAACAAACTTTCGAGTAGTAAACTATTTATAACCCCGATGAATTTCGAGGGCGAAATTCATTTTAAGGGGGGTAGAATGTAACACCCCAAGATTTTATGAAAAATATTCTTTTAATTTCATTAATTTCTTGTGTTGTACAATACACCAAGATTACCTTGCGCTATGCGCAACATCGTATTAGCTTGCAGTATACGCAACACTATTCTTGGATCGTGTTACACACAATTTCAAGTTCGTTTGATAGAAGTTATTCTACGCAACATTGAATGTATATATATATATATATATATTAAATGTATAGATAAAATATGGTTGGATTCTGTTATACGCAACAACAAAGGAGTTATTCACTACACGCAACCCTGACATGGCTTGCATTACACGCAATCGCGACCTTCCTCGATAGCGTGTGTTGTACGCAATACCGGGTTTTACTAAACAACGATATATTATTATAATATTGTTATGAACTAGCCGTTATGAATAGTGTTAACTCAATTTTGAATTTTATAAAATTATTATTCATCTTACACTTTTCTAGAACATGGTATAAGAACAAAATAAATTTTTCAGGTAAAATAAGTATTTTTCAAAAAATACAGTTTTGCCGCCTTTTGATGGTGCACCCACTTTAAATATAGTTTTTGACATGTTTATGAGTTCAATTTGACAAAATAAAATTCTTCTTTTGAATCAGGATATAAAAATTTACATTAGATAAAGTTTTGATATTTTTCCGATAACTTTCATATTTTAATGAATAGTAAAAACACGCTATATTTTAATTAAAAACAACTTTTTTCATCGTAATATCTTATGTGGTTAAATTATAATATTGAATGGTTTTAAAGTATAAATAGAATATATTTTTACTATTTAATATAATTTATGTCATTAGCATTGATTTTACCTTGAATTCATAGGTTATATCAATTCAATCTTTTGTAATGTTTTAAAGAAAACCCCGTTTTCTTTCGACAACAGGATTAATTTTAATTTAATTTCTGCAACTTTTGTGTATTGAATTTGGAAAAATGGATTCCATATTTGGAATCAGTGGGTCCAAATTATGTTAATAAGCTACTTTTTATTTTTGGGCATTGTGAATAGTAACTACGGTAAATTTTATTTACTATAGTTAAAGGTAAATCGGGTAATTAAGGGTAAATATAAGATTATAAAATTACCCTAACACTTTGAAAAATCATATTGGATAGCTAAAAGTATACCTATATAACCTAAGGGTCGTATTAGATTCATTTTATGGACTTTTTTCCAATAAAATAATTTAATTATTATTAAAACCAAAGAATGTGACAACATGTCACTTTCTTAAATCGTATAAGTATAATAATTTTAATTTAGTGATAAACTTAATTAAACTTCAAACATGAATTGTCTCCATAAAGATAATACAATTATCTACATCATAGGAATTTATTTATAATTTTTAGGGATTAAATAATTATCATTTATTATGACACAAAGATGATGCAGTAATTGTATTATTAATAAAATATTGACATAATTGATGTTATAAATGCCCAAATAAATGTAATTTGAGACTTTTTATGACTTATAATAATTTTATAGGTTAATATGAAATGTAATTTTTTTTAAGTAACTTGGTTTGAACTTATCATTCTTGTATTAATTTTATAAAAATCATGTACCAAATAGTGTCAAAATTGACATAAATTAGTTTTTAAAACAAATATTATATTATTAATTGTTATTTTATTCCTAAAAATCTAAGTTTTGGACAAATGAATTATATAGGATTATATATATTAATATTAAACAACTTGGGGTTCGTTTGTCTTGATATAGTAAGTTTATTAACCATATAGTGTAAGAAAACAAAAAGACACGGTAAAAGTTAAATTATTTAACATAGAGTTAAATCTAATTTATAAGGTTAAAATAATAACCTAAACTTGTCTAAATCCTATTGGATGAGAGGATTTCGAACCATACCCACTTTAGCCTCGAAATAAGACCCTTTGGAACCATTATAAACCGAATTTTACCTTAATATAAAATAATATTTTGAGATTTTCCTAAGGTGCCCCTCTCCTCCCTTATAAAAGGGCACCTCCTCCCTCTCCTCCTCACACCAATTTGAGCATTCAAGCTCGTCCAACCCCTGCCAAAATATCTTCTCCACTTACCTAGTATCCTCCTAGAGATCCTGGTCTTCTTCAAAGACCATCCTTAGTTCTCTAAGTGGAGGTTAAGTGAAGGCGCGTCAAAAAGAGGTAATATCCATTACCGATCTTTTTCAATTTCTTTCTTCTTCAACTTCTTATTATTTAGTTTTTTCATGATAAAGTAATAAAATCAGTATTTATTATATACTGATAAGTTATTATAAATATTAAACAACTCTAATTAACCTTCTATCCATCCTACGGAAAAAGGAAATCACCGCGCGTGCGTACGTACGGAATACTGTCTCCATGCCGTGGTGTAATCTATTTTCCTCCACCACCTTAATTGGATGTTTATAATGGTGTAATGAGTAACTATATATTATTATTATAAAGTGATATTGATAATGAAATAGTATACATACAGTTCAACACAATTCCACGACCATGGGAACGACATCATCACTCGTGCGTACGTACGGACTACCGTCTCCACGAAGCGATGAGATTCATTATCCATGTTAACCATTCCAGAATGATTATAAAGTATATATAATGAATAATAATGAAATATATGACATGGTAAATCTACTAGATTTATGTATATATATATATTTCATATACTTACTTCCATTCAAGACAATAATGAAAGGAAAACAGCGTTCATGCGTACGTACGGACTACCGTCTCCATGAACGGTGTGTTTCATTTCATTTATCTATATATTATATATATATATATACTGAATATATATGATATATAAATCATATTTTATATTCTGGAAGTAATTGAATCATGATATAAGTAATAATAATGTCAAGAACAACAAGTCCAAACACCTACGATAAATGAAACGATTTTACCCAAAACGCTTCTTTAACATGGAATTTACAAAAGAACGGGTAATATAAAGTCATAAGTGAACCATATATGATATCATAACAATAAATATTATTCTTTAATAAGTTAATGACATTATTTAAATCATTATACAGGAGTTTCGGATACGTACAAAGCATATCGGACATAAGGTAAGGGAAATATCACAATCTCATTTTTATCCGAGATTGTTTATACTTTGGAATTTACTGGGGTGTATTTTATCATCCACATCCATGTTTCCTCAATATGTAATATTTTTTCCATCCACCTACAACTGTTTAAATACAATTTTCCCCTTTGGTGAGTTTTTAGTAAAAGATATGAAAGGAATCTTTTGTGATTTTTCGTACGAGGTACTTTTTGACTTTTCAGACAAAAGTACGAGAAAAATGTTTTTTTTTACTTATACAGAATGAATGGAATTTTAAAAAATTATTTCCAAGAATATTCCTTTACAAGTTTTCAAATTTATTTTTAAAAAACTTCTTTTAGTTTAAAATTGTATGACATGTTAAAAAAGGAAAATGTTTTTGAAGTAGAAAGGATATTTTCCTCAAGAACGGAGTTCAAGTGTTTTATCAAAATTATTTTCCATCTAAGATAATATAGGGTTCTGTTTTTATCCCTATTATTACATTGATTTGATTATGTTTTGATGGAATTATTTTTATGAATTCCTTTATCTTATATTAATTGTTTGATGATGTCACGATGTTTAAGATTCCCATTTTTATTACATGGGTTATGCAATGATGTATTATTTATGATTTTGTGGCACACATAAGAATGGTATCATTATGAGATGGGTGGGACCTATATCTCTCTCCAATGCATTGGGTAAAGATTTTATATCTCATGAGATAGACATGGCTGGAACGGTAGGTTATACCGGTTCATTGAAACAGGACTGAAACGAGGGTGACTCGGTTCAGAAATGGACTTTGTCCACTAAGATAGTCTTGGCAATGAGTCTTGACTAATAAGATATAATTCCCTATGATTCTGTGTGTATGCCACAAAGTTTCATGTTTTAAGTTATGATTATTGGGATTTCATTTCACTACGATGATTTATCCCATGTTAAGAAATTATGCTCTCTTTTGCAGGTTAAGATTTCCAAAATGTTATGTTCTTATGAATATGATGTGATTGATATTTCTTTTGTTTACCCTTACTGAGCATTTGAGATCACCCTTTTATATTTTCTTTTCCCCAGGATATAAAGAAAGGTTTTAGGTAAAAAACGGAAGATCTTTATGGGATATGTTGATGATCTTTCACCACGATTAGAATATTATATTCCGAGTTTCCAAAGACACTAAACTATTACGATCCTTGTGTGTGTTTTTGTTATGTACTAAGTATTCCGCAAAAGTAATGTAATGTCCATGTACTTCAAGCTTCGGGTCTCTACAATATACCCAATATGGAATTCCAAATAATGTATGGACAATATGAATATATAGTGATGGCTTTTGGACTCACTAATTTCCCATCTAGGATCATGGATTTAATGAATATTTCATTTTTAGATTACCTAGATAATTTTATTATTGTATTAATAGATGATATTCTTATATAATCAAAGGGAAAGAATGAGAAATCTGATCAACAGATAATTTTACTAAAAACCATATGGAATAAGAATTTATATTCAAATCATAAAAATTGTGAATTTGGACTGGAAATGAAATTATTTTTTTAATATCATGACATTGTATTGTATTACATCCATAAAATAAGGATGCTGTAGAATGACGGTCTATACCTACCATGTTGAATTAGATTCTTACAGTTATTGAATTAGCTAGACATTTTCGATTGTGTAAGGAGAATTTTCTATGAATATAAAATCATATAACTATGTTAACATAGATGGGTTTCGAGTTCCTCTGGATATATTAATGTTATGTAAGATTCAGTGAACTAAATAAAAGGTTTGTTAGTGCATCGGTTATTACAATACCATACAGTGGTGAAGTATTTTTCATCTATAGAGATGCATCCAAGAATATATGGGGATATTTTTTATAAATAATAACACGGATAATGCCAATTATTCATAATGGTTGATTAATCTTGAGAATAGATACCCGACTCATGATTTGGAGATAGTAGCGGAAATTTTTTAATTAAATATATGGAGGAATTATCTTTAAAGAAAAAAGTTTGATATATATACTGATCATATATGTCTGAAATATATATTCACATAGATGGAGTTGAACATTTACCACAGAAGATGGGTAATGTTGATAATGGATTCTGACTTCTCAATACAGTACTACCATATGAAAATGAACACTACGTATGATTCTTTGATATAGAAAGATCATGATATTTATCAATGATTAGGATAGAAAAGGATCCAATATTTATGTAATTTAAAAGGAAGGATCTAGAAATCCTTAAATAGGGGGACAAATATGATCTTTCTTAATGAAATATTCATCCATATATACATATAAATATTAAGTAGGTGTAGAAGGAAAATATAGAGCATAAAAAGAAATTCAAAAATATTCCAGAGTTTAAAATTGATTAGAATGGAATGATAACGTTCTGGACCTCTGGATGTGTTCCTTCTATGCCATATTTGAAGAAGAGTTGAGATATATCATTTTTTTCAATTCTCTATTCATCCAACATATATGAATATGTATAGTTAAATGAAAGAGTAATGTTGGAAATATGTCATGAAGTGATATATCCCAAGGATTGTATCTTGGTTCTTGGTACTACAACAAGTTAAGTTTAAGAGACAAATATCAAAAGAGATGTCACATCCATTATCCATAACAAAATTGAAATGGGAGAATATCACAATGGATTTTATCTTTAGACTACCTAGAACCTATAAAGTGTTTAACACTATATGGGTGGTAATCTACCATCGTACAAAGTTATCACAAATCATCACTATCGAAGAAAACTTCTATCTTGATCATAATGCCAGTATATAAATTAATGATTTGATAAGATCACATGGTCAACCACATTCTATTGTATGATATAGGGAACTGTGGTTTACCAATATGTTCTAGAAATTAATTAATTAAGATCATGACAATGAATTGAGTTTCTGTACATCTTTTCATCCTCATAAATACGGTAAGTCTGAAAGAAAAATTCAACCAATAAATGATATTGTGATATCATGTTATCTTGATTTAAAAGGTTTTTAGAAACTATATGTTCTTTTAGTTATCTTTGGATACACCAATTTCCTTCACTCAGGCATTCATATGGAACCATATGAAGCCCTATATCAGATTAAATGTAGATATCCAATATCTTCAGACGATGTTGAAGAATGGAAATTCTTGGGATCAAATATTGGTGAAGAAATAGTAAATAATGTTCAAACTATTCATTAGTGTAACACGGAATCTCAAAGAGGTAGAAAACTCATGTTGATAACCATCATCATGATATAGAAATTGAATTTGGGGAAAAGGTGTATCTATGAGTTTCTCCTTTGAAAAATTTTATGATATTATTTTAGAATTGGAAACTAATCCCTATTTATATTTCTCCCTATTAGATTTTTTATCACATTGGCATGGTAGCATATCACATGGAACATCTTGAAAATCTCTCTCAAGTCTAAGATGTGTTCCATGTAACTTTCCTGAGGGAGTATACACTAGTCACATGACATTTATTGAACACATATTCATTACCATTGAATAAGGATCATTGTTATGAAGAACAAATTGGTTAAATTATTGATTTTATGTAGAATGTTCTATGAAACATGACCACTCTCTTGAATAATGTTTTGTGGTGAAATCCAAAGTCAGAGGAAGCTACATAAGAACATGAGGATATGATGAAGAAGAAGTATCCTATTTTTTTTACCTATGTGATTATTTTTTTTTGAAAATTTCATTTTATGGGGTGAAGAATGTAACTGCCTATGTTTTTATGGATGTTTTTTTCATGAATAAACGAAATTTTCTTCTATGTATTGAAATGTACTATGGAAAACATTCTATACACACCAAACCAGTATGGATTACCTTACATGGAAAACAAATATATCAAGTGATACATGGAACATAGAATTTTTGTACAATACATGCAACATCGACTTGATATTTTTTACAAACAACATCAACTAGGTGTATGTTACACGCTACACTAATGTTTCTTGGAAACATCATTTTATTGTTATATTTATGTAAATGATATAATTATAACCCATACATTAAAATTATTTATATAAACATTAATAAAAAAATTCATATATTTTTTATGCTTTGTTATATAAAAAATCATTTTTTTAATGAAAGATTTTATTTTTTGGTAAAGTCCATATATGGTTAAAAATACTCATTTTTTAAATGAACAACATTTATTTTCTTCTGTGAAAAATATTAAAATTTCATTTAGGAACATTTATAAATATAATTTTATGAAATAAAATACAATTTTTGTTTTAGAATGTTGAAATTACCCAAGAGTGAATTATTGGAAATCTTTTGAGAAACATTATTTTGGGATGAATAGAGAAAAATACCAGATTTTAAATAAAACATGAAATTTTATCTAATTTATTTATATACATAAATTATATTTTAATTTTTCTTCACGGTTATTTTAGAAAAATTATTTATAATTGGACTAAATTTCGTTCATTGGAATCATTTTGACTTTTAAATTGAGTATAAAATTATAGAAAAACCTTTATCGTTTTTGCATTAAAAACACATATTTTTATCCTGTCAGTTGTATTATTTTTTAAATTAATTTATAATAATTTGGTGATTAAAATTTAAAAAAATGGATTTCATAATTTTATTGAGAATAATTTATAATTTCTTATATGTAGAATTACTTTTTCCAAAAAAAATAGTGAATATGATTAAAATTTATTACAATGATTTAGGTTAAATTAAGTAAAATAAGGAACTAAACCATAACCTTATAAAAAATAACTAATAAACATGTAAATAATTGATTGGATGGAAATATTTATACCTTTTCTATTTTTTTCATGACATTCTATTATTTTTTTCTACGCATTAAGTGTGAAATTTTTTTATAAAATTACTTGTAAATTTTTTTAAATGAGGGAAACTCCTCCTCCACTATAAATAGGACCCCAATCGTCCACCACTAAACACCTCTCAAACCACTTTAAATATTACCAGATATTACCAATACACTTCCAAAAATCCCTCCATTACCCTTGTAATCCTCCCCATGGATATAAATCAATCCAAGAATCCTTTTTGAACAATCCAAAAGGTGTTACCTGATTAAGTGGTAACGTCTTCTCTCTAGCTCCATTATGTTTTTCTCCACCTCTACAATCTCTTTATTTCATTATTTTATAAAAACTAATGTATCTTAAATATACTATTTTATTTTTTTGAAAATATATTGACTAAAATTTTACAAACTTCCTTTAAATGGGTAATGAACATATAGTTTATGTTTACATCTAACTATATCCTCACTAATCGACGGTTGTTCATTTTTCCTTAACATTATAACATGGTTTACATTATAAAAGAAACTCTATATTAGTATGTAATATATTATATTTATTATATTGATAAAACTTATTATTAATTATATATTTAATATTTTTATTCATTTTACAACACATAACCTTTTACATTCCATTTATTACAAATATGATAATTTCATTTGAGGAAGTGTGGACTACTGCCCCCTCAAATTGATGTTATTCTCCACATACTACATGTAATGTATTAAGTATGGTATAATAAAATTAAATTATATATATAAAATAATAATGTAACTTTTATTATTATATATATACATATATTCACACATATTTCATTTACCTTATTTCTTTACATACAACAATAAAAATAGAATCAATACTCATGTTTATGTACGACTAACAATATCTAATAATGGTGTATTCCAATTGAAAATTATATATTTTATTGAATATTATGATACATATATACTAAATATATATTATATTTACATCATGAATTAAACTCCTTTATCATTATATAAGTGTAAGGAACTAATATACAACAGATTCAGGCACATGCGAAGAACAATGTGGATATTACCCGAAGAAAAACATTAACATAAGATTGTTCACTATAAGGTAATATATGGTCATGATAAAACCATATACTATATTATATATAAGAATTTTTCTCATTATAATATTAATAATAAATTTATATTTAAAATACCAAGGGTTTTACAAGGTATGATGAGAGTAAATACACAATGTAAGTGGACTATATCTCGCATTTAATTTCGGTGAGATACATGCTTTATTGACCACTGATTAATTTTGTGTGGTGTGTATACTGCACCTGGATTTCATCCATGACTCTTATAAATAAATTTATGGGTACATACTTGTCAATTTTATTCTCTTTATTTATGGATTTAATGATATAAAAATTAACTAACTGATAAAATATTTTTGTCTCAAATTTCATTCTTCGAGACTCGTATTTTGATATGTAGCTAATTTTATTTTTGAGCTATGCATACTTCCATTTTACATGTTATATCATGAATCTCAATAATTTTATGATATTATATTATTTATTTTAGTTCATTTTCAAAAATGGAGTGTATAATCACATATAATCATGTACTATGATTTTATAAAATTAATCCCATTACTTTAAAAATTTGTTAATGATTATGCATATATAGTGATATTTTATGATTTATCTCTAAAGAAAACTCAGAAGATTCCTTACCCTAAATTCATTCAATAAATATACATGTAATAGTCCATTTTCCTCTATTTTTTAATTAAAATAATTATGTATTTTTTTAAACATAAATAAAACTATATATCTTTTGTGGTAGGAAACCTATTTTATTTCAAAGACCATTCTCAAAAAATGATTTCAAATTAACATTTATGATCAATTTCACAGTAAAATTATATTAATTTTATTATTGTTTTCAATGATTCTATTATAATTTTTCATATAAATTTTCAATGAAAAAAGTTTCCAAAATGATTTATGTTTTAAACAAAATTTCTCAAAGGAAATATGTTATTTTAAAAAAGAAATGTTTTTATAAGATCATTCTCAAAAATTTCCCATATATGATATAATCCATTTGGTGTTACTATGCCTTTTTGGTTAAATTATTCCATGTTTCCATTCATATTCTTTCTGTTAAAGGATTGTGTTTTGGTGGATGATGTTATTGAATCTCGATTCTCCTTTATAGGTTATAAGCTTTTGAAACACTCTTCCTTACATGTGTAATGATTTTGATTAAATAATCATAAAACCTCTATTTTTCAAAGGTTATGATATGATTACATGTTTATAATACCGATTTCATTTCATGGGTTATGATAAGGTTATTTATTATATATAGTCACATGTATGTATAAATTCACTATGATATAGGTGGGACCTATATCTCTCTTCAATTACTTGGATAAATATTTATATCTCATAAGATAGACTAATATTATTTTGGTAATGAACCTTCACTACTAAGATGGCCATGAGAGTGAACCAAGACCACCAAATATGTATGAGGAGTGAACCCATGTTACTAAATGTCCAAGAGAGTAAACCATGACTTCAAAAATGGTATTGGGATGGTGAACCAAAAATACCAAGATGGTATTGGTAATGATTACATTGTTACTATAGAAATCATATTATATTCTTATATTTCAGCTACAATTGTGTGTTTTATTCCTTTATTATTCATTCATGGATTATGTTCTTAATTTCATTATGATTCATGTATTATGAACATCCCAAAATTATAAAATGATTCATTTTTGTGATCTTTGATATGTGGGGTATGATATTTTATTTTCATGATCATGTTCTCATACCATTATTCTAATCATTATTATTACATATCTCTCTTCTTTACATTTTCTAGTCATTTTATCTCCCCCATTTTTATGTTTCCTTCCCCATGTTATAATGATATGTATTATGTTTTATGTGTATATGAAGGTTGATATTATTGATGATCCTTTTGAGGGATAATGTTGCTCACATATGTATCAGTTTTTTTTGATTCCATGTATCTAAACACAATAGACTAGTATGGTCTTTGGGATTCTATTTTATAATATCTTAACAATTCCAAAAAATTATGAAATTTTTATGCTTGGATAGAGTTGGTCCCTATATAATTTTTATTACATTAAAATAATAAAATCATATAATATTACAGATCTTAATATTATAATTTCATAATGGAAATATAAATTTATGGATGTATAATAAGAAATAAAAACAATACAATATTAAGAACTATACCTATGAATCAGAAAACATCTTTAGATTTATTCCTAAATCTATAATAGGATATATTTATGATCAATAAAATGAATATAGTTTATGTTCATGGTATTAATGTAGGGAATTTGTTGTGTATTTTATGAATCAAAATAAACTCGGTGTTTTGAGAGGATATGAGATGAGGTATAATTTATTTGGAGGGGGATAATACGTGTTGAATTTTTGAAAATAGTAAAATATGTTAATGTTCTATTCAAACCAAATGGATCAAAAAATTAACATTATATAATATTATATCATATATGGATTAAATATTTCTATAAATTATAATTTCATAATGTTTTTAGGTCACCTAAACCCTTTTCACTTTATTTTAACATATGATAATACACTATTAACCATAAATAGGGGAACATAGTTTTCAAATATTTTATATAATCATTAAAAAAATATAAAATTTAACTTACTACCAATAATTAATTATTATAATTCAAATAATTTAATTTTTTTATGAAATTCAATTCTATGAATTGGTGGAATTTATCTTGAATGTAAGCCCAAAAACCCAGTGAAAAACTTTTTACCAATGAAAAATTCAACTTTCGTATAAAATGTTTTTATATTTAAATTAAGTAGAAAAATCAATAAACTAGCCATACTTGAATTATTATTAATATTATTGAAAAAAATTTAACAATAAAAATGAAAAATAAAATAGAGGTTTCAAAATTCATTACAAAATGAAATACTTATTTACAGATCTATTTTCACACTATTCATCAACCCATTAGTCATTTCCAATTATTCAAGAAAATAATTATAATTTTTTTTTAAATTTGGATTTGATAATTGATCTAATACATTTCAAATTAGTTTTATTAAATTGGAAGAAAATATTAACAATTTCATTGTAAATATAAAATAAATACTTTTATAATGGGAAATATTTTTTATGAATATTATGAATTTACTAAAAGGTATCTTATTTATATAAAACATCAATAAATATTTTTCTAAAATATTTTTACCCTTATTCGTCATTTCAATTAAACAAATACAATAAAAAATAATAAAATATTATAGTTCCTTTTGACATTGGGTTCATGTCTCTATTGTAATTGGGATAATGATAAATTAATTATAAAAGAAATTTTCCAAAAAATAACTACATATTAAAATTTATTATTAAAAATTTCAATTTTTTAACAAAAACGATGTACATTATAATGAATATAGATCAATAATTCTTATTTAAAATTTTAAATTATTAAAAATAATAGGTATTTAAATGTAATTTATAAAATTTATTTAATATAATCATTTGATAATTGTAAGGAAATAGTTTTTCGATTGTAATGAATGTTAGGCTACTAATTCTGGATTAAAATAATTTTTTTAAATATAATTTTTAAAATAGTAGTTACTTTTATATTGTGTATTCAAAAATTTTAATTGTATTTTTTATTCACATATAATAATTATTAATGCTTAATAAATTGATTATAAAATTTTTATTTATGAAGATAAAATCATTGTAATGTAAAAAGGGATACATTCCAAAAAACGATTTTCTAGCCCACAATGTGATTTTATGATCTCAAATAAAATTGATCACTATTGATAAGTTATTTTTAAAAAAAATCAGTAATATATTCAATAACACAAAATAAATTTCATCTAATTCGTTTGACATGGAAAAGAATGATATTAAAATTAATTTTATGCTTATAAAAACATATTTTCCCTAAAAATAGTTATTACATGTTATCTACATAAATATTTATATTAATTACCAAATCATCGTGGAATTTAATCATAAAATATAATATTAAAATAAAAATAAAAATATTAAATACAAGGTAATATGTTAAACATAATATTATTCCTTGATGTAAAATTATTAGGGTCAAAAATTCATATCAATATGGTATTGTTTAAAATTGTTTGTAGGGATTAAACTAATATATAAGGATTAGAAGAACACAAAAACATGTCAAAATAAGATTTGATTTGTTAATTTTATCAATAACATGTTATATATTACAAATTATTCTCTTTCTCCAAATTCCATGGAAAATGACATAATAAAACTTATAAAGGGTGGCTCACCCCTAACATTTAAAATGGAAACTATTCTTCTAACTTCTTCAAAAAAAATTGGACTAATTTTCATCCAAGGCCATCTAATTTATCTTCAAAACCTTCATCCACACATCAATGTGGAATTGAACCCAACAAAAGAACATATGAGTAATTATTAAGGTGTATTAAAGAGGATGATAGTGAAATATGATGTATTTTTCACTGCTGATCTATTTCAATTTTTTGTCTTCAACCCAGTATTTATATTATTTAACCATAAATATATAATTTCTTCACTATATTTACGATACAAAAATTCTATTATCTTAACGTCACATAAACATTGTATATCCATTAAACCAATGTAAAATGTAATCATTGATAATATGCTTGTATGGACATCCATATCTTTAAAGTAACAAGTTTTATTTTTCATATACACCAAACATGTCTACTTATATTTATGGATTTACTGACTACATATGATATTTTTTATCAAATAATCATAATATATGTATAATTTATTATTTATCATTGATAAATTCCATCCAATAAAAATTAATGGATCACATTTTCACATGGTATGACTATAAAAAACACAAAGTGATTTAATTAAACATTTATCACAGCCGTACATTTATTTCTTAGAAAAGTTTATAAAATGAATAAATAATATTTTTTAAATTATTTTTATTTTTTAGTTGAAAAATACATGAATGATGTTAAATCACCTTAATAATAAAACATGATCATGTGAAAGATATGATAAATTAACTTGAAGAATGTTTATTCTAGAAGATACTTGTAACAAAGTTAGTGATAATAAATTATGAATGAATAATATATGGTTACATAAGTGGGAATATGGTTATGAAATATAAGAATTATATATAAAAATTAATTATAGATTGTGCTATATCATTCAAAAATCATGTTTGGGATTAAGGTAATGAGGTATGTTTCACTCTAATTTTAAATAAAGTATGATCATATATAAATTTATTATTCATAATTATTATAATACCCCTACAACATCTAATGACACACATTATGGTAATTACCATCTCAATATATATTATTCTCTTTAAATTGATTTCCCTTTGGAATCATGAGGATGGAGATAATTTTTTTCATAAAATTACCAAATGTTTTGATATGTGTGTTTATTTAAATTATTGGAGTATATGTATAAAGGAGTAATTAAAATGAGAGGTTCTCCTATATTTTAGATAATTCCCATGTTAATTTGCTATTTTGTGTAAAAATATTTTCTTTTCACATACTTATGGGAATTTACAGATTGTGTTATAGTAGAACATGATGTGTAATTTTAACCATACTCATGTGGTGAGCTTGGTACGTATGGGAATGATTACACCCATGTACAGTTTAAACTCTATGATGTGTATAATGATTATATATAATAGAAATGCGAGCTTTAGGGGAAATAAGGACCTCGACGATTACATGAACTGTAAATATATTACATTCCAACTAATCATCGCATGTTGTGGATTTTAGGTTATACATGGATAATTCATATTCCATTATTTTTTATCCCCTACCCCACTCGACCAAGTGCTCTTTTATGTTGATTTAGTTAACATATATTTTTTACTGATTGATTCATTTAGAATTGGATCCTCTGGGTTATTGTGTTTCAACTATCTTGGTAAGAAATCCATTTTTCTTCGTCATTTAATTTTATCATGGTGTCTCTAATATATCGTGATATTGATGATTTTGATATATGTTATTGACACTCCTATATTTTTCAAGAATAGTCTTGTTATCTTATTTCAGGTTTTGATCCCTCATTGATTTTTTTTGTGGATAGTGTGAATTGTTTAGAGTTTCTATGACATTTATTCTTTTCTGGCCATTTTTATAAGTTAACTACATTTTGAGATATGTATATTTATTATTGGGCCTCAATTTTCATTTTTGTGTCCTTCCCTTTGGTGGATCCCATTGCAGGTATGTGAGACATGTGTTTTGAGGTATGTGGTTCCATGTCTGGCTTTTTTTCCGTAATTTCATATCTTTTTTTTGATTTAAAATTTATTTATGAATAAAATTGAATGATTAGCTAATTTAATTTGTGTGAGTGTGGAAATGGGTTTTTCATAAACAATTGTTTCCCACATGATTTCTTAAATTTAAAGGAGTATTCAATGCATTATGGGATGGCTTAGCGAATTGGTTTTCAATTAATTATACAATAATATGGTTTAGTATATTTATCACATTGGATGCCATGGTTAAATAGGTGGAATGTGTAGTAATATTCCTTTTCCATGATCGGGTGGTCCAATCATGTAGTATTCCTCTAACCCCATTGCCTATTATTTTAGGGACTTATTAGACCTATTGGATGCTCTATATTTTGGTTGATCTTATTTTATCTATAACCGATGAATATGTCTTGAGTATTGATTCATTTGTGATAAAGAATATATAGTTGTAAAATTTCTAGCAATATTTAACGATATTGATAATTTGTTTGATGTGACCTCTTATTTTGAAATATTTTTTCTATTTTGAATTATATTGATTTTTGTTTCACATCAATGTTTTTTATATGATATGTGGTTCATTATTTATATTGATTTGATATATCTATTATTATATGTGTGCATGAACTGATTTGATGATTACTTAGTAGCACTATTTGGAAGCATGGAAAATGGAAAAATTGACTTCCTTCTTCAAGAATATGATATAAAATTACTAATTTTAATTTCATGCCTTATTAATTATACTGAAGCATGATTGGATTATTTGTAGATACATGATATGAATCACTTTGGGGAACCAATAGAACTTTTATCTCACACCATGTGAACCCCTTCTACGGTGGGCGGTCATGGATACATATTTTGATACAAGTAATGGAATGGAACCACAATGAGGTATTGAGGTTTTATATCAAGTTGATATGGGTTTCATGATAGATATATTGTTGGGGTCTCCCCACACTATCAATTGGATGTAGTTTTGGTACCTTTTTTGTTTCCAATGTATTTGGACTTGTCTTTTAGAGTTTATTCCACCATTTCTGATGTATCTCTTTCAATGCTTCTGATATGTCATATAATATTGTGTGTGTCTGTGTGTGTTTTCATCCACTTTTTTTCTATGTTTATATATTTCTTTCATGTTTTCTTGTTCAGGTTTGGAGAAATTATTCCCATTAATTTTTGATGTCTGGGTGATATTCAATGGCACATGGGGATCAGGAACACCCTTGACATACATGGAAATTTGGGGGGGGGGGGGGTACCATTGGGAGATGGTATCTCGGTTGGGTTCAACACAATTACATATCACAAGAGTTATTTGATACAGCTGGTTTCCTAGACACTACTATTTGTGCTCTGATTACATAGATAATTAATTTATTTAAATATTAAAAATCTTATTACATTTTATTCATTGTTTTGCATGACTATGATGTAATAATGTCCTAGAGTATTTGTTGCATTGATAAAGTAGTGGTAGTTCCTCGCTATGATGAAAAACTTGTAATGCTATAAAAATATTCTAAAATATTATTCTGTAGTTGGATGACATACAATGATGGGACAAATATCATACATACTGTCAGGTTTGAGTACTCTTAAGATGATGATACTTCCTCTCATGATGTTTTTACTTGGTATTATCCAAAATATGAAGTTTTTAGAATAGAACCACAAATAATATTTCCTCATGTTTTGATGAAATCTGACTTTTCTATCTAAAAACATGTGTAAGGATCCATAGATATTAATATTTTCGTTAGCATCTGTCATGACTCGCCCACATTGATTTACTGATGAAAACCACCTTGCAGACAGTTGTCGGGAATTTGAGTACATTGGGTGCATCACAAGTGGAAAGTTATTAATGGATATTTCTAGGAAAGATTTATCCCTTACTGTCACGAGCCAACCTGGGCCGGCCCTGAACTGGTCACCCGAGCTAGTCCATGACATGTATCGATAGGCATTCCCGATCCTCCCGGGCTAGCGACATGCGCTAAGGCATCAATAGAGGACAATTGGAAACGATTTCATCTAGTAAAAATAAATAATGCATCAGATAAAGTGTAAGAATGAAAGGAAAATAAACAATAAGAAAATTAATTAACAACCAACAACAACAGACTAAACTTCCCACGACCAAAACACCTCGTGACTCCAGTTGTCACTTACCAATCCACAACCAGCTCTCGCCCACGGTGAGAAAGCTCTAGTAAAACCTACAACAAATCTAAAAAATGGAAAACTCTATAACAGTGACTCTTAAAACTCAGTAGGTGTGGCCAACATACTATTCCCAATGCACTACCTTTAAAAAAGATATTTAATAATTCCAGGTTTGAACTAAAGTATATAAAATATTATTTTCCAACCACATGTTCATTTATAAAACAAGTAACTTCCCATTTCCCTTATTAAATTAATATAATGTTTAATGTTTGAAAAAAATAGGGGAATTGCATTGAAAAAATTTTGGTGAACAATTTAGAAATATAAATTTTAGTTATTAGCCAAAAAAGAAAACTGCACATAACACTCAACACACACTAAGGGAAATGGAACAAGTGGCACACAGGGGTCAGTAACCGAACTAGACCTCTTAATTGTCCACCACGTACCAATGAACATAAATTGAAACAGGGGTTAAAATTAGAAGTTTTTGAACAATCCAGAACATACTATACATGAGACTCATCTCGAAGGCATGCCCTACTCAATGTTTTCATAAGGACAAAATGCTCGGTGTTGCCTTAGATGGCCTAACCGAGGGGCCCAATCCCATAACACTAATAACAAAGAACCTATCTTCTATGGGCCACTATCCAGTGCGTAATCTAAACTAGTGCAACAATCATTCTCAAAAGATTCACTTAATATGACTAGTTCCCATGTCAACACGTATAATAAAAAGGAAAGGGGTGAGTAATCAAAGTCAATCAAAGATCAAAATCATCACACACAACTCATGTAGTCAACGTAAACCAAAGATTACCCCTAAGTCACCCCAAAAATAGATTTCCAATTTAATTTATTTTATTAAAGTGTCAAACTGGACTTCACAAATTTTAATGAAAATACACATTTCTCAAAAGAACCAAAACACATGTTCACACTTCAATAGAAATCATTTATCAATATACCAGAATGACAATTGAAATTCTATGAATTATGTTTAAAGGGAAAATGGGTATTCTTATACTACTGGTTCTTCGTTCATCAAGAAAATTTTTCAAGTGTCGTGTATTAAAAAAATGGCTCCTTTTACACCAAATAATAATTTAAGAATTTATTATAATATATTATTTCCGTTTTATTAAAAGTAATAAAATATCGAGCAATTAATAAATTATGAATTTAATGGAAAGTGTAGTGGGAGACCTACCTTGACATGTTGGTCGGTTACGATGACGCGGAAAATCTCACACTCGATCATAAGTATGTGCAACCTTCTGATGACTGCAATATCATGAAAAAATATTCTCAATGCGTTGAAACCGAAATGATGACTAAAATACATAAACACAGGCTTTAAATGATCCAAACAAACAAAGAATGCAAAATAACTAGCTCAACTTGTTTTGAAAACATAATTCCCATAGTCTGCATTACTAATAAACAACCTTAAGATTTATGAAACAATATACAATAAGTAACACACTGTTTTACACAAACAAAACTCAATTTTTTAAAAATTAAATTCCCACCAATATAAATAAATGCAAAACATGCTAAAATTAATTATTTACTACTAAAAAAAGCGTATACCTCACTTTGGCATGAAGACTCGGTTGAACAGTGAGGGGACATGACCGTTGGAATCAGGCTGCAAGCACATCGGATGTGGGCGCAGTCTAGTTGGGAGGTCGCACGGACATTAGATAAGATGTCCGTCAAACCATAGATGCATTTGGAATCCGAAAATGATGTCACACGACCAACGTGGGAGGCAAAAGGTGGTTGTATTGGGGTGCGCAGTTAGGGGTCAGCGGCATGAAGCGGGTAATTTAGGAGGGTGGGTTTTTTTTTAATTTTATGGGGCAAGGTTTTTAAATTTTGGGGATATGGGTTTCTTCGACGCCACATGAAGTGGCGCTGAAGAAAAAAAGGGCAAAGCGCCACTTGAAGTGGCACTTTGACCCCACACCCCCCAAACTCGATATATATATATATATATATGTATATATATATATAATAAATTTATTTATTATAATAAAAATAAAAAAATACAATAAATACATAATTATATTTTTTATAATAAATACAAAAATTATAATAAATTTAATTATTTATAATAAATATCTAATAAATATTATAATATTATTATAATAAATATACATTTTTTATACATTTATTATACATTTATTACAAATATTATAATGTTATAATATTATAATATTCATTATAATAAATATCTAATAAATGTTTTAATAAATACTATTATAATAAATGCACAATAAATGTATAATAAATGTATAATAAATATTTATAATACATTTATATTTATAATAAATACTTATTATAATTAAATATTATAATATTTACAATCATAAATATCTAATAAATGTATAATAAATATTATTATAATAAATGTATGATAAATAATATTATAATAAATATTATAATAATTGTATAATTATAATAAATATACAATTATAATTACAATAATTATATAATTATAAATATAATAAAGATATAATTAAATATATAAACCTTATTAAAATTATATATATAACCTTTTAAAATTATTTATATTTATTATATTTATTATAATATAATATAATTATGTATCTATTATAATATTATAATTATGTATTAAATTTATAATTATGTATTAAAATACATAAATAAACCATATTAAATTTATTTATAAATTATTTTTAAATTTATACATAATTATTTAAATACAAAAATAAACCATCTTAAATTTATTTATAAATATATATATATATATATATATATATATAAACATTATTAAATATTCTTTAATTATTATAATTACATATTTATTATAAATAAACCTTGTTAAATATAAATACATAATTATAAATTTAATACAAAATATAATATTATAATAAATACATAATTATAAATTTAATAAAAGCATAATTATAATATATTATAATAAATATAAATAATTTTAATAATGTTTATTTATATATATATATATATAAATTTATAAATAAATTTGACATGGTTTAATTATGTATTTAATTAATTATATATAAATTTATAAATTTATAAATAATTATAAATTTATAAATAATTATATATAAATAAACCTTATATTTAAAATTTATACATTTGTATTTAAATAAACATTATTAAAATAATTTATCTTTATATAAATAAACTTTATTAAATATTCTTTAATTATTATAATTACATATTTATTATAATTATGTCATTACTATAATCATATATTTATTATATTTATAACTATATATTTATTATATTTTTAATTATATATTTATTATATTTATAATTATATAATTATTCTAATGATATAAATATTATAATCATATCTTTATATAAAGAAACCTTATTAATTATATATATATATATAATAAGTATATAATTACGATGATTATATATTTACAACAATTATATAATTATAATAATTATATAACTACAATAATTATATATTTATTATAATTAATATACATTTATAAATGTAATTATAAATATACATTTATTTATTATAATAAATGCAATATGTAATTATTTATTTATTATAATAAATGTAATATGTAATTATACATTATTATTTATTATATTTATTATACATTTATATAATTATAAATATACATTTATTATAATTAAAAAATAAATGTATCATATTACATTTATTATATTATATTACATATTACATTTATTTATAATATAATTATATAATTATAAATATAATAAATATAGATATGATAATTATATAATAAAGATAAATAATTACATATTACATTTATTATATTATAATTAAAAAATAAATGTATTATAATATTTATTATACATTTATTGTTCATATTTATTATAATAAATGTATAAAATAAATGTAGATTTATTATAATAAATAAATGTATATTTATTATAAATATAAATATAAATATAAACATACATTTATTATAATTAAATATTATAATATTTATTATAATAAATATACATTTATAATAAATGTATTATAAATATTTATTATACATTTATTATACAATTATTATAATATTTATTATAATAATATTTATCATACATTTATTATAATATTTATTATTCATTTATTATAATAAATATTATAATAAAATTTATTATAATAGATATTATAAATGTATATTTATTATAATAAATATGTATAATAAATGTATAATAAATATTAAAATAAATTAATTTTTTAATTATAATATAATAAATGTAAAATGTAATTATTTATCTTTATTGTATAATTATCATATCTATGAATAATTACATACTATAAATAAATGCATAATTATAAATATAATAAATATATAAATATATAATTATTATATTTATAATTTATTATATAATAATTATTATATTAATAATTTATTATATAATAATTTATAAATACTTAATAAATTAAAATAAATATAACTAATATAATAAATATAATATATTTATTTTATAATTATAAATATAATAAAAAAATACAATAAATACATAATTATATTTGTATTTGTTATATTTATAATTATAGAATTATTATATTTATATTTATTATATTTATAATTATCTAATAATTATATACAATAAATACATATTTATATTTATATTTGTTATATTTTTAATTATATGATTATTATATTTATATTTATTATGTTTATAATTATCTAATAATTAAATTTATAATTATATAATTATTAATTATAATTAATATATATAATAAATATAATAAATACAATATAATTATTTAATTATTGTATTTATAATTATATAATTATATAATTATTATGAATTTAAATATATAATTATTATTGTAATATATAATTATATTTATTATATAATAATTATATAATAATTATAATATTTATAATTTATTATATAATTTTTATTATATTTGTAATTTATTATATAATTTTTATTATATTTGTAATTTATTATTTAATTTTTACTATATTTATAATTATTATAATATTTAAAATTATAATAATTATATAAATCTTAATATATTTATATATATAAAATTATATTTATATTTATATTCATATAATTATTATATTTTTTAATATATAATTATATTTATTATATATTTATTATATCTATATTTATTATATTTGTAATTATATAATAATTATTATATTTATAATTTATTATATAATTATATTATATTTAAAATTTATTTTGTATTTATAATATTATATTTTATTAATTATTATATCTAAATTTATTATATTTATATTTTTGTAATTGTATTTATTTTATTTTGTTAATTTTATATATATATGGGTGGGGGGCCGAGCGCCACTTGAAGTGGCGTTGTGCCCCACTTTTATCCAGTGCCTTGGCGCTCGACAGCCCCATTTCCCCAATAAATTCAAACCTAAACTCATAAAAAAAAATTAAAAAAACCCCTACGTCTAAATTACCCGCATGAAGCATAGGCAATGACGCGGAGAGTCTGCATGCGCACGACGGTTGGAAGGGGGGATGTCGATGATGGGTTAGTGCACTGGCAATGGAGGCTGGCCAGACAGCGGCTTGGAGGCAAGAAAAAGAGGGAGGTCTGGTCGAGAACGGCAGCGGGTTGAAGCCGAGGTAGGCCAGGACGGAGCCGGCTGGAGGGAGAGAGTGGCGGCACATGCGTACGTACATCTTGTGATGAAGGGGGTCAGGGTCACGACCGACAGTGGGGTTATGCGCTTGTTGCCCACTGAGCATGGGAGAATAGAGGGTGTCATATGTCGACTAGCCACAAGGAGGATGCTGGTGCATTGAGCTAGGGTGAGCATGAAGGCCGAGAGTGCGAAGGGTGCAGACGGGGCAAGGAGGAGGGAGACAGGGGTGCTGGAGGCCAATGCTGGGCGGAGGCAGAATAGTGGTGGCCCGGCAGCGCCACTGGAGGAGTCGTGCGAGGAAGGAGGGGTGTCGACGATCTTCAAGGGAGAATAAGGGCGGTCGGCAGGAGCCTCAGACAGACAGAAGAGGAGAGGTGTGGTTGGTGCCACAACCATGTGAGCAGGGAGGAGCGGCGGTGTGCGGGTGGTGTTGGGCGCACGGATAGTTAGTGCGGGTGTGGAGGCTAGAGGGACGGTGAGCCGGGGGTGGATTGGCATGTGAGTCAGGGGGCACCAGTGGGAGGCGATCGCTGTATGGGGAGAAGGCAGAAAGGCCGAGGGAGAAGTGTTGCGGGAGAACTCGGCAGGTAGAGGAGGTGGCTGTGAGGGAGAAAGAGAGGGGACAGGCACGCGGAAGAAGGGAAAATGAAAAGTGAATGAAAGAAAGAGAAAAAAAGAGAAAAAAAAAAGAGAGAAAAAAAAAGAGTGAAGTAGATAAGATAAAATAAAATAAAATAAAAATATACCTTAATAAAATAATAAAGTTAATAATAATAGTAATAATAATAATAATAATAACAATAATAATTTTAAATAAAATATAATATTGATAAAACAATTGTTTTACTAATAAAATTTCTTTAATAATAATATTAATAATTAATAATACTAGTAATCATAATGATCATAATAATAAATTTAACAATTTAGGTTTTTATTTAAAATGTGTCATTAATAATTTTAATAAAAATACTGGTAATAAATAATAACAATCATTTCATTTTACTAATAATAATTTTATTTGAATCATGCAATTAACATTTATATTTCCATTTTAATTTTCCAAAGATAGGTGGATAGTGGTGTTGCATGGGCGAAGCCACGCGAGGTTTCCCAAATGCTATCTATGCGAGCGCACATCGACGTCAACTCTAAAACATGTGTTTTTTTACAGAACTCAAAAATCTTATTCGGTATCCCACACGAACCTCAAAAAATATTATCCAAAGAAAATAATAAAATATAAATAATAATTCGGTCGGGGTGTGACAATTCTCCCCACCATAATGCTTCCCGTCCCCGGGAAGCCACAACAAGACCTAGAACCAAGAAGAAACTATTTAAGTGTAACTCAACCAAAAAGTGTAAGCACCTCTAGTTGGTCAATCCAAATGAGCACCAAACTCCCATGACATGAAACTTATCCTCAAAACACGAACAATTTAACCGCCACCAAAACCAAACTATGATACTATCACAGGGAGTCCTGAACAGACTATCCACCATATATAACAAACCAAACTGAATTCCATGAGACCCATGATGGGTATCCCCACCATAAGGAATGAGGAGATTATCTGGGTTCGAAAGCTTTCCACACGGTCAAAAAACCCCACCATAACAGTAGGGGAGGGAAGGGGAAAACCAAACGAGCATCAAAACTACCGTCACCGCTACCTTAATGACGTCAGATCCTCGGAAGAACACAGCCCACACTACACTAAGGACAGAGACTATACCAAATACTTTTACACCGTTGGGGTTCACTTGAAAATGCACCAGCTTCACTCCAAGACCTATGGCTGGAGTAGTGATGATTGAAGCATCTCCTTCCTCAGAGTCAGGCTTCGGAAATTCCCAAATATGGCACAGGAAATATAATTTTACCAAACGCGCATCCATTAGTATAATGGTTTCAAAGAGGTTCTATAAGAAAAATTTTTACAACTAAAGGAAAAGTAACACCACAAAATGCCACAAGATATGACCACTACATCCAAGTAACACTACAAAGAGAAAACCACAAACCTGTCCACAAACATCTCCTTACTCCTACTGAGGGGCTGAGGTGACCCTCGACGAGCCATGTCTATCATCAGGGAGTTTCTTGGAAACACCTCAACTGAATCGTTGCACACGACCCAGTTTTCCATAGGTGTGGAGGTGTCATGGAGTATTCGGGAACATCAGCCGCGTGTGCCCCTGTTTACCACACTGCTGACAGATCAAGGCATTGCACTGTAAGGAAGATGACTGAAGGTTTAAAGTTCTATTAAATCCTCTACAAGTACCACCAACATCAGGATGCTTCCCATTCTTCGTATCACTATCTTTTTCACTACATCCCAAGGCCAAAGGAGGATTTTCCTCCTCAAGTCCTCCTGGTAACTCATCTTCGGCGAGCAATGCTTTTCTCCCCATGTTCGGGAAGGTGACTACATTGAACTCTTACACCTTCAACTGTAGCTCACGACATAATCCAAGCTCAAAATGTCGAGCCTTCACGGGATCATTTCCAAAATACCATGATTCATACGGAGCCATGTACATCAAATGATGAAATAATTCCAACACAGATTCAACTCCTTGTTGGAGGCCGCACAAATCCATCCTCTTCCTCAGCTTCTTCAGCATAGAGAAATATTTTTGGATGAATGTCGAACTGATGAACTCCCATGTGAGATCTTTATGAGGCTTACTTCAAGACATGGACTTCCACCACATCCAGGTTGGACCTTCAAGCATAAAGGTATCCAACTTCACCTTCAATGAATCAGGCGGCGTGAGAGAATATGAGTTCCTCTCAATCTTTCATAGCTACTCCTCCTCCTCAAGAGGATCTTCTTTCCCATAAAAGTAGAGAGGGATCACCTTCCGAAACACAAGGATGTAGTCCATGGACTGATGAACTGGTGGATTTTCTAAGGATGCACCAACTAAAGCTGCACCTTGGGCATCCATCGGACCTTCGTAGTGTCGAACACTAATCAATAATAAAACAAGAAGATGGGTCAAACATGGTCATTAACATTTTAAAAACCAAAATTACACTTTTCACAAAGATTTTCAGGAAGTGGGAAAACCCAAATGATTCACTAGAGGGAAAATAGTGATGCCGGGTGACTCGACCATATGGTGTGTTGTCATATGCTAGTCAAACCCCCGTCACTAAGAGCATTCTAGGGTAATGTCTCCAGCTTCACATAGCTTTCCAGACTATTAGAGCTCAGAGAGGTCACATTCCTGACTCCCATTTCATTTCCCAATAACAAACAAACCATAAGAATCAAAAGACATCGACAACCCAAACATCCCATGGTAACCTGAGGTTCAGAACAAGCAATGATTCATGATTTCGTTCTAGTCTATACACCTCGAGTCCCGACAAGTCTACTCCTATCATCACAACCCCAAACAATAATGGGCGCTCTAAAATACAAGGTATTCTCAAAATCCAACCTCCTCTGATTCCATTTTGTCATGAACCAAACTGGATTGAACCTAAACTGGTCACCCAAGCCGGTCCGTGACATGGACTGAGAGGTGTTCTCGATCATCCCAGTCTGGCGACAAGTGCTTGGGTATCAATAAAGGACAATTGTGAATGATTTCTCCCAGTAAAAATAAGTAAAGAACCAGAAAAAGTGGATGAACGCATGGAAAATAAACAACAAGAAATTGAAAGAACGACCAACATAAAAAAAATTTAACTTCCCACAACCAAAAATCTTCGCAACTCCAAAAGTCACTCACCAATCCACAACCAACTATCTCCTACAGTGAGCAAGCTCATGCCAAACAAAAAACAAAACTAAAAAACAGAAAAACACTGTAGGTGTGAGTATTAAAAATCCGTAGGCATGCCCAACAAACTATTCCCAATGCACTCCCTATAATTTTTTTTTAATAATTACAGGTTTGAACTAATGTACATAAAATATTAGTTTCCACACACACATTCATTTCTAAAAATTCACTGTCCACTTCCCTTTTTAATTTTAAATCAAGGTTAATGTTTGAAAGGAATAGGTGCATTGCATTAAAAACATTTTTGCGAACAATTTATAAATCAAAATTTTAGTTATTACCCAAAATTAAACCACACATAACACTCAACACACATTAAGGGAAATAGAACATGTGCCTCATAGGGGTCAACAACCAAACTAGACCTCTTAATCGTCCACCACATTCAAATAAACACTCAAGGAATCATGGGTCAAACCTAGAAGTTTGTGAAAAATCTAGAACGTACTATACACATGACTCATCCTGAAGGCATGCCCTACTCACTGACGCCATAAGGCCAAAACGACCAGTGTTTCCATACATGGCTGAACTGAGGGGCCCAATCCCATAGCACTAACAACAGAGTACCTATCTGCTATGGGCCACTAACTAGTGCGTAATCTAAACTTGTTCACCAATCGTTCTCAAAAGATTCACTTACTATGTCAGGTTCCCATTTCTTCACGTATAAGAAAAAGAAAATGGGTGAGTCAACAATGTCAATCAAGTTGAACAAACTTGACACAGAACTCATGCAGTCAACGTACACCAAATATCACCCTTGCTTTACCCCAAAGAGAGTTTTTCAAAATAATTTATTTTATTAAAGTTCCAAACATGCCTTCACCAATTGTAATGAAAATCCACATTACTCAAGAGAACTGAAACCATTGTTCACGCTTTAATAGAATCATTTATCAATAAACCATAACTACATTTGAAATTATGCGAATTATGTTTAAAGGTCATACGTGAATTATTTCTTTATTGGGTGTCTGTTCATCAAGAAAATCTTTCAAGTGTCGTGTATAAAATAAACGACGCTTTTTACACCCAATAATCTTTCAAAAATTATTTAACTTATATTATTTCCCATTTATTAAAATTAATAAAATATCAAGAAATTAATAAATTATGAATTTGAAGGCCAGTGTATTGGGAGACCTACCTCGACCTGTTGGTTGGTTACGACGACGCGACACATCTCACACTCTCGCACAAGTACGTGCAAAATGATGATGACCGCACTATCACAGAAAAATCCTGCTAATGCACTGCAACCAAAAAAGAAAACTAAAATACATAAACACAGAAATAATACAACCCAAATGAACAAACAATGCAAAATAACTAACTCGGCATGTTTTGAAAACATAATTCACATCTCTTGCATTATTCTTAATCCAACGTAAGACTTATGAACCAATATTCAAAAAGTAACTTATAGTTTTACACAAAAAAACTAAATTATTTTAAAATTGAATTTTCAAAAATGTAAATAAACACAACAGATTATAAAATGAAACTATTTACTACTAAAACAAAAACAACACAAACTTCACTTTTGCGTAGAGACGCACTCAACCAGTGGGTTGACGTGGCCATTAGAAAGGGGCAGTGAGCAAGCCATAAGTTTTCACGGTACAGTAGGGAGGTTGCATGACAATCAGAGAAGAGGCACGTCGAGCAAGAAAAGTGTGCGATATCCAAAAAGGGGGTGCACATCCAACGTGAGAGCTGAAAGGAAGACCGTTATGGGTGCGTAGTCGGGGATTTCCAGCAAGATGTGGAGGAGACAATGAGGTGAGTCGGTAGGCATGCGGTGGCTGGGGGGAGGCTGCCGCCGATGGGTTGGTGTGTCGGTAGAGGAGGTCGGCCGGACAGAGGTGACGAGGTGGGAAAAGGAGAAAGTTCTTGTCGATAAGGGCCGTGGGTTGAAGGTGAGGCACACTGAGATGAAGCTAGTTAGAGGGAGAGATCAACGGCTCCTGCGTACATCCAGCTCGTGACAAAGGGGGTCGGGGTGACGATCGGGCAGTGGGGTTATGCGCTGGCTGCGCACTGAGCATGGGAGAATTGGGGGAGTCACAATTCGGGTGGCCACAAGGTTTCTGGAGGAGCGTTGAGCAGGGGTGAGCATGAAGGATGGGTGTGTGGAGGGTGCAGTCGGGGCAAGGAGCAGGGAGACAGGGGTGGTGGAGGCCGATACTGGGTGGAGGAAAAGTAGGGGTGGACAGGCTGTACTACTAAAGGAGTCACGTGAGGAAGGAGGGGGGAAAACGGTGAGAATAATAGAGGTCGGTAGGAGGCGCAAACAAGGAGTATAGGTGAGGGGAACCTAGTTCCACGACCATGCGAGCAGGGAGGAGCGGCAGTGTATGGGTGGTGTTGTGATAACAAATAACAATAATTTCATTTTATTCATAGTAATTTTATTTGAATAATACAATTAACATTTATTTTTCAATTTTAATTTTCTGAAGATAGGCAGATAGTGCCATTGCATGGGTGAATCCATGCTTGGTTTCCAAAACGCTCTCTTCCCGAGCGCTCAACGATGTCTACTCTAAAATGCGTGTTTTTTGACGAAACTCTAAAATCTTGTATGGGATCCAACCCGAACCAGGACAATGTTTTATTTACAACCAATGAAAATAATAAAATGAAAATAATAATTAGGTCAGGGTGTGACACTCCCATTTATGGAATTTTATATTGTAGCCCTTTGATTGAAATAGAACTCTCATGTGAAATTCCAGGTCCATGGTATGATGATTATTTTTTTTCAGTTAGTAAGAGAATGATGTATCAAGCATAAAGGTTGATAACACTATCATGAAATCTGCATGATGACATATTCAGACAAATGGATTATGTTAAATCGTGGGCATTCATATTTGGATTTTGTTGTTGTGTCCTTATGTTATTTCTCTTGGGGACCTTGACCCATTTATTGATAGTACTCTTGAACCTTAGACAATCATGCCTAATTCCAATGTGAAAGAATCTTATAGGGTCACACACTAACTATTTTTGGTGGTCTATGTTAAATTTTATTTGAATAAAATTAATAGAATTAATATTATTCTCATGATAATAGAATAATTATATTCATGTTAAAATGATTTCATAAATTAAATAAATATTTATTCACTGGATTGTGGGTAAACAGTATTTATTTATTTTATTGAACTTTTAATAAATATTTATTTAGTAGTATGTAAATAAAATATATATTTAAGAGATTAAATTATTTATTTATTCATTCTAGAATTCAATAAATGGAAGTGGAGTTTGAGCATATCACATCTGTTCTGATAGTAAAATAATTATTTTCATGATGGAAAATAATTATTTAACATGTTGGCACATGATACAAGAATAATAATGCTACCATTATTTTGTGATGTGGAATTTTATTTATAATTTAATTTTCTACAAGTTGGAGCACCATAAATAATGATGAAGTATTATTAGTAAAAGCATAAATTTTATCTATCATTAGGAATTTATTTATTTACTATTACATAATTAAATACTATAACTGAATCCCCATGTTGATAAATAGTCATGTAAGTCTATTGGTTCAGGTACTGAACTGAATGCCCGATGAATTTAATGCTATTGAGATGAACATTTTCTCTCTCAAGTCAACTTCCCTCACCTCTCAAGAATGAGAGAATTTTTTCAGGACTGAAGAACAAGAAATCAAGAACTACTGAAACAAGAAACTCACTTCACCGCTCTAGCACCTGGAGGACTAGTGGTGTCGATCAGAGGAAATCAGAGAATGTGTGGATCACTGCTAGAGGGATTCTGGTTCAATACTCACAAGCGTAACAAGGAAATATGGAAGGGTCATTCCTGATGGTCAACATCACCAACGAAGGATGTACCAAAGATCCAGGTATTCTTTTCATTATGAAATTAATTAAATTAATTACAAACATGATGTGAAAGAACATCTCTAAAAGTTTCTAAGACTCTTCCTTCTTATCTAAATCATTAATTCTATTCTGTGGAGAATGATGCTCATCATTATATTGTTCCCAAAATAATCACTGATCATAGTAAAAATAAATATTGGGTGAAACCCTACCACAATTCCGCTATGTCTGAAACCTACAAGTGGTATTAGAGCCATTACATCATAGTTGATAATTATTTAAATAATTCGTTGATGATTTATGGTTTAATAATTTAGTTTTCCAATTAATGTTAATCGTTATACACATCTGAATTTGGAGATACGTTCATGTACTTTATCTTCTCTTTCACCTTACAGAAATGATCATTTCATTTAATTTTGATAAATATAAAACATACGATCACAATCGGGGGTGTCAAAGTATCAATGTAATATAACACTAGAATACACTGTGTGTTGTTGGGTTCACACGTCATGTGTCAAGGATCAATGCATCGAGATGGGTCCACCAAACCAAGCCATGTCATTTGGTTTTGTCTAAGTCTTAAAGACTATATGTGATGACCAGAAACAGGTGGCACAGGGTTTCTGGATTACATGATATGTGGCCCAGTGGACAAGACATGTAGTCCCTTCTGGTTAGGGGTGGACCGTGTACCCCGAGTACAGCTTTCCCGGTTGGAGACCAAGTAACATGGATACTACATAGTGTGTGGCCCACTGGTCACAATATGTACTCTGTGTATTTCTAAGGTACATATACACACTGTTTCCCTAGGAGAATACTTCGGATAATCATTGAATGATAGTACATGCTAGGTAGTAGGAAATACATGTTGTGTACTCATCCAAATTTCACAGATATATTGAAATTTATTATTATGTTATACAAACCCTTGAAATTTATACCATGGTATATGCGTAAAGTTGGGGAACAACACATTATAGATTTTTTATATGTGTCTGTTTAATTTAACATTTGGGTAATGAATTTTCACACTAATTGGGTAGTTATGAATGATAATTCACTAGGTTGCCTCCAGGGTACAAGCTATGTACAATGATAATTTTAAATGAATATATTTTTCTAAAAATATTAGGGATGATAATATCAAGGAAATTCGAAAAAGGGTTTAAGATAAAAGGATTGATTAATTAAAGACAATAATTTATTGATTCGAGTTTTATTTTTCTTAAAAAATAAAGATTAAATATTTTTATATTAGTTTTATAAAAATCGTAACCCATTTCATGTCTTTAGGTGACCATGAGCTAGACAAAGTCCTTTGTTACATCACGCCCCATATCATTGGATTGAGGTGGTGGAGGGATGATACTTGGCTTTAAGAGTAGTTCTAAAGACACCAATGGTTGGAAATAAATGTTGAGGGCATCATGAATAGTTGGGGAACAATTTTCCCTTTTAAAAAAGAAAAACATGTCAAAACAGTCATTACCAACTATACCATATGATGCACGTCGACATAGATAACCCACCATGTATTACAAAAAAACACAACCACGTTGTTCCACAATAGAACCCAAAAACTAATTCAACCAAACCCAATATCGGAGTACTATAAGGAAGACTAAAGAAGAGATCCAAAATAAACCAATGTACACTCAAAAACTCTATACCAGGCTCCATTCTCCAAGCACCATCACATCTCCCAAGAATCACCCTGATCCACCAGAAATGAGTTTATTTTCCTTTAACTTTGTCCTAGAATACAACATCTGCAAAATCACCAATGTTTTAAACAATGTGATGAGTACAAATAATAATTAGGTTTTCAACAAATGACTTCCCTACACACGTTACATGGATAATACTGTAATAACATTAATAATAAGAAGTTTATATAAAACATTTAATAGTGAAACAACATACAACATGCCAAACATTCCCTTACCAAGCCATGAAAATCAAAGGGAATACACTACCATGCCACAATCAATATCCCAATCATGAAATAGCACAAAAATTCCATCATTTCAAAGAAACAAACAACAATGAAACCATTATGGTGGGACTTTAGCCCATCCTGTTCACCCCATTTTGAACTAGAGGTACTTCCCGACCACCCTTAATGGTTGTTCTTCCAACCACTTTCCATCACCTTTTATTGTGACACTACCCATCCACATTCATAAAGGTGGTTCATCTGAAAACTATCTATGAACATTTATAGTGAGTCTTCCCACCCACTTCCACACAACCTACATAATCCATAATGCTCAATCAACAAACAATTGTAATGCACCAAGGCTACACAATAAACAAACAACCATTTCCAACACATTAAAATTCACTTCAATAAATCACCAATTTTTTTAAAACACCCTTTAAAAAATATTCCATGCCCAACCATATTTATTGAAAACCATATTTAAAAAAACATTTTTATAACCATCCACAAATTATATTAAAATCAACATTTTAACATCAATACAAAACCCCTTTTTTTCAAAAATAACTCATTTTCCCCAAAATCCCCCAAATCATCACCAAATGGATTTCCCACAAGACTCGCACATCATTATCAAAATAAAATTCAAGAAAAAAATTTAATTTTATCAAAAAATACTTGTTCTAACAATGTGGTGTCGGTAGAGAATCCACATAACTTTACGGTTCTAGTAATATAAACGCACAAACAACTGCTTCCCAAATCCGGAAAACGCAGAACCGAAACCATTCTAGATACCCTTCCCTAACATCAACAATCATTAAAATTATCCCACAATGAAATAGAAACCCTAGATTGACAGGAAACAAGTGCTGATATAGAAACCCAAGAAAGGGAGAAGAGTAAATCTTGAGAAAACCTATAAGAAAAAAAGAGAAGAGACTTACCTGGGAGAAACCACCATCAAACCACATTTAAACCCCTTTGAATCACATCTAGAATG
This sequence comes from Viscum album, assembly GCA_963277665.1. NCBI lineage: Eukaryota > Viridiplantae > Streptophyta > Magnoliopsida > Santalales > Viscaceae > Viscum > Viscum album. Next base: position 662,053,131 of record OY728151.1, on the reverse strand, counting down.
AGATGATGAGCCCTTAAAACCCATGAGAACCAGAAATCAAGACTGGGTCTCTAGTGGGAGAAGATTTGGATTGAAATAGGTCATTCCCATGGAAGCCAATATTTATAAACCCTCTTTTTATGTCGTCTCACGGTTAGCCCGTAAAATTTGGAAAATAGTGTTCTAACTATGCGCCCGACACTATCTTGAGGGAAAATGTCCACACAGTTACCTCAAACGGTTTGAAAAACCTTGCACATACTATGAAAAAACTATTGTCTCCCCTTTCATGGCTTCCTAGAGAACCCGCATGGTTTTCTATATCCATTATAAAATTGTGCACCCATAGAAAATCCTCCAAATTTATTCAAAACCAGTACAAACACTCTCATCCTCTTCCCAACTCATCCCAAGAACACTAAACACATAAACCCCCCCCCCCCCAAAAAAAAATTCTACAAACCTCAAACCTATGGGTGCTACGTTCTCCCATCCATTGTACTATTCATCCTTAGAAAGTAGGGAACAATCATTTTGTCGAAAGAGCTCAGGTCATTGCTTGGACATCTCTTTCCCTTGTTCCCAAGTCTCCCCTTGAATATGACCATGCTACCACAAAACAAGAAATATACCTTTTCTTTTACCATGAATGTCATTATCTTGCATATCCATAATCTACATAGGAATGTGAATCAAGGAAGCATCTGGTACTAAAACAATATGATCCAAACAAATAACATGGTCATGATCCAGCTGACACATTTTCCACTGCGACACATGAAACACATCGTGCACAACACTATACTTTGGGGGAAAATCCAAATGATAATCCACCTCTACAATCCACTCATGTATCCTAAATGGTCCAATATACCTTATTGATAACATACCTAGCTTCCCAAACCAATGATGTCCCAACCTAGGATAGATTCTAAAAAATATATGATCAACCACCTCTTATGACAAAGGTCATCGATGATGGTTTGAATAAACTTTCAATGGACATTGAGATGTCACCATCCTATTCCTTAACAACTTAATTTTCTCCATAGTCTCTTTGATAAGGTTCGTTCAGATCATCGACGTCTATCTTGTTTTCACCCATCATAGTTGATAATTAGAAGGATTCTCATACAAATCCCCAAAGGATGCCATATGTATCAAATCATGATAAATGTTATTATAGGAGAACTCTGCAAATGGTAAGTTCTCCTCCCATAAACTAGAAAAATCCATCACAAAATCCCTTAAAATATCGTTCATGGTTTTTATCGTCTACATAGATCGGCCTTCCGTCTGAGGATGACATGTCTGGCACATCATAGATTGTGTCCCAAGGGCTTTCTGCAAGGTTTTTTAGAAATGGGATGTGATCCTTGGATCACTATCTGATTCCATCGAAACTGGAACATGATGCATCTTTACCACCTCCGAGATATAGATTTTGTATAGGTCCTCCACCATATGATATTAATGAATCAGGATAAAATGGGCTGATATTGTGAGCCGACCCACAATTACCCATATGGAATCGTGTTTCTTGACTATTCTTGGGAGACAAGTCACAAAATCCATTGTAATTTTCTCCCTTATCCACACAAGGATAAGTAAGGACTACAACATTCCTCATGGCCCCTGATGCTCTACCTTGACTTGCTGATAAGTCAATCATCTCGAGAAAATCCTTGCCTTATCCTTTTTTATATCAGCACATCAAAACTTATCCATAAAAACCATATAAATTTTCTGAATTCCTAGATCGATAGACCACATAGATTGATGATAAGACCTAAGAAGTTCCACCCGAATAGTCATTAGTACCACCATATGATTCTGAAGACAAAAGATTGAATTTATGTTCAATTCACATCCCTCAGTGGTCTCCCAAACTTTGAGTTTCAACCTCATATTCATAGATTTGGAATCATATTTTGGTGCCACTTTAAACAAAACAACCAATTTATGGACCAAAAAAATTGGAATGGAGACCACTCTATCACCCCAACCATCACATTCCTACAGCATGTCGGCTATTGCAGACATCAACAGTCTCTGATCTGATGCATGTTTCACCACCGAAGAATATGATTTTCTACATAATGCATCTGTCACTGAATTTCCCATAGCCAGTGTGTACATTCAGTAAAAATAAAACATCTAGAGATTTTCCGTCCATTTATTTTCCCTCGTGTTAAAATATCTTTTTGAATAGATTTGTTTTAAGCTCTTATTGTTAGTAAAAAAATTGAATTTCTCATCAAATATATAATGACGCCACATTATTAAATCATGAACCACTACTGCTAACTCCAAATCATGTGTTGGGTAGTTATTCTAATTCAACCTCAGATTTCATGAGCTATATGCAACCACATGATCCCCCTGCATGAGAATATACCCCAAACATAATCCTGATGTGTCATAATACACCACATACCCTTTCTCTTGTTCTCGATAGACCAATATTGGTGATTAGGCGAGACGATTCTTTAACTGATAAAATCATTTCTAAAACTACTCATATCATTGATATGGGATATTCACATTATTGACGTGTTCATTGGCGAAGCTAGTCGATAGAAATCCTGAACTAAATGTTGATATTACAAATATAAACCAAGAATGCTATATATCTCAAAAAAAATTGGATGTTTCCATGAGATAACAACCTCTATCTTTTTCAGATCAACTGAAACACCCCTCTCAGAAATAAACTGGCCATGAAAACTAACCTCCTATATCCAGAAGTAACACTTTGACAATTTTTCATAGAACCAATGATCGCTCAAGCTCCCAAACATGATCAACAAGTGCTGCTTATGATCTATGATTGTCCTCAAATAAACCAGTATATCATCAAAAAATACAACCACAAAAGATTCTAGATATCTCTATAATATTCAATTTATCAATTCCATGAACACTTCTGGTGCATTCATCAGACCAAAGGGCTTAACCACATACTCGTAATGGCCTTATCTACTTCACGAAGCTATTTTTGGTATATCCTCTTTACTCAACCCCAATTGGTGATAACCAGACCGCATGTCAATATTGGAGAACCACTAATCTCCACTCAAGTGTTCAAAAAGATCATCAACGTGTGGACTTTGATATCTTTTCTTTATCCTAACCAGATTAAGTCTATGATAATCAACACATAGATGCATGGTTCCATCCACCTTTTTAACAAAGAAAACTGGCATTACCCATAGAGACATGCTAGTTCAAATGAACCCTTTGTTTTATCACTCTTCCAAATGCATCTTTAATTCTCAAAATTCATCTTGTGTCATTCAGTAAGACAGAAGTGATTTAGGACTAGTCCCCCAAAGGATATCAATTGTAAACTCATCTTTTATCATGGTTGGAAACCCTAATAATTATTTAAGAAATACATCCATAAATTGATCCACACATACTGGAAGAACACTATGCTCAACACCTTCCACTGAAACGAATGAAAAGGCCTCTAATAGATATAGATCGTTCCAATAGTTGGTGGCCACAACTAATTTTTCATGCATCTTTGTACTATTCTCCCCTATAAAGAGATGTCTAACTCCATATTCTATCACAAAACTAATCTTTCAAGCATAGACATCATTGTGGGATATAAACATTATCAACCAATCCAGTCCCTATATTATTTCATAATCATTCATCTAATGCACTGAGAAATCCAATATCAATTTGATGCCATCCAAAACTAAACAACAGCCTCAACATATGAAGGCTTGACTCTCTCATTTACCCACATGAGATGGTAGTTTAAAACCATAAGTCACCAATTCCAAGGGTAAACTCAACTAATAAACTATGCATAAATATATAAAACAATGTGAAGCACCCATTTGAAACAAATATTTCATCAAAGTAAAAATTAAAAGAACTGTACCTCGCCCCATGGATGGTCCTAACTAATCATCCATCACCGCCTGTTCAGCTCCTAACAAATTTTTATTTACCACACTCTACACCTTATTTTTCTTATGAGGCATCGTGGTATTCTAAGAATCACCGTGAACCACATTACTCTACTGTCGAGGGGTACGATGCTGCCCCAGTACCGATGAGTCATGAGACCCTTGTGACCCTATAAGACTATCATAGACACTAGAACTCAAAGAATTTTCACAATTCCACAAAATTTGTCCCATCATGTTACAATTTTGACATGCTCGAGGTTGTGTCATACAATCATGATTCTTGAAGCTCGTAGAGAAACACTAAAAACAACTCGGATTACTCTAAGGCTTCTGAGGAAGATTCATCGATCCTTATGTGGGAATATGAACCATACCCCCATTCTGTAAATAATTGTCCCTCTTTTTCATGACCCCAACATTAGAGTTCCCACTATTCCCCAAGGGTACCAACATTCTTCCCCCACCATTATTCCCTTCAAGATCATGTTCCTCCAATATATCTCTATTCACCATTTCTATGTAATCATCTATACACCGTACTCCAATCTTTGAACAAAATTTCATGGTTCAACCTAGCTTCAAAAATTCAGGCCTTCATTGATGTACAACCCGCCACCTCATGTGAAAACCATACTATGATCATAAACATAGTCTTATATTCCATCAAATCCATGTTACCTTTCTTAAAATTGAAGAAATTAATTGTACGTTGAAATCAAAATATATGACGGTAGAATTGTTTAATAATCATTAATTCAAACCACTCCCATGTCACACATTGGTCTATCCTTGCATGGACCACTAGAACCCACCAATAAAGGGAACGATTCTCCAACATATACCTGGCTTTTATTACATTCATCTAATGCAATTTTCCTAAGGATTCAAATAACTAATTTATTTTTTTCATCCACTCTTCATCCCTATTGGGCTCTAAGTCACCCCTAAATAAGCGTGGATTCAACCTTTGAAACTAAACATCATGATCTACATGTCTTGGTTCATCTTCTTTAGCCACACTTCCCACTACTTGGACAGTTTTCTCTTTACTATGCACTAGCTGTTTGTCTACCCGAGGATCAGGTGAAACCACATTTTCAGCATCGTCCTCTGGTTGGTCTCTACAATGCATACCTGATGCCATTTCTATAAAACAAAACCATATCCCTCAATCTCATAATAAGAATGTGTGTACAATTTTCATATTCAATAGCATTCCAACCATCACAACCTGGCTTTCCATAAGTTTACATTACTCATATTTCACTAATTTGATAAATCCACCAAATTTTGAAAATCAACCCATTTTCCAAATAACAAAATTTTCCATGTTTCAAATCCTTCTGTTTAGAAACCTAATACAGATTTTTAAAATAAAAACATTCATATCACACAATAGAGAATTATATATTACGAAAATATGAATCCTAGTGTGATGTAATTTCTACAATGCATTCCATGGTAATCTCATTGTCTATATCGACAACAATGAGATTTAAAAAGCATGTAAGTGTCTCTAAACACTTATGTACGCAAATCCATTGTATTTTGAAGTTTAGAATAAAAGGGTTAGCTACATCCTTTTATGGTACACATTCCATGATCTATCAATCAAATGCATTTCTAACATCCCTATACAAGGAATATACCATGAATGAATGCCAACACCAAGACCAATGACCAACTCCATGGAACGAGCAACTACTCTCACTTGAACCAAGGAAAGAACAAACTGATACCACTTGTAACATCACACTCCATCACATTGGCTTGAGAAGGAGTAGGGGTGATACTTGTCCTTATGGGACGTTCCCAAGATGCCAAAGGCTAACAAAAAATTCTATGGGCTTTAATAATAGTTGGAGAAGGATTTTCTCTTTTGAAAAAACAAAACAAGACAAACCAGTCATTACACATGATACCATATGATGCATGTCGACATAGAAACCCCACTATGTATTACCAACAAGACAACCATGTTATCCCACATTACAATCCAAAAACCAATACTACTAAAACCAATATCAGAGTACTATGCAGAAGACTAAACAAGTGACCCAAAATCCACCAAGACACACTCCACAGCTCTAAAACAAGATCCATGCTCTAAGAACCTACAAATCCAAGCATCAACATGATCCACCAGCAATGAGATTCTTTGTCTTTACCTGTGTCCTGAAATATGACATATTCAAAAGCGACAAAGTGCCAAAGAAGGGGGTGTGTACTAATACTCAGTATTGTTTCCCCATATGACTTCCCTACACATGACACTTGGATAAAACCATTCATACATTTATAATAAGATGTTTATACTAAACATTTAATAGTGAAACAACATAAAACATGCCGAACATACCCCTACCAAGCCATGACAAACAATCAAATGCCACATCCCTTCCCTATTCCATATCCCCATCATAAATTAGATCAACAAGTTCTTATTTGAAAAGAAATACCAAAACAAAGAATCTATTACAGTGGGAATTCCACCCATCTTGTCCACCCCATTCTCAACTAGCGATAGTTCCTGACCACTACCCATAATGGTTGTACATCTGACAACTACCCGTCACCTTTTTAGTGAAACACATTACCCAAATTCATAATGGTGGTTCTTCTAATCCCAATACATAACCATTTATAGTGAGGCTTACCACCCACTTCTACACAACCAACACAGTCCATAATGCTCAATCAACGAACAAGCCACTAGTAGAAGAAATGTTTAACACATAGGTATTTTTCACGTCGGTTCCATACTACCGACGTCCAAAGCTATAAAAATTGATTTATCAAGATGGTTATTTTACAACCGACATGATATATCGAATCTTGGTGCTTTATCACGTCGGTTATTTTATAAATGACATGATAAATTTTATTCTATGTCGGTTATTAAATAAACGAAGTTATAAACATTAAAAAAAATAGATTACTACATCAGTTATTAAATAACCAACGTGATAAAGATTTTAAATGATTTATCACAACCTATTTTCACTCATTATATTTTCTTCGATCAGGTGAAGTACGACTCGTCTCTCTCGCGCCGAAAACCATGAAACGATTATTTGAAGTCATTCCCTATATGATCGTTTTTCAAACATCATTCTTCATATTTATTATCATCAGATCTATCAGGTCGACTCACAATACTCATGTAAGCCTCACATTCCTCAGTTTCAGTTCTTATTTTCTGTGATGCCCTAAACTATTTTTTTGAGATGTTATTTTTCTTTGTTCTAACTATCATGGAATGTTTCATAGTGTTCATATATACCATGCTAAATTCTTTTCTGGTAAAATATAACTATGGAAGTTATATCATGAATGTTTCCAATTTTGTGTGTTTTATCATGTCTATGTGCACGTACATGGGATTTTCTAGGGGAGGGTGCGGATTTTTTCAAGTGGGTGGGGGTGTCCAAGGGGGTTTGGGGGTGTGTGTCCAGGGGGTGGGGGTATCCACGGGGTGTCAAAAGGGGGTGGGGGTGGTTCCCAGAGGGTGAGGGGGATGTCCATGGGGTTGGGGTGTCTAAGGGGATGGGGGTGGTGTCCAGGGGGTGATGGGGCTGTCGAAGGGGATAGGGGTCTCTAGGGGTGTGGGGGGGGGGGGGTGTCCAGGGGGTGAGTGGGATGTCCAAGGGGGTAGGGGTGTCTAGGGGGTGGGGGTGTCAATGGGGGGGGGGTTTCCTAGAGGGATGGGGATATCTAATGGTGGGGGCTATCTAGAGGGTTGGCGGATGTCCAATGGGGGGTGTCCAGGGGGTGAGTGGGTTGTCAGGGGGTAGTGTTGTGTGTGTGTGTGGGGGGGGGGGGGTTCCGGGGGAGGGGTGGTGAGGTGGCTTTCCAAAGTGGTATTGGTGTCCATTGGATGGGGATGTTGTGCAGGTGGGTGAGTGGGTTTTCTAGGGGTAGGGGGTGGTGTCTGGGGGGTGTGGGGGATTTCCAATGGGGTAGGGGTGTCTAGGGGGGTGGGGTGTGGTATCCAGGGGGTGAGGGGGCTGTCCAGGTGGGTGGGGGTGTCCAACTCAGAAGGCGGTGGGTATGGAATCCAGGGTAAGTGGGGGTGTCTAGGGGGTGGGGTGGTGTCCAGGGGGTGAGTGGGATGTCCAAAGGGGTTGTAGGTATCTATGGGTGGGGGTGTCCAGGGGGATTGGGGGTATCCAAAGGGGGTTGGGGTGCTATTTAAAGGGTGGGGGTGTCCAAGGGGTGCAACCTAACCATGCGCAGTGCCCGAGTACATTAAAAAATTATTTTTTTACAATTTCCGCTATCAAATTTTAACACCAAAACACCTCTTTCTCCACCATTTGGAAAATGAAATCCTAGGAGTACCCTCCTCCTCTTCTTTGTTCCTCTCAGCTCCTTCCAATGGGGATCTCAAGTGGTTTCTACAAGTATGGGGGTTATTTTTCCATATAATATAATCCTTATCCCTTTTCTTCCTTCTTCCTTTTTCTTATTAGTTATTCTTATTCATTAGTTCCTTTGGTCTTGGGTTGTTGTTTATTTGATTCTAAATTGAGAGTTTTTTTTGTTACGTTTCTTCTGGGTATTCCTTGCTCATTTGGATCTTTATGAAGCCATATTAAGTGGTAATCATTAAAGGAATCTTGGATTGAGGTAAGTTTCCCAATTTAGCATCTTTTAAATTTAAGAATCATTGATTTCATGATGTTTTATACCTTAATTTAATGCTTGTTTATAATATATATTTGTTTTAAAGATTACTTGAATTAAATCATGTTTCATTCCAATTGAATTAAATTTTGTGGAATTATTTTACACAACCATACACAACAAGTGTTTTATTAAAAGCCTTGTTGGCCCTTATAAGTGACTTACAGTTTCTAAATTATATTTTGACTTTTCAAAAGTGTTTCAAATACTTCATCGATTCCTAAATGGTGTGTTTGGATAATTTTGATATTTTTTTCTTTTATATGAATGGTTGTGGCCTAGTTGGCACTTTCTAAAAGTGGGTTTTCATTGGAAAACAATCCTTGGAATTTGTCTCTTGAATTAACATTATTAATAGGAATGGGGATGCCCTTTGTATGGGACTTCCAATGGGTTTTGATGGCCCCAAGTCAAGGGGACTTCCTTGGGCTTGTGTTCTAGGGTGATTCTTGTGGGTGTGTGATTTATGTGTGTCTTTCACTTATTCCTTATATATGTTTGATTGTTTGATACTCCTCAGATCACCCCAATGTTAGACATAACTTGGTAAAATTGAATTGTTAGTGGATTACTTTACAATACTTGCAGCACTAGTTCAAGATTATGCTCTGGCTAATTGACCATTTGTATAAACACACTCGGATTTGGGGTTGGTTCCCCTCGTGCGTTAGGGAAGTTTGATTACATCATGCACGCCAAAAGGATAGATTAGTCTTCAATATATTCAATATTTCCCCTAAGATCCATGATATTACTATGTTCTATGACCTTTTTTTATTTGTGGTGGATAATCTAGGTGCCTCATCTAGTATGGTTACTTGAATATTGCTTCCCCATTGCCCTCATTATTTCATTATTGATTATGCTCCAAAATTGTGTTGTGTCTCTTTGGAAAAATTTAATGATTGGTTTTAAATGTTTTCATGAGAAATATTTTTAGAAAAACTCTGTTTATTTTGTTTTATTTAAAACTAGCAGCAAATACATCTTTTATTTAAATGAAACACATAGTGATAACCCCTACCCCCATGACACCCCCTACCCCTAAGACACCCTGGAAATCCCTTTCCCCCATGGATAAACCTTACCCTCTTGAAAAACCCCCACCACTACCCTGGGAAGACTCAACCCCCTTGGACACCCCCTAGGTATATATATATCCTAACAATTTCATTGAAACCATTGGAATATTTTATATTCAGGTAGAATATTGAAACACTTCATGTAGATTCATTGGTATATGGCTATTGTAATGACCATCATGCCAATGGTGGGAGAAACTATTAGAGTATTCTATCCCAAAGTCTTCAGGGGAAATCCCAATGGTTTCAAATCGTTTCGATATTTCTAAATTTCAGTAGTGAATGTATATATATTTTAATATTTACACATCATATTTCATTTTTACGGAAGGTTGAATTTGGTATCTAGTCGCATTAGGATGTATTAATTGTGTACCATTAGAATAAAGGATCCAAGATGAATTTAAAAATGTTATATCTAACTATATTTTCTTTTTAATATAATTTTCATGTATATTTTTTTCTTTCAAATATGCATAGATTTGTTTTATATTTCAAAATTGTTTCCCATTCAAATTATGACATTTTTCATATAAATATATATTTTTCATATCTTAACAAGATGTATAATTTTTATATTTTTTATAGGAAATAATTTGATGAAGTTTGGTAGTGGAACATTGAATGAGTAATGAATATGAGGAAGGTGTTGACGCCTTTTTGGAAATTTATAAACGAAATGTTCCAAGCAGTGATATTTTTCTCTGTCCATCCCTTAAATTTTTTAATATGAATAAGTTGTAATATAGAGAGATAAAAGATCATATGATTTTTCATGGTTTTAATCTAAGTTACAGCCTTTGGATTTGGCATGGTGAAACTGGATAGAATGTCAGATCTACTGATGCTGATGATTTGAATGATAGTAACTCCAATAGAATTGAAGAAATGATTTGTGGTACTACAGAAGAAAAAATTAAGATAGAAAAGATAGTTGTGTGTCTATTTGGTGATGATGAAACACCATTGAATCCTAGTTGTATAGATTTTACTATTTTGTTGGTGGTGTTAAGATTGACTAACCAGAAGGTGAAACATGGATGACATGACATATATTTTACAAAGCTGCTACAATTGTTGAAATACATTCTTCCAAAAGATAACGATCTTCTAGATTCACATTATAAGGCCATTAAAATATTATGCCTGATGGGATTGGGATACAAGAATATACATGCATGTCCGAACGACTGTATGATATATAAGAATGAATACTGATTTCTGTCGATGTTTCCTAAATGTGGGACATCCCAGTGTAAGTTGAAAAAAAATTCATAGGCTGATGTAGAGATTACACAGATCCCTTCCAAGGTATTTTGGTATCTTCATATAATTAATTGTTTGAAACATTTATTTGAAAATTCACAAGATGGAAAAAGGTTAATATGGAATGTTTATGAGAGGATATGTGATTGAAAAATATGTCATACAACTGATTGTCCGTAGTGGAAGAAACTAAATGAGTAGTATCCTCCATTTGGAAATGAAATTAGAAATCCCAGACCACGTTTGTGCACAAATGGAATGAAACCATACTGAACCCTCAGTAGAACACATAGTTTATATCCTATTTTATTTGTAATTTACAACTTCTCTCATAATGTTTTTATAATGCGAAAATATTTCATGTTGAGTATAATGTTCTCTGGTATGAAGAAACCCAGAAATGATATTGATGTTTTCTTATCACCATTGATTGATGATTTGAATCTTTTATGGGAGGATGATATTATGGTATATGATTATTATAAAATGTAATATTTTCAACTCCATGAAGTGCTTATGTTCACTATAAATGACTTTCCAGCTTATGGAAATTTATCTGGATACAATGTTAAGGGGAATAAAGCATGTCAAATTTGCAAACAACAGACTTCATATTGTCAATTGCATCATGGGAGGAAAAAAGTGTACATGGGTCATAAAATGTTTTTGCCGATAGATCACTATTATTGACGAATAAAAAAGGAAATAAATGGCTTAAAAGAATTTTATATTGCTCCAAAATCGTTAACCCCTAATGGGTATTTTGAGAGGGTTGAAAACCTTGATGTGACGTTGGTAAAGACACAGAAATATGGTAATGGAAGACATATTATAACGACCCATACTTTACATACATTGTTAATACTTCAAAATTGAAGCACACTTATTATAACATATGACAAAACTACAAAGGACCGTATAGGTATAGTGTCTTTAGAAACTGGGAAACATAAACAACCAGTTCATAAATCTTCTACAGTGTCTCGCATTTATTTCATCTTATCTAGGGTCCCTTTTAGCATATTCTGCTTAATATCCATCTTCCTAACCTGGGGAAAAGAAAACATACAAAAAAGGGTGAGCTCAAATGCTCAGCAAGGGAAAATAAAGGAAATAAAAAATCATATCATATCTTCTTGAAAATCATAACCTGCAAAAGAGATCATAATATCTTAACATGAAATAAATCATAGAAGTGAAAATGAGATCCCCATAATCACAACATAATACTTGAAACTTTGTGGCATGCACACATAATCATGGAAAATCATTTCTTGTTAGTCATGACTCATTGCCAAGACTATCTTAGCGGACAAAGTCCATTTCTGAACCGAGTTCACTCCTCGTTTCAGTCCTGTATCACTGAACCAAAATAACCTTCCATTCCATCCATGTCTATCTCATGAGATATAAATCTTTACCCAATTCATTGAAGGGAGATATAGGTCCCACCCATCTTATAATGAATCCTTTCATACGTGTGCCACATAATCATAAATCATACATCATCGCATAACACATATAACAAAAATGGGATTCTTGAAACATCATGACATCATAAAACAAATCATATAAGGTAAATGAGTTCATAAAAATAATTCCCTCAAAATATAATCAAATCATTGTAATAATAGGGATAAAAACAGAACCCTATATTATCTTATATGGAAAATAATTTTGATAAAATATTTGAACTCCATTCTTGAGGAAAATATCCTTTCTTCTTCAAAAACACTTTTCTTTTCTTAACATGTCATACAATTATAAACTAAAAGAAGTTGATTAAAAATAAACTTGAAAACTTATAAAGGAATATTATTAGAAATAATTTTTTAAAAATCCATTCTTGCCGTATAGGTTAAAAAAACATTCTTCTCGTACTTTTGTCGGAAAAGTCAAAAAGTACCTCTTACGAAAAACGTCAAAAGATTTCATTCTTATCTTTTACTAAAAACTCACCGAAGGTTAAAATTGGATTTAAAAAATTGTAGGTGGATGGAAACAATATTACATATTGAGGAAACATGGATTTGGATGATAAAATACACCCCAGTAAATACCAAAGTATAAGCAATCTCGGATAAAAATGAGATTGTGATATTTCCCTTACCTTAGGTCCGATTTGCTTTGTACGTGTCCGAAGCTCCTGTATAATGGTTTAGATAATGTTATTGACTTATTCCAGAATAATACATATTGATATGATATCATATATGGTCATATTCTTAGCTTCTTATTAGTAATATTTCATTGTTACTTGTTACTTGGGTCTTTATTGCCTTTTGTTCTTATGCGTGTTCTGCCGAATAAATTCTTATTCTTCTTTTAATGTTATAGATACCTTATATCCAGAATGGTATTAGTGTAACATATATAATATTTATTCATTCAATTCATTTATATAATTACTATGTAATGATAATCATGTAGAACGAGTCGCATCACATCGTGGAGACGGTATTCCGTACGTACGCACGAGTGATGATATCGTTCCTATGATCGTGGAATTGTATTGGAGTATATGAATACTATTTAAGTATCAATATCACTTTATAATAATCATATATAGTTACTCATTACACCATTATACCCATCCTTGTAAGGTGATGGTGGAAAATAGATTACACCACGGCGTGGAGACGGTATTCCGTACGTACGCACGCGCGGTGATTTCATTTTTCCGTAGGATGGATAGAAGGTGAATTAGGGTTGTTTCATATTTATAATAACATATCAGTATGTAAGTAATACTGATGTTATTACTTTATCATGAAACAACTAAAGAAGAAGAAGTTGAAGAAGAAAGAAAGATGAAAGAATCGGTAACAGACATTTCCTCTTCTTTGAAGTGCTTCTTTGAGACCTCCTTTTAGGGCACTAAAATGGGTCTTTGAAGAAGACAAGAACCTCTAGGATGTTTCTAGGGAAGTGGAGAGGAGTAATTTTAAGGGGTTGGCCGAGCTAGAAGGCTCAAAGTGGTGTGAGGAAGAGGGGTAGGAGGTGTCCTTTTATAAGGGAGGAGAGGGGAACCTTTGGAATAACTAAAACTATTATTTTATTATAAAGTCAAGTTCGGTTTTAAATAGCTCCAAATTGATATATTTATAAGCTAAGGTGGGGATGGGTCGAAATACTCTCATCCAATAGAATTTATACATGTTTAGGTTCCTATTTTAACCTTATCATTTAGATTTAACATTAAGTTAAATAATTTTACTTTTACCATGTCTTCTTGTGTTCTTATACTATAAGGTTAATAAACTTACTATAAGCAGCCAAACGAACCCCAATTTATTTATTATTAATATATATAACCTTATCTAATTCATTTGGCCAAACCTTAGATTTTTAGGAATAAAATAACAATTACTAATATAATATTTGTTTTAAAAACTATTTTATGTCAATTTTGACACTATTTAGTAATTGATTTTTGTGAAAATCATAACAGAATTATTAGTTTGATCCAAGTTAATTACATTAATAATAACATGTCATATTAACCTAGAAAATTAGTGGGATTCATAAAAAGTCTCAAATTTCATTTATTTTGGTGTTTATAACATCAATTATGTCAATATTTCATTAATAAGATAATTACTGCATCATCATTGTGTCATAAATAAATTAAATTATTTAATGTCTAAAAATTACAAATAAAATACCATTATGTAGGAAATCTTTTTATCTTTCTAAGGAATATTTATAGTCGAATTTATCTTATGTATAACCCCATATTAAAAATGTTTTAGTTATTGAAATTTGATTTTAACTATTTTAACTATTCATTAAATAAAATAATATTAAATGTCATAATCTAATCCAAGTGGACCTAAATGGTCATATTATATTCATAAAGTTGTTTCTGGTCGAATTAAACTTATCCAATAGAATTAGGACATGTGTTAGGGTAATAGTAATATCATATTTACCCTTAGTTACCCGATTTACTATTAACCGCGGTAAAAAAGGTAAAAAGTTACTATTCACCAAAAAATTATTTTTATCACATTGAACCACATTTTACTTATTGATATCAACCGTGTCTGCCGGATTTTCGAAATTCCATTCACAGAAGTGGTAAAATTAAGTTTTATGCAAAATTCAGTTTTTAAGCTACCACTTAGTGGTTTCACTATTCATCAAAAATTGAAAGTTTTCAGAAAAATACCAAAATTTCACCCTAGGCTAATTTCGGTATTCCAAATGCAAAAATGATGTCCATTTTGAAAAATAAAATTTATAAAATTTTAAAAAGTGGTTATTACTATTCATAACGGCTAGTTTTAATAATATTTTAATAGCATATCGTTGTTTAGTGAAACTGGGTATTGCGTACAACGCAAGCTATCAAGGAAGGTCGCGATTGCGTGTAAAGTAAGTCAAGCTAGTGTGTAGTGAAAGATTCCTTTGATGATATATATATAACATAAAAACAAAATATTACTCATAAAAATCTCGGGTGTTACATTCTACCCCCCTTAAAAAGAATTTTGCCCTCGAAATTCGTCACTTTGTAACAAACAGATGAGGATACTTCTTCGTCATCATATCCTCAAGCTCCCATGTAGCTTCTTCAAGTTGGTGGTTCCTCCATAAAACTTTCACCAATCGAGTGGTCTTGTTTTGTAGGACTTTTTCGCTACGATCGAGAATCTCTATCAGTTGTTCTTCATAAGAAAGATCTTGCTCTAGCGGTACAACTTCTGAGCTGAGTACATGTGAAGGATCAGGTATGTACTTTCTCAGGAGAGATACATGGAACACATCGTGAACTTGAGAGAGATTCGGTGGAAGCGCCAATCAGTAAGCTACCTTCCCAACACGATCCAGTATTTCGAAAGGACCGATATATCTAGGGCTCAACTTCCCCTTCTTTCCAAATCTCATAACCCTCTTCCAGGGAGATATTTGTAAGAACACTTTATCACCCACTTCAAAATCTAGGTCTTTTCTTCGGTTGTCGGCATAACTTTTCTGTCGACTCTGAGCTGCTCTTATGTGTTGTTGAATAGATCTGACCTTTTCTTCCATTTCATCAACGAGATCTAGTCCTAATAGCTTTATTTCCCCAACTTCATCCTAGCAAGTTGGAGTCCTGCATTTCTTTCCACAGAGAGCTTCATAAGAATCCATCTGAATACTGGAGTGAAAGCCATTATTATAAGAAAATTACACCAAAGGTAGGTGTTGATCCCAACCTCCTTTGAAATCCATAGAGCAAGCTCTCAACATATCTTCTAGGGTTTGAATTGTTCTCTCAGACTGACCGTCTGTCTGAGGATGATAAGCAGTGCTGAAACTCAACTCTGTATCCAGAGTATGCTGAAGACTTCGCCAGAACTTCGAGGTAAATATCGGATCTCGATCATATATAATAGAAAGTGGTACTCCATGCAATCTTACCACTTCCTTTACATATATCCTGACAAGATGATCTAGAGAAAAATCCTCTCTAATAGCAATGAAGTGTGCAGACTTTGTAAGATGATCAACTATGACCCAGATAGCATTATTGCCTTTGGATGTTTTAGGAAGTCCTGTGACAAAGTCCATAGTAATGTTTTCCCATTTCCATTCGGGTATGGGTAATGGTTGTAACATCCCCTTAGACTTCTATCTCTCAGCTTTAACTTGTTGACAAACCAAGCATCGAGAGACATATTCAGCAACATCTCTTTCCATGCCATCCCACCAGAAGTACTCTTTCAGGTCCCTATACATCTTCGTGCTTCCAGGATGAATATAGAATGATGAACTATGAGCCTCATCTAGCAACTCCTTCTTTAATTCGGGGATGGGAGGAACACAAACCCGATTCCTGAACATTATTATCCCATCACAATCAAGGTTGAATTCAGGAACATTTCTGACCTTCTTTTGTAACTCAACATCTTCTTTCTGTGCCTCTTTAATATTCATATGTATAGATGGTTGAACATTCATTTGAGAAAGATAAGATTTTTCCCCTTCCATTATAATTCCAAGATCCATCCTTTATAAATCCATAAATGTTGGATCTTTTGTGATCCTCATCACGGATAAACTAGCATGGTCTTGTCGAATTAATGCATCTGCCACCTTGTTTGCTTTCCCAGGGTGGTAATGGATTGAGCAGTCGTAATCCTTAATCAGCTCCAACCATCTTCTTTTACGCATATTCAGCTCCTTTTGTGTGAAAATATACTTTAAACTTTTATGATCAGTATAAATATCAGACCTTTCACCATAAAGGTAATGCCTCCAAATCTTTAATGAAAAGATTACCACAGCTTACTCCAAATCACGTGTTGGGTAATTTTGCTCATGGATTTTCAACTGTCGTGAGGCATAAGCTATCACCATATCATTTTGCATAAGAACACACCCCAATCCCTTCTTGGATGCGCCACTATAGATCACAAACCTTTCTCCACTACAAGGTAGTGTGAGCACAGGTGCACTGGACAACCTTCTTTTCAACTCCTTGAAATTCTCTTCACATTCCTCTGTCCAAACAAACTTAACTCCTTTCCGAGTCAACTTGGTGAGTGGATTAGACAATCGTGAAAAATCATTTACAAAATGTCGATAATATCCAGCCAAACCAAGAAAACTTCGGATCTCAGTTACTGTTTTTGGTCTCGACCATCTTTCGATAACCTCTGTTTTTGCTGGATCCACAGATATCCCCTCTTTTGAGATTATGTGACCCAAAAATGCAACTTTTTGAAGCCAAAATTCACGCTTGGTAAATTTGGAATAAAGATTCTCCTTTCTCAGGGTCTTCAATACAATTCTCAAGTGATCTTCATGCTCTTCCTTGCTCTTTGAATAGACAATAATATCGTCTATAAAGACTGCCACAAATTGATCAAGATAGTCTCTAAAGACTCTATTCATTAGATCCATGAAGATAACAGGGGCATTAGTAAGACCAAATGGCATCACTATAAATTCATAGTGTCCATACCTTGTACGGAAAGTCATCTTTGGTATATCCTCCCTTTTGACCCTTAATTGATGATACCCTGAACGAAGATCAATCTTGGAAAAGTATTGAGCTCCGCGTAGTTGTTCAAATAAGTCATCAATGCGTGGGAGAGGATATTTGTTCTTGATAGTGATCTTGTTAAGTTCTCGATAATCAATGCAGAGTCTCATTGATCCATCTTTCTTCTTAACAAATAGAACAGGTGCTCACCAAGGTGACACACTAGGGCATATGAATCCCTTATCAAGATTTTCCTGGAGTTGCTTCTTCAATTCCTGCAACTCAATTGGGGTCATTCTATAAGGTGTCTTTGAAATAGGCAAAGCACCCGGTACGAGTTCTATTGAAAACTCAACTTCATGATTTGGTGGAATACAAGGTAATTCCTCCAGAAAGACGTCATCAAACTCTCGTACGATGGGCATATTCTTAATTGTGAGTTTCTCACCAACCATTTGAGATAAATAACCTTCATTTAGTGGAATCAATACCCATAAGATGGAAGAAATTTCCACTGGAAGGTTATGTTCATCCTTGCATTGATAGACGATCATAGATTGATCTGGAATATGAAATGTGACTTCCCTTCTTTGGCAATTGATATGAGCTCCATATAAAGAAAGCCAATCCATGCCAAGAATAACATCGAATTCCACTAAAGGAAGGATCACAAGATTTGCAGGAATCACTTTCCCACAAACGTCAATTGGAGAAGAATTATGAACTTTTGATGCGATTGATGTGCCATTAGGTGTTGTCACAGCTAACTCAACATCTAATTGTTGAGGTAATACGGTGATACCCTTAGAAAATTCTTCAGAAATAAAAGAGTGGGTGGATCCAGAATCAAATAAAACATTTGCTACTTTAGAGTGGATGGTAAGTGTACCTTTCACCACTTCGTTATCGTACTCCACATCGCTGATAGAAATTGCATGTGACTTTCCTTTGCCTTTAGCCTTAAGAGTTTGTTGACGTCGACCATCATCATCAACCCTTGGATTCGGGCATTTATTGGCATAATGACCCATCTCCTTGCACTTGAAACATTGAAGTGCAGTAGGTTCATTTTGTGTATCCCTTCCTTTGTTTGCATCATTAGACATCTTCTTCCCATTATCGCAGCATTCAAATGCCCGATGACCTTCCTTTCCACATTTGAAACATTTACTTGTCCCTTTAAGACAACTCCCTCCATGTTTCATTCCACACTTTGAGCATAAGGGAAAACTCGTCTTCTTTTCAGTGTGCTCTTTAGATTTTCCTTTGAATTCCATTTTCCTCTTCTTATCAAACCCATATGACTGATGGGTTACTCCAATCTCCATCTCGACTTTGAGAGCACATCGAACGATTTTCTCGTAGCTATTGAAGTCCCTTATGGCTAATGCCCTTCGAAGACTTGGTTTTAAGCCACTAAAGAATCGATCGATCTTACTCTCAGGTTGAATAATAATACCAGAAGCGTACCTTGCAAGTCTTGTAAAATTTTCTTCATAGGTACCAACAGATTCATCATCCTTTTTCTTTAGTTCAAGAAACTCTTTCTCCGTCTTTGTTCGGAGAATACGAGGGAAGTACTTATTGAAAAATAAGTTCTTGAACTCATCCCATTCCATGGACTCAATTTCATCCCTTTTCCTCGTATTCTTAATAAGATTCCACCATTGATCAGCATCTCCTTCCAAATGATACAATGCTAGGATGACTTTATCATGTTCAGAACATTGAAGAACTGAAAATATCTTTTCAGTAGTACTAATCCATTGTTCAGCAACTAATGGATCAGTAGACCCGCTGAAAGAAGCTGGACGCTGTCTCATGAAGGATTAAATAGAATGTTGCTCCTTCTTTTGCTCGTTTGGAAGTCCTGCATGATTCATAGCTTTAGAAAGTTGTGTGAGCATGGATACAAGATTTTGCATTCCAGCTCCCATATCGTTTGGTTGCTCAGGGGGACAATCATTGCATTTCCCATCGCATTCCGCATTAACACGGTTCCTTTGGGTTCCAGCCATTGACTAAAACCAAGAAGAATAGTGTGAGCAACACTAATTATAATAGGAAAACCACATAATTCAAGAATAAAATTTTCACGCTTAAGGTCTTATCCTAGGTTATTCATGGTCATTTCTAAAACACTAAGATTGTGTTCTATGCTTAGACTTATCCTTAGGGTTCTTACTAAGGCTTTCACATCCTAGTTTCCAAAGGTTGACTATACATTTCCTCTGATACCAACTATAACGACCCATACTTTACATACATTGTTAATACTTCAAAATTGAAGCACACTTATTACAACATATGACAAAACCACAAAGGACCGTATAGGTATAGTGTCTTTAGAAACTGGGAAACATAAACAACTGGTTCATAAATCTTCTACAGTGTCTCCCATTTATTTCATCATATCTAGGGTCCCTTTTAGCATATTCTACTTAATATCCATCTTCCTGACCTAGGGAAAAGAAAAAATACAAAAAAGGGTGAGCTCAAATGCTCAACAAGGGCAAATAAAGGAAATAAAAAAGTATATCATATCTTCTTGAAAATCATAACCTGCAAAAGAGATCCTAATATCTAAACATGGAATAAATCATAGAAGTGAAAATGAGATCCCCATAATCATAACATAAAACTTGAAACTTTGTGGAATGCACACATAATCATGGAAAATCATTTCTTGTTAGTAATGACTCATTGCCAAGACTATCTTAGCGGACAAAGTCCATTTCTGAACCGAGTTCACTCCTCGTTTCAGTCCTGTATCACTGAACCGAAATAACCTTCCGTTCCAGACATGTCTATATCATGAGATATAAATCTTTACCCAATGCATTGGAGGGAGATATAGGTCCCACCCATCTTATAATGAATCCTTTCTTATGTGTGCCACATAATCATAAATCATACATCATTGCATAACACATATAACAAAAATGGGATTCTTGAAACTTCATGACATCATAAAACAAATCATATAAGGTAAATGACTTCATAAAAATAATTCCCTCAAAACATAATCGAATCATTGTAATAATAGGGATAAAAACAGAACCCTATATTATCTTAGATGGAAAATAATTTTGATAAAACATTTTAACTCCATTCTTGAGGAAAATATCCTTTCTTCTTCAAAAACACTTTTCTTTTCTTAACATGTCATACAATTATAAACTAAAAGAAGTTGATTAAAAATAAACTTGAAAACTTATAAAGGAAGATTCTTGGAAATAATGTTTTAAAAATAAATTCTTGCCGTATAAGTTAAAAAAACATTCTTCTCGAACTTTTGTTGGAAAAGTCAAAAAGTACCTCTTACGAAAAACGTCAAAAGATTTCATTCATATCTTTTACTAAAAACTCACCGAAGGTTAAAATTGGATTTAAACAATTGTAGGTTGGTGGAAACAATATTACATATTGAGGAAACATGGATGTGGATGATAAAATACACCCCAGTAAATACCAAAGTATAAGTAATCTCGGATAAAAATGAGATTGTGATATTTCCCTTACCTTAGGTCCGATTTGCTTTGTACGTGTCTGAATCTCCTGTATAATGGTTTAAATAATGTTATTGACTTATTCAAGAATCATACATATTGATATGATATCATATGTGGTCATATTCTTAGCTTCTTATTAGTAATATTTCATTGTTACTTGTTACTCGGGTCTTTATTGCCTTTTGTTCTTATGCATGTTTTGCCGAATAAATTCTTATTCTTCTTTTAAGGTTATAGATACCTTATATCCAGAATGGTATTAGTGTAACATATATCATATTTATTCATTCAATTCATTTATATAATTACTATGTAATGATGATCATGTAGAACGAGTCGCATCACATCGTGGAGACGGTATTCCGTACGTACGCACGAGTGATGATATCGTTCCTATGATCGTGGAATTGTATTGGAGTATATGAATACTATTTCAGTATCAATATCACTTTATAATAATCATATATAGTTACTCATTACACCATTATACCCATCCTTGTAAGGTGATGGTGGAAAATAGATTACACCACAGCGTGGAGACGGTATTCCGTACGTAGGCACGCGCGGTGATTTCATTTTTACGTAGGATGGATAGAAGGTGAATTAGGGTTGTTTCATATTTATAATAACATATCAGTATGTATGTAATACTGATGTTATTACTTTATCATGAAACAACTAAAGAAGAAGAAGAAGTTGAAGAAGAAAGAAAGATGAAAGAATCGCTAACAGACATTTCCTCTTCTTTGAAGTGCTTCTTTGAGACCTCCTTTTAGGGCACTAAAATGGGTCTTTAAAGAAGACCAGAACCTCTAGGATGTTTCTAGGGAAGTGGAGAGGAGGAATTGTCAGGGGTTGGCCGAGCTAGAAGTCTCAAAGTGGTGTGAGGAAGAGGGGTAGGAGGTGTCCTTTTATAAGGGAGGAGAGGGGCACCTTTCGAATAACTAAAACTATTATTTTATTATAAAGTCAAGTTCGGTTTTAAATAGCTCCAAATTGATATATTTCGAAGCTAAGGTGGGGATGGGTCGAAATCCTCTCATCCAATAGAATTTATACAAGTTTAGGTTCCTATTTTAACCTTATCATTTAGATTTAACATTAAGTTAAATAATTTTACTTTTACCATGTCTTCTTGTGTTCTTATACTATAAGGTTAATAAACTTACTATAAGTAGCCAAACGAACCCCAGTTTGTTTATTATTAATATATATAACCTTATCTAAGTCATTTGGCCGAACCTTAGATTTTTAGGAATAAAATAACAATTACTAATATAATATTTTTTAAAAAAACTATTTATGTCAATTTTGACACTATTTAGTAATTGATTTTTGTGAAAATCATAACAGAATTATTAGTTCGAACCAAGTTAATTAAATTAATACTAACATGTAATATTAACCTAGAAAATTAGTGGGATTCATAAAAAGTCTCAAATTTCATTTATTTTGGTGTTTATAACATCAATTATGTCAATATTTCATTAATAAGATAATTACTGTATCATCATTGTGTCATAAATAAATTAAATTATTTAATGTCTAAAAATTACAAATAAAATACCATTATGTAGGAAATCTTTTTATCTTTCTAAGGAATATTTATAGTCGAATTTATCTTATGTATAACCTCATATTAAAAATGTTTTAGTTATTGAAATTTGATTTTAACTGTTTTAACTATTCATTAAATAAAATAATATTAAATGTCATAATCTAATCCAAGTGGACCTAAATGGTCATATTATATTCATAAGGTTGTTTCTGATCGAATTACACTTATCCAATAGAATTAGGACATGTGTTAGGGTAATAGTAATATCATATTTACCCTTAGTTACCCTATTTACTATTAACCGCGGTAAAAAAGGTAAACAATTACTATTCACCAAAAAATTATTTTTATCTCATTGAATCACATTTTACTTACTGATATCAACCGTGTCTATCAGATTTTCGAAATTCCATTCACAGAAGCGGTAAAATTAAGTTTTATGCAAAATTCAGTTTTTAACCTACCACTTAGTGGTTTCACTATTCATCAAAAATTGAAAGTTTTCAGAAAAATACCAAAATTTCACCCTAGGCTAATTTCGGTATTCCGAATCCAAAAAATGAAGTCCATTTTGAAAAATAAAATTTATAAAATTTCAAAAAGTGGTTATTACTATTCATAACGACTAGTTTTAATAATATTTTAATAGCATATCGTTGTTTAGTGAAACTCGGTATTGCGTACAACGCAAGCTATCAAGGAAGGTCGTGATTGCGTGTAAAGTAAGTCAAGCTAGTGTGTAGTGAAATATTCCTTTGATGATATATATATAACATAAAAACAAAATATTACTCATAAAAATCTCGGGTGTTACATTCTACCCCCCTTAAAAAGAATTTCGCCCTCGAAATTCATCACTTTGTAACAAACAGATGAGGATACTTCTCTTTCATCATATCCTCAAGCTCCCATGTAGCTTCTTCAAGTTGGTGGTTCCTCCATAAAACTTTCACCAATCGAGTGGTCTTGTTTTGTAAGACTTTTTCGCTACAATCCAGAATCTCTATCAGTTGTTCTTCATAAGAAAGATCTTGCTCTAGCGGTACAACTTCTAAGCTGAGTACATGTGAAGGATCAGGTATGTACTTTCTCAGGAGAGATACATGGAACACATCGTGAACTTGAGAGAGATTCAGTGGAAGCGCCAATCGGTAAGCTACTTTCCCAACACGATCCAGTATTTCGAAAGGACCTATATATCTAGGGCTCAACTTCCCCTTCTTTCCAAATCTCATAACCCTCTTCCAGGGAGATATTCGTAAGAACACTTTATCACCCACTTCTAACTCTAGGTCTTTTCTTCGGTTGTCAGCATAACTTTTCTGTCGACTCTGAGCTGCTCTTATGTGTTGTTGAATAGATCTGACCTTTTCTTCCATTTCATCAACGAGATCAAGTCCTAATAGCTTTCTTTCCCCAACTTCATCCTAGCAAGTTGGAGTCCTGCATTTCTTTCCATAGAGAGCTTCATAAGAAGCCATCTGAATACTGGAGTGAAAGCTATTATTATAAGAAAATTCCACCAAAGGTAGGTGTTGATCCCAACCTCCTTTGAAATCCATAGAGCAAGATCTCAACATATCTTCTAGGGTTTGAATTTTTCTCTCAGACTGACCGTCTGTCTGAGGATGATAAGCAGTGCTGAAACTCAACTCTGTATCCAGAGTATGCTGAAGACTTCGCCAGAACTTCGAGGTAAATCTCGGATCCTGATCATATATAATAGAAAGTGGTACTCCATGCAATCTTACCACTTCCATTACATATATCATGGCAAGTTGATCTAGAGAGAAATCCTCTCTAATAGCAATGAAGTGTGCAGACTTTGTAAGACGATCAACTATGACCCAGAAAGCATTATTGCCTTTGGATGTCTTAGGAAGTCCTGTGACAAAGTCCATAGTAATGTTTTCCCATTTCCATTCGGGTATGGGTAATAGTTGTAACATCCCCTTAGACTTCTATCTCTTAGCTTTAACTTGTTGACAAACCAAGCATCGAGAGACATATTCAGCAACATCTCTTTTCATGCCATCCCACCAGAAGTACTCTTTCAGGTCCCTATACATCTTCTTGCTTCCAGGATGAATAGAGAATGATGAAATATGAGCCTCATCTAGCAACTTCTTCTTTAATTCGGGGATGGGAGGAACACAAACCCGATTCCTGAACTTTATTATCCCATCACACTCAAGGTTGAATTCAGGAACATTTCTGACCTTCTTTTGTAACTCGACATCTTCTTTCTGTGCCTCTTTAATCTTCATATGTATAGATGGTTGAACATTCATTTGAGAAAGATAAGATTTTTCCCCTTCCATTATAATTCCAAGATCCATCCTTTGTAAATCCATAAATATTGGATCTTTTGTGATCCTCATCATGGATAAACTAGCATGGTCTTGTCGACTTAATGCATCTGCCACCTTGTTTGCTTTCCCAGGGTGGTAATGGATTGAGCAGTCGTAATCCTTAATCAGCTCCAACCATATTCTTTTACGCATATTCAGCTCCTTTTGTGTGAAAAAATACTTTAAACTTTTATGATCAGTATAAATATCACACCTTTCACCATAAAGGTAATGCCTCCAAATCTTTAATGCAAAGATTACCACAGCTAACTCCAAATCACATGTTGGGTAATTTTGCTCATGGATTTTCAACTGTCGTGAGGCATAAGCTATCACCATATCATTTTGAATAAGAACACACCCCAATCCCTTCTTGGATGCATCACTATATATCACAAACCTTTCTCCACTACAAGGTAGTGTGAGCACAGGTGCACTGGATAACCTTCTTTTCAACTCCTTGAAATTCTCTTCACATTCCTCTGTCCAAACAAACTTAACTCCTTTCTGAGTCAACTTGGTGAGTGGATTAGATAATCGTGAAAAATCATTTACAAAACGTCGATAATATCCAGCCAAACCAAGAAAACTTTGGATCTCAGTTACTTTTGTTGGTCTCGACCATCTTTCGATAACCTCTGTTTTTGATGGATCCACAGATATCCTCTCTTTTGAGATTATGTGACCCAAAAATACAACTTTTTGAAGCCAAAATTCACACTTGGTAAATTTGGAATAAAGCTTCTCCTTTCTCTGGGTCTTCAATATAATTCTCAAGTGATCTTCATGCTCTTCCTTGCTCTTTGAATAGACAAGAATATCGTCTATAAAGACTACCACAAATTGATCAAGATAGTCTCTAAAGACTCTATTCATTAGATCCATGAAGATAGCAGGGGCATTAGTAAGACCAAATGGCATCACTATAAATTCATAGTGTCCATACCTTTTACGGAAAGCCGTCTTTGGTATATCCTCCCTTTTGACCCTTAATTGATGATACCCTAAACGAAGATCAATCTTGGAAAGGTATTGAGCTCCGCATAGTTGGTCAAATAAGTCATCAATGCGTGGGAGAGGATATTTGTTCTTGATAGTGATCTTGTTAAGTTCTCGATAATCAATGCAGAGTCTCAGTGATCCATCTTTCTTCTTAACAAATAGAACAGGTGCTCCCCAAGGTGACGCACTAGGGCGTATGAATCCCTTATCAAGATTTTCTTGGAGTTGCTTCTTCAATTCCTGCAACTCAATTGGGGCCATTCTATAAGGTGTCTTTGAAATAGGCAAAGCACCCGGTACTAGTTCTATTGAAAAATCAACTTCATGATTTGGTGGAAGACAAGGTAATTCCTCCGAAAAGACATCATCAAACTCCCGTACGATGGTCATATTCTTAATTGTGAGTTTCTCACCAACCATTTGAGATAAATAACCTTCATTTAGTGGAATCAATACCCATAAGATGGAAGAAATTTCCACTGGAAGGTTATGTTCATCCTTGCATTGATAGACGATCATAGATTGATCTGGAATATGAAATGTGACTTCCCTTCTTTGGCAATTGATATGAGCTCCATATAAAGAAAGCCAATCCATGCCAAGAATCACATCGAATTCCACTAAAGGAAGGATCACAAGATTTGCAGGAAGCACTTTCCCACAAACGTCAATTGGAGAAGAATTATGAACTTTTGATGCGATTGATGTGCCATTAGGTGTTGCCACAGCTAACTCAACATCTAATTGTTGAGGTAATACGGTGATACCCTTAGAAAATTCTTCAGAAATAAAAGAGTGGGTGGATCCAGAATCAAATAAAACATTTGCTACTTTAGAGTGGATGGTAAGTGTACCTTTCACCACTTCGTTATCGTACTCCACATCGCTGATAGAAATTGCATGTGACTTTCCTTTGTCTTTAGCCTTAAGAGTTTGTTGACGTCGACCATCATCATCAACCCTTGGATTTGGGCATTTATTGGCCTAATGCCCCATCTCCTTGCACTTGAAACATTGAAGTGTAGTAGGTTCATTCTGTGTATCCCTTCCTTTGTTTGCATCATTAGACATCTTCTTCCCATTATCGCGGCATTCAAATGCCCGATGACCTTCCTTTCCACATTTTAAACATTTACTTGTCCCTTTAAGACAACTCCCTCCATGTTTCATTCCACACTTTGAGCATAAGGGAAAACTCATCTTCTTTTCAGTGTGCTCTTTAGATTTTCCTTTGAATTCCATTTTCCTCTTCTTATCAAACCCATATGACTGATGGGTTACTCCAATCTCCATCTCGACTTTGAGAGCACATCGAACGATTTCCTCATAGCTATTGAAGTCCCTTATGGCTAACGCCCTTCGAAGACTTGGTTTTAAGCCACTAAATAATCGATCAATCTTACTCTCAGGTTGAATAATAATACCAGAAGCGTACCTTGTAAGTCTTGTAAAATTTGCTTCATAGGTACCAACAGATTCATCATCCTTTTGCTTTAGTTCAAGAAACTCTTTCTCCATCTTTGTTCGGAGAATACGAGGGAAGTACTTATTGAAAAATAAGTTCTTGAACTCGTCCCATTCCATGGACTCAATTTCATCCCTTTGCCTCGTATTCTTAATAAGATTCCACCATTGATCAGCATCTCCTTCCAAACGATACACTGCTAGGATGACTTTATCATGTTCAGAACATTAAAGAACTGAAAATATCTTTTCAGTAGTACTAATCCATTGTTCATCAACTAATGGATCTGTAGACCCGCTGAAAGAAGGTGGACGTTGTCTCGTGAAGGATTCAACAGAATGTTGCTCCTTCTTTTGCTCGTTTGGAAGTCCTGCATGATTAATAGCTTGAGAAAGTTGTGTGAGCTTGGATACAAGATTTTGCATTCCAGCTCCCATATCGTTTGGTTGCTCAAGGGGACAATCATTGCATTTCCCATCGCATTTCGCATTAACACGGTTCCTTCGGGTTCCAGCCATTGACTAAAACCAAGAAGAATAGTGTGAGCAACACTAATTATAATAGGAAAACCACATAATTCAAGAATAAAATTTTCACGCTTAAGGTCTTATCCTAGGTTATTCATGGCCATTTCTAAAACACTAAGATTGTGTTCTATGCTTAGACTTATCCTTAGGGTTCTTACAAAGGCTTTCACATCCTAGTTTCCAAAGGTTGACTATACCTTTCCTCTGATACCAACTATAACGACCCATACTTTACATACATTGTTAATACTTCAAAATTGAAGCACACTTATTACAACATATGACAAAACCACAAAGGACCATATAGGTATAGTGTCTTTAGAAACTGGGAAACATAAACAACTGGTTCATAAATATTCTACAGTGTCTCCCATTTATTTCATCATATCTGGGGTCCCTTTTAGCATATTCTACTTAATATCCATCTTCCTGACCTGGGGAAAAGAAAACATTCAAAAAAGGGTGAGCTCAAATGCTCAGCAAGGGCAAATAAAGGAAATAAAAAAGCATATCATATCTTCTTGAAAATAATAACCTCCAAAAGAGATCATAATATCTTAACATGGAATAAATCATAGAAGTGAAAATGAGATCCCCATAATCATAACATAAAACTTGAAACTTTGTGGCATGCACACATAATCATGGAAAATCATTTCTTGTTAGTAATGACTCATTGCCAAGACTATCAGAGCGGACAAAGTCCATTTCTGAACCGAGTTCACTCCTCGTTTCAGTCCTGTATCACTGAACCGAAATAACCTTCCGTTCCAGCCATGTCTATCTCATGAGATATAAATCTTTACCCAATGCATTGGAGGGAGATATAGGTCCCACCCATCTTATAATGAATCCTTTCTTATGTGTTCCACATAATCATAAATCATACATCATCGCATAACACATATAACAAAAATGGGATTCTTGAAACATCATCACATCATAAAACAAATCATATAAGGTAAATGACTTCATAAAAATAATTCCCTCAAAACATAATTAAATCATTGTAATAATAGGGATAAAAACAGAACCCTATATTATCTTAGATGGAAAATAATTTTGAGAAAACATTTGAACTCCATTCTTGAGGAAAATATCCTTTCATCTTCAAAAACACTTTTCTTTTCTTAACATTTCATACAATTATAAACTAAAAGAAGTTGATTAAAAATAAACTTGAAAACTTATAAAGGAAGATTCTTGGAAATAATGTTTTAAAAATACATTCTTGCCGTATAAGTTAAAAAAACATTCTTCTCGAACTTTTGTTGGAAAAGTCAAAAAGTACCTCTTACGAAAAACGTCAAAAGATTTCATTCATATCTTTTACTAAAAACTCACCGAAGGTTAAAACTGGATTTAAACAATTTTAGGTGGGTGGAAACAATATTACATATTGAGGAAACATGGATGTGGATGATAAAATACACCCCAGTAAATACCAAAGTATAAGTAATCTCGGATAAAAATGAGATTGTGATATTTCCCTTACCTTAGGTCCGATTTGCTTTGTACGTGTCTGAAGCTCCTGTATAATGGTTTAAATAATGTTATTGACTTATTCAAGAATCATAAATATTGATATCATATCATATATGGTCATATTCTTAGCTTCTTATTAGTAATATTTCATTGTTACTTGTTACTCGGGTCTTTATTGCCTTTTGTTCTTATGCATGTTTTGCCGAATAAATTCTTATTCTTATTTTAAGGTTATAGATACCTTATATCCAGAATGTTATTAGTGTAACATATATCATATTTATTCATTCAATTCATTTATATAATTATTATGTAATGATGATCATGTAGAACGAGTCGCATCACATCGTGGAGACGGTATTCCGTATGTACGCACGAGTGATGATATCGTTCCTAGGATCGTGGAATTGTATTGGAGTATATGAATACTATTTCAGTATCAATATCACTTTATAATAGTCATATATAGTTACTCATTACACCATTATACCCATCCTTGTAAGGTGATGGTGGAAAATAGATTACACCACAGTGTGGAGACGGTATTCCGTACGTACGCACGCGCGGTGATTTCATTTTTCCGTAGGATGGATAGAAGGTGAATTAGGGTTGTTTAATATTTATAATAAAATATCAGTATGTAAGTAATACTGATGTTATTACTTTATCATGAAACAACTAAAGAAGAAGAAGAAGTTGAAGAAGAAAGAAAGATGAAAGAATCGGTAACGGACATTTCCTCTTCTTTGAAGTGCTTCTTTGAGACCTCCTTTTAGGGCACTAAAATGGGTCTTTGAAGAATACCAGAACATCTAGGATGTTTCTAGGGAAGTGTAGAAGAGGAATTGGCAGGGGTTGGCCGAGCTAGAAGGCTCAAAGTGGTGTGAGGAAGAGGGGGAGGAGGTGTCGTTTTATAAGGGAGGAGAGGGACACCTTTGGAATAACTAAAACTATTATTTTATTATAAAGTCAAGTTCGGTTTTAAATAGCTCCAAATTGATATATATCGAAGCTAAGGTGGGGATGGGTCGAAATCCTCTCATCCAATAAAATTTAGACAAGTTTAAATTCCTATTTTAACCTTATCATTTAGATTTAACATTAAGTTAAATAATTTTACTTTTACCATGTCTTCTTGTGTTCTTATACTATAAGGTTAATAAACTTACTATAAGCAGCCAAACGAACCCCAATTTGTTTATTATTAATATATATAACCTTATCTAAGTAATTTGGCCGAACCTTAGATTTTTAGGAATAAAATAACAATTACTAATATAATATTTGTTTTAAAAACTATTTTATGTCAATTTTGACACTATTTAGTAATTGATTTTTGTGAAAATCATAACAGAATTATTAGTTCGAACCAAGTTAATTAAATTAATACTAACATGTCATATTAACCTATAAAATTAGTGGGATTCATAAAAAGTCTCAAATTTCATTTATTTTGGTATTTATAACATCAATTTTGTCAATATTTCATTAATAATATAATTACTGCATCATCATTGTGTCATAAATAAATTAAATTATTTAATGTTTAAAAATTACAAATAAAATACCATTATGTAGGAAATCATTTTAGCTTTCTAATTAATATTTATAGTCGAATTTATCTTATGTATAACCCCATATTAAAAATGTTTTAGTTATTAAACTTTGATTTTAACTATTTTAACTATTCATTAAATAAAATAATATTAAATGTCATAATCTAATCCAAGTGGACCTAAATGGTCATATTATATTCATAAGGTTGTTTTTGGTTGAATTACACTTATCCAATAGAACTAGTACATGTGTTAGGGTAATAGTAATATCATATTTACCCTTAGTTACCCTATTTACTATTAACCGCGGTAAAAAAGGTCAAAAGTTACTTTTCACCAAAAAAATTATTTTTATCTCATTGAACCACATTTTACTTACTGATATCAACCGTGTCTGTCGGATTTTCAAAATTCCATTCACAGAAGCGGTAAAATTAAGTTTTATGCAAAATTCAGTTTTTAACCTACCACTAAGTGGTTTCACTATTCATCAAAAATTGAATGTTTACAGAAAAATACCAAAATTTCACCCTAGGATAATTTCGTTATTCCAAATCCAAAAATGAAGTCCATTTTGAAAAATAAAATTTATAAAATTTCAAAAAGTGGTTATTACTATTCATAACCGCTAGTTTTAATAATATTTTAATAGCATATCGTTGTTTAGTGAAACTTGGTATTGCGTACAACGCAAGCTATCGAGGAAGGTCGCGATTGTGTGTAAAGTAAGTCAAGCTAGTGTGTAGTGAAAGATTCCTTTGATGATATATATATAACATAAAAACAAAATATTACTCATAAAAATCTCGGGTGTTACACAAATTTGGAAGAAAATGCCAATATTTTTTGAGATACCATATTGAAGATATCATAAAGTGAAACATAATATTGATTTCTTGCACATGGAGAAAAATATATGCGATAGTTTTATTGGAATGTTTCTAGATATTTTAGTAATGACAAAAGATGTGTTGAATGCATGATTATACTTACTATAAATGGGAATACGTTTGGAGTTAGCTCCCACTCCGAATAGAAGATGCACATTTCTTCCCCAGGCTTGTCATACATTATCCAAGAGGGAGAAAATTAGCTTCTATTAGTGTCTTCCTGATATCATAGTGCCTCAACGTTAATCTTCAAATGTAAAAATTTTTGACTCGTTGAACGATTTGAAGTTGATACGAATGAAATATCATGATTTTCACATCCTGGTGCAACAATGTCTTCCAGTTGCATTGCGTGGAATATTGATTATCTATGTCGGAAAGACTATAATGAATTTGAATTATTTATTCAATTCAATTTGTAATAATGTGATTGATGTGAATGTTTTGAACATTTTGGAAAAGGATGCAATTTCTATACTTTTTAATTGGAAATGTATTTTCCTCTATCTTTTTTTGATATAATTGTGCATTTAATGAATCATCTGGTTTGATTAATATAGATTTGTGGACCTGTATATCTTCCTTGGATGTATCCTTTTGAAAGGTATATGAAAATATTGAAGGGGTATGTTAATAATACATCTCGACCTAAATCCTCCATTTTTGAAAAGTATATTTCTAAGGAGGTTGTAGAGTTTGGTACAAGAAACATTGCTATGATTGAGCACATAGGTTGGCCTCTATCTCACCATGAATGAGTTAATAATGAGGGAAATGAGATTCTTGGCTTGAATGTCAAATCATTGTTAGCATAACATATGAAGATGATAAAATTATACATCTTTAATAACATATCTGATTATCAACCATTAATCACATTTCATATTATTGATTTGAAACAAAGTCATCCAAAGAAGAATGAAATGTGGATTTTGAATGAGCACAATAAAACATTTTTGTCATGGTTTAAAAAGAACATCCTTGGTAGATATGATGTATCAGATACATTAAGATGATTAGTGGGTGGTCCATGTTTAAATGTGATAACATGGTCTAGTTATGACTTCAATGGATATACATTTTATATGAAAGATCAGGACAATAGAAGGGCAGTTCACAATAGTAGTGTATTGGTGTTTGCAGAAGTAATGCAATTTTCAAGTTCTAAAGTCAAAAACCCAATTTCTACATAAACCTCGTATTATGGGGTAATTGAAGAAATATGGGAGGTTGATTAATTTTAGATTAATTTAATGGTTTTAAATGCAAATGGTTTATCGGTTACAACAGTGTCAGACATGATGAATTTGGAATGACTGTAGTCAATTAGATAATATTGGAAGACATGACATATTCTTTTATAATGGAAACACATGCAAAACAGATTTTATATATAATTGATCACCTAGTTATACTATGGTATGATGTTTTACAAGGGAGAAAACAATATTTTGTTGTGGATAAACTTTATAAAGATGCTAATTTATGTGATATCAATACTTCTATGGAATGATTAGCAGAACATAATGATGAGCATGTTGAAGACATAGTTTGTGCCATAAGGATAGATCATGATGATGGAATTGGGGAAAAAAAATCCATTTTTACATTCCTAATATTAGAGGAAACATTTGTTTATTTATTGTATACATTTATTATTTACATAAAATTTTAGATATTGTAATTTTTTTCTTTATTAAAACACGTATTAAATGAAATTAGTAGAAGTTTTTGTTCATTTTATTTTTGTTTAGTTTAGTTTATCATTTTTACCATTACATAAATTATATATCTATTATATTTTTGGAATGGAAATTACATTACCATGTTTATAATGTTTACCATGTGTACCATGTCTACCATGTCTACCATGATTACCATATATACCATGTTTACCATAGTTTACCATAGTTTACATTTCTGTTAATTATATATTTGTTGATTTTGATAAATGAAAATAATGCTACCCTATTTAAAATATTTTACCATGTCTACCATTGTTTATCATGATTAACATATTAACCATGTTTACTATTATGTAACTATGTTCAATTTTCGATTTTCGGTTTATATTAATATTTTAGTATTTTAATTTTTATATTTTCAAACTAATGTTTGTTTTTTTTATTTTAAGGATAATGAATGATAAATCATTTGATCAACCACATGATTATAGAGATGACCATAATAATCATACCTATAGGGAAGAACATTCACAGGCTCCTCTTTCGGTTCACCAATCTCCCTCATGTGCTCCCATAATGACAAAAAAGATTTCAAGAGTTGGTAAATGTGGGTGAACACATTTAACTAAATTACAACTTGCCCGTATGTTGGACTACATGATACTCATTGAATTTAATGAGAATGATATGACTAGAGGTCCAAATGAAAAATATTTAAAGAGTTTTGTATCAACTCAATGTAAGAGAGAAGTAAGAATTTTGTATGATGATTGGAGAAGTGTGTACAAAGCGATAATATCACAGTTGTGGGAAATATTTTGTTTTGATATTTTTATATTGTTTTCCTATTCTTTAAATTTTTCTAGTATAATATGTTTTATATCTTCTTTATCAGATAGCATTTGATATTCCTGACACTAGAGGAGTTAGGAATAAATGCTTATCAAAGACTGATAGGAGATGAAGGGATTTCAAATCCACCCTCACATCTGATTTCATTTTTGGTCATAGAAGACATGAAAATCCATGTCATATATATCCTTTCATAGATGAAGAGACATTGAAGGAGTTTGTTGAATGTAGAAAAAAATATTTATTCTGGGTAATGGAAATGAAATCTTTTATGACCTATCTTATATAATTGATCCTATTAATGTTTTGTTAATGATTTGATATTCTTAATTTACTGCAAACAAGGAAATCTCCTCAGGATACCCAATCATAAAATGTAAACCCTCATAGTTTATCTCAGAGATGGTATACATTTTTGGAAGAACAAATGTTAGAAAAAATTTACAAAAAATGAGCGGAGAGTCTTTAAGGTATGGAGAGATTTCCCCTCTATCCCCTACATTGAGACACGAAAAAATGGAAGACAGCTCGGATGGGATAGAAAGGGAAATATCTTTTAGATGATTTGAGAATCATAACTGAGATGATTATAAGATATTTATTTTATTTATTTAATTTTAATATAATCTTTATATAAATTTAATCATTAAAAAAATGTTCAATTGATGAATACAATATTGTATTGATTAAAAGAGCTCACATGGGGAATTTACAGCTGCTGGGAGGCAAGATATTTTATCTACAGCATTGGGAAAGCCCGAACATCCTGGTCTGGTATGAGGATATACGATAGGTGTATCAGTAAGAAAAGTGATTCCACATTCTCCAACATCATCTGTTGAGGGTGTTAAAAAAAATATAATCCTTGGAGGCAAAAGTTCATAATATTATTGCGATGATGGAGGAAAAGATTTGAGTGTTGGTATAGTCTTTGTTTGAAGACATGAAAATTTAATTTCAGACTGTAGTTCCTACATTTCCTCCTCCCCCTGCAGACCCCATTATTTATCCTCCACCTTTGCTAGTAGCTCCCACTCCCCCACCTCAGCCTGCAGACCCCATTTTTTATAATATTCTTCCACCGCAAATTCTAACTTATTACAAGTTGGATGTTGATGATCCTCAACAACATATACTTTCTTATGGGCTGGTATATTGTATAGGAGATACAGTTCATCATCAATAGTTAAAGATATAGCTTTTTAGGGTCACTGTATAAGATATTATATACAGATCATATCGAGTACCATTACAAATAGATGGGGTGATAATAGTTGGACATAGTGTTGGCCATTTTTTAATTTGTCCATCCAGTCTTCTGCGACTAATTAACATAGAGGTATGTATGTTATATCTTCAATTTTATTTTTTTATTAATTTTTTAACATTTTGAAACTAATATATTTTTATATTTATTTTAAAAATAATACATCAAAGGTAAAGAAATAATGTATTGACAATAACAAAGACAAATGGATCTAACATCAGATACTGATTCTAAAAGTCTTGACAGATTGTCAAGATATTTAAATTTGATTGAAAATCATTATGAATTTCCATTGGAAGCTCACATTTTTGGATGTGCAATAAATTTGGGGATTCTGAAAAATGATATCCTGGAGCTTGTTACTGGAAATAAGATGGGCTCAACGTGTTGAAATATTTTTCCATGTATGTCTTAAAACCTTTTCCCAACATTATATTTATTAAAAATTTATACTTATATATGTTTTTTATTAGGTATCTATATAAAAATACTGAGAATAATGAGCGGATAGATGTTTATGGATTCATGAAACCACATTTGATTTCCCCTGAAGCACATGAAATGGATTAGGAACAATGAATACTTCATATTGATGAAATATTTGAATAGAATATAATCACATAGTGTTGCATGATGCCTTTTTGTGAGAGGTATGAAACATATCTCTAAAAAAGTGGTCATTATCTTTTATCATAAATAACCACTAACCATAAATTTTCTTTTATTAGTTATCATTGAATGTTTTCACATTTTTTCCCAAGGGTGAAAACACTTTATCAGATATGGGCTATTCATGGAAATATGCGGGAAAGTTTTAAGAATATGTTGGAAAAGAAAGTTTCAATTTTTTAATAGTGGTATATATTATAATGCATTTTAAATTTATCCCATTCATATTATTTTCTAATAGGGCATGGGTCTAATTTTTAAAATACACAATGAAAAGGATTGTTAAGATCAAATATGTAAATGTATATGTAAATGTCAATTTATAATTTTCAATTTTTGATGTTCTACATAAAAATAATATTTTGAATTTACACTCATTTAAACAGAATTTTCACGAACAATAGGGTGTAGTTGAATTTAGATATTATATATTAAGATTTATGTATGAAATAATTACAAATGGAACACTTGTGAATTTTGAGCTGGTAATATTTCCTTTTGAACATTTCCATAATATTTCATTTGATTTATTCATTATACATGTTGACTACTATCCTTTTACTTTGTATCTATTTGATTACCATCTACCCTATAGTGCTCAATATTTCAAACACTTAAAAGTGGAATGGTCAAATTATTTTACTGGTTTGATTGGTTTTTAGTTTTTTTGTACTGTAAAATAAATTTTTGAATATTTTCATTATAATTGTATATTTGGTAGTAATATAGGTTCGATTTAGGTTTTCTTAATTGAAATTGTATTTTTTAATGTTATATATGTGAATGATTAATTTTGGTCTACTTCTTGTTTCGGTCTAGTTTGGATAGTTTTTCTAGTATGGAATCTAGTCTTGTGGGGGGTGACAAATGTTGTGGTGGGGGGGGGGGGGGGTGAGGTCCAGTTGGATGGGGGGTTCCAGGGGTGTGGGAGGGCTGTCTAGTGTGGTGGGGGAATCTAGGGTTTCCATGGGGCTGGGAGGGTGTCCATGAGGGTGGGGGTATTTAGGGGTGGGGTTCAAGGGGTGTGGTAGGGTTGGCCAGTGGGGTGGGGGTGTCCGGGGTGTCCAAGGGGGAGGGAGGGTTTCTAGGATTGTGGGGGGCTATACAGGACGGTGGGGGTGATCCAAGGGGTGTCCAGTGGGGTGGGTGGGTTGGGGGGGGGGGGGGGTTCTAGGGATATTGGAGGGCTATCTAGTGGGGGGTGTCCAGCAGGGTGATGGGGGTTTCCAGGGATGTGGGATGGATATCCAGTGGTTTGGGGGTGTCCATTGTGTCCATGGGGGTGGGATGGTGTCCAAGAGTGTGGGAGGGATTTCTAGGGGAGTGGGTGGCTTTCTAGAGGGTATCTAGAGGTGTGTAGGGTGTCCCATGGGGTGGGGGTGTCCAGGGTGCCCATGGGGGTGGGAGGGTTTCCAGGAGGGTGAGGATATCGCAGAGGATGGAGGGGTGTTCAGGGGGGTGTCTAGGTTTTGGGTGTGTCATGTGGGGTGGGGTGTTTCCATGGGTGTGGGAGATCTGTCTTGTGGGGTGGGGGTGTCCACGGTGTCCATGGGGGTGGGAGGGTTTCCATGGGGGTAGGAGGGTGCCCAGGAGAGTGGGGGGATATCTAGGAGGGTTAAGGGGGGGGGGGTGTCCTGATGGTATCCCGGTGTGTGTGGGGTTTCTCATGGGGTGGGGGGGGGTCTCCAATGGTGTGGAAAGGTTTTTTAGTGGGTTGGGCGGGGGTGTCTGGGGTGTCCATGGGGGTGGGGACTATCCAGGAGGGTGGGGGAGGACTATCCATGGGTGTGGGGGGGGGGGGTGTCTTGTGGGGTGGGGGTGTCCTAAGTGTCCATGGGGTGGGAGGGTGTCTAAGAGGGTGGGAGGGCGGTCCAGGGGAGTGGGTTGCTGTCCAATGGGTATCTAGGGGTGTGCAGGGTGTCCAGTGGGTGGGGGTTTCTAGGGGTGTGGGGGGTGTCCAGTGGGGGGGGGGGGTGTCCGAGTAGTCCATGGGGGTGGAAGGGTGTCCAAGAGGGTGGGAGCTATCAAATAAGTTGGTGGAGCTATCATGTGTGTGTCGAGGTGTTGGGGTATGTCTGCAGTGGGGTGAGGGGTTTCCAGGGTTGTGGGAGGGTGTTAGGTGAGTGGGGGGTATCCAGGAGGGTTGGAGGGGGTGTCTAGGTGGTATATAGGGTTGTGCGGAGTGTCCAATGGGGTGGGGGGGGGGGGGTTCCAATAGTGTGAAAGGTTTTTTTAGTGGGTTGGGGGGTATCCAGGGTGTCTAGGGTATCCATGGGTGTGGGGGGCAGTCCCGGAGTGTGGGGGGTGTCTAGGGCTGGGGGGGTGTCTAGTGGTGTGGTGGTGGGGGGGGGGGGGGGTGGTCCAATGCAGTGGGGGGAGGGGGGTTCACCTTTGTGGGAGGGGTGTCTAGTTGGGTGGCAGTGTCCATGGTGGTGGGAGGGTGTCTAATAGGGTGGTAGTTCTTTCTAGGGGAGTGGTGGGCTGTCCAAGAGGGGGGGATATTCAGGGGGTATCAAGTGGTGTTACTGGTATATAGTGGGGTGGGTTGTTCCCAGGGGTGTGGGAGGGGTCTCTAGTGGTGTAGGGATGTCTGGGGGTCCATTGGGGTGGGAGGGTGTCCAGGTCGGTGGGGGGATATCCAAGAGGGTGGGGGCTATCTAGGAGGTGTCTAGGGTGGGAGGGGGTGTCCAGTGTGTGTGTGTGGGGGGGGGGGGGGGTCAGGGGTGTGGGACAGTTGTATAGTGGGGTGGGGGTGTCCATGGTGTCTATGGGGGTGGGAGGGGTGTCTATGGGGGTGTGAGGGTGTCAAGGTTTGTGGGTGACTGTCCTGGGTTGTGAGGAGGTGTCCAGTTTGGGGGGGGGGTCCAAGGGTGTTGTAGGGTTATCCAGTGAGGTGGGGGTGTATTGGGTGTCCCGGGGTATGGGAGGGTGTCAAAGAGGGGGGAGGGCTATCAATGGGAGTGGGGGCTATCCAGGAGGGGTGGGGGCTGCCCAGGGGGTATCCAGAGGTGTGGGGTGGTCCAGTTCGGTGGGGGGAGGTTCAGAGATTTGGGAGGGCTGTCCAATGGGGTGGGGGTGTCTATGGTGTCTATGAGGGATGGGAGGGTGCCCCGGAGGGTGGGATGGTAGTCCAGGGGAGTGGGTGGCTATCTAGGAGGGGTGGGGGTGGAGGCAATCCAGGGGTGTGGTGGGTGTCCCATTGTTGGGGGGGGGGGGGGGGTTCTAGGGGTGTGGGAGTGTTTTCCAATGGGATGGGGGTTGTCCAAGGATGGGGGTGTCTAATGGGGGGGGGGGGGTTGTAATGGTGTGAAAGGGAAGTCTAATGGGGCGGGCTGGTTTTGGTCCGATTTTGGTCTTGTTTTGTTCTATTTTTGGTCTCTTTTAGGTTTTATTATGCATGACATAGTTCGAGTTATTTGGTTTTATTATAAAAAAATTTATTTCCACGTCGTTTATTTTATAATAGATGTAAAAGTGCAGGTTTATGGGTTTTAATGTCGGTTATTTGAAAACCGATTTAACAAATGCCTGGGAATGGGTTTTTACGTCAGTTATTTAATAACCGACGTAATAAATGGAACAAAAATAAGTTTTTATGTCTATCTTCAGATAACCAACTTAATAAATCGTATGAAATAGATTTTTATGGTGGATATTTAATAATCGACATAGTATATATGTTTTCACATCGGTTAAATGATAACCACTGTGAAAACCCATATGCCGACTGGTTTATCACGTTACTTATAAACATAATCGACATGATAAACACTTTGGATGCACAATTTATTATGTCAGTTATATAATAACTGATTTGAAAAAAGTAGATACCATGTTGGTTATTTGAAAACAGCCGTAATAAATCACGACTTCGAAGCGTTCTCCACATCGGTTTTTGATGAAACGACATGAAAAAACCTTCAAACTATTGTTTTTTATGTCATTTTAAAAAAACCGCCATAAAAAATATATTTATAACATATCCTATT
Source organism: Viscum album (assembly GCA_963277665.1). Taxonomy (NCBI): domain Eukaryota; kingdom Viridiplantae; phylum Streptophyta; class Magnoliopsida; order Santalales; family Viscaceae; genus Viscum; species Viscum album. The sequence goes on along the minus strand of OY728151.1, from coordinate 662,012,408 downwards.
ATAATGTCGGCCAAAATCCCAAATTAAAAATTAAAAATAACCACTGTAGAAAACTTTTTCTGCACTAGTGAGCACAAATCCCCAAGGCTGCATAATAAGTACACAACCATTTCCAACACATGAAAATTCACTTCAATAAATCACCCTTTTTTTTTAAAAAAAACCCATTAAATATCGTCCCATGAACATCTACATTTTCATTAACAATATATTTATTAAAAACCATTTTCAAAAATCTTTTTTATAATTATCCAATAACGATTTTAAATTCAACATTTTAAAATCACACAACAAATCCCCTTTTTTCAACAATAACTACTTTCCCAAAAATCTACCAAATCACCAATAAATAGACTTCCAACAAGACTCATACACCATTATCACTATAAATTTTAAGAAAAAAAATTTAGTTGTTACAAAAAATACTAGTTATAACCATGTGTGTTCGAGAAAGAAGCCACCTACCTTTAGGGTTCTTGTGAAATCAACCCACAAGAAATGACACCCAAAATCAAGCCAACGCACCACAAAAAAACATTCTAGACCCCTTACATAACCCTTAAAAGACATAAAATAAATACCCAAGGCAACCAAAACACTTAATCAACCAGTTAGTGCTATATAACTTGAAAACAAAGAAAGGGAGAAAACTAGATCTAGAGGAAACAAATGAGAAACCATGAGAAGTGACTTTCCTGAGAGAAACCACCTTCGAAATTCCTTGAAACCCCGTTTAATTTCATCCAAAATGAGTGGAAGATCCTAAAAAACCCCTGATAACCACAAATACCGAGTGAGGAATTAGTCGGATAATATTTGGAGTCAAATAGTTATATTAAAAGGGATATTGGATTTAAAGACCATATTTTTAAGTGGAAGCACGGTTATCCCTAACAGTTTGGAAAACCGTGTGCATGCAACTGTCTTGAGAGAAGGGAACCAAAAAGTTGCCTCACATGGTTTGGAAAACTATACGCAGGCTGTGTGAAACCATCTGTCTCTCCCTTCACTGTTTCTTGGAGAACCGACATGGTTTTCCCTAATTGTGCTCAAACAATGCACCCTTAGAAAAGACTCCAACCTTATTCAAAACCATTACAAACTCTCCTAACATCTTCTGAACTCATCCCAATCACATTAAACACATAAAATGTAATAAAAAGGCTACATACCTCAATCATTGGTGTTCTACACCCTTAATATGTGATTGGTTTCCTTTTAATTTATTTATAAAATTAATTGTAGGCCTGCGAGCCATCTCTCATTAATAATATGTTGGGATTGTGTTCCCATGTTTTCTTTTATGTAAACCCAACTTTTTACCCCGCACCTAAATTTGAGTTTAAAATAATATTTAATTGTTGGAACTCCCAAGATATTGGAGATATTTCAAGATGGATACGAGAAGAATCAAATCCCATATTATACATCAGTGGACATGTGGAATGTTGTAAACATGAAACCAAAATCTTCCATGTGTTTCTCCCCTATGTCAGGGTGAGTTTATCAATATCTAGATAAACTAACCATTAAAAAACGTCATGATCATTGCATTTTATTTATTTCATTTCTACCAGTTTCATGGTTTATCATTATGAATGTGTTTTTTGGATCACATAATTAATGAAATAAAGTAGCCTCCAAGATGAAAATAATATAAACTAGGCATATGCACAAATATAATCAAGAAATGGTTCATCAATAATGTTAGTTCAACTTAATTTTAACAATAATGTGATAATAATATTATGTAATTCCAAAAAAAAAGATAAAATACATCAAATTAAATATTACATCAGACCAAGAATTATGTTACGTGATTATGGGAAAACCCCAAAAAAACAATGTGATTGAAAACCCTGTGTTGGGTCACATACTTTTATACAAGAAGATCTCACGAAAGGTTTCAGATCAAATTAACCATATTATATCAAGATGGGTATACCATTCTAGACATGGTGTTATATTTTAGTCAATTGTTGACGAAATCCAAAGTCAAGATTTCAGGACTGGGGAGTCCACTCAACAGAAAAAGGAGCCGAAAGCCCATAGTTTTCTATGACCATCCTTCCTAAAAACCTTAAAATAGCATGACCAACCCATGTTGGGGTTATGGGAAAGGGAATATAGATCCTTTCCAGTTGAATCTCATTGAAACTAAACATTCTATGTTTAATGTTGAGGGACATTGGGACTTGGTAAAATAGTGGGAGACACAATAAAATTAAATTATTTCTTATAAAATGTAATCAAGAATGTATTAATGATCCTCTCTTTTATTGTAGAAAATAAATGAAAAGATCACAAACCACACTATCCATGAGATCAATTATACATAAATACATCATCATCACCAATATTAACATCCTTGAATGGTTTTTATGACTTCAAATTATCTTATGCCCTGAAAGGAAGTCTTACATGTTGGAGTCATTATTTCCTGATCCACCTACCAAAGAGGTGAGTGGTGAAGATTTCATGGTCCTTGAGGAACATATAAATGATATGGTAAAAATTCAATGTTTGATGCTATCATAAATTTGTAGTGAGCTCTAGATGTCTCAAAAAAACATGAATGCTTATATCCTGTCCGAGATCCTCCATGGTCTCTACTAGTCGAGAGAAAGACAAGAAATGTTTGAGATCTCCAAGGCACTCTTTCAGAGTAATCATAGATACGGTTACCTATATAGGCCTCATGTAGTCAAGATCATTGGATATAATGATCTAGTGTATTTTTTAGGGTTGCAAATCCCTAATGAATAATGTACAGATATCATTCTTGCATCACTCCCTCAGAGATTCTACAACATTGTTGACTATTTCAATATGAACGACATTGATAAGTCTCTATATGATATTCTTATACTTATTCTCAATGTAGTTAAATATATGAAGTGTGATAAGACTTCTACCAAATTGTAAATAAGCGGAAAGGGAAGGAAAATAGCATTATACCCAAATCATCCTCATTCCCTTCCATGAACAATAAACCCAAAGTGGAGGCAAGGGGACATGAGGATGTTTTTTTCATGTGGAAAGAAGGGCAACTGGACAAAAAAATGCACCCAGCCAATGAAACAAGGTGAAGCATTAGGTGTGTTTGTTATCAAATTCAATCTATCTATTTCTACAAATTTTTCATTAGATACTGCTTGGGGTGATAACATATGTATCAAATTACAAGAACCAAGTTGATTCAGGAATATTTACTGAGGTGAGGTAGATTGATGAGCAGTCAACGGAGCCTGACATGCCGCTGCAGGTGTTGGGGACTGCCACAATACATTTCCAACATGGATGATCATGGTGTTAAAGGGTTGTTATTATGTGACTTCTATTACTAAATATATTATTTTTATATCCATATTAGATACATATGGATTTTTTTTCATGTTTGGAAGTTAATGTTTCTTCTTTTTCAAAGATATCATTTTTTTGGTAGGGAAGATTTCTACAATGGTCTTTATGTGTTGGATTACATAATCCAGGTAATGGAAATTGATAACAAAGACACATCACACGAATCTTACCACACCAACATTGGCATAACTAGCTAGGTCATGTAAATGTGAAATAGTTTACAATGTTTCATCAAGATGAATATTTAAATTCTTTCAAACAAAAACTACTGGACATGTGTCATGTATGTTTTCATGGAAAAAGAACCAAATCAACAGTTAGTGGGATTGGTAAAAGGGATAAATAGCTTCGTGAATTTGTTATACAGATGCGTGTGGACTATTTCCTATTGAAGCATGGGGAATGTACTCATACTTCAAAAAATCTAGTAATTACTTTAGTATATATGTATATATCTACATAATTAGGTATTTGTTAGATTATTTTGATAAGTTCAAATAATATAAGAATGATGTTGAGAACCAACATGGTATAAAGATTATGAAACTCTTTTTAGACTGAGGTGAAGAATATATTAATCCAGGTATCATTGATTGCATACGAGTGTTTGAGATCCTATCCAAAATAACTCCTCCTTACATGCCCTAGATGAATGGGGTGAGAAAAAGGAGGAATCACAATATGTTGGACATTATAAGATCAATAATGCGTCATGAGAGTCTTCCATTTACCATTTAGGGATATGTGTTAAAAATAATGGAACACATACACAACCATGTACAAAATAATCTATATATGTTGTTCCATATGATTTCTGGAGTGCATGAAAATCCATTACTTAAAATTTACATGTGTGCATAAGCGATGTGTTCGGTAATGACTCTTCAGGTAACAAACATGAACCCTGAGGAACAAAGTGTACCTTTATAGGATACCCCAAGGGAAAAATTGGAAATTACATGTACGACCCCTTTAGAGAGAAAGGTTATAGTGGGATGACACACCATATTCTTTGAGAGGGAGCACATCTCCAATAGATATAGTGGGAGTGAGACAGACTTCGATGAAGTCGTGGTTTAAGGTTCACAATAGTTTGTTCATGAACAGATTTGAAAAACCCCATGGAAGAAATAACTAATCTAGGGAAATAAGAACTGTGTAGGTGTACTAGAATGTATTTAGAACTACAATGGTACATTTCACTAATTACCATGGATGGTGACTCATTATTAGTTGATAATAATGATCCACTAACCCTCAAGGAAGCAGAAAGTGGTACATATGATTCCAAGATGAAAGTATCGATGAATACAGAAATGGATTCCATGTACCAAAATCATGTTTAGATATTATTAGATCCTCTAGTTGATTTAAATCTTTTTTATTTCAAATTTGTATTCAAGATTAAAATGAACATGGGAGGACAAGTCAGTACCTGTAAGGCATGAATGGTTGCAAAAGGGTTCATGTTGTGTCATGGCATTGACTGTGACAAAAACGATTCACTAGTTGCAATTATAAAATTCATCAGAATTATATTTTTCATTGTCGCTTACAATGACTATGAGATTTAGAAAATGTATGTCAAAATATCCTTCCATAATGGGATCCATCAAGAACATGTCTACATGAATAAACCTAAAGGATTTATGACTACAATAGATGCCAATAAGATATGAAAGTTGCAGAAATCCATTTATTGGTTAATGAAAGAATCCAGGTCATGGAACAATCATTTTGATGAAGCCATAATGAAATTTGGTGTTTTCAAGAATTAATGTGATCCTTCTGTCTATAAATAGTTTTGTGGGAGTGCATTCATTTTCATAGTAATGTATTTTGATGACATATTACTTATGGAAATGAGATAATAGTCTTACAATCTATTGATGCATGTTTGAATCAATGTTTCATCTTCAAGGACATGGGTGAGGCAACATATATTGTTGGGATCAAGATCCATCATGATAGATCCAAGATACTGATGGGCCTATGTCAAGGTAAATAAATTGATAACATACTAAAGATCTTCAGTATGGACCAATCCAAAAGGGGATTATTTCCATTGTCACATGTCATTCATCATTCCACAAAAATCTTTCTTCAGAAACAAGTGGAATGAAAGACAATGGAATGTACTCTATATGCAATGGTGATTGGGTGACTTATGAATGACATGAAATGTAATACTCTGGATGTCACATACGCATTGAGTGTGATAGGTAGATATCATGCTCACCCAAGTGACCACAATTGGAAGGCAGTCAAGACTGTCCAAATGTATTTAAGGCATACTAAGGATATGATCCTGGTTTATATAGGATATTAAGAACTAGTAATCAATGGATATGAATATTCTAGTTTCCAGACAGATCAAGATGTCATGATGTCACTAACGGGATACATCTTCACATTGAATGGAGGTGCAATGAGTTGGAAGAGCACAAAGAAGAGTGCAGTGACATATTTTACAATAGATTCTGAGAATATCGCACCTTCTAAGACATATAATGAAGCAATTCGAATGCAAAGCATCATCCAGAAGCTAGATGGGGTACCTAGTAGTAAAGATCACATCACACAATATTTTGACAATACTTCAGCGGTGGATCTTGAAAAAGTTACATGTTCATATTAGTAGTCAACACACACACATTGGATGTATCATCTCTTGAGGGATTTTTCTTGGATAGGTGAACTTTCTGTGAGAAGTATTTCCATGGAAGACAAAGCATCACACATCTTGACTAAATCCTTGACCATGAAGAAACATGATCAACCTATGTGGTCTAGCAGAATTATAGGTGTAGGCATTTGGATCTAGTCCATGTGGAATTTTTAGTGTCAGTGTCCCAGAACATACTATTTGTACTTTGATTACATGGATATTTAATGTATTTAAACATTAAACATCTTAAGTCATAATTTTCATTGTTTAACATAACTATTATGTAATAATGTCCTAGAGTATTTGTGGCATTGATAAGGTCATGGAAGTTCTCATCTATCAATAGATCCTTGAAATGCTATAACAATATTTTTAAATATAGTTCTATGGTTGGATGAAGTACTATGATGGGACACATATCTTATAGCCGGTCTGATGCGAGTACACCTAAGCATACAAGACTTCCTTTCATGAAGTTTACATTTGGTTATCTCTGACATTTGGGGTTATGATAATATACCCTCTAATGGAAATTCCATGTTATTTAGTGTCATTATATATTCCAATATTCTCTTGTGTGTGTGTAATGATCCATTGTCTTTAATATTATCATTAATATGTGTCAAAACTCACACTATTTTATTTAAAAACAAAAACATTCACGCAGACAATTGTTGGGAAGTAGGGTATGTTGGGTGTGTCATGAGTGGTAAGTTATTATTGGATTTGTTAAGGAAGATTTTTCACTTCTATTTATGGAATTGGATATCTTGGAACTTTGATTCAAATAGAATTATTGCATGTAATTCCCTATCCATGGTGTAATGAAAAGTTTATTTCATATAGTCAATGAATGACTTAACACGATCAAAGGTTGAAAAAACTATCATGATACTTTCTTGATGAGATATTGAGATAAATGGATTATATTACAGAGTGACCATTCATATGTGAATGTTACTGTTGTGGTGTTATGTTTTCTCTCTGGGGTGCCTTGACCAGTTGAAAACAATTTACTTGGACTTTAGGAAAACCTGCCAAATGTCAATGAGAAATAATCATGGAGGTTCACACAATAAGTGTTTTTTGTCTCGATTAAATTATATATGAATTTGATTAATGGAATAAATATTAATCTCATGATAGTGGAATAATTTTATTCTTGTTAAAATTATTTCATAAATTAAATAAATATTAATTCAAAGGATCGTGGGTAAAATATGTTAAATTATTTTTCAGAATATTTAATAACTATTTATTTACTAGTTTGTGTATAAAGAGTTTATTTAAGAGATTATTTTAATTGATTATTTATTCAGGTGTTCAAAAAATGGAACTAGAGTTTGAGTAGAAAAAGGATAGTCGGGTAGTAAAATAATTATTTGTAGGATGATAAATAATTATATAACTGGTTGAATGAAGTTAAAATTATAATAACATTGTTATTAATTTATGACATGGAATTTTTTTTATAATTTAGTTTTATTCAAATTGGTGCACCATAAATAATGAAACAGTATTATTGTAAAAAGCATGGATTTTATCTAAGGTAATGAATGTATTTCACTGTTTTCATGCAATTATATTTTTTAACTGATGCCCCATGTCGATAAATAGACATGTATGTATATTGTTCCAGGCACAAAAACTACACTCCTGGTGAATTCATAATAGTTGAGCTAAACAAATTTTCTCTCTAATCCTCTTCATGTCTCCCTAAAGAACAAGATAGGTTATTCAAGACCAAAGAACAAGCGATAAATAACGGTCGACACAAGACACTAGCTTCATAGTGCTAGCACCTGGGGGATGAGTGGTGTCGATTAGAGGATATTGAAGGACATCTAGATCACCGCTAGAGAGATTATTGGTTGGATCCCCACAAGATCAATGAGACAATATGAAATGGTCATTCCAGACGATCAATATCATCAACGAAAGATGTGCCAAATATCCATGTATTATTTTCATTATGAAATTAATTAAATTAATTATATACAAGATATGCAATATCCTCTCTAATGGTTATAGTGTCTCTTCTTTAATTATCTAAATCTTGGATTCAATTCCATGGAGACTAGAAATCAAAATCATGTTGATCCCAATATTATTACTGATCATGGTAAAAAATAATGTTGGGTGCCGACCCAACCACACATCAACTGCAACTAGAACCTACAATATTCCCTTTAAATTCATTTTTTCATTGGTTTTCTTATCAACTATATGTCACACCCAACATTTTTAACAATTTATTTTAATAAATTTAATGCACATCCTGTAGTCTGTGTTGAAGTCTGGCCAAAAAAATTTGTATTCTAATGTAAAATTGAATGTTCGGCCCTTGCCAGCATTGAGTGCCCCAAGTTCGAAGCCATGTGACTTATCTTGGGTCACAGTACGACATCACCCAGTTCAATTAATTAAATAACATGGATTAATAATAACAAAATAAAATTAAAATATGAAGTTTAATAAATTTGATGAAATTGTTTTAATGATAATATTAAAAATATTATTTGAGAATAATAATTATATTATAACAAATAGTGTTAAGGATATAAAATGTATTAAACTTTCAATAATATATTGATAATATTTATATTATTTTTAAATTTATGTATTTTTATTACTATTTTTATATTTATTATTTAAATTATTTTATTAAATTATTTTATTACTTCCCCCACTATTTTTGTTTAGGTTCATACCCCTCCCTTTCTCTCCCCCTCCTACCCATCGTGCACCAACATCCCCCTTATGCCCATCACATCATACCACCCTACTCCACAGATAACCCTAATGCACCCTTATACTAGCGTCATATCCACTGGCCTCTGTTTCGGGCCTTCAAGCTTTAACCATATCCATTGGCTTCTTTTAGCACACATCACTTCCTCGGAGACACCCCATCGTTACGCACCCATGGGTAGCTACTGTACCCCCAGATCCGAGCCAGTCACCCTCACTAACCTCCTCAGTAGCTGTCTCCACACTCACCGGCCTCTTCACAATTCATCGACACCACCGTCGACCCTCCTCCCACCCTACACAACACCAATTCTGGTACTCCCTCCTTGAACGGTTTTTCCTCTCAATATGGGTCCTATTTTTGGGTCATAATTTTAATTTTTCGGTTCAAATTCTTGATTTAGGGTTATTTTGAGGTTTAATGTGTTGCGACCGAGGTGTAATGGTGATTTTACATCATTCTTCAGAATATTCTTTCTTCAACTAGGCGATTCCATGCTTTAGCACCTATTAAAAATTTTATTTGTTTGTTAAATTAATTTTATCTTGTTCCATACATTGTTTTCATGATGAGAATTGTGTTTCTGAATTGTTTAGCATGTCTATGTGTGTTAAATGGATTTTATTAATGAAATGAGTTAGATTTTATGTGTGTTCTATTGAGTTGAATTTTCAAATGGGTTTTATGCATTGTTTGGATGGTTTAAACTAAGTTTTCAAGGGTATTTGAGATTTTTATATTTAAATTAGGATATTTAATGAGTAGTGAATCATTTTGAGGGTTCTATTGAATTTTTTTTTTGTTTTTATAATGGTGTATTTATTTCAGTAAAGGGTGGATGCACACATTAAGAAAATGTTTCGAGGCACGTTTGATTTTAAAGAGTGAAATGGAGTATGTTTTTTATGGTAATGGATTTTTTTAATTTTAAAAATGTTTTACTAATTATTTAAATGATTTATTAAATAGTTAGTGCAATGTGAATGATACTTCGAAAAGGTTTTATGGGTTTTTTGAAAAGGTAAAACAATGTTTTCAAAGGAAAATAACGTGCTGGAAGGTATGTAAGTTATTTATTGAAGGAAAATTACATACTTTGTAATGTTAAGAATGTTGTTCCATTATAAATGTGAATTTTAATTTTTTTTAAAAGTTTGAAATCTTTATTTAAAAACAGTTTAAAGTATTATTTGTTATATGAAAGGGTTTGGAAATTGTTTTGGTCATTCTTAATTGTGTGTTTTCTTTTGTGATAAATAGTGAATTTGAGAAATAGTATCAGTAATGGTAAATGTATTTCATGTGTGTATTCTCGTGTTTCTTTGTTAAATTTTGATTTATTTTGGAGCCTTTGGTATTTATTAGACTCCCTTGCATCATTTTAGGGAGATTTGTTTATCATAGTGTGGGTTTTGGTTTTTATCGACGAGGACCTATATGTATATAAATTGGTATGCATGTATATATGTATATCCTCCTTGTTCATATTCCCTCATGGAGTGAGTAACATATACCTGGGTCAAATTGTATAAATATATATACATGTATATCAGAAAATGTATATGTGTATAGGTGAAGCAGTCTCAATTTTTTATATTTATGAGCTTAATGTATTGAGGTATCCCCCCCCTGCACTCACCTTTAAATTATAAATATATTAATTAATTGATATATCATTGATTTTTGATAACAGAAAAATAAAAAAAGATAATTATTTTTTGAATAAATATTGGATGTAAAACAAGATTTTTATTTTATGCAGGCCACTTGAATTTTTATCTTGATGAATTGATGCTAAAATTTAAAGAATGCCACTTTGTCCTTTGAAAATAATTCACTGATTTTAATATGTGGTTCTAGATTGATGGAAAATGTTCACTTCTGATGTCGGAAAATTGATTTTATTTCTCTAGAGGAATTCTGTTTCTTTAAATGTTGCATGAGAACAAATTGGCACTTTGATAATATAAATTATTTTTAAAAACTCTCTTCAGGGTTACTTATTGGTGATATTTCAATAAACATGGTTTTTTGAGTTTTTGTGTGTGATGTTCGTGCATGGTGATTGTTTGCATGATTGAAATTTTTGACTTACCCCTCTGTTCTTTTAGAACATGGCATGGGAACCTGGAAAAGCAAGTGAATCTTCTAAGAACACTTATTGTACTAGTTTATATTACACACTGGCTAGTGGCCCTTAGTATGTACATTTCTCGAATAGTGGATTTGGCTACTCGGTTTGGCCAGGTTGGGAAACACCGAGCATTGAGGTGTTGTGATTACATTTGTAGTGAATGCCTTCAAGATTAGTCACACGTATAGTACATTTGAGATTGTTCATGAGCTCCCACTTTCTACCCATGTTTTATTTACTGCTTATTTGTATGTGGCAGACTATTGAGGGTCCTAGTTCGGTTTCCATTTTCTGTTTTCTCTTCTCTAATTACCCTTATTTCGTGTTTTTTTGGTATTCCTCTTGATTAACAACTAATTTTTTTAGATTTCAAATTGTTCAAGAAATTTATTTAAAATCTAAACTCTTTATCCCTTAAAAAATGAATCATGTTTTTAAATTAAAAAGGGAAATGGACTATTACATGTTATATAAATGAATGTGTGTGTGGAAACACATATTTTATATAATTTAGATCAATCATAGAATTAGTAAATTCCTTATTTAAAGGTTGTGATTTGGGAATAATTTTTTTGCATGCCTACTACGTTTCAAAAATCATGACTATAGTGTTTTCATATATTTATTTTATCTTAAAGGTTCCATCTCTGGTTTGGTTCTCCATGGGTGATGATTGGTTTGGGTGTAATAGAGTGACTCTCACGGTCACATGGAGTTTTGGTCATGGTATGGTTAGTATGTTAGGCTATTTTTTCTTTATCTTTCTTGTCGTTTATTTATTTTGTGTTGAATTAATTTATGTTTGTTTTTTAGTTAATTTTTATTTGGATAAATCATTTCCATGTTGTTCTCTGTTGAGGCCCTGGAGCTTGTCGACAACCTGGGAGGATTGGGAACGCCTCATGAGACTTGTGGCGGATCGACTTGGGTTATCGGTCCAGGGTCGACCCAAGTTGGTTCATTACAAAAAAGGTATCCAATGATAGGATTTCTCTCTTGGGCCATGATCCCTTGGGATAAAGTCAAGGAATGCCAAAACTAATGGTGTCAAAACCTGACATTCTAGATACGAGCAAGGTTCCTGGACATCACACATCGTTGCAGGACACGAGTTTCCAATGTAAGATGATGTTTGTCTGATTCATCGATCCTTATGGGTAATATTGTTTAGGGGAAATAAAAATGGAGTAGGGATAGTGGTTATAGTGAGCTCATAGGGTCTCAAAGGCTATGTGTGTCATGGGACATTGTCCTATAATACACTCTAAGGTAGTGGCGTGATTTTCGTACCACCACCAACCATTTGTTTCAGTGAACCACTGACACAAGTTTCCTCTTTAATTTTTCATGGTCTCATTGTTTGGATTGATGGAAATATGTCTTTTAATTAAAAATTATTTGGTCATGGAAAATGTTTTGAAATGAAGTGCAATAAAAATAAAAATGTATTTTAAGGATTAAAATGCGTGGGTTTAATGTTTTGTTATTGAAAAATGGAACGATAAGGTTTTTATTCATGGTGTTCTCAAAAGATTCCTAATTCATAGGCATATAAAGAAGGACAAATGGTCAATGGTATTAGATAATGAGTTCATGGAATTAAATTTGGTGGCTGTCGCTGAGGCATGAGAACATGCATGTGTGAGGACCACAAAACCCCATTAGTGTATGTGAAACCCACTAGATATGTTTATTTTTAAAAGTTTTTTTAAATGAAAATTTGGGGTATTGATAATCATGGATTTTGTAGTGCATCCTTGTATTTTTGAAACAAAGGATTTGAGGTGTTTTGAGTTGAGAATCATTTTTGACTGATTTGTTTCTTGAGTCTGAATTCTTATTAGTATGTTGGTGTGAAAGTGTTTGGTTAGTGGTAAAAATTTAAAAGTGTTTTGGGATTCCCTTTCGGTGGTTCCCCCCTACACGTTTAGTGTTCTCTTAAGTTATTTCATGGTCATTGGACCAGTTTGATTGTGTATATTGTTTTATTTATTGACTAGTGCACACACCCATAAAGCATTAACATGTTTTGAAGTGTGGCCACAGAAAACTCATCATTGGCCGACCCTCTAGTTGATTAAATCAAAGACTCTATATTTTGGGTGATAAGAAAAGATTATACATTATAATTTTCATTTAAGCAGACCCTCTCATAATAGTATGGAATATGTGAGGGGTGTTGAATGGTGTTTTTGTCTCTTTGAGTTGCCTGAGTCGTCATGTATTATGTTTGACAGCATTGTGTCTAAATGTCCCCCACCCAGAAACAGTGAAAAGAATTACACTAGAGAAGGTATATGTAGGATCAGAATAATCAGTTCTAGTCGATGTCTTGAAAGGCTTGTAGTGATTTCATCAGTAGCAAGGGTCATGTTTGGTGACATCTTGCAGAGTGAGTCCCCTTTGAAGAGCAATGGTGTATTATGGAGAATCCTCCATGAATCCCTGTTATCATAGGAGTGTGTCCTCCTCTTAGGGTGTTCTATTTTTAAAATTCAAAGGGGTGTGTTTTCAATCATTTTCCCCCTCATAAGTATCTTTATCAAGCTGAAGAGACGATGCAGGTGAATTATCAAAACCCCAATAATGGTGGATGTGTCGTGAGGGAGTAGTTGGAGGTCATGTTGTGTTGTGTTTCTTAGTTTTGTCTCTGTTGCGATGTGGTAGTGTGTGAAAACAAAAGGAGAAGCTCTATTCGGTAGTCCTCAATATCTAACTACAAGGAAGTATATTCATCAAACATCAGGACTCCCACCATAGGCCTTAGAGTGAAGCTAGCACATGGTCCGGAACCTGAGAGTATATGGGACCCCAACATTAATTTTGTCATTGGAATTGAAGATGAAGGAAGATTAAATTATTTTCTATGGTGGTTCTTTTACGAACAACCCATATGGGTGCATGAGGTATCTCATGGATATGAGAAGTCATGTTCGTCTCATCACCTTAATGTCCTCAGGGTTGCGTCCCATGGGATGTAATTTCTTTTAGTGGTCATTATGGGATCTGTTTGGTAAATTGATATCAAATTAAAATAGTACACATCTAGGGATGTAGAGATGGTGGGTTGTCTAGGGTCACGTTTATGACACCTCGGTAGTTGGACCCTTCCCCCCACCCCTTGTGGTTGGGTGTTTGGTCACTATCAGGAAATTTTCAATGTTTTGTATCTTCTGGGAGATATAATGGTGGGAAGACCCATGATGGGTCTCACATAAATGTTTCTAGACTAAATCTGTTTTGATTTATCTTCATATTGGCGGGGAGTCTGCTCAGGCCTCCCTATGTCAGTTTTTCAATATTGTCTCTGGCGTTAGTATGATTCTATAGCGGGGAACCGCATTGGCCTTTCCACTCTTGGCCTTTTAGTTCGATTCCAAGATATAACATGTTTATAGGTGATAAGAGTATTCCATGGAAGTGGTTGGTCTTGTTTGTTTGTTCTAGTCAAACAACATGTTCTTCATTCAATGGGGATCTAGATTTTTCGGTATGTGAAGTTGGTTTTGGGGGGGCAAGATTTTTATTCCTTGATCAATTAACTGGAGGTGTTTTAGCTCTTTGGAGAGAGTAAAGCATAGCAGAGTGTCTTTTATGGTTTTATTGAGGTAGTCATTTAAGTCACTTTATCATATAATGATGTGTTTTCTTCTTATCCATTCTTGTTTGTGGGTATCCTCATTGAACCTTAAGGTGGTGTTGTTTTCAATTTTGGGGTTTAATGATAGTTGTGTCTTTCTGGGGATGAAAAGTGTTATGGTGGGGAGAATTTTTAGACAAGCCATTTTTATTTATTTACATTATTTTCTTTGGGCATCGGGTAGTCTTGGTTGAAGCCCGACATAAATGTTTTGAGTTCTTATTTAAAATGAATGTTTTCCCTTGGATACATCCAGTTCCCCAAGGTTGATTTCATTAAAACTCACATGGGTCACTGCACGACCTCTCTCGGATTAATTATTTAAATAAGATTGAATAATAATAAAGAAGTAAAATTAAAATAAGAAGTTAAATAAACTTTAAGAAGTTTTTTTTATGGTAATAATAAGAATATTTTCTGAGAATAATAATAATATTATTACTAATATTGTTAAACAAATAATATTTACTAACTTGTTATTAATATTTTAATAATATATAAACTATTTTAAAAATTATGTATTATTATTACAATTTTTATTATTATTATTTTACTTATTTTATTTATTTATTTTCTATATTTTCCTCTATTTTTTGTTAGGGTTCGGACCCCTCTCATCCTCTGCCCCACATAACTGCCATGCCCATGCTTCCCCCTTGAGCCCCTCATAATGCACTACCATGCTCCATAAAACACCATACCACGGCCCCTTCTAGCACCTCTTTCCCCTAGCCTCTCCTCCGGGCTCTCACGCCTTCTCCCTAGTTGGCAGATTCTTCCATTGGATAACTCTTCTTTTGACACACCCTGCTGCACCGCACCCATGGATAGCCACCAGAACACCCACCCTTATCCCCCTCTTCTAGTCAGCCTCTCTCGCCAGCCTCCTCACCTGCCAGCAACACCCTCATCGACCTCCTCACCATCTGAAACTGCCACCACTTTCCCTCCTCCGACCCATCACATGATTGATTCTAGTACACCCACTTTGTAGGATTTTTCCTCTCATTAGGGGTCAAAATGTAGGTTCATAATATGATTTCTATGGTTCAAAGGCATTGATTATGGTCAATCTATGTATTACTGTGGTGCGGTAGAGGTGAAATGGTGATTTTACATGTTTCTTCTGATGATTCATGGTTTAATTAGGTAATTCCATGCTTTAGAACATATTGAAAATTTAATTTGTTTGCTAAATTAATTTTTGATTGTTACATAGTTTTTTGTGTGATGTGAATTGTGTTTATGAAGTGGTTATTATGTATATGTGTTTGAAATGGATTTTAGTAAAGAAATGTGTTATATTTTTTGTTTGTGCTGTTGAGTTGCTTTTTTGGAATGAGTTTTATGAATTTTTTGGAGGGTGTGAACTATGTTATCAAGGGTATTTGAGATGTATATATATAAATGTTTATTTTAATTGAGTTGAGTTTCATTTTAAGGGTGCTATTTATGTTGTTTTATAAGTTGTTTTAATGGTTTATTAATATGAGTAAAAGTTGGAAACCATGTTTGGAATAATGTTTTGAGGGAAATTTAATTTTAATGGGATAAAATGGAGTATTTTTTTCTGGGTAAATACATGTTGTGAATTTTATATATTTTTTTTACTAATAATTCGAATGATTTATTAATTTATGAATTTAATGAAAATGATACATTGGAAAGTATCTATGGGCAGTTTGAACTGTGAAAACTATGTTTGCAAAGGCATATAATGTGAGAATATGTTTGGAAGTATGTTCTTAAAAGAAAATAAAATACTTGGGAATGACAAACATGTTGTTCATTTCTAATTTTGAATTTTAAATTGTTAGAGGGATATAAAGCTTTCCTTAATAATATTTTAAAATTTGGATGGTTTTATGATGTGGTTTGCCCGTAGTTTTGGTCAGTCATAAATGTTTCTTTTCTTTTCTCATTAATTTTTTTTTGAGAAACTCTCAAAGTGTTGGTAAATATATTTTTGTTGTGTTTTCTCTTAATCTTTTGTTCAATTATTTTTATTTCAAGCCTTTTGGTAGTCACTATACTCCCTTGAATTTTTTTGGGTGTTTTGTTCATCAAGGTGTGGGTTTTGGTCAATAGTAGAAATGAACTATATGTATATACATGGGTAAGTATGTATATAGGTATATACTTACTGTGCATATTACCTTATGGAATAGGGAATATGTACTTGGGTAAATGTGTAAATATATATATATATGTGAAAATGTATATGTGTATAGGTGAAGTAGTCCCAGGTTTCATCATTATGAGCTTCATATCTTGAGGTAGGTCCCCCACTGTACTCACCTTTAAATTAAAAATTTATTAATTGCTTGATAATTCATTTATATTCAATAGATAAGAACTAAAATCGGATAATTATTTTTTGAATAGATATTTCATGTAAATGAATCTATTTATTTTATGCATGGAAGTTGAATTATTTTCCGGATGAATTCACACCCAATTGTGAAAAAATTCAAAATTTCCCTTTGAACATAATTCACTAATTTTCAAGTGTGGTTCTAATTTGATAGAAAATGTTCACATCTAATGCATGAACAAATGTTTTTCTTTATCTAATGGAATGGTGTTTCTTTAAATGTTTCATAAGGTCTATTTTCCACTTTAATAAAATAAATTAAACTGAAAAACTATATTTGGGGTGACTTAGGGGTAATCTATCAATTTACGTTGTTTGTGTGAGTTGTTGTGAGCGATGTTCGTTCCTGGTCATTGGTTTCTTGATTGATATTTTTCACTGAACCCTCTATTTATTTAGTACTCAACATTAGAACCTAGTATAGTAATTGAATCATCTGGTAATGATGGATGCACTAGTTTAGATTACACACTGGCTAGTGACCCTTGGTAATGACATTGCTCTACTAGGGGATTGGGCCCCACAATTAGGAAAGGTAGGGTAACACCTAGAATTT
This sequence comes from Viscum album, assembly GCA_963277665.1. NCBI lineage: Eukaryota > Viridiplantae > Streptophyta > Magnoliopsida > Santalales > Viscaceae > Viscum > Viscum album. The sequence continues at coordinate 661,994,921 of OY728151.1, read as the reverse complement.
GGGCTTTATGATGTCATTGAGTATGGAATACCTTCCTGAAAAGTCACAAATATAGTATATTCTGGATTTTTTTAAGCTCCTAGGTTCGACTAATGTTTTTTAGTATTTATTTGTATGTGGAGGATTATTAAGGGGATAAGATCAGTTGCTGGTCCCCATTTGCTACTTTCTCATTTCACTTATTGTGTGTTGTGAGTGGTTTTCCTCATGACTAACAACTAAACTTATAGATTACAAATTGATCACAAAAATTATTGAACATATAATGAACCATTTCACTTAAAACATTAAACTTTTATTTACATTAAAAATAGAAATGGTAGGTTACTTGTTTTTGAAAGGAATGTGTGTGTAGAAAACCAAATTTTATATAATTTAGTTCAAACATGGAATTAGTACATTCTTTACTTAAATTAGTGATTTGGGAATATTTATTTGTGCATGCCTACTGGGTTTCATTACTCATTTCTATAATGATTTTTTATTTTTAGTTTCTCATCTGGGTTCCAACCCTGTTTTGGTTCACCTTTACTAACGTTTGGTTTTGATGTTGAAGAGCGAATATCCGGGTCATGTGGAGTTCTGTTCATGGTCAGGTTAGTATGTGTTTATTATTGTTCTTTCTCCTTCCTATCATTTAATTATTCTATGTTGTTCTATTTTATCTGATGCTTGTTTCATTTTTATTGAGTGAAATTGTTCACCTATGGTTCTCTATTATTTCCTTAGCACTTGTCGCCAGACCGGGATGATCGAGAATGCCTATTGGAAATTTACATGAATCTGCTCAGATGACTAGTCTAGGGTCAACCTGGGTGGGTTCGTTATAAAATAAATAGTAAATATGGGGTAATAATTTGTAATACGCTATTTGTTATAATTAATAATTATATTTTTTATTTTTATTGTGATATATAGTGATCAATGGATTGTTTTTTTTAGATTCTTCATATTTGAGTTATGTAGTTACGATGTGATCCTTGGGAGATAATAGATGATTTTTTTATAGAAATTTCAAAAATTTAGTCACCATTTATACATAATTATGAGGAAATTTTCTCAGTTAGGGAATTTAATTACATGACGCCTATATTCATTAATTCTTGCAGGATGGATCCTAAGATTTATGAATATGAGGTGTGGTGATTAAATGACATGAGAAAGTCTAATTAGGGTGATTTTATTCAATTACATAATAAGGATGATGCTTCATTGTGTTATTGTGATATTAATAAGTAATATTAAAGGTGTAAAATAAGAAGTATTTCCCTCACCTTCAAATCGACAACCTATAGATCAGCTAAGGGGAGCCGAATAGATATAAGAGATCATTATAAGGATTAGTTACTATCTTATGAGGGTTATGTCTTATTATGTTATACTTATTTTAAGATTATTTTCTACATATATGATACTATAATAATTAAATTCAAGATGATGAATACACACCATAAGTCTTTATGGACCATAAGAAGAGGGTTTGAAATCATTATATAGATTCATATATAGTTTTGTCTATTAATGATATTTTGGTGTACTGCCATTGAAGGAGGTGAATGATCACCATGTATATATTTGTCTTACTAAACTAAATGATTATTAGTTATATTCCATTTTTCTAAGAGTTAATTCAACATCGTTGTCATTTTTTTCCTGAGAAACATTCTTTTCGAGGTATACAGATTGGCTGACATGCATAAGGCTGTAATTTTTTGTTTACAATTAGAGGACAAGGAATTTTATTAAGATATACCATTTCATGGTAAATTAAGGTTTTTTTCCATTAGTATATCCAAAACATTCCTTACATGAAAACATTAATTATATCCATGACCATGTCATGGGTGTAGTTATTATGGTCTAATTCATACAAAGTATCATTTCAGGTGATGAAAAAGTGGTTGATATCCACATAAATAAACTCATAAACAAATATATATAGAATTTATATATATCATTATTAAGATAATGAAAATTTTATTTTTTTAGTTTTTACTATATATTTTTTAGTGTTCACTTATGAAACTATGAATTTATGGTTTCTTGATTGGATCCGCCTAATTCTTTCTCTTTAGATGATAGTGGTTTTGATCCCAATAAGATGTTGGAGTTAATATTTTTTATTTGTCAGACTCATTTTGTAAATTGACTATAATTTTCCTAGTAATATAATTTATCAAAAGGGTATAAACATTTTATTGGTCATTCAAGTCAACTACATATACTCTTTTGAATTCAATATCATGAATAATATTCATAAAGTTAATTTAATTTGTTTTTTAATATAAGGGATGGCTCAGTAATAGTTGGTGATGTTAGCTTTCCATATCTTGTCAGTAAAAACATATTCATTGATATTTTCAATTATTTTTTGGTGTACCAAGAAAAAGGGAGCCTAAAATGTATGAGTATTAAATATTTCTTCATTTATATATTGAAGGATAGTAATTCATCTATCATTAACAACATGCTAATGCTGGATTCCATATATGGTGGGATTTTCCCCTTAGCTATCTCCTTGATACTGATTATTATTTCATTTGAAGTTATGATATCATTCCTCTAAGAATATAAGAAGAGATAATGTTGGATTAACATGATCAATGTTTGGTTATTCACCTTTGTATTACCCTGATTTACCATGTAGATCATTTATTGTCCTAGGGTATTTAGAAGAATAAACTGATAATTGTTTTGGTTTACTATACATTATGAAAATGTAAATTATTTGCATTTATAATCGATAGATAAACATTTGGCATTGGATATTCTTGAATATAAATTAGATGATGTGTCTATGGTTTTTACTACGTATGATTATTTGATATCTTATTATATAGAGGTGATATGGGTTACATTTGATAGAATATTAAATTTATTGTATTTCATATTATTCTAAGATTCCTATTACTCTAAAGAGCATGGTTGGATGTATGTTTATTGTATAGAGTGTTTACATGAGGTTTCTATGAAAATTAATTTTTTGGGGATTATTATCATACAATAACAAATCTATAGAGGTTTTATGATATATCACGATGTTCTATTTAATATGAATACCACTGATCATCATACTAATATGATATCTGATCATACAATTTAGATGGAATGGATAATGTTTTAGGCTCTCAAAAATACTTTTTTAGGTTCATGATATAAATATTTAGAACTATTAAAAAATTTATATTTTATTAACTAAAAGGTTTTTATTAAAAATTAATTGTTTAATGATTTATATTGGAGAAAAATTTAATTTTTACTATGTTGGAATGTGACTACATAGTCCATGGTTATGATTTTAAATCTATTAGAGTAGACATTGAAGTATATTCCATGATCATGAATTGATAAGTGACAACATAGTGTAGGAGACTATCATTTTTGACCTCTATTGTTTACATTTATGAGAGGGTGGCATCAGGATATTCCTAAAAAAGAGGGGTGGGGGTGAATCGGTGTAGGGAACATTTTTTCAATTACAACATTTATCACTTTTATATCCTAGACTAGTTAGGATAGTTAATATCATATTATAAATTTAACATAAGTTGAATATATATATTAAAGTATTATATAATAGAATGGGATGATTTTATAAGGTTGAGAACTCAATTAAAGTACATATTCTTTTTTTTTTGTATGGTGATGACCAAAACATAGATTCTACACTACAATGAGGCAACAATTATAGTGGTTTTTTAGGAGACAACACTTATCTATGTGTATGCCACTACACTTTAGAAGGGGTTGGAAACAATAATCTACCCTATAATGGAAAAGACATATTAATCATATATCTCTTCACAAGTTCATTACAAAAACTATGAAGATATACTTATCCATTTCTATAGGATATTGTATACTGAGGAATGAATTCTAAGAGTTGTTCCATATAAGAGATATTAAAGTGTTTCATTATTCTTCCAAAAAACCATCTTCACCTTGTTACATGTACAGATTTAGGCAAGAAACTTGTATTCTTATCCAATCTATACAATGGTATTATAATATATAGTATTATTAATTTTTATTCTTCAAAATATATATATACAATTCACTATTATTCACTTTCATGAATGAAAAACTTCTTATGTGATTGTTGACGCTCCTTTCGTCACAGATTCTAAAAGACTGGAAAAGGGGAAAATCTTAAACAAAAGTGATTCATCTTTTGAACAAATATAAAAAATTGACAAAGGAAGGAAGAAGGAGAAAATTGTACAAGGGTAGTGCAAGTTCTAAAATGGTTGTGCAAGTACCCTTGCACGCCGCATTTTTGTCGTGCAAGTCACATGCGTTCCCTAAGTGATTGTCACCCAGGGTCTTCAGCAGCCTATAAATAGACCCGGTGGACCCCCCATTTCGAGAGGATTTTTTCCAGAATTCAGATATAGATCTCTGAACACCCAAGTCTCTTCTTCAAGTCTTCCGAACACTTTTAAGGTAATTCATTACCTAGAATGGAAGATCTAAACAAGAGGAACAAGGTATAAGTGATAGAATTCACTAACACTTGCGCGCCTTAGTGTTTTACCCTTATGGGAAATGGACACACTTGCGCACCTCCTTACCTACTCATTTAAACTTGCGCGCCATTATTCTGGAAGTACCTTGGGGTAATTCTAAAGGAATTTGTCAAGGATCGACCAAGTATTACCATGCTAGATTACAATCGCGCATGTACCCATGTGTCCCGTAGGTATACTTTCTCGACCAGGACTTTTGTGCCCACGTAGTACTTGTGTGACTCCCCAGGACATGCACACCCTTCTATCTTTGGGTGCCCTTCCTGCCCATTTAACCCCTCTTATGTCATTCCACCTTTATTATTCAAGAATCAGTCTTCAAGACACTCTTCAAAGCCATTTATGGCATGATTTCTTGATTGAATTCCTTATCTGAAAAGAATTCTGTGGAACATCTCTTAAAAAAAATAGTGATTCATTTTTTTATGTCACTAATGTCATAGATTTAATTCATTCAACCTCATCCTTTAAGATGACAGAATCCTTAAACAATGGGCCTCATTTTCAAAAGTAATCCCCAGTCATAATTCCCCTTAACCTGGGCCTCCTTTTCAGGAGTAAGCCCCATTTCAAGTTCTCTTAATTACTCCTCCTTCTCAAGAGTAAGCCCCAAGTCCCCTAATTTGGGCATCCTCCTCAAAGTAAGCCCCAACCACAATTCATTTAATATGGGCATCCTTTTCAGGAATAAACCCGAGTTTCAAATCTACAAATGTGGGAATCCTTATTAGGAATAAGCCCCAAGTCCTCATTAATTTGGGCATCCTTCATAGGAGTAAGCCCCAAGTTCCTCAACCTGGGCCTCCTTTTCCAGAGTAAGCCCCAGTTCAAAATTCTCATTAATATTGGGTATCCTTTTCAGAAGTAAGCCCCATGTCCCCTAATTTGGGCATCCTCCTCGGGAGTAATCCCCAACCATAATTCTCTTAACCTTGGACTCCTTCTCAGGACTAAGCCCCAATTTTAATTTTTCTTAACCAATCGAAATTTACTTTTGATCTAGGCTTCCTTCTCAGGAGTAAAACCCTGTCATAAGTCCCCTCCTAATTTGGGCCTCCTTTATAAGAGTAAGCCCTAAGTTAGAGTATCCAAATCTCTATGAAGCAAATATAACTTTATGAACCCTATTTCAGTATTTCTTCCCTAAAGTAAATCCTAATATTTATCTATCTAAGCAGTCATACATAGATAAGCCCCACATTATTTCTTATGATTGCATCATTCATGGCACAATTGTCTAGTTTTTCCAATACCTCTTGTTTCTCACACCAAGCATGATACACGTGAGCTTAGAGTGTAAAAGTAATTATGAAATTATTCTTTGAGCCATCAATCATAAACATCATACTCTCTTACTCGAACTAAATGGGTTCTAATTCTTTTTCAAAACAAAGAATACATAGGTAGCCCATCTGCAGGTTCGATCCACACTCTGAAATAACCCATGTCCTTCTGAATGAAAATAAACATCAAGTGCCCCACTGAGTGGCTTTAAAACCAGCATGGTCATCATAATGACCAAGATACTTCTATATAATGTGTCGAAGGATACCATTGAACAAGAATATATAACAAATACAGATGATTCTCTATCGATGAAGAACCCTGAATACATATAAAAGATTCTCTAAATCTCCTACATATATCAATCATTGATTGTTAGATTTAAAGTAAAGGTCATTTTATACTTGGTAATATAATAAGGATTCACGAACATCACTTAAATCTATAAAGAGAGTCCCGGAGTAGACAATAATTCTCCTCAAAAAGGTGTGATGAGTCCGACCTCCCATCCTCTCGACCAATGAAAATTCCTAAGCCTCATTAGTCCACAACTAATGAGCCCCTACCTTTGGAAAGTAAGTCCAAATGGATTTGGAATCATTGGATGTTTCTGGTTCTATGAACATATTCGTTAGAAACCGATGGGAATGTTTGAACATTCAATCAATCAGGTCATCCACAATTCTAGAGGAAACAAAAAATGGTGAACCTGACGTGAATCCTTAACCAAGTCAAAATGATGTTTTGCTTATTTGTTAAGGCCCCTATTTAAAACTCAATGAGAGGGCCAACAAGACAATCATTAACATATTTTCTCATCCAAAAGATGTAGTGTCTAGACTTATCTTGATTATGTCTATTATATCAAACTGGTACTCTTTTCCAAGATCTTTTGAATTTCCAGAATGGCTTCTCTTAAGTTCACATCTGTGAATACATCTGCTGTGAAAACATCTGCTGCAAATGCCACTACTGCTACTCCTACTGGATCATTGTCCACTCTGAGGACGATATCACCTACTCAGCATCTTCAACGCTGGGTATCAAGCACACTGTTTAAGGAGTACCGTCAACACGGTACCATTCCAACTCTGGAGGCTGCCCGACAAGCCCTCCAAGTGAATAACTCACACCAGTCGTCCGGACAACGATGACCAGTAATCAAGAAGCAGGCGGTGCTAACCACAGTCTCCAACCGTTTTGGGTCGTTATCCCCAAAACTCAATCACCATTCACTCCCACATTCTGAGGAGTTTAATGAGAAGGACCCTCAAGGCCTTAATTCAAGGAGACATGAGTTCTTCTCAAGGGATCCTATCAAAAATCGCCACCAAAATCGTGTGACAGTGCGCCCTCAACATGATGAAGGTACCAGCTCCAGGCGTTCGACTCAGGTTCTTCGAACCCGAGCAGGCAAGACGAATCTCCAGAGGCGAAATCCAATAACAGTGAGAAGGTTCTCATATCTGCCATCTCTAGAGAAGTCCACCATCCTAACTTGGTGGAAAGAAACATGCGGGCACACACACCTATCCGTTTTAATTACAGTATCTTGAAGACTCGTCTGGCAGAATCACACCAATCCCACCAGGCAATTCTGGTGGAGTACTATAGGTTGGAAAAAACACCTGTTTATACATTATCAGCTAGTCATCAGGCTCGTCTGACTACATATGATGGATCCCACCAACCCAATGTATTGACCACTGGTAAACAGGCACATACACCTACTTACACTCATCAATCCTGCCAGAAGCCTCGTCTGTTAGTGTTGAAGGAATTTCATCAACCATGTTGGGCAGAGTGCAATAAAAAGGCACATACACCAACTAGTATTGATCAAGCCTACCTACAGTCTCGTCTGGTAGCATTCAGAGAAGTCAGTCGGAAAGCTCCGGTGAAAAACAGGAGGCAGACTCAACTATCTTCCCCCACACTTGAGTACTATCAGGATTCACTGACAGGAAAAGGAGGACAGGAGTAGGCACATACACCTACTCCAAGCACGGAATGGACGTATATCCCCGTTCTGGAAGCTAAAGTCACCAAGCATATTCTATCAATGCTGAATGAGAAGAAGAAAATCCCTGCTCATATTCTGGATGCTTTCCAGGATATTATAAGAGATTCAACAACATCTTAGGTAAAGACACATAAATCTATCCCTAGTAGTGGAGTGACAAATCAAAATTTCACTCTGGAACACACACACACATCTGTTCCAATCCAATAGGGTTGTGGGGCGTACTCCCCCATATCATACGGACAACCAAGTCAGGAACATTACCCTGATTTGAGTAGAGATTGTCAGCCTAACCTGGCCATCTCTCCCGATCAGGCACATACACCTGCTCAGAGTATCCACTTTCATCATCAAGTGTCTTCCAAGCTGAATAAGAAGGCGTCTGATAAGAATAATCGCCCAGCACATTCAAGAGATCAATATCGAATCTGTAAAAATGCCTTGCTCGATGCTGGAGTTCTTGAAGCCCTCAGACAGTAATATGTTGGAATCCAATATTCTACTCCCTCATTTCCTAGTAGTGGGAAAATTAATTCCAAAGGTCTTCAATAGACACTTCCTCATGATGGCTTGATTCATGACAGTTCAGTAGATCTCGATGTTTTATCTTCAGATGAGAGCCACAGGAACCCTCTGTGTGTTCAGAAGTCCAAGGAGCATGAGATCTCATCATTTACTGTAACCCACCATGGTGGTCCACCCCATGATGATGAATTTATCTATGAAAGTCCTCTCTGAAGTAGTGATGCACATTGCCCGGAAAATGCTCCAATGGAAAATGTTGTGCCGAGAAAGCCCTCTTATCTTTAGGCACTTGCAAATGCGAAACCAGTCATGTCTGATGCTTCATCACTAGCAGGTGAAATACTTTCTCAATCAGAATATAGCCCAAGGTATAGGTAATTCTCTGAACCACCCCTAAGTCTTACATCTTCTAGTTTAATCAGTGATATCTCTACTAATCTTGTTGTATCTGATGAAGCAACAAGGAAGCACCGGCTCTAGTCAAATCTGGTAGAAGAATCTCTATTTAATGATAAAGAGGAAATGCTGAACCTGAGAAAACAATTGACAAAAGGGGAAGTGCCAATTATGTTCTGGCCTCTGGCTGACTCTCAGTATGACATTCCGGAGATGTTGACAAAAGATGGAATTCATGATATTCGTCTCAACATATGGAAAACTCTTTTTCAGTTGAAAGAAAAGAATTATCTTAGGATGAATATGAAAATCATGTTAAGATAATAGAAGGGTTACAATGCCAGATTGATTTTGCATCTCTATTAGTCTCTCGATATCTGAAGGATGAAAAACAACAGATACCCCTTCAACGTTAATGCCTTGGTGCACTAAGAAAATTACGCCAGTTAATTGACAGTTCCCTATCTGGTATTCATATCTGGGGATGGGGTGTTCATGGAGCACTACATTTTATTGTACTCTCTAGTCAGAAAATCCCGCCAAAAATTGTCTCATGCAATGTTATTTCCCATGGCTGTCCAAATTCAATAGGCATTGTTTGTAAACAAAATCTTTCCCAAGAATAGGATTCAACTAGTTCCTCTCAAAATCAAGCATACAGAGAAAAAGTTGTTGAATTACTCCTACATCAAGAAAACGAGAATATTGAATAGGCCTCTCGTTTGGAGCAAGCACATCACCAAGTGACAGAAGTGTCAGAAATCATCCAACAGTATTTTGAACCGGGTGATAAAATTGGATGTCGATTGATGCATCCAGCTAATTTCAGGACTAAGGTCCGTAAGATCATGAGAGATTTTAAGAAAGTCTCAGACATAGCATGTCAAGAGTCACCCCATCTTGCCAGACTAGGGACTCTTTTAAACCAACCCTCAGAATCAACAAATAGGATTCGAGGAATTGAGAAAAGGTAGAAGGAACAGCCCCAGTCCATCAGACTAGGGACTTCTTCAAATCATCAATCCCCTCCTCAGAAAAAGTTGGTCTTCTCTCGATTGGGGAAGAAGACACAGGAGAAACGAAGAGCCAAATTATCAAGAGATTCCCTCCAAATTACGGTTCGTCAAGAAGTTCTTGAGGGATCGAATCAACAAAAGGAAATGTCTCATCAAAGACATGGAAAAAGACAATATCACAGAAATGCTGATAGAAGGGATACAATGCATTATGCATCAATCAATGTAATCAATGTTGTTGTTTTTGATCCACCAGATGAGGCTCACTCAGGGGATTCATATGAAGAGGTTTCTGCTCAAGAAGATGTATGCACAAACACAAAGGAAGAATGTGTGCGTACACGAAATCAAAGGATTACTCAGAACCTAGGAAATCCTTCATGTAACCCACTTCCCCTATCTGAAAAGGATCCAAAAAAGGGAGGGGAAAGAATCAGCTTACATATCCTTGCTCTGGAGAAGGCCAGTCGCTCTCACTAGAGAAAATATTTGTTCAACAAGAGGAAGAAATAAATGAGTTAAGAAAGATGAATTCAGAACTACTCCAGGGTAGTCTTCTTCTTAAGTGTTCATGAGTCAGTTAGCCAAGGGAATTTGTTGCAGTTACTGAGTTGGATCAAGAATATAATCCTCTATCAGTACACCCTCACAGGCCTAATTCTATGGGTCAAGTGCAACAATAGTTGGCAGTGCTACCATCAGTTGCAGCACCAGCCACCACATCTGTCCAAGCTCCAGTCATTGTACCTGCCCAATTCCAAGTTCAACCAGATGTCTCTCAAAGGTTATTAACTACCATTGAGTCATTAATAGCTCGGTTAGAGAATATGGATGGAAAACATGCACATGTTCAGCCAGAAAAGAGAGTTTACCCTTAATGGGTAGATTCAATCCCTCCGCCATCATGTTTTGGGAACCCTATATTCCCTATTTTCAATGTATTAGGCGATCCTGAACAACATTTGATGCATTATGTGTCTTGTTGTGATCCTATGATGGGAACTCTGGGACAAAAAGAAGCAGTGAAACTCAGATGCTTCATGCAAACCTTGCAAGGACCAGCTTTTTTTTGGTATACAAGCTTGCAATCCCGTTCAATTACCGGGTGGGAGGATCTTCGCCAAAAATTCCTTCTTCAATTCAGCTCAACTTTGCCAAAGACAACATTTTTTTATCTTAAAAACTGTAAGCAAAGGGAGAATGAACGGGTCTAAGATTTCATTGCTCACTGGAAGGGATTAACATATTCCCTAATCTTAGCACTCCCTCAAGAGGAACTGTTGCCAATCTGTGTGGAAAATCTATGTGACGAATTACGCATGCCATTGATCCCTGTAAAATACACATGAGGGTTTCGGGACCTTAATTCAGTCTCTAAGAAGATTGAAGATTACATTATACAAACTAAGGCTAATTCTCGTGTAATTCCATCAGTTCCAAGAAAGAGAATGGGTAAATCAGAGACCACTACAGTTATGCTTAAACAAACACTTGTACCTGCTTCAACTTCAAAACCATCATCTTCTCAAAGGGCTCCACTTCCTGAGCACCAACAACAGAGGCCGTTTCGTCAACATGATAAAAGAGATCAAAGACAAAAACAATTTGAGGATCTGAAGAGAAAAACATACTCTTTCTGAAATGAACATGTTCCGGGTTTCATAATTTCGGCTCTGGAAAATAATCTGGTTTAATTGCCATGGCCCAAGAGGTCAAATAAGGAAGGAGATGAAGACCTTCCAAATTATTTCCCCTTTGATCGAATGTTGGGGCATCCCATCCTATAGTTTTTTGTCTTCAAAGACCTCCTGCAAAAGATGGTCGACTTGGGACAAGTCAAACTAAATGGCTCTTCAGCCCAGGTAGCATGTGTTACTATTACAGTTCCTGAAGAAGAAGGCGAATGGAAAGAAGTCAAAAGAAAAAACGCACAAAAATATGATGATTGGATTGTCAAAAAAACGATCAATCGAACTCATGATATTTTATGAACACAATTGAAGAAACCAATTGTGTCTTCTGCCTTGAAATGTCGCAGCAAAACCATCTTCATCAGAGGGAAAATCCTCAATGAAACGACATGATTCAAATAAATATGAACAATCAGAAGAATTTGAGTATGTGTCAATGGCTAAGTTGCCTTTGACTCTGGAAGACTTCATGACATCTACATCAAAGCCTTTGGCACCGCCCCACCAAACGGAACAACCTAAACTGGCTAATCCGGCAGAGTCTTCATCAGACAAATAGTTGATCTTATGTTCTGTTAATATGATTCAATTGACGGATCTGTATGCCATTCGCAGTTTATATTTTGATGAGACCGAGTTCCCTGTATCAAACAGAGGAATCATAGGAAGTTTCAAAGGCTCAGGATATAGGGGAAGAGGTGGATCTTTCAGAGGCCACTACTCCAATTCTACGCCTGCTAGAACTGTTTATGCGGCAAAAACTCGTGGCAGAGCCCTTCAATGAGCTCAACATGAACAAGCAAGTTCTTCAACATAAAGAAAACTCAGTCCTGATACAATTATTCTGGATGATCGGTTGAAGGTTCCACCTTCTTCTTCTCAGTAAGTAAATACACCTAATCTGTCTAATCTTCCAAATCCAAGAGTATTACCAACTCTTACCCCTATAAAAGATGCATCAACTTCCGAAACATCAGCTTCCATGGTACCTGCTAAACCACATGTTCCTGTTGGGAAACATAGACCTTTTGGATCAAAAGTATGATTTATTGAAAAACATGGCCCAATTACCGACCATGTTTTCAATTTTGGATGCCTTGAATTTATCAAAGGATCTTCGGGAGGCACTCATTGAGGCTTTGTCTTGTCCTCCGAAGTTTGAAACTGAAATTGTTGCAGCTGAAGTCTACCATGTATAGAATAATCCTACAGAATGCCATGTTGTAATATCTTTCACAAATGAAGATGAAGATGATGTCGTGCATAGACAAATTAGACCTTTGTATTTATCTGGCAAGGTCAATGGTTTAGACATCCGAATGGATTTCATTGATAATGGTTCAGGAGTCAACCTCATCCCTATTCGTACACTTCGTCGATTGGGACTCAAGGAATCTAATTTATCTTCTTCTACTATGATGTTACAAGGATATGATAAAAATGAACAAGAACCATTGGGTGAGATTACACTCAGAACTCAGTTTGGAGATCTTGTATCCAATTAAGATTTCATGGTGGTTGATCAAGACGCAACCTTCAATATCTTGCTTGGAAGACCCTGGCAACATCAACATGTGGCTATCCCTTCATCATACCATCAATGTCTCAAATATTGTTTTGATGGTCAATTTGGGACATTGTATGGTGATAAGACCTCGTTCAAGACATGTGAATCTCAATACATTGAGGCAGAATTCTATCACATGAAGGTAAAGGAGAAATCCACAACAAGAGAGCTTACCAAAGTTAATGCTCCATATGGTTTGGAGAAGAATCCAGTAAATCCATTAGCACATGTGAGTACAGATTATGTGTTTCCTATCAGTCAAATTGACAAGATAGACCTAAATCAAAATACTCTTATAGAAAGATCCATAATGTCAATTATGGCAATCGAGCCAGAAAACATGGGAGAAATTGGTGAGCCACCAAGCAGTGATGAAAGCCCGAATGGAGATGTCTTCATTTCATCCACTGAAATCCATCAAGTCTATACTTCGCTAATCAGGCCAGAAGAAGTTATAGCAATGTCAGAGGTGAATCATGATGTCGATTCTCAATCCATCATCTTCTATTTATTACCCCTGGAAGACCCTTCATCACCAATCGGGTCAGAAATGGAAGCTTCTTCTTCAAGATGTTCAAATTTTAACATCACTTCTAATCACAGAAATTCTGCTTCATCCTCTACTATGAATGTAGAAATAGAAGAAATATCACATGTTAAAGAAGAAGAGGAAGTTCTCAGGGATGCTCCTCCAGTATTTGAAGCGGGTATCTCTACCACCTTGGATGAGCTCAGAGAAATAAATCTAGGTACAATAGAATATCCACACCCCACTTTAATTAGTGCGGCCATGACTCTTGAATAGCAAGAGATGTATATTTCCTTTCTAATGAAAAATCGAGACATATTTTCTTGAAACTATACAGAAATTCTTGGGCATGATCCTGATGTTGTTACTCATCATTTGGGTTTACCAGAAGAACATCGAGGATTTAAACAAGCCTCTAGAAGAACACACCCAACCTATGCTTCCAAAATTAAAGGTGAAGTGGATAAGCTCATCAAAGATAACTTCATCAGAGAAGTTAAATACCCCAACTGGTTGGCTAATATTGTCCCAGTGAAAAAGAAGAATGGGAAAATTAGAGTTTTCATTTATTTCAAAGATATTAATCGGCATTATCCTTAGGATGATTTTCCATTTCCGATTACAGAACTATTAATTGATGCAACAACTTGATATGAAGCACTTTCCTTCAGGGATGGATATTCCGGATATAATCAAATCTGAATGGCTCTAGAAGATAAAGAATCTACAGCCTTCAGAGACCCTCGGGGTGTGTTTTGCTATCGGGTAATGCCCTTTGGCCTAAAGAATGCTGGCTCAACATATCAACATGCCATGCATCATATCACCAAACCCTTCTTAGGGAAGTTCGTTGAATGTTATGTGGACGATTTGGTGGTCAAATCAAAACAACGAGCTAATCACTTGGATGATTTGGAAGTCATATTCCGCAAGCTTCGACAACATAATTTGAAGATGAACCCCTTAAAATGTGCTTTTGGGGTAACCTCATGAAAATTTCTCAGCTTCGTCGTACGCCATCGTGGTATTGAAGTCGATCCTGAGAAGACAATGTCAATACATGGTATTTCACCTCCTTAAAATTTGAAAGAATTGAGTGGACTTCAAGGAAACATAGCCTTTATTCGGCATTTCATCGCCAATTTGTTGGGAAAAAGTTTACCCTTCACCAAATTGATGAAGAAGGGAGTCACTTACAAGTGGACTGAATAATTTCAAGGAGCATTCGATATTATCAACATGTATCTATTGAGTCCACTAGTACTTATGCCACCTGTTGAAGGAAGGCCACTTATCCTCTACGTGACAGCTTTAGAGAGATCATTGGGTGCCTTTCTTGCTCAGAAGAATGATACTGGGAATGAAAACAGCCTCTACTATCTCAGTCAGACTACGCTTGAAGAAGAAACCCGGTATTCAAATATTGGGAAGTGCTATCTAACATTAATCTTTGAAGTTTAGAAATTGAGACACTACCTGCAACATCACGAGTTCCAATTGATATCTCACAATAACCCGCTCAAATTCATCCTTTGTCATCCAATGCTTACAGGACATCTTGCAAGGTGGGTAGTTATTTTGCATCAGTTCAACATTCAGTATGTGTCTCAAAAGAAAATAAAGGGCCAAGCTCTGGCTAATTTCCTTGCTGAACATCCTTCAGTAGAAGATACATCTTCAGATATTAAACTCACTGATGAGGAAGTCTTCTCTATTCAGGATAGTCCTCAAGTATGGGAAATGTTTTTTGATGGTGCTTCCAGAATTCCAACAAGGAAGAAAATGGAAGATCCAAAATTCAACAAGGTTGGATTAGGAGTTATTATTATTTCCCCGGAAAAGGCAGTGTTACCTTATTCCTTCTCATTATACAGAGGCGGGACAAATAATAAAGCAGAATACCAAGCTCTCATAGCAGGATTGGATTTAGCACTTCAAGCACAAGTGAGTCACATAAAGGTGAAAGGTGATTCAGACCTGGTAATCAAACAAGTCAATGGGAATTATGCAATCAGAAAAGAAGAATTGATCCCTTTTTATGATTATGTTAGAGATTTAATGGAGTAATTTCCTAAGGAACATACATTTTATTATGTCCCACGATCACAAAATGCTCAAGCTGATTCACTAGCTAATAAAGCCACAGCTCTGGCAGATCCAAATCGGGACGAGATAACTATCAGTATTGCCCACCGTCGTACAATTTCACCTTATGTTCGAACCAGAACAGTGGAGATCAATGAAATTAGTCCCATTACTGAACTATATGGCGAGACTATAGGATGGATGACACCTATCAAGGAATACATTCAAAATGGAACACTTACACATGATAGAGCCGAGAAAGAACAAGTTCGGAGATGTGGTCAATTTCACTCTTTATGATGGCCCAGATCACCTAGAGAATGTTCTCTACAAAAGGGGTTTTGATAGAGTTATCTTCAGATGCATTGATGGTGAAGAGACAATGGCCGTCATGAAATAAGTGCATGCAGGAGTTTGTGGTTCCCACCAGTCTGGACATAGACTGTTTGATCATATTCAAAGTCTTGGATACATTTGGCCTTCAATGATACAAGATTGTGTTGATTTCACAAAGAAGTGTCATTCATGTCAAGTACATGCCAACTTCATTCATCAACCTCTATAGTTGCTTCATACAACTAAATACTCATGGCCATTTGCCACATGAGGAATGGATGTGGTGATACCTTACCCTTTAGCTACGACCAAGCAGTTTAAGTATATTCTTACTGCTACTGACTTCTTTTCCAAATGGGAAGAGGCAATACCTCTCAAAGAAGATAGTTCTAAATGCATTGTTAGCTTCATCAACTCTAACATCATTACCATATTTGGTGTCCCTCATAACATATTGAATGACAATGGAAGAAACTTCTATTAATCTGAGGTGAAGAAGATGTATCAAGAATACAACATCAAATCCAATCATTTAGCTCGGTATCATGCAGTGGACAATGGCCAAATAGAAGCCTTCAACAAGACTCTATCAAATATGTTGCAAAAGATGGTGGTTAAAGATAAGAATTCATCTCCTGATAAACTCTTTCATGCTTTATGTGCTTATTGGACCACCACCCACACCGCAACGTGGTCAACTCCATATTCACTAGTTTATGGAAAGGAAGCAGTCTTTCCCATTGACGTTCAACTACCCTCGCTCAGAGGAGCTCTTTGTGATCATTCATCTACAGATTAAAAATATCAAAAGAGATTAGTTGAATTGGAACGGTTAGATGAGAAATGATTGTGCACACTACACCACATGGAAGTCTATCAGAATCGAATAGCATGAGAATTCAACAAAAAAGTTCGTTTTCGTTCATTCGTTTAGGGAGAATTGGTATTAGTTCTCAAAACTCCAATGATACTAGGAAATAAACCTCCCAAGTTTGAACCAAAGTGGGAAGGACCTTATTCAATACATAAGGTCTATTCCAATGGAGCTTATTCTTTAATCTCAATGGATGGATAACTCATCCATACTCCAACCAATGCCAGATTTCTTAACAAGTATTTTGTATAAACACAAAATACACCATCCACGGTCCATACATATGACATTAAACTATTTGCATCATTTTCGTCCAACATGACGTTAAACTGTATTGTCCCTATATTGTCCTACATGACGTTAAACTGTACTGCTCATTGTACTTGCTATATGACATTAAACTATACACCCATGGTCCTTGCATATGACCTTAAACTATTTTCAAGTCCCTTACTTCCTGCAAGACGTTAAACTGCATAACCAACGGTCCATGCACATGACATTATACTATTCACACTTTCGTCCAACATGACGCTAAACTGTATCATCCCTTTTTCGTCCAACATGACGTTAAAATGTGAAAAAGTCCCTAATACGTCTAAAATGACGTTAAAATGTGTTCTATTTTTCCATACAGTATGACATTAAACTGCACAGTCCCCCTTTCACCCTACATGACGTTAAACTATATTTTCCCCATCGTCCTAGCTACATGACGATAAACTGTACAAAAGTCCGTTAATATGCCCTACATGACATTAAACTGTACTTTTTCCCTGCTACATGACATTAAACTGTGTTGCACCAATAGTCCTAACTGCAAGACTTTAAACTGCATAGTCCCTTAATATGTCATACATGATATTAAACTATGAATCGTTAAGGTTGATGTTACCTCTTTTTTCTCACACCGAGTATGAATCATGTGAGCTTAGAGAAAACATCAACCATAACACCCACTCTGGGCTGCTAACCATGCGGATGTCCCAACACCATTTTTTGGGTCGTTGTCCCCAAGAACAACTTGATCATTAATTCATTCTTTAATTGAACTACGCGGACTTTGATCCTTACCTTCCAGGATGGGTACGTAGGCAACCTCCCGAGGATCAAGCCCAAAACCAATCTCTTCACATTGGTTCACCTCCACCTCATATGATGTTGATTCATGAAACCGTCCCCAGAATCAATATCTTTACATTGGTTCACTTTCGTCCTTGCTATATGATGTTAAACTGTACAACATTTTTGTTTCATGTACGAATATAAACTACAATATTCTTTGATACCCTCACCTGAGAGGGAATCATTATTTACATTGATTTTTCAATCATGTTTCATTCCAAAGACTACGTGCATACATGGAAATGCCCGAACCTTTTATTTTGGGTTAAACCATCATTTCACTAAAGTCCCCTTTCACCCTTCACATGTACGAACCAAATTTGTACAGAGGGTATTTCTAGAACTACGTGGGCTTGATTCCCATTCTTATGAGATACGTAGGAACGTTCGAGTGTCCCTCAAATCCAGCCCCAAGTCTTTTGGGCCTAACCCCAAATTCCACTTTCAGTCCCCTGGCTGAAAAGTCCCCATGAAAACACACACTTTTATATCTTATAATGGTCTGAGATCTATGACCCTAAACTAAGATCTCTCATACTTTTTTCCCACACAACGTTAAACTGTAGTTCAAGGATTATGTATGACTTCATTCCCATCCTTATGGGATACGTAGTGAAGACCAGTATTTAAATTCAAGACCCATCCACAACGTGATTGTGGTTAGCATTGATCTATGTATCTTTTACATACATTGAACAATACCCATTTTTATGTCATAAATCATAACCTTAAATATTTTCAGATCCTCATAACCCCGTTTTCCTGACTTCTATTCACAAAATGTCTAAATTATGAGAATTCTTTTTCCCGACCATGCAGCATGTGCCCTTACGCGGCCTTGCATAAACAGTCCACATAATAGACTTGTCAGCCAAAAGATACTATTATTTGACTATGCATCCAATGCCCTTAGGAGGCCCTGCATAATTCAACCCCCTAACAAGTTTGTTAAATAATGGTAACGTCATTATTAGGATGAAAACCTCATTTTGTCTTTAGTTGTCTTAACGATGATATGTAGGGATCCGTAAAAATATCCATTATTTTCAAATTTTCTCATACTCTTTCATGATTTGAAAATATTCAAGTCTATGGTTTATATTTTCCTTTCCCTACATTTGGATCAGACCTTCGTAGGAGTAACAGTCATCCAATTCTTAGACAATCTTATTTGGAAATATCTTCTCCATATTCATGTACCTCTCTCCATACATCGAACTCTATAATTTGGAAAATTTAAATCTCCATAAACATCCACTAGATTTTAGCAGTAGAAAGGTAAATTTCTGAGAGTTCTTTTGCCTGACTATGAATCATGTTCCCTTAGGCGGCCTTGGATAAACAATCCACATAACAGACTTCTCATCCAAAAGATACTATTATTTGACTACGAAGCCAATGCCCATAGGCGTCCCTACATAATTCAACCCCCAAACGGGTTTGTTAAATAATAGTAACTTCATTCTTGGGAACTACTTCATCTAATTCCTTTTATCGATTTTTCATATCATTCCTCAGATTCAAAATTTCTGAAGTCGTGGTTTACATTTTTCCCTCATACTTGAGTGTGGTAATATTTTTTCAGATAAATTGTCAAGGAATTGAGTCAATTCTTATTCATTCGATCAAAGATATTTCTTCCTTAAATATTAGCTTCTTTATGTCCGACGTGCATGATTTTAAACTACCCACAAAAGACAAGGGATCTCTGAATAAAAGTCATGTTCCAGCTCACTATACATACATTTTGTATGATTTAGGTAATATTGAGCGATTAAAATATTCAAAGTTTGTAGGGTTATTTATATTAATCCTAGTAAAAATCAAACTATGCTTACTAGGACCATTGGCATAGGTAAAAAAATAAAGTATGTAGTAGGAAAATACGTGCACAAGTGATTGAAGATGAAAGCATTCTTTCCATTTAATGCACAAGAATAAGAAGGACATCCACAGATTGGAGTCTCTTCTATTTTCCACGAAATTACAAAAGGCTGTCAACATATGTCTTCACTTGATGAACAACATCCCGAGCTTCATCATCAGATACATGAAGCTCATGCACCCGACCAACTTCACTCTTTTCAGCTTGATGGAGTGCTTTCTTGGCATCCGAAATGGCCTTAATACCATTCATTTCAGCTCCCTCCAATGAATTATTGAGTTGGGAAAGTTCTCCAGTAACAACATCTGACTGTTGCTGGAGGTGCACCTACTGGATGACTTTATCTTTAATTTTATGCTTCAGCTCTTTCATTTAGGTAGTATAGTCAGCCTCGGCTCAAGATACTGTATCCTCAAATTCACTGATGTTGGCTGACAGCTTCACCCTTGTCAGATCTTTATGACACATTTTCCCCTATTCCCTTCTTAAAATGACATGTTTCACTACGGCATGGATCTTTTCATATCCAAAACTGCCATGTCCTAGCACTACAAACAAGGACGTCAATCGAGGGATCTTCGATGATAGCACCTCTTAAGGAACCTCAGATATGATTTTCCATATGTTGTTCCATGCCTTGCGTCGTGAAATGCTGAGCGCCATAAGTACCTTTGGGTCTGATTCGACATCATCATCACAGGGGGCATGTAATATGGGATTAATGAACTTAAGGAAGTGCCTTATTCTGCTCCTTCCCCCCTGACACATGCTTCTTCACATTCAATTCCTGTTGGGGCAGAGGTTGAGGCCTCACCTCCAGATCTTTCCACTGCAGTTGATGGCCCAAAAGAATTAATTGAAATCTTTGGTTAATTTCAAAGGATAACAAAATAATCAATTGTCTTGAAAATTATGTACAATCACAAATATTGTTATCCCTTACCAAATGTTAGATCAACAATTTGAGAAGACTCCACCCCATCTTTCCCAGTCTCAACAGGATCTTCAAGATGGGTCTCATGAGGGTTTACTGAGTTTAGATCCACTTGAGCTAATGTTTCTGCAATGGTGGGGTTGACATCAATGTCCACACCCTCTTCAGGCATGGGTTTTTCAGCAGCTTCCTCAGATAGAACTGCATGTTTGAACTGATCATGATTAGACATGTAATAAGAAGTTACTTCTAATAGGATGAATGATGACACTCACGCCCATAATCTTCTAAATTACATGGTAATTTAACATGATTTATAAAATCTTCGAATGATGTGCCAAGTTCCATAATTTCATCTAACGCCATCTCAGAATCCTGGTTAGTCTCACCAGTGGGAGCATTTGATTTGTCTTCTTGGTGACTAACGTCCTACGACCCCTGACCCTGGACATCATCTTCGGATAAAATCGCGGTATAAGTTTCAATAGCCGCCAGAATCTCTAATGCAGGAGTTGAACCTGAAGTATCACAGAATGGAAGTCAGTCGGTGTTTCATTCAACATTTTATGAAGCATTGTTAACATACCAGAAATAGGTTCTTCTCTTCTTGCAACAGTAGCAGGAGGGAAACTGGGAACAGATGCTGGCTCTTCACCCATAGCAGCCATGTCAGCCTGAATTTTCAATTGTTCCACAGCACCCTCCGTGGTCATCAAAGGAGGATCAGTCTTCTCCCTCAGAGGGGAAATTGAATAATCCCATGCAATCCCCAGAAATATGATCAACCTTTTCATGGGTATAGACTCATGATTACCTGAAGGAATTACCACTGCTAATAATGCGTTTCACTGTAGACTTCCTCCTTCGTTGCCTTTGCTTCATTGGTTTTTTGGGAGTATCAGCAGTCTCCCTTATTGGCACATGAATTGGAGAATGGAAAGCCATTTCCAGCTCCTCATCCATGGCCTGCTGGCCTGGAGATATCTCACCTGGTTCGCGAGGAGATTCATCAGCATCCCCAATGGAAGTACCACCAGGGATATATTGTGGCGAAGGAACCTCAATAGCTCCTTTCTTTGCAGTCTTCATGATGAAGGAAATGACTTCCTTAAGTAACAAAGCTTTGACTGAAATCAAGTTGCAAGGAAAAAAAGAAAAAAAAACATACATCTTCAGGATCCACGTACTCATGACACTCCTCATCAGTGGCGCCATGATCCAACATTTTCTTCACCTGCATAGTGATAGGGAGATAATCATCGGTGGAATATATATAGGTTCTAAACTCTTTGACATAGGCTCTTACTTCATCAGGGTTATCCTTGAAATGAATATTTTCATGAGCCTGAAGAGTCCCTCTTCAAGGAAGATGTAGCCCTTCACATAGCTCGAGCCAGATAGTTTCAGCATCACAGTACACATCCCACCATGTCTGGATGGCCTATGGTTATAGATATGCAGGTGTACTAGAAGGCTGTGAATAGGTTCCTACAATCTTGGATTTTAATTTCTTTTTAGCTCCTACAACTTTAAAAAGAGAATGAAAAATTGTTACACTATAAAGTTACTAGAAATTAAATTTCCTAAATAAAGTAACTCACTAGGAGTTGATGGAGTGGCTCTCTTGATTCTGACAAGATGATTATATACGACACGTGTCCGCTTTGACATATGTTGTATCTCCTGAGAATCTGATGAATTAGCCTTGGTTGAAGAACTCGGTGAACCAGCATTAGGAGTGGAAGAATCACCTGCCATCTGAATTGTTTCTTTCTCAATGGTTCTCTTCTTCTTCCCCGCCCGATAAACAGGTTTATTCAATATTGCCTCAAGATATGACACTATCCAGTTTTCAGCATACCATATTGTCAAATTGCTCAATGCTTCAGCATCTGGTAAGTCAAAGACTGCCCCAGTCCTTTCCATAGCCGTTAGCAACCATAGTTGTTAGGAAACCATTGGATGCTGCTCTGATCTGACGTGCACTAGACGAGATACAACAGTCATCTGCAGACACTAGAATTGGCGCGCAAATCGATATGGAGCATAGGCCTCACATATAATTTCACCATCAATTCTAGTGGCCAGTACACCATCTCTGCAAGATAGCATGTAAGACCTCTATTCCGAGCTGGCTGATCCATCATCAAAAAATCTCCCTGTCGGCGGATTTCCATACGGAAAGAAGTGGAATTCCTTATGCATACCCAACCTTGGCCTAATATCATAGGAATTGAGGGACAAAATAAAATCTCCATAGAAGTCCTGAACAGACGGCCTGAATGAACTTCCAGGAATCTGTATTCCATTCTGTACAACATATGTCCGGAAGTTAGTGGTGATCCATCCCCATAAAACTTGGAATGGTCCCTATAATATCCAAGGAGACTTACCCATATAGACATGGAGTATGCTCCTATGAATCTTTGAAAAAACTGGGGTAGCCACCCCCACCATCTTCCTCTCAGCCAACATGGCTGCAATAACGAAGGACCCTGGTCGGATGCCTCCCTTCAAATATCTGACTGGAAAAATATAGACACTGAGCCATAAGGCTAAAAAGTCTTCCAAACGGGTCTTCTCTGGGATTTTATGATTCACTTCATACCCCCATTTCTCAAACTCTCCTTCTTCCAGAGTCGGCCAGAATGTTCTAGGAGCACCTCTCTTATCCGATTTAGGGTTGTTAATAGGACGAGTACATGTGGGCTCCTTTTCCTTCTTCTTTTTGAGAAACACATCCATCCATTTCGCTGGATGAATATACCTTCTTGAGTGAGTATTTGAAGACTTTGAGATTTTGAGATTATGATAAATCTTCAATAACTCTCAAACCAAACCCGGAGTCTTCTCCGGATAATTTAATATTTCCTTTGGAGGGATGAATTCGTCATACATATCACCCAAAATTGGAACCCCTAAGATCTTGTAGACATCCCAAAAACTAATTCCAACTTCTCCATGGGTTATATGGAAAGAATTAGTTTCTAGGCTCCAGTGGCTCGGCAAATCTGGTGCAAAATTATCATGTCGGTAAAAATATGTTTTCCCAACCCAGACGGCTTCATATATTGCAGCTCCCATCAGATCATCAACAAACTCTTCACAAGTTTGTCGCACCAAATAATCCCACATCCAAGATGGCTTCACACCTCCTCCAGAACGGAATTACCATTTCTCCTTCCAGCCTTTGGATTGATCCATCTGAGAATTTCGGAAAATTGAGGGACAACAATGTGGTTTCAGCTCAGGTTTATGAGGTTTCAGATCTGGTGCACATGAGCTATGATGCATTATATAGAATTTATTTACTGTTCCAGCATTAGAAAATGTTCCTGTGATTGAGACATTTGTGGAAGAAAAGTTGGTGTATTACTGAAACCAGAAAGGCGGGAGATAGTTCTTTACCTCAGGAATATTGACATCTTGCAAATGACCATGGATATACAGAGGAAGATAGATACTGTGTGGGAAATAAAAGTGAAATTTCTTCATGAACATGGATAATTTTGGGAGAGTACTATCGCAGATATTATAGTAGTCATGGGCAACGATGTCCATCATATCATCAATTCTTTTTCTTGCAAGTTCATCAGCTGTTCTGATTCTCTTTGGAGCCATTGGATCTGTACAAAAGTTGAATAATTAACTCTTAAAGTAAGTTAATTTTTCGTAAGATTTGTGAAGAAAAGTAAAAAAATGGCTAAGGCATTAAGGCGCGCAAGTCTCATTCGGTCGCACAAGTATTTGGTGCGTAGGTATCACCGCGCAAGTCTAAATACCTTAACAGAAGCACGACGCAAGAAACAAGAACCGTGAAACAACGAAATCACTTGCACTGATGAGTGAAAGGAGAGAGACAAGCTGCGTGCCGAGAGAAAGAAATCCGCGAGAGACGAGTGCTTTTCATGGATTGGATCCCCCTATTTATAGACGCAGCCATAAACCAGCGCTCCGTACCCTGCGCGACCGAAGGCCCACCTGCGCGCTGTACCCTGGGCGGCCAAATTTTTTTTGGTTCTCCATTTCCTCAGAGTCAATTACTCATTCATTTTGGATCCAACTCTTAGGGGGGAATTTTTTTGATGCACCTTTCATCACAGAGTCTAAAAGACTGGAAAAGGGGAAAATCTTAAACCAAAGTGATTTATCCTTTGAACAAATATCAAAAATTGAGAAAGGAAGGAATAAGTAGAACATTTCATAAGGGCTGCACAAGTTTTACCATGGTCGCGCAAGTACCCTTGCACGCCACATTTTTGACGTGCAAGTCCCTTGCGCGCCCTAAGTGATTGTCCCCCAGGGTCTTCAGCAGCCTATAAATAGACCAGGTGGGCCCCCCATTTCGAGAGGTTTTTTTTCCAGAATTCAGATATAGATCTCTGAACGCCCAAGTCTCTTCTTCAAGTCTTCTGAACACTTATAAGGTAATTCTTTACCTAGAATGTAAGGTCTAAACAAGAAGAATAATGTCTATGTGTTAGAATTCCCTAACACTTGCGCGCCTAAGTGTTTTACCCTTAAGGGAAATGGACACTCTTGCGCGCCTCCTTACCTACCCATTTAAACATTCGCGCCACTCTTCTGGAAGTACCTCGGGGTATTTCTAAAGTCCTTGGTGAAGGATCGCCCAAGTATTACCATGCTGGTTTACAATCAAGAAAGTACCCATGTTCCGCGCAGGTATATGTGTGCGGCTAGGACTTGCACACCCAAGCAGTACTTTCGCGCCTCCCCAAGACATTTGTGCCATTCTATTTTTGGGTGCCCTTCTTGCCCATTTAACCCCTCTTATGCCATTCCACCTTTTCTATTCAAGATTCAGTCTTCAAGACACTCTTCAAATCCATTTATGGCATGATTTCTTGATTGATTTCATTATCTGAAAGGAATTTTGTGGAACATCTCTTAACAAAAACTTAGTGATTCATTTTTTTATGTCACTAATGTCAGAGATTTAATTCATTCAACCTCATCCTTTAAGATGAGAGAATCCTTAAAAAATGGGCCTCCTTTTCTAGAGTAAGCCTCAATCATAATTCCTCTTAACTCGGGCCTCCTTTTTAGGAGAAATCCCCCGTTCAAGTTCTCTTAATTAGGCCTCCTTCTCAAGAGTAAGCCCCAAGTCCCCTAATTTGGGCATCCTCCACAGGAGTAATCCCCAACCATAATTCCATTAACCTGGGCGTCCTTTTCTGGAATAAACCCCAGTTTCAAATCTACAAATCTGGGCATCCTCCGTAGGAATAATCCCCAAATCCTCATTAATTTGGGCATCCTATTTATGTGTAAGCCCCATGTTCCTCAACCTGGGCATCGTTTTCAGGAGTAAGCCCCAGTTCCAAATTCTCATTAATATTGGGTCTCCTTTTTAGAAGTAAGCCCCAACTCTTCTAATTTGGGCATCCTCCTCAGGAGAAAGCCCCAACCATAATTCTCTTAACTTGGGCCTCCTTCTCAGGAGTAAGCCCCAGTATTAATTTTTCTTAACCAGTCCCAATTTACTTATGATCTGGGATTTCTTCTCAAGATTAAAACCCAATCATAGGTCCCCTCCTAATTTGGGCCTCCTTTTCTGGAGTAATCCCTAAGTTAGCATATCCAAATCTCCATGAAGTTCATATACCTTTAAGGACCATGTTCCTAGATTACTTCCCTGATGTAAATCCTAATCTTCATTTATCTGGGCAGTGATACATACATAAGCCCCACATTATTTCTTATGATTGCATCTATCATGGCACAATTGTTTGGTTTTACCATTACCTCTTGTTTCTCACACCGAGCATGACTCACATGAGCTTAAAGTGTAAAAGTAATTATGAAATCCTTCATTGAGACATCAATAATAAACATCATACTCCCTTACTCAAACTACATGGGTTCTGATTCCTTTTCTAAACAAAGGATACATAGGTAGCCCATCTGCGGGTTCAATCCCAACTCTGAAATAACCCATGTCCTTCTGAATAACAATAAACATCAAGTGCCCCACTGAGTGGCTTTAAAACTAGCATGGTCATCATAATGACCAATAGACTTCTATATAATGGGTCAAAGGATACCATTGACCAAGAATCTCTAACAAATACAAATGATTATATATCGATGAAGAACCTCGAATAAATATAAAAGATTCTCTAAATTTCCTACATATATCAATCATTGATTGTCATATTTAAATTAAAGCTCCTTTTATACTTGGTAATGTAATAAGGATTCATGAACACAACTTAAATCTATAAAGAGAGTCCCAGAGTAGACAATAATTCCCCTCAAAAAGGCGTGATGAGTTTAACCTCCCATCCTCTCGACCAATGAAAATTCCTAAGCCTCATCAGTCCACAACTAATGAGAACCTACCTTTGGAAATTGGGTTCAAATGGATATGGAATCATTGGATGTTTCCGGTTATACTAACAAACTTGATAGAAACCGATTGGAATATTTGAACCTTCAATCAACGAGGTCATCCCCAATTCCAGAGGAAACATGGATTATTGATAAAATAAATTTTGAACATTGAAACATTAAAATTATATCTTATGAAGTCAAAATAATATTAATGTGTTGTAAAATTGTTATTTATATTTCTTTCTTGACCTAATATGATAATACTATAAACAGTTTTTGGTAACACACTTCATATTTATCTTACCTTTTTCGAAATCAATATGTATTAGTTTTTGCATCACCTTATAAATATGTAAATTGATCAATTATCATGTTCTTTATACTTCTAATTAAATATAGACAACACTAAATTATCCTAGAATAGATATTTTTTATGATTTTATCTTCATGAAATTTTTTATTGGAAATGTCTCTTAAACCCTAATTATTAAAAGGTATTATTCTTATTGTTTAGTTTGTAATTATTCATTTATGTCATTTGTTCTTTAATTGGTTTTGAATTTAAAATTAATGTGATTAGAATTCCATTTTAAATGAATACACACTCACTATTCATTCATTTCTTCTTCAACCTTTATTGAACATTCTTGTAATATTAACAATATCTTGATACAAAACTCCATAACACTAATGTGAAAACTATTTGTTCTTTCTACATAACTCAAAAACCTATTACTTCATTAAAAACCATGGTTCGTGATACATATCAATATATTCTGTGAATCAATAGAGTGAACATATAGAGTTATATTCATTTAATATATTGGGAGTATATTTTTCAATCATCATACCACGAAACAATTCTTTTAAAAGAACTGTAGAGTGTGTGTAAATGATTGTCATGTATCTAAAGTTATTCTTCTTCTCCCAATTCATTTTGTCGATATTAATCATACTGTAGATGGGTGTATAATTCCCCTTATTTATATTGTCTAGTTTGTTATGAATCTTCTATAATTCTCACAAAAGAAACACTAAGAGATTATATATTTTATGAAAAATGAGATGTCTCCATGTTATACACGATAGATGGTAACATGTATAAACTTTTAAGCTCTCTATTTATATACCTTGAGCACAAACACTATCATACATACTAATAAATCAATATCCTTATTTAAATTTCATTTTAACATTGATATTATATTCTCTTAAGATCATCGTAATTAAATATTCCCATGATTACATATTTAATTTTTTTGTGACACTGATGATGAAGTATTCTTCATGATGAAATGATAACACGAATTTGTTGATAAAGTCATGGCTTATCATTTCATTAGTAAAATAAATTCCATGAACTAAAAATCCATTTAAAAATTATTTTCATTTAATACCAGCTCATACCTCATTATCCTCTTTTCATGAATAAAATATAATTCATGTATATGGATTCAAAGGTTACCATATGGCATTATTGTTTTAATCAATGGGTCTTAATCCTGGTGCACTACAAAATCATTGGTGGTGGAAATTCCAAGAATATTATAGTCTTTATCTCCTTTATCTAGATTGGTATATGAATACTATGTGGTTCCCAATGGATCCTCAGTTTATCTCATATTGAAAGGATTTATTATTTTTATAAAATTTTAATTGGGTAAATATTGAATATTGAATTAATTTCCCAATTCATACATTGGATTTCATTGGGATATGATAATTATTATTATTTTTTAATGGACCATTTAACCAACACTCGGGTCAGGACTTGGATACACATTTCTGTTCCACAATCAATATGAGTCTTTCCCCCCCAGGGAGTGGCCCACAAACACCCAATGTGTTCTATGTTCACACCACATGCACTCTATATGAGGGTTATTTTAATGACCAGACTACAATACCACTGGGGAAACACTTTCATGGGATCGCTACCAATTTATTGAGCCTAGATCCCCTACGTGATTTTTTCTGGACCTCCATAGGTGGCTACGGTAGGATTTTTATTTGTGAAATTAATATAAAATGTATTAAATATAATAATTAAATGTATGTAAATTAATATGATGAAATTTATCCAATTCATCCAAATCATAATAGAATATATGTAATAATACGAAACTTCATCTCTTTCTAATAAATTCATAAATTTATTCATCGGGAAATATATTATTTTGGATGGATATCATTAATTCTCCATTTCTTTTTAGAATATCATTTCGATAGAACTCTATGTCATACTATAATATTTCTTCTCATACTGTTCGAATATAGGTTGAATGTTTCATTACCAAGAACATTGTGACAAAAATTCTAGTCAGTAATAATATTTCAACAATAATTAGAATTATATAATAAAATTTTGAAAAATCTTATTCTCCATATAATAATAATTGAGTATTTTGTCTCCAAAGTAACTTTTTGATTTTCTAAAACACTTTTAAGGTAAAAGTGAGAAACCACCCACTTTAAGCAAGAGATGTTACAGAACCATTGAAAAGAAATTTGAGCCTACTAAAAGCATTATCCCTAAAATGTTTCCTAGAGATAGAGGATACTCGTGTGTCTGGAACACCCTCTAATAAGTCTTCAAAGTGAGACACCATCATTTTCCATGTTTTCATGTACTCCTCTTGGTTAATATTTCCTTAGTTGTATCCCCTTATCAATATAAGGTCTTGATTGTCAATCCATGCATTCTGCTCTTCATTGGTTTCTACTTTAAGCAACCTTCCCATCATCTTGTTAGCTTCTTCACTAGAGGCATTAATCACCAGAAAACATTCCACTATCTCTCTATCCGAATGTAAAAGCAGCTCTAAGGATTACACATGGGCCTTACCTAACTCCCACAGCTGATGGGGTGCATCACATGATCCACGATCTCAGCATGGCTACTAGAGGTTTTGGAGTCACCTGTAATCATCTTGCCCTTCGACTTTTTGGCAGACCTTGTTTCCATTGGGAGAGGTAAGTATGAATTGTCCTTTCGCCCTTTCCCCTTCATGCTTTTTCTCCTCCTTGTGTTGGGAGGTCCTCTATCATGAAAGTCATCAATAATATCATCTGGTGAAAAATCATCAGACTCATCGCTGGACGCCCCCTGCATGGATATCATGGATATTTCACCCAAAATGACCTTTTTCTATCTATCATATTGACCAATTTCACATCAATAAAATATAATTATTTCATTAAACACTATTAAAACAAATGAGATTCTCTGATAATAAATAAAGCACACACTCAATGTTTGATATTAAATCACCCCTTTTTATTTTTATGAAATACCATAAATGTTATTTCATATAGAATAAGTGAATATGGGAATATCTACACATTACTTTTCAAAACCATCCTTTCACATTATTTCTAACTCACATACAAGAAATTAAGAGTTCAATGGAAAAGTTTATAAATTAGTACCTAAAAAATGTTACATCCAAAATTTCACACTATGTGAAAATGAAAAAAGCATTGTACAGAAAAAAAGACTTAATTTTGAAAAAAAATATTTCCATTACAAAATAATCTAGATACAACATTAAATATTATTAAATAAACAATTCATCATTGTATTCCAACTAATGTTAAAAGAATAATATATTACTTGCGATATAAAATTATTTAAAAAATATTATCTTGAAACTCATTCAATCAAATTAAAAAATGTAATATTAATATATAGGTTTGATAAGAAAGATATGGGGCCTAAAATAACTTATATACATAAAATTTTTATATGAAATTGATTAAATAAATTTACCCCTCTATATTATTTTTATTTCTTTTGTTGAATATTTAAGGGTGGTTAAGAAAATATGCAAATTTTCCTATTAGATGTTCTTCCATAGAATTCCAGAATAATTAAATTTGAATACAATTAAAATAATTATTAAAATTTCAAATTGATCATTCTTCATTTCTCTCCAATATAGTTAACACTACTCTACGTCCCCACATTGGGAAATCTATTCTAGAATATATTATATGATTTTCTAATTTTATGATAGAACATAATGGGTCTTCAGCTTATGGATATCAAAAATTTCAATATTAACCTCTTCACTAATTATAACATTCCTTCATAAATTATCATCTTGACACAAAATATAATATAAATCCATGATGATACAATATTTATAATTATTTTCATAAAAATGATATAACAATATTCAAAATCCTCAAATATTGGCCTTAATCGTATTTATATTTAACTAATAATTGGGGAGGCATTAACGAAAATGAATTTGTCATCATTGCTATCATAAATTGATAATAGTAAATACTTATTACGTTCTCCACCTAAAAAATTGATTCAACTTCAATTATACGCATAATAAGTACAAACACATTATACAAAATATTATTTGAATACGTTTGATCCTTCATTGTTTCTCTATGTTAATTGAAATTTAGATATAGTATTCTGGAACATAATTAGTTATTTCCTATATTCTTCATGATTTGACATATGATATTATATTCTTATATTATTGGGGAATCATGGATCTCTTATCATTTTCTTAAGAATTGTGCATAGTGTTTTATTCTTAATATCATTCATGTATTAACAATCATAACATTCTTATGAAATTATTCTTATTTTAGTATACTTGTTAAAAACAATTTAATATTACTAACTTTGACATGTCTCTAATCAAAAACCATTTTAACCTGAGAGTATTCATTTATTGTCAACCTCTCATGTATACGACATACATTTTATAAATTTTTTATTTCCCACTATCATTATCATGCGAATCATCTTATTTCGACATTCCCTGTGAATGTTTTAAATAGATTAATAATAAATCCAAAGGAGCATTTAAAAAATGTTGGAATAGTCTACAAGGATTATTATTTGTTATATTTTTTTTAATATTGGATAAATTGATTTTAATTATAATATTGGATTTTGAATACTTGTTCTTTTTAGATATCATATTATATACCTTCTGGGTAGAGTTTTTTCGGTAATAATTACTCTAATTTTATACGAAGGTTATTTTTAAATTATTGTCCAATGTATAAATTCTTCTATTCCTAGTATATTTTAATACATGTATAGATTATAATGAGACGTTAATTTTACCACTATTATCATGTACATCTTGGTTATTTTAATTTATTAAAATTTTTTTAATGTAAAAAGAGTTTTTATAATTGAAGGATATTGCTACTACTTAATTAGTTTGATCCCACTTCACTGGGGATTCTTATATTTTATTCCTTTTAATATATTATTCAAACAATATTATAGAAATTATTCAATCTGCAACAACAGTTACATTGACCAACAAATATTGATCTTCCAATTTTTTTTATAAGGTTTTTTGTCCTCTTTATAACTTGTTGGGTTCTTTATGTTTGATATAGCTTAAATAATTTTTTCCCGATCCAGTCTACTAATGGTGTTGATATTATTCTCTACATTCTTCATCCATACATGATGAACATTTATTTACATCATGTATTATTTGTGGACTTAGATTTAGAAAAATTATTAAAAAATTGAATGTTTGTTATCTCATTCCTCAAAATGAATTTAGATATATCTTTGAATGAAATCAGGTTTTTCATATAACATAATAGAGAACCTTTAGCCACATAATCCTCTAATGATCATTGTTTAAAAGAAAAAATTGGTTTCATCTTTTGTGACATATAAATATGATCCCTCCAATGATTGGATAACTGAAAATCAAAATCACAGAATATCATATTGAGTGATTTATTTTATATCTTCAGTTATTATATCCATTTCCTATACAAATTTTCATGAATATTTCTGAATCCACTTCACATAATAAGACTTTATTTTCAAAAAATATGTCATGTTTTTTGATCTTAATCTTCTTTTAGAAAAATTTTAAATACTTGACATCAACATAGGTTTTCATTTTTTTTCTCTATGATCAGGGTTCTTCTATTATTTTTCATGTGTGGCTACATCCATCTATCCAAAATTATTTAAACATTTGTCATTTTTATTTAGGGATCACATTTTTTTCTTTTATTCATTCATCATGATTAGATATAGTTATATATTCGAGATTATTTTAATTTCAATCAATATCCAAGGATGTAGAATTATCATATACTACAATGATATATTATGGATTAAACTACAATATAACATAGATAACATAGAGTAATTATTAGAGATAAAAATAATCATATAAATCAACATATATTTTAGTAAAATAAATAGATATTTTTCCAAACATAATAGTCCTCAGATCATCTGAGGATATTTTTCAAAGCTACAACCACAGAAATCATGCTCAGTTGTGGTAGAGAGACTATTCATGTCATTTAGGAGAACATGATCCACCTTCACTATACACTACAAGAATTACATTTATTTATTTTTTTAAAGGCTTTGATATACTGATACTTCAACAACATTTCAAATGAGGGACTTCATCTACATTATTCATTCTTTCATTCACTATTTAATAATAATATCAGTAGATGTATTGTTGGTTTAAGAAAACATAATCCTTATCAAAATTTTAGTTCACTGTTCTCATTAAAAAGAATATAAATTTGGAAAACATGTATAAATAGTCCATATAGATTCCAATATAGGTTATCCCTTCCTTTGATACCAATTGTGAGGACATCTTTGGGATATGATCAATACAATTTCTGGATGGTAAATCAATTTTGGATGTTTCTTTAAAAAAATTATAATATTTATTCCATTAATAGCTTAGAACTAATAAAATAATGATAAAAAAATTACCCTTTTCCTACCACATCCCTGTATATGAAAACAATAAATGATATAACTTGGGGTTTTTACATGTTTCACTACTTAATTTAAAAAATAACCCATTACTATGTTTGATGATAACCAGAACATGAATTATTTACTATAATGATTCACTGCATACATTATTATTTTAGTTGACAATCCTTAGGAACGGTTGAGTATATACAAAATTTGATGTGGGATAGAAACAATCAACTAACCAATACGGTAGAATATATCATCCAACTAACACCTTCTAACTGATTCATTATAAATTACTTAATTACACTATTTACTATGATATTAATGTTATTTATAATAAAAATAAATATCTTACTCTGATGAGACTTTGTTGGATGTAATAGTGCTTCATTTTTCTACCCATATCTTCTTCTTCAAATTGATTCCTCCATGAATGTTGGAACATAATTATTCATCATCATCATAATAGAAAACTGAAATGTTCTCTGCCTATAACTTCATTCCTAAATGGATCAAAGGCAATGATTTTTTATTTTTTTGTATAATACCCTTTTTAAATGGGATGAGGGGGAACCCTTAAATAACCTGTGGGCTTAGTTGAATAAGGCATAGTACCTAACCTTGAGTCCCATAGGAATAATGCCGAATACATGTCCTGATGGCCCAAACAAAATAATCTAGTACATCCCATCCAAAAAATTTAAATCATTTAAGGAACCAACATCCCAACATCACATTTCTTAATGGTGAGTATTTCCCCTTAAAAACTATACTTTATATAGAACAAATTGAAATTTACCAACCCTGTCATTATTCCAATCCAATTAGATCATCCCCGCTGGTTGCTACTACTCTGTATCCTATTCTAGGTATGCTCTTATGTGGCCTTCTTCGGACTTTTCTTGTTAATTTTAACCTAAAGAACCTATGTCCTGATGTCCATTATTGGCTAAAAATCCATATGGCCTAATTTCCCCAGGTGTTCCAAAGTCCGTTCCACTCGAAGGCCTATTGCGAACTGAAGTCCCTAAGACCCATATGCCAATCTGGTGGCCTGAAGGACCAAATCAGATTAATAGTTCTGGCTGATATAGTACCCCATATAACCTGCTACAATACAACTATAGTACAACTAGAGTTCCACATGAATTCACCTCCAACTATATTTTTTCATGGGATTTTCAGATACCATGTAGGACCCCTTACAATTGGGTACATTCTTGTTGGATTTATCATCATCTTATTATTCCTGTCCAAATAAATCATTATACCCTCCACTTACCATTATTAAATCAAAATATACAATATTTTTTATCAAAATTGGGAATTTTCATCTTATTATCATAAACATTATTTTTTATTAAGTATAAATTATATGAAGGGGTATAGACTAAGTATTCAATATATAAAATTTTATGAAATTTTATTATCAACTAAATAATTATTGGGAACTCATTCCTTATTTCTTGAATCATTTTTAAAATTCTTAACTAATAGTATTCTGTATCAACTTCTTAGTCAACAAAGTGTTCTATAACGTTGTTATTATTTCTTCTATTGTAGTATTATCAAATTGTAATTGACATGAAATCAAAATTTCATATGATGGTAACACCATGAAAATATTGAGATAAAATATTTTACATACTTTTATAACATATCATGTAATTTTCATATGTTTTTATGTGAAATTATTTTATATTGTGTGACATTCCTCAAGGGAACTTTCATTTACGTAAGAATATTATTGGAAGAAACCTTTTAAATACATCTTACCACACTACTCACTTATTCATCCTCCTTATTTAAACAATCTAGATATATTCATAGTACCAAGTTGGGTAACTCATCATTTTTATACATAATACATTGGTTATTAGTATATCATGAATCTATATGATCAATCAAGAAACAAATGTATAATGGACGGGTCCTCTTCTGACCATTCATTTTCCCAAATCTGGTGTTTGAGCTGTTCTGGGAGGTTAAGGTGACTTACCCCCAAAAGTTTTCTAAACCTTCAATTATATGAATAGTGACATCAATGAGAATGATCTGAATAGTTCCATCGGTGAGGCCAATGCAATCGGTTCTATCTCTGAGGCCGATGGGAACAGTTCCATTGGTGAGGATAATGCGAACAGTTCTATCAGTGAGGTCAATATGATGAGTACCATCGGTGAGGCCGATGTGAACAGTTCCATCGATGAGTACGATGTAAACTGCTCTAGTTGTGGACCACTGTGAACAGTCCCACTGATGATTCCAATGTGAAATATTCCAACTGTAGACCGATGTGAACAAGGATAATGGTAGAGCAATGTGAACATTTCCAACGGTAGGCCAAAGTGAACTGTTCCAATAGTAGTATGATGTGAGCACTCCCATCGGTGAGACTGATGTGAAAAGTTACAACGGTTGGCAGATGTGAATAGTGGCACTAGTATACCGATGTGAAAAGTACCAACGTTAGACTGATGTGAAACGTTCCAATGATAAACCGATGTGAACAGTTCCATTGGTAGACTGATGTGAACTATTCTTAATGGTAGACCCATGTGAACAGTTCCACTGGAATACCAATGTAAACATTTCCATCAATAGAAGGATGTGAACAGTGTTTCCATAATGGTGAGGTTCTAACCATAGGCTCTATATCCTTCGCCAAATTTCATGTTCATGAATAGTGTTTCCAACTTCTTATAGTTTCACCCTTTTGATGTTTCCTTTGACGTAAAATGAATTTAACGCCTCGTTTAATAGACTCTAAGGTCAATTTAAAGGACAAAACTACTACATTAACTATCATATGGATATGAATGCTTTTACTTGGTAAAAGAATTTGGTTTAGTGTGATCCTTTTTAATGGAATATCTAGCGTATCATAAGCCGCTACTCTATTAAATATTATAAAGGGATGATATATCTTCCTCCCTAGTTCTTCCATTTTATTCTATAGTGTGAAATTATCAAACCATTCATTCTTTCCCATAAGAGTTTTGAGATAAAACATTCCACCTTTGATTGGCCCCCCTTGAATTTCTTCTTGCTGCAACTGCACCCTGTTTTTTGGGTGCAACCGAGTAGTATAAATAAATCTTCAATATAATGTACAGTCTATCGTCATTCTATTTGGATCATCTACTTTTATTCATACTTTACCTTTTATGGAATATTATATCCCTTTTTATAATTGACATTCCATGGGTGTTGGCTAGTGTGGTTGTGCCTACGCGTCCTCAAGTGGATGCAGTCCTCCAAGAGATGTGATCATGATCTGTTTTGTTAAATCTGTTCAAATATCATTATAATCAATTTGAAGTAAGGGATTCATGACTTCCCGATTAATATTTGTGAAAATGTATATTTTTCATGTTTTACCCACTATATCATAGTAGAATTGACATAATAAATATTGTATCCAGATAAATAAATTGAAATTGATCATATGTTATTGGCACTCCTTTTTATAGATTGTGTGATATTTATTCTTTCATTGCTTTTATTTTTGTTCAAGATGGTATCTGGAAGAGAATGTTAACTGGGCTTAATTGTAAATTAAGAGTCAAATATAAATAGGCATGTAAATAAATCTAGTTCTTCTTGTTAAAATTTTATGTCAATCCAATTGATACAGAAATAATGATTAATTATTTATGATAGATTTATTTTTAGGATGTCCATAGTAAGAACCTGAAAATAATAAATAGGTTCATTACAGATGGATAAAATGGAAGGTTTTTTGATACAAGATAATACCTTTTATGGTTCTGAGTTACACTCTTTCTTTCTTAAAGTCTAAGAGCCCATTTGACATGAGGTTTGATTTCGTGATGCAAGTGTTCTGATGTGATCCTAGAATGCAGTTGTGATATGTGGGGGTAGAGAGGCCTATTGGCTGTGGCATGAGTTGATTCCTAGAGTGACGATATGCATCATTTTTTATGTGGGTATCGTGGAGGACACCAGAGATGATGTAACATTTTGGATGTGAATGTTTGGGAGATTGCTGTTTTATGTTGGTTGTTTATATTCCATACTTCCCCCACTTCTCAAGGTAACATGTTTGCTTAACCTCTTTCCAGAAGGGGTGAAGACGTGCGGGGTATGTCACGTGATCTCGTGTTTAGCTTCTTGAAGAAGGACCGATCTACGCTCTTACTATAGGCAGAAAATACATTATGTGTAGTCCATCTACTCACCATATTGAGCTACCTTGTGTTTTGAAGCATAGAATGTTTTTCTAGGTTGTGTTGTAATATGGGAATGTAATAATTTTGTTAATAAAATATTGAATAAATGATGTTAACCCATGGGGTTGGATCATGTTGGGAGGAAATGGTGAAGTCCTAATTTAAAGGAATAGATGACATTGGGTGTGATGCTAATGAAATATAATGTGGAAAATGTTGATAGTTAATTAGTGTTTAAATAATTAATGAATGTAAAGTGGAATAGGTTAATGGGGAATGAAGTAATGTAATGAAGTTTTTAAAATGGTTTTGTGCTTATAAGGTACCAAGTCAATGAAGTTGATGTCGAGAGTCCGAGATACCATAGTTGTAGTTTATTCTATGACTAGGTTATGCCCAAAGTGTGCTTCTGAGATTCATTATATTCTGTACTTTCTGTGTTTCTATATTCTAATCCACCCTGTCAGTAAGGGAAACTGACACCTCGGGGATTCTGAGCTGAGGGTGGGGGTGTTTTTTTCCCTAAATTCTGGTTAGAGTATGGATGTCAGACTACCCCCTTGGCCCCACTCTCTTCTCTTGGTATTTACTTGTTCTGGTAGACAAAACAGTTATATTTCCCCTTATATGTGTGTAGAGGGATCTAATGGCTTTTGGTAATTCACACAAATATATTTTGGATATAGTTTCCTATGGACTATTATCGGTGTAACATGGATAGGCTGTGACGGATTGATGATCCTTACTCGGTGTAAGGGCTGTAATGGATTGAGGTATAATACATGATGTATGATACATGTAATGAGAGATTTGGTGGACCCTAAAATCTACCTGGTTTCTTTTCATATGTGTGTCTGTTGGTTTTGTTTCATGAGGATCATGTTGTAGTGCTTCGCCCAGGTGTCTTCCAGCATTCCTTTTTAGAGAGATATTTTTAGGACATTTGATATTAGGGAAACACGACAAAACTATGGGGAAGTAGTAGTAGGGTACCCATGCTATTCATTATTATATTTTATACTCAAGTGTGATATACGTGGTGGGAGTAGCCATGTTGAGGTTGGTAATATAGTATACATGTTTAGTTGACGAGTTAGTTTCACTGTGCTTTATTATGACTTCCTTACTTTTATCATGAGAGGCTTTGGGGGGGGGATCCTACTGAGTATACTGTTATACATACCCTATGTATATATGAACTGTTTTCAGGTCACATGGAGTAGGTGGTAGATCCAAATAGTTTTAACTAGCTTGGGTTTTCAGGAGTTGTTAAGGCTTGTGGGTGCTGCTGTTTTTTACTTTCCTATGGAAATTACTATTTTCCCCTTCCAGTTGTAGTTGTTTTTCATGGTAGTACATACATGTAATTGGGTTTTATTTTATATATCAGTCTACTTTGGAGTGTGTTGGTGTCTATCTTATATATCCAGTTCGAATGTGTTCTCTTAGATGGTAATGCCTCCCATTTATCTATTTACTAT
Source organism: Viscum album (assembly GCA_963277665.1). Taxonomy (NCBI): domain Eukaryota; kingdom Viridiplantae; phylum Streptophyta; class Magnoliopsida; order Santalales; family Viscaceae; genus Viscum; species Viscum album. The sequence continues at coordinate 661,955,352 of OY728151.1, read as the reverse complement.
ACCCTCGGTGCAAGTCGACATCCTGGGGCCAATTGGATGTGGGAGATGGGGGTCATTATGCCTCTTCTCACATTTCCGGCCTAGGAGAGGTACACCTTGTGGTGATGGGGTCATGACAGTGTGGTATCAGAGGTCTCGTAGAGGGATAGGAATGAGTTTTGTGTTAGGCGCGGATGAGGTTTCATGTGTTGGTAGGGAAGTGATGGCAGTCATGTTTACCATGTGATGTATACACTAGAGACCGAATGAGACATTGGTGTTTATGGCCCCTTGTGATATGATGTGAACACCATCATGTTTACAGTAGCTACTCAACGAGGTGATACTAGTGATAGGGTATAGACCTTGGAAAGGATCATGCATCATTCTTCTTTGTGCCTGTGTTTGAATGGGTAGACCTTGGGAAACGTTGACTTAAAATTAATAAAAAAACAATTAATTAATTAATGTTGAGTCTTCCATATTACAGTTTTAGGAGCTCTAAAAGTTTGTTTTTGTTAGGTATGACTCTGAGTTGATGTCCTTGTCAGGTTCGTGCTGAAGATGTCCAGCTGATGGGCTAGTATATCGCCACAGGGTAGAGGCTGATGAAGATGATACTTGGAGGAGGACACAATGTGAGTTTCAGCGCTATAGTATATAGAAGTAAGGGGGATCCAATTCATATGCATTCAAAAAAGACTGGTGGGAGGAGGTCGAGAGAGGCTTCAATTCAATCTGTGATTAGAAGTAGAAATTGTAGTCTTTGGTTGTGATGATTCTTCATGGAGAAGTGAGTTAGTGGTGGTTCTTGTTAATCAAGGATCGTGAGGAGGTGACCATCTCATTAGAGGAGTTCCGAGACGGGTTTAGAGTCGATTTTCTTTCTTTGAATCCAAAGGCATCCAATCACCATGATCTTATTACCCATCGATATAGGAGATCTAGTGTGTGACAGTTTGGAATCTATTTTAGGAACCTTTTATGATATGCTTCGGACATCATTCTAGATGAGGAGGTCAGGGTGAGGAATTTCGGGGAGGCTTTGCATCCATAGATCCAGTTATAGGTCAACAAATTTATGTTGAAGACGTATCGTGAGGTTCTTGATAGGGTAGAGGTCATCGAGAAGACATTGTCTAGAATTGGATCATCACGAGAGGTGAGTCTTCAAGATTCCTCATGGTGATGAGTTTTGGTCTGGGGTTCGATGTTTTCAAGGCAGAAGTGTTTTCGTTCGGCTGGGGTAGGTACTAGCCCTCAACATGTTGTTTCTATAGGGGTAGTGACTCTCATGCCTATGTCAAGGGATTGAGAATTTTTTCATATGATGTTCATGGTCATCAGAAATGAGAGTTCCAACCCTTTCAGTGTAGTCAATGTGCACCATGTGTTCTCCTCCAGGTTCCTCCGATGAGGTATTTCTAGCCGAGGCAGCAGAATCTGGTTGCACAAGCATGTGATCACTAGACTGAAGATTATCCAGGAATAGGACAACCTCGTTACACTCCCTGTCCTCAAGGAGCATACATGGATATGGTGATGGACGCCATTAGGGTCACAGGGGCTATGGAGGAGGTTGGGTCCAGATTACTTCTTTAGCATTTCCAGTCCTAGGTGAGAGAGACGTCGTTCAAGATACCCTTTTCTTGTTTTACTCCGGAGTGACACACTCCTTTATATCACTATCCATTGTCCATGCTTTGGGACATGAGGTATAGATTCATTGAGTGCCCTTGTCATTGACTAAACCAGTTGGAGGTCGAGCTACCTATTTTTATGTTTGTAGAAATTGTGAGCTAGTGGTGGGGCATCACCACTATTGGGGAGATTTCCTATGTTTATAGATACACTCATATGATTTCATACCCGTCATGGATTGGTTGTATTAGGTGAATTATATCATAGATTTTATTATAAGTCATGTTGTGTTCTACGATGAGGATAGAAATATAGTGGTGTTTTTTGCTGAGAGAGACCCACTGATGGGTCTGAGGCGAGTTCCATCCTTATCATCATTGCTGGATGATCTGATGCTATGTTCTTCAAAGGATCATTAGATGGAGTTTCCTAGGGTCGTAGAAGAGTATAATGATGTATTTAGAGAAAAGGTTATAAAATAACACCCTCGATGAGAGATTGAGCTTTGGATCAAGCAACCACTAGAAATATCTTCTATCTTCATGTCTACATAAAGGATGGCCCCTACTGAGTTACAAAAACTATGTATACAGCTTGATGGTCTATTACTGTGTAGTTTTGTTCGAATGACTGTGTTATTGTGGGGTGTATCAGTTTTTTTCATGAACAAGGTTGACGGTATTTTGTGGTTTTGAATTTATTATAATCTCTTAAAAAATGACATTGAATAATCACTATCTTCTTCAATGGAGTGATGATTTATTTAATAAATTGAAGGGTTCATGTTGGTTCCCAAAGATCAACTTGTGGTCATGGTATCATTAGTTGCCTGAGATGGATGGGGATATCCTGAAGACAACTTTTTGTTGTTGTCATGGGCATTATGAGTTTGTTATAATGTCGTTCAGAGTGACAAATGATCTAGCTGGGCTCATGGGATTGATGAACACAGTGTTCCATGAGTTCATAAATATGTTCATTGTGGTTTTCATCGATGAAATATTTGTGTACTCTACGTCTTAGGAGGAGCAGGCATATATTCTACATGTTGTTATAGGATTTCTTCGTAAACATCACTTGTTTGGCATGTTTTTAAGTGTGAGTTTTGGTCTTGATATGTCTGTTTATGGGGCATGTCGTTTCCCTATAGAGAATAGCTATGGATCCATTAAAGAAAAAAGAAGTTGTGTCATGGGAAGTCTCCTAGACAGTGGTTGTGGTGCAAGGATTCTATGGTCTTGTAAGATACTACACGAGGTTAAAAGCCGATTTCTCTAAGGTTGTGACTCATTTTTCGACATTGACCAAGAAGGATCAGGCATTCATGTGTACTGATCCGTGTCATCCTACATTCGAGTCTCTAAACTAGAAATTAGTAAGTGCTCTAGTTCATTGTCTTCTATTAGAGGGAGTTCATTTTGATGTTTTCTGCAATGCTTCCCATCTAGGGTTAAGCTCTGTTCTAATACAGTAGATATGAGTTGTTTCTTATGGGTCTCAGAAGTTTCATCCCCATGAATGTAGCTATTCCACCCATGATCTTGAGTTGGCAGCCATGGTGTTTTCTCTGATTTTGTAGATACATTACCTCATTGGTGAGCGCTTTGTGGTTTTAACTAATTATAAGAGCCATGAGTAAGTTTCCTCTCAGCGTGACTTAAACATGAAACAACATGGGTGGATGGAATTCATACCAAAAATATGACTTTGAAATATGTTATACACCTAGAAAAGGGAATGTTTTAGCTCACACACTATGCCTGACATCACTTAGTGATGCATTGCGTGAATCTGGTGATTCTTGGGGAGTAATGGAAGAACTGTCAGCATTACATCTCGATATAGGATAAATTGTGGGTAGAGGTTGCCTTTTTTAGATAAAGTACATTCATAACTGGTAATATATACTGATGAGTAACAGTTGGGGGATCTAGAGGTAGAGTTCTAGAGAGACCGAGTTGTTTGGGGTGCGACCCTATATGCTTGGTATGAGGATGAACAACATCGAGTTTTGTATCACTGAAGGATATTTGTTCATTTGGAAATGCGCAAGATGGTTCTCAAAGTATTATGTAGTTCTACTTTATCAGTGCATCCTAGCATGAAAATGATGTATCCTTCATGGAGGATTCAATTTTTGTGGCATTGGTAGAAGTGTGCAGATTCAGAGTTTGTGTGTTGATGTTTGGTAAGCTTGATGGTGAAGGAAGAACATTGTGTTCCTAGTGGTCTTATCCATGTTTAATATATTCCTCATTGGACGTGGGATGATATCTTTATGGAAATTTTTATTGGTTTACCTTGAGATCAGGAAGGACATGATGCTATTTGGATGTTAGTGGATCATTGAAAAAAATCATCCCACCTCATTACAATCAATGATTCATGATCAGTTGATGTTTTGTCATTTAAGTATCTGGAGGAGGTCATGATACTCTACAGAGTCCTTAGGATGACCATTTCCGATCGAGATTCTTGTTTAACCTCTCAGGTGTGGAGGGGTCTCCTCGATGATTTTGGTTCTTAGTTATTTCATAGTACTACTGTTCATTTGTAGAGAGAGATTTAGACAGAGAGGACAATCAATGCTCTTGAAGAAATGTTACACTCACGTGACTTGGATTTTGGATGTTCATGGATGAGGAACATACCCTTACTGGAGATATCTTACAAAAATATTTTTCACTCCACCATTGGTATATTTCTGTTTGAAGCCCTATTTTTCTGACCATTCAATTCTCCATTGTGCTGGACTAGGGTCAGAGAGTCATCAATTCTCAGACCCGGACATGTGTAGAATATGAAAAATATTGTCCAGGTGATTCATGGAAGTATGAAAGCAGTGCAGGAACACCAAAAATTATATCCATATGAAAGGAGGAGACATTTTTATTTTGATTTAAGGGTTAAGTGTTTCAAAAGTTTACTCCATTTCATAGGATGCGATTTTTTGGTCATGGGAGTAAGATTTCTCCTGGGTTGTTTGGGCTATTCGAGGGGTTGTATCATGTTAGAGATTTGCAATATCAAGTCGAACATTCCCTACAGATGATCCGGATACATGATGTTCTTCGTGTGCCACATCTTCATCATTATCTTCATGATGACTCTCACATCATCGATTGGGGAGAGAACAATATTGAAGATGATGCTACCTTCAAGAAGCAGCATGTGGAGATGAGAGACTGAAAAGCGAAGGTGTTGTGTAATCATTTTATTCCCTTGGTCCGTGTCTTATGGATACATAGTGGCATGGAGGAGATTAACTGGGAACGTGAGTTTCATATACATTCTTAGTACCCAATTTTTTTTAATGTTTAAATATTTTCATGATATTTTTTTTTCTCTTAGTGGTTCTAGACCTTTCATGTTAAAGAGATGTATTTCGTTGGTTGTTTCGGGTGGATTTAACTATTTTAAAAGGTATCTCGATGGGTGGTTTTTTATACCACTTTTTTTTGTACTTTATGTCGTTTTTGAATTATTGGGGAAGAGAATGTTTAGAGAGGTATCTGATATAATAACCAGGACCTCTCTGGCCCCTTCCTTTTCTCAAATCTTGTTATTGAGGTGTTCTGGGAGGTAATGGTGACATACATCCAAAAAAATTCCAAATTTTCAATTCTGTTAATAGTTCAATCGGTTTGGCCGATGTGAACAGTTCCATCGGTGAGGCCGATGTGAACAGTTCTTTTGGTGAGGTCGATGAGAATAGTTCCATCTATGAGGTAGAGGTGAGCTTTTTCCTCAGTCAGGCAGAGTTGAATTGATCCATCGGTGAGGCCGATGTGAAGACTACCATCCATGAGGCCAATATGAACACTTCTATCAGGGAGGTTGACCTGATCAGTTCCAATGGTGAGGTTGATGTGAATAGTTTGAATGGTAGAAAAATGTGAACAGTCCAACTGGTGAGACCGATGTGAACTGTGTCAATGGTAGACCGATATGAATAGTGCCAATGGTAGAAGGATGTGTATAGTTCCAATGGCAGACTGATGTGAACAGTCCCACCAATAAGACCAATGAAAAAATTTCTAATGGTAGGCCGATATGAATTGTTCCACCAGTAGACTGATGTGAATAGTTCAAATGGTAGACTGATGTGAACAGTTCCAATGGTAGACCAATGTGAATAGTTCTAATGGTAGACTAATGTGAACAGTTCCAACAGTAGACCAATGTGAACAATTCCAAGGATAGACCCTTGTGAAAAGTTCCAACGCTATACCAATGTGAAGATTTCAATGGTAGACTGATGTGAAAAGTGTTTCCAGAATGGTGAAGTTCCAAAAGTAGATTCTTTTTCCTTTTCCAAACTTTGAGTTCTAGAATAGTGATTCCATCTTCCTATAGTTTCACCCATTTAAAATTTCCTTTGACACAAAATGCATTTAAAACCTCATTTTAATAACTCTTATGCAGATTCCAAGGCCATAAATCCTATATAAACTTTTTGATGGCTTGGGATTCTTTTACATGGTCCAACTGCATGGTTTAGTGAGATATGCTCTTAATGAAAAATCCAGAATATCATAAACTGATGCTCTATTAAATATTCTAAAGGGATGAGATATCTTCCTATATAGTCCTTCCTCCTTATAATCTGTTCTGGAATGGTCGATCCTTTCATTCATTCTCGTAGGAGTTGTGCGATCAAAATTTCTTCCTTGGATTGGTTCCCCTTAAATTTCTTATTTCTGCAACCACACCATCTATTTTTGGTGCCACAATACAGTATTGTTTAATCATTGATATAACGTATTATCTATTGTCATAACATTGGGTTCATCTTATGATGTTCCCCCTTTCCCTTTTATGGACTATTATGTAAATGTTAATAATGTAATTTTCTTGGGTGTTGGCTAGTGTGGAAGTGTCCTTGCATCCTTGGGTGGACGTAGTCCTCCAAGAGGAGAGATTGTTATCTGCTTTTTAATATTCATTCAAAGGGCATCAGAAACCTTTTGAGTAAGGGTATTCGTTGCTTTCTATTCTTTTATGTGAAACTGTACAGTTAGCATGTTTTATCACACAAGATCACAATGGAATTGATATAATAAATATTTGAACCAGATTAATAAATTGATATCAATCGTATGTTATTGCCTCTTGTATTGGTAGATAGTGTGATATTGATGCTTTTTTTAGCTTTTCTTTCTAGATGAAAATTGGTAAAGAATGTAAATTGGGATTAATTGTGAATTAGGTGACAATGTTAAATAGGCATGTAATTTATTTATGTTCTTCTTTTTGTAACTATATGCTCATAAAATGGATACTGTAAGCATGATTAATTATTTTTGATAGATTACTGTTTAGATTTCTTGTAGTTGGAACCTTCAAATAATAAATCGGTTAACATCAGAAGGATTAAATCGCTAGTTTTTTATACATGTTAATGCCTCGTAGGGTTCTAAGTTACACTCTTTCTTGATTAAGGGCTAAGAGCCCAATTGATAAAATGTTTGTTTTCCTACTTCATGTGATGTGATATGAACATGGAATGATGTTCTGATTTGTGGGGGTCGGGAGGCCAATTGGTTGTGGAAGTAGTTAACACCTAGAGTGGAAAGATGCATTAGTTTACACATGTGGGTATTGGGGAGGAAATTGAAGATAATGGAACAGGTTGAATGTGAATGTTTGGATGCTTGCTGTTTATTGTTAGTTGTTTATCTTCCATAATTTCTCCACTTCACAAGGTATCTCGTTAGCTTACCTTCAATCCCAAAGGGGAAATGACATGTTGGGAATGCCACATGATCTCTATGATTAGCTTCCTGAGGTAGGATGGGTCTATGCTCATGCTATAGGCGGAAATGACTCGACGTGTTGTTCATATACTCACCATGCTGTGCCCCCTTGTGTTGAGTATCATAGAATGTTTTCTAGAATTCCTGGGAATCGGGGAATGTAATAATGTTGTAACGCCCCGACCCCAGTTACCCAGAGTCGTTGCATTATTACATAACATTGGCATGATCACAAGAAAGATCAAATCTCGAAAGACCGATTGGTTTAGTAGCCTTGGAAACACTAGATATATTCATAAGTTTTACACTATATCATAAAATGAAAAACTACTACAACAACATAATGTTTCCACAGTCCACACTATAATCCCCTCATAATATCCCTGCAGGTCATTCATAACTTACATCTTCACATCCTGGGAAAAATAAAACATAGAAAAGGGGTGAGCTCAAATGCCCAGTAAGGATAACAATATAGCGGAACATTCAAAAATAAGCATAAACATTTAAGGCAATGAATTACTAAAACAAAAGCCTTTTAAACTTGAACTTCAACATAGTATGGAAAAAGTAAAATGAAATAATGCCATTTACTTGTTCACATGGATATTCTACTAATCGAATAATCACATGCAAAATCAATAACCACTTTCATAATGTTGGAATGCATAATGCTAAACTTTAATTACTTTTCAAGGCCTCATCCCAAGACCTTGGGGCTAACTGTAACCGGAACCCAACCCGGAGTGCCTCTAATAACCGGACACCAACCCGGAGTGCCTCTAATAACCGGACACCAACCCGGAGGGATTACTTTTACCAGTCCCTAACCAGGAGGGCTTACTTTTACCATTCCCCAACCTGGAGGGCTTACTTTTACCAGTCCCCAACCTGGAGGGCTTACTTTAACCAGTCCCCAACCTGGAACATACTTGTCCAACACATTCATATGAAGTAAAGATTGAAATATAACATAAACATTCTTATTGGAACTAGCATACGAAATGTCAATACTTTCACCATAAACTATGAATGGTATAAAAATAGCACATCCACAGTCAAACATATCACAAAACCTTCAAAACAATATAGAAGTTTTGTATCATAATAAATCTACTTCAAATAATCTTAAAACCCATCAAAGGATGTTGACATAGATGAAATCAAAATTCTTTTTAAAGAAATATCTCCTTTTATTTTGAAATCATTTAAGATCCATATAAAATCAAACATTTTCTTTGAAAATAATCTTATAATCTTTTAAGGGAAGCTTTGACGATTTTATAACGGCGGAAAATAACCGCACCCGCCGTATAAGTTAAAAAAACATTCTTATCTTAATTCTGTCGAAAAGGTTAAAAAGCACCTTGTTTGGAAAACGATGGAAAGATTCCCTTATAAACCTCTTATAAAAAGTCAAATAAGGATATAAATGACTTTAACCCATATTCTTTTAAATATTAAAAATGTTTTGAAATACATTTTGAAGAAACATGGATGTGGATGATAACGAGATCCCAGTAGATTATTACGTATAAACAACCTCAGATAATGAAGAGATTGTGAAATAACCCTTACCAGTTTGGTAACTTATGAAACATACAACCCATGAAAGAGGTATCATACAATTAATATGTAAGTACACATAAATTAGAGTGTATTACACAAAGAATATAATTATGGGCAGTACATACACCACACAAAAGGTAATGGTGGCAATATGGCATGAATCTCATGAGAATAAGGAGTGAGATGAAAACCCCTTACCACGTTAATCAACTGAGTCGTATGGCCAAAAGTTAATAACCACCAAATGATTTACAGAATAACATGAATATAAATAGAATCATGATAATATATATCAAATGGCAGTACACAATACACCACTTTCAATAATTTAGTGGCGAATAATGGAAATCTCACGGAATTGAAAGTGAGATAAGAAAATCCCTTACCTTGTACTTTTCCTTGGTTGGGGTAGGTTAACCTTCTGTATAATGGTGAAATAATTGTTATTAAATTATACAAGAATCATATATATTAATATGATATCATATATGATCTTTTAATATTGATTTGATAATAATATCTTAGTATTATCGTTGTTTCGGGTGTTAACTTACTTGTTTTCTTTTGTATGTTTTGTTACGTAAGACATGTTTGTAAAGGATAGGTTGTATATTATTCAAATCCAGAATGGTATCAAGTCCTTAAACATCATTTTTAAATCATCAAATGATAATTATACTTGAATGGATACGATGGAGGATGAATCTCATCGCGTTCGTGGAGACGGTAGTCCGTACGTACGCACGAACACAACTTCCATTTAATTTTTATTTTAAAAGAATTGAATCCAAATGATACTTAGGTATATTACTATTACAGTATAATATAATATTTATTATATGTTACTTTAGTTTCATTAACACCATCCTTTATACGTTCCATGTGTGGTATGAACGAGTCATATCATTTTAAGGGGGCGGTAGTCCGCACTTCCTCAAATGAAATTATCGTATGTATATACAACATAATGGTAAGAAATAAAATGGAATTACAGAAGCTTATATATAAAATATATATCATTAATATCATATTTAATTACAGTGCCATCATAATGGCCACCATGAGAGGCGGTAAGATGTATTTGAACAATCATCGTTTCGTGAGGCGTTAGTTTGCCATCCACAGAAACATTATGTTCATCATCCATTAGATGGAGTTGTGTGTATGTGTAGTTTGAATACTTCTTATAACAACATCCTAGTATATTGAGGATACTGGTGTTGTTACAAAAGAAAGGAAATAAAAAGAGTTTGGGGGTTGGAGAAGCAAAATAAATGAAAATAATTTAAGAGAAATCGTTACCTTTAATTTAGGTAACTCACTTTGGTTGGAACCAAAGGACTTCTTGAAATGCTTTCTGCCTAAGGGTAAGCTTCAAGGATGAGGAGAGGGATGTGGGGAGCTTATTTGGGCAGAGTTTGGACGAGCCAAGTGGCTTGAGAGGTGTGAGGAATGAGTAGAAGTGGTCTCCTTTTATAAGGGAGAGGAGGGGCTCTTTAGGAAAGAGTGAAAGTATTACTTTATAATATAATTATATTAGGTTTATAATGGTCCAAAAATCATTGAGGTCGAAGATAAGATGACTCATATTCTAAATAACATCAACCAATAAGAATTGGACAGGTTTTAGATAATATTTTAATCATTATAATCTTATTTATTTAAATGATTTATTAATGAGGTAAACATTGCATCACTATTGTGTCATTAATAATTTAACTTATTTGATGTCTAAAAATTATAAATAAAATATAATTATGTATGAAATATTTTTATCTTTCTAATTAATATTTATAATCGAAAATCCAACATGTATAACGCTATTTAAAAATTGTTCTTCTAAAAGATGTAAGCTTATGCCATTTTTATTTTTATTTTAACTTTATTAATATAAAGTGTCCCTACCACATACAAGTGGCTCCAAGGGGTCCCCAAATTGACCCAAGGATGCTCATGGTCGGGTATGTGTCCACCAATAAGGTTAGGACATGTTTTAGGGTAATTTTGTATTATTATAATATTATTTTTTAACCCTTATTTACCGGATTTACCCTTAACCATGGTAAATAAAATATTTACCACAATAATTATTCAAAATGTCTAAAAATAAAAGTTACCTATTTACACAATTTGGACATCCTGATTCCAAATATGGAATCCATTTTTCTAAATTCAAAACACAGAAGTGGCAGAAATTAATTTAAAATTAATTCCCGCTGTCAAAACAAAAAGCGTGTTTTTAAGAGATAATAACTATCAAAAGATTGACACTTGTTTATGTTCGGTTTAATTGTAAAATTATGTACAATGACCAACATTATATTAAATGGTAAAAATATATTCTAAATATACTTTAAAACTACTAAAATTCATAATTTATCACTATTAATTATTTTTATTAAAAAAGTTGTTTTTAATTAAAATTTAGTAATTTTCACTATTCATCAAAATATGAAAGTTATCCGAAAAGTACCAAAATTTCACCTTAGGCTAAATTCGATATTCCGAATCCAAAAATGAAGTCCATTTTAAAATATAAAATATATATAATTTCAAAATTTAGGTATTACTATTCATAACGGCTAGTTTGATTGGTTGTGGCGTGTGTTAAAACTCAAGGTTGCGTACAACACACGCTACTATTTTATTCAAAGGAAAGCGTACCGTGGAAGCTTGAGATGTTTCATTTAATTTTTTTTTTGATGTCCCAATTTATTCAGATAGTTTAAAATATTTTATTTAAAAAAGGTTTCACTATTAAAGTTGATAAAAGTGCAATACTGAAAATGAATCTGTTCTTGCATTATGACTAAGAAACTCATAATAGGGATTCTAAAATTATAAGGATTATATAAAGTTCAAAATGTTGTTAATACTATTCATGACCTCTTTTAATGGCTTTTTTTTGTACGTCATGGTGTGATTGAACTCGGTGTTGCGTGTAGTGCAAGTTATTGAATTATTTTTAAGAAATAACACACTATGAAATCCTGGGGTGTTACATTCTCCCCTCCTTCAATAAATTGCGTCCTCGCAATTTGAAATTGTTCTTTGAAAATAAAAGGTTGAAAATAGAAAATATCTTTGTGGGAAAACCCACATCGGAAATTAGGTTACTAAAATTTAGTCTTAATATGAGGAAAAGAGAAATGAAAGAGTCACCACCAAATTATGATCTCGATTAGGAGCACATTGGTGGCAATTAGAGACATATAATTGGAGGAAAAACGTAAATATTTATAGGTAGTGATTGAGATCATCAATCACAAACAAGTGTATAATTGAGGTCCTTAAATTCATCAATCTATGATGATTTGAAATACCATCGGTTCAACAAAACATAGGGTATTAGGATAACACATTTTTGACGTTTCAAAATATCATAGTTGAAATCCCACATCGAAAAATGAATTAACGAGGCCTCTATTTAAAATAAAGAGTGGAAAGTATGAAGATTACCGAAAATAACACATACTAGGGTTCCATATAGGAAAATATGGATATGGAAGAGAAATCTAACCATCAATTATTTGATGGAGAGTGGTAGAGAACATGGCTATGAAAAGGCCAACAATCCCAAAGCCATGAATTAGTGATGATTTAAGATACCATCTAGGACAACATTTTTATTCTAAGTTCCTTTTATTAATGTTGAGGATTATATTTATGAGATTGACTAAGATCATAAGGAGATATACTTACTTTATAATTATAGTTTTATCCATTAATAAATTTCTACCACAAACTCATCTTTCACTCTAAAAGATAATAGAATGTAATTTTTTTATTTATACTATTCGTACAGGGTTCCAAAATAAATGAATTTATAATTCATCTACCAGATCTTTAAAAAAACAAAATTATTTAATCCAGGACATCTCGTGGGCCAGTGGTAGGTGATACACCCTTGTCGCCCTTCGGTTGCGGGTTCAAGTCTCGCAGCCTTGCCGGACGCGACGGGTTGCCGCCCGACCTCTGGGTTGTCCTTTTATGGTAATCCAAAATAATCCAAACTAGAACTATCCAAAATACTTCTGTCCAAACTCACAGTCCAACATTTATAAGGAAGGTAAACATAATATAGATCCTTTTTACCCCGTAATAGCATATGAATACCTTCATCTTGTATTCTTTTAATAAACTGAAACATCTTGAATTACCATATTCCTTATTGATTACATTCATGCTCCCCTATTCCATATAGAATGCTGGATATACTTCATCAATCCAAAAATGTTTTAAACCCCAAAAAAATGATGGAATATACAAATCATTAATCAGTTTCAAGGTAGTCGAGAATATCCAACATAATTTATCCAAATCAATCATGTATTATTCTAAAATCACTAACTCGGTATCAGAACCATATTATGGTTTATCTTTCTCTCAACCATATATTTTCCAAAAATTTATCCTGCTATTGAGTCACTTTTCTTTGTTCCACACAATCTCAAGTCCTTAATGAAATAGTACTGCAGTACAATCCTTATATACTCCATAATTATTATAACAAGTACATTGTTGATACAACACTCAATTGACATAATCAACATAAGAACTCTAATCATTCCTCTTCATCTGTGGTAGTATCATAACTTGATTATTATCCAATAGCATCATTTGTGGCATAGTCTGATGACTGGGGCATAGGTTCACGTAGTGTCCAAACTCCTTGCAAATGAAGCATTGTACATTTGAAACCATTTTCTCACCCTTGCAGTCATGTACTTTGTGCCCTTTTCCTCCACACTTATAACAAACTCCCATTCCTTTCAGGCAAGTTCCAGGGTGTTTCTTCCCACAGTTACCACATATGGGAAAATTCTTCTTTTCCCTCTTCCCTTTATCCATTTTTCTCTCTTCCATCCTTTTCTTCTCTTGCTTCCCTTCAAAGCCATAGGACTCAGTAAACTCTTTACTTATCTTATCAACACATGATATTATTTCTTCATATGATGATAATACATGAGAGACTATTTCTCTTATCAATCCTAGCTTAAGACCATGAAAGATATGATCCTTCCTTCTCTTTGGATCATGTGCATTTCTGGAGTTCTCATTCCTTCTACTGGGAACCATTTCTAAACAATGGCATAAACTAGATCAGTTTATGAATCAAAATACATAATCCCATACTTATAAAACACTTAACATAAATTGAACTATTTATGGATATAATCCATAATCATAAAAATGTTTTCTTTGAGGAAGTATATACTCATAAACCCTTCATAATGATTTGTAAGAAAATGAGAGTTATCCTAAGAATATCCCTCGGGAGTGTCGTAACCAAGAGTGCAGCAAGGCCCGTTGTCGTGCACCAGTTCCCGTTCGAGTCTAGCTCAAAGCGGTGTTTTCGGGTTTTACCCCTAGGTACATCTGTGCCAGAGCCGCCTCTACCTGCTCGTATCCAGACAGGGATGTATTGCTCGGAAAACTCACAAAATCTCTATGATACCAAAATTCTAGGAAGTTCTTCTATACTAATCTTGAAAGTTCATCTTAGGTCTACGTGCTCTAATCAGAGTTTATCTAAATCTAGTTTCCAAGGTTTGTACTAAACTTCCTCTGATACCAACTGTAACGCCCCGACCCCAGTTACCCAGAGTCGTTGCATTATTACATAACATTGGAATGATCACAAGAAAGATCAAATCTCGAAAGACCGATTGGTTTAGTAGCCTTGGAAACACTAGATATATTCATAAGTTTTACATTATATCATAAAATGAAAAACTACTACAACAACATAATGTTTCCACAGTCCACACTATAATCCCCTCATAATATCCCTGCAGGTCATTCATAACTTACATCTTCACATCATGGGAAAAATAAAACATAGAAAAGGGGTGAGCTCAAATGCCCAGTAAGGATAACAATATAGTGGAACATTCAAAAATAAGCATAAACATTTAAGGCAATGAATTACTAAAACAAAAGCCATTTAAACTTGAACTTCAACATAGTATGGAAAAAGTAAAATGAAATAATGCCATTTACTTGTTCACATGGATATTCTACTAATCGAATAATCACATGCAAAATCAATAACCACTTTCATAATGTTGGAATGCATAATGCTAAACTTTAATTACTTTTCAAGGCCTCGTCCCAAGACCTTGGGGCTAACTGTAACCGGAACCCAACCCGGAGTGCCTCTAATAACCGGACACCAACCCGGAGTGCCTCTAATAACCGGACACCAACCCGGAGTGCCTCTAATAACCGGACACCAACCCGGAGGGCTTAAGTTTACCAGTCCCTAACCTGGAGGGCTTACTTTTACCAGTCCCCAACCTGGAGGGCTTACTTTTACCAGTCCCCAACCTGGAGGGCTTACTTTAACCAGTCCCCAACCTGGAACATACTTGTCCAACACATTCATATGAAGTAAAGATTGAAATATAACATAAACATTCTTATTGGAACTAGCATACGAAATGTCAATACTTTCACCATAAACTATGAATGGTATAAAAATAGCACATCCACAGTCAAACATATCACAAAACCTTCAAAACAATATAGAAGTTTTGTATCATAATAAATCAACTTCAAATAATCTTAAAACCCATCAAAGGATGTTGACATAGATGAAATCAAAATTATTTTTAATGAAATATCTCCTTTTATTTTGAAATCATTTAAGATCCATATAAAATCAAACATTTTCTTTGAAAATAATCTTATAAGCTTTTAAGGGAATCTTTGACGATTTTATAACGGCGGAAAATAACCGCACCCGCCGTATAAGTTAAAAAAACATTCTTATCTTAATTCTGTCGAAAAGGTTAAAAAGCACCTTGTTTGGAAAACGACGGAAAGATTCCCTTATAAACCTCTTATAAAAAGTCAAAAAAGGATATAAATGACTTTAACCCATATTCTTTTAAATATTAAAAATGTTTTGAAATACATTTTGAAGAAACATGGATGTGGATGATAACGAGATCCCAGTAGATTATTACGTATAAACAACCTCAGATAATGAAGAGATTGTGAAATAACCCTTACCAGTTTGGTAACTTATGAAACATACAACCCATGAAAGAGGTATCATACAATGAATATGTAAGTACACATAAATTAGAGTGTATTACACAAAGAATATAATTATGGGCAGTACATACACCACACAAAAGGTAATGGTGGCAATATGGCATGAATCTCATGAGAATAAGGAGTGAGATGAAAACCCCTTACCACGTTAATCAACTGAGTCGTATGGCCAAAAGTTAATAACCACCAAATGATTTACATAATAACATGAATATAAATAGAATCATGATAATATATATCAAATGGAAGTACACAATACACCACTTTCAATAATTTAGTGGCGAACAATGGAAATCTCACGGAATTGAAAGTGAGATAAGAAAATCCCTTACCTTGTACTTTTCCTTGGTTGGGGTAGGTTAACCTCCTGTATAATGGTGAAATAATTGTTATTAAATTATACAAGAATCATATATATTAATATGATATCATATATGATCTTTTAATATTTATTTGATAATAATATCTTAGTATTATAGTTGTTTTGGGTGTTAACTTACTTGTTTTCTTTTGTATGTTTTGTTACGTAAGACATGTTTGTAAAGGATAGGTTGTATATTATTCAAATCCAGAATGGTATCAAGTCCTTAAACATCATTTTTAAATCATCAAATGATAATTATACTTGAATGGATACGATGGAGGATGAATCTCATCGCGTTCGTGGAGACGGTAGTCCGTACGTACGCACGAACGCAACTTCCATTTAATTTTTATTTTAAAAGAATTGAATCCAAATGATACTTAGGTATATTACTATTACAGTATAATATAATATTTTATATATGTTACTTTAGTTTCATTAACACCATCCTTTATACGTTCCATGTGTGGTATGAACGAGTCATATCATTTTAAGGGGGCGGTAGTCCGCACTTCCTCAAATGAAATTATCGTATGTATATACAACATAATGGTATGAAATAAAATGGAATTACAGAAGCTTATATATAAAATATATATCATTAATATCATATTTAATTACAGTGCCATCATAATGGCCACCATGAGAGGCGGTAAGATGTATTTGAACAATCATCGTTTTGTGAGGCGTTAGTTTGCCATCCACAGAAACATTATGTTCATCATCCATTAGATGGAGTTGTGTGTATGTGTAGTTTGAATAATTCTTATAACAACATCCTAGTATATTGAGGATACTGGTGTTGTTACAAAAGAAAGGAAATAAAAAGAGTTTGGGGGTTGGAGAAGCAAAATAAATGAAAATAATTTAAGAGAAATCGTTACCTTTAATTTAGGTAACTCACTTTGGTTGGAACCAAAGGACTTCTTGAAATGCTTTCTGCCTAAGGGGAAGCTTCAAGGAGGAGGAGAGGGATGTGGGGAGCTTAGTTGGGCAGAGTTTGGATGAGCCAAGTGGCTTGAGAGGTGTGAGGAATGAGTAGAAGTGGTCTCCTTTTATAAGGGAGAGGAGGGGCTCTTTAGGAAAGAGTGAAAGTATTACTTTATAATATAATTATATTAGGTTTATAATGGTCCAAAAATCATTGAGGTCGAAGATAAGATGACTCATATTCTAAAGAACATCAACCAATAAGAATTGGACAGGTTTTAGATAATATTTTAATCATTATAATCTTATTTATTTAAATGATTTATTAATGAGGTAAACATTGCATCACTATTGTGTCATTAATAATTTAACTTATTTGATGTCTAAAAATTATAAATAAAATATAATTATGTAGGAAATATTTTTAGCTTTCTAATTAATATTTATAATCGAAAATCCAACATGTATATCCCTATTTAAAAATTGTTCTTCTAAAAGATGTAAGCTTATGCCATTTTTATTTTTATTTTAACTTTATTAATATAAAGTGTCCCTACCACATACAAGTGGCTCCAAGGGGTCCCCAAATTGACCCAAGGATGATCATGGTCGGGTATGTGTCCACCAATAAGGTTAGGACACGTTTTAGGGTAATTTTGTATTATTATAATATTATTTTTTAACCCTTATTTACCGGATTTACCCTTAACCATGGTAAATAAAATATTTACCACAGTAATTATTCAAAATGTCTAAAAATAAAAGTTACCTATTTACACAATTTGGACATCCTGATTCCAAATATGGAATCCATTTTTCTAAATTCAAAACACAGAAGTGGCAGAAATTAATTTAAAATTAATTTCCGCTGTCAAAACAAAAAGCGTGTTTTTAAGAGATAATAACTATCAAAAGATTGACACTTGTTTATGTTCGGTTTAATTGTAAAATTATGTCCAATGACCAAAATTATATTAAATGGTAAAAATATATTCTAAATATACTTTAAAACTACTAAAATTCATAATTTATCACTATTAATTATTTTGATTAAAAAAGTTGTTTTTAATTAAAATTTAGTAATTTTCACTATTCATCAAAATATGAAAGTTATCCGAAAAGTACCAAAATTTCACCTTAGGATAAATTCGATATTACGAATCCAAAAATGAAGTCCATTTTAAAATATAAAATATATATAATTTCAAAATTTAGGTATTACTATTCATAACGGCTAGTTTGATTGGTTGTGGCGTGTGTTAAAACTCAAGGTTGCGTACAACACACGCTACTATTTTATTCAAAGGAAAGCGTACCGTGGAAGCTTGAGATGTTTCATTTAAATTTTTTTTTTGATGTCCCAATTTATTCAGATAGTTTAAAATATTTTATTTAAAAAAGGTTTCACTATTAAAGTTGATAAAAGTGCAATACTGAAAATGAATCTGTTCTTGCATTATGACTAAGAAACTCATAATAGGGATTCTAAAATTATAAGGATTATATAAAGTTCAAAATGTTGTTAATACTATTCATGACCTCTTTTAATGGCTTTTTTTGTACGTCATGGTGTGATTGAACTCGGTGTTGCGTGTAGTGAAAGTTATTGAATTATTTTTAAGAAATAACACACTATGAAATTCTGGGGTGTTACAAATGTTGTTAATAAAATATTGAATAAATTATGTTAGCCAATGGTGTTGGAGATTGCTGGGATACGATGTTGGGGTATCAATTTAAAGGAAGAATTGACTTTGGGTGTGATGCTAATGAAATATAATGTTGAAATTGTTTATAGTTAATTTGGGTTTAATGAATTAATGAGTGCAATGTGCAACTGATAAAAAGGAAATGAAAGAATGAAATCAAGATCTTCAAATTGTTATGTGATTATAGGACACTTAATCTTAGAAGAGGCACCCCGGAGTCTAATAGATGTTATCTACAGTTGAGTCTAAGACTAGGTTATGCCTATAGTGTGGTTGTGAGCTATAGTATATTCTGTAATTTTTGTGTTCCTATATGCTACTACACCTCATCAGCTAGGGAATCTAACTCCTCAGGGATTCTGAGTCCTGGGGGTGTTTTCCCCATCTTTCTAGTGGGAGGATGGATGGAAGACTACCCCATTTGTCCTCAGTCTTTTCTCCTTGTAGTTACATGTACTAGTAGGCACAACAGTTAGTTTTACCATATATGTGTATAGAGGTCAATAATGGCATGTGGTTATTCACACACACATATTCTGGACACAGTGTCATATGGAATACTATAGGTTTAACATGTATAAGCTGTGATGGCTGGAGGATCCTTACTCGGTGTATAGGTTGTAATGGCTTGAGGTATAAAACCCGACATATGATACACATTAAGGAAGCTGTGGTGGCTCCCAAAAACTACTTGGTTACATTAATTATGAGTTCATGGTGGTTTTGTTTCATGAGGTGCATGTTGTGGTTCTCTAGCCAGGTGTTTGTAGGCAATACATTTTCGAGAGAAATTCTTAGGAGGTGCGAAGATGGGGAAAAGCAGAAAACTAGTGGGGAAGTAGTGGCAGGGTACCCTTGATATTCATTATTATATTATATATATGTTGTTTTTGATACATGGTGAGTGAATTCATGGTGAGGTTGAGAATTGTGTATAACTATTTAGGTGATGATTTAGTTTCACTTGTTGTTCACTGTGCTTTAGCATGCTTTCTTTACTTTTCATGAGAGGATCTAGGAAGGAAACTACTAAGTATATTGTTATACTCACCCTATGTATATATAAACTATTTTTAAGGTCAGTAGCAGTATGATGGAGATCCAGCTTGTTTAACAAGCTTAGGGTTTGCACGAGCTATTCAGGCTTGTTGGTGTTGCTGTTTTTACTTTCCCTTTGTACTTGCTGTTTTATACTTTCACTTGTAGTAGTTTTTCATGGAAATACATATATGAATTTGTGTTTTCTTCTATATTTCTATCTTTGTGGGAGTTTTTTGTTGTCTATCCTATCTCTCTCTTCATAATGTGTTATCTTAGAGGGTAATGACTCCTATATGTGTGATTACTATAACCTCGATGCTAGTCACCAACCTGAGGGATACTAGATGTGAGACTTGGGAGGGTCATTATCTCCCTTCTCACATTGTCCTCCCAGGAGGTGTAAACCTTGTGGGGAGGGGGTCATGACAAAATGGTTCATAATACATCTGACTATCTACAATGTAACAATATAGTGCCTATATAATTTTCAATTTTCATAACATGTGGGTGTATAATACTAGAAAATAGAATCATGTAATAACTCTTTGTGAGAAATGTTTAGTGTTTGTTAATAGATGTCATGTTTCCATGGTACATCTTCTTCTAAAATATTCAATACACTATTCTTCCCCAAACTATATATGAGTACAAAAACTACTCTTCGTAACATAGATGAGTGGGTGTAGAATCTACTCAAATTCACTTGGATGGGAAACTTAAATATATTTTATTTTAGGAAATATTAAAAATCAATGAGATACATGAGTGTTTGAGTGACCTTTCAATAATGAATCATGGTATTTATAGAACTAAAGAACCACCTCTCATTTACTATTACAAAAAATAAAATCCCAATTATTATGTATTTTCATTAATTAAATTCAAATTATTGAATATCCAACAATTTATAATATTTCCATGGTAATAAATTTCTTTATCCTATGATGCCAATAATGGTGGGTACATCTTCATTTTGTGGTCATGTGATTCTATTAAAAAACACAAACATAAATTTTTAACGAATAAGAACTCATACATGAGATTAAATTTCTTCAAAGATGCAATTTTAATTTGAAGGTAACATGTTATGTTGTATTCTAATTTCATATAATGTTAATCATGCATCAATAATGATCCATATGGTATGATGTTGTGTGATTATTTTGATCACAAGGATTGACGCATGGTGCATGACATGATCATATCTAGTAGTTGTTAGTCAACTAGCATAGTTAGTATTTCTATCATGTAGGGATGTAGATAATGGCTATGTGGAGTCTAGTGCATTGTTGAACAACATAAGATTGAACGAAATTTTTATCTCTCTAGTATTTTAAAATTTCCAATCAGTAAAGTGGGAATCCAATTCCTTCATAAATTTTTTATCATGGAAGGCTTAAAAATAATTCATGTTAAACAATCCCATTGATATTACACCATGCTTGGAATCCAAATACACCCTAGAGATGAAATTCAAATACTAGTCATACCACCCCATTATAGGGTCCATGAGAACCATTGCTGATCCATATGAAATAACCATGAAACCCCACTCTCCATAGAATGTATTAACATGACATGCATGGTAAGATAGACAGACTTTTTAATCCAAGATCCCTTATGTGGATTGAATTATCTCTCATTAGGTGGGTGTGGATGGAACTATTTTAATAAATGGAAGAGAAATAATATTAATTAAAATAATTTCGTGTATGAAAAATAATTATAAACCATATATCAACTTCAAGGTCCTTAGAAAAAAACATTAAATAATATAAAATATCAATACTTTATAATTAGTTATCTATTATAATTATTCAATCCAAATATTATTTTTCACATCCTTAAATAATTCCACTTTTACTTTTAGAATATAATTTTAAAAAATTATTTTATCCTCTAATAATATCTCAAATAATATTCATCATTGATATAATTAATGAGTACTTTCAAAGGACTAACTATCACATGTTATAGAAATTATAAAATTTGAACAGATCATAAGTGTTATAACCAAAATTCAGCATACATATTTCCTTAAAAAATAATTATAAATTATTAATTTTCCCTTCTTCCATTAATATATATTATATTCAGTCTGATATCACACTTGGACATCTTTTTTAATTCACTTCCAATAACATCCTTTAGGATAAATTATTTGACATATTTCATTTAATGAAATCATTATTCTTACATACTCACCATGGAAAAATAATAACATTAATTGATGAAAAATAATAATCATACCCAATATGGCTATTTAATCTCCCACATTATTTTTTAATACCTTCAATGTTATTTCCAAATAAAGATTCTAATTTTTGATTCTCACCGACCTAAATTTTTAAACATTATTTTCAAATTATCTACACATTGTTGACTTGAAATGAAATATTCATGGGATATTGGATCTGTTTATTCATTAGAAAATTTTCAGCCTTCATTTCAATCTATGTATATATAAGCCACAAACTTTGTATAAATAAGAATATTTTTTTTGTAAAACCAAAATACCTTTTTCAAGCTGACCAAAAAACCAAATGAGATGAGGTTATGTAAAATTAATTTTATGGATGACCTTATTTTACTCTAGTATGCAGATACTAATTGAGTTATAAATCATTTTAATAACAGATTAACAAAAAACTATTGTATTGAAATCAGTAAAAAGTTGAAAAGTTTCAATTTAAATAAGACAGAAAAGTCTCCATTGAGAACATTCGTACATCCCCATTTCCTATATCATTGATTTGATCAATTAATAATCAACTGAATTTTGATTATTATTTTTTAACAATGCAATATAGATTTAGAGAAATTATACATTTTCCATTAACATGATCATTAGGAATATTCTATAACAATAAGACATGATTCCAAATTGAAATAATGATTATGGTAGTATGTTCATCTATCGTAAATTGTCTCCCACTCATGAGAAATGATCACCCACACCATCATAACAGAGAATCTATTCCATAATATATTTTATGATTTACTATTTTGGATAATACACCAAAAATGATATTGAACATGTGAATGACCAAATCTCATATCATTCACAACTCCATCAAAAGAAAATATTCTTCAATACTTGTTCTTTTGGACAAAAAATACAAGATCAAACCAAAATACTATCTTATTTATATTATTCTTCTTTTGAATTGAATCATTTTATTCACAATCAATAATTTTGATATTATATTATAATTTTATTTGAATACTAATTGAGGATTCACTAAAAGATGGTGAATTATGTAGTTTTTCAAAAAAAATTAATATAAATCACTCCTTGTTGGTTCTCTCCCTAAAAATTGGTTTCAACATCAATTCCTCGAATTATTTGATCAAATAAAATATGCAATGATTAGAAAAATCACGTTGACACTACTATTTTTTCATTGATAATAGAATGGTTTGGATAGTTTTCTTAGAAATGATTATTTATTTCCTCCCATTTACATGATTTCATTTCTAGACATCAATTCAAATTTATATTTGGGACGTATGGATATCATTACATTCAATTATCTAGTTTTTGGGGAGTTATATTCAAAATATAATTTGTAGATGAAATATTATTAATCATGTTATGGTATTATTATTGGTCATGTGAAATTGATAATAATACATTTGTAATATATTCATCTTTGTCACATCCCTCACACAAATATTCATTATCTTAAATTTTATTCTTCTATTAATAACATACCACATACTATTTCCACATCCTTAGGAATCATTTATTTTTCACAATCCATATAATGTGTATATTTAATTTTCTAAAATATCTCTCAATCGTCTAGCAACATTAATAACATATCATTAGGAACATTTCTAGAATATATGGATTTTCAATCCAGAATATTCTAAGACCCATAATTCGGATTTTTTTTCTTTTTGATGATGAACTATTATTTTTATTCTTGTATTTGGAATACATGGTATTCTTACTTTTCATATTTGATAACTTCATGGGTTAATTTACCGTGGTCTTTTTACATTTATCATTACAAAGTTTTTTATTCATTCATATCTAACTTTAGTGGTATTCATTTCTCACATAATTTGGAATAATATCCTAATGAACATTCTAAATTCTTATGAAAACTATAATTGGAAGCATCACATTGATTTTCAAAAATTCCAAAATCAGTTTTATGTATAAATATTTTTATTAAAAAATTGTTTCTTCTTATACTTATTGGCATCTACCCCCCTTGATATTAGTTTCCTTTTATTCTATCAAATCTAAAAGATTATACCAAAAAATATAATAAGTAATTTGCGAATTTTCTCCATAAAAATTAATGAACCGAAAACCATTTTATTCTTATTTATTATTTAAATTATTTTCTTCTTCTCTAAAAATAAAATTGATATAAATAGAGAACCATATTTTAGACTCTTTTTTGAATCAATCAATCTTATTCACATATGTATCCTTATTCTATACATTAATTATCCATTCTCAGACAAATTGTTTTTGAAAACTATAACATTAGATAACATTGATTTTGATACATTATTATAAAAATTTATGGATGATACCTATTTCTCAAAGCTTCATAAGCTATATTATTGAACAATGTTGTGGCCTTGATATAATAATATTATAGTATTTTAACCACAGACTCAAATATTTAACATTGAGTATAAGAAGATACCATCTGCTTCTTCTAGGTTTTTTAAAAATGTGTATTTTCTTGATTTTCCACCTAAACATTTACATAGAGACATATAACATTGAATTTTTTCTAATATTCTATCATAATCATACACTCATAATAAATATTCATTAATATTTCATCTTCCCCTTCGTAGACCTTGAATTGTTTCATAAATAAATATTCACGATCATTGATCTTTTTAAAATTTTCTTCTAATTATAAATCATTTCACTCCATGAAATTTTTGAATATTACATCAAGAGAATGTATCATACATTCATATATTCATTCTCTCTATCCTTATATGCCTTTTTCAAAAAACACAGACCATTTTTCTTCTAGTATCACATTATTGTCTTTAATTTCATGATCTTAAATGGGGAGATTTATACATTCTAGATGTTTTTGTTTAAAATACTTCTCCATAACTTCTAAAATATATTAATTTAGAGTGAAATCATGATACATTATTTTTAAATAAATAATATATAACAGGAAATACTTTTTTTGGGAAACCATAAATCACACCAAATAATGTCATGGAAAAAAATAAACCAAGATGTTATAACTTCCATTTGTTCATATATCAAATTTATGATAATTTTAAACGAACTAAAAAATACCTCCTAGTAATTTATTATGGAGGAAATATTCATCTCCTTCATGGAAAATAAATCACACTGATCATCACATTCCATTCCCTATATTTTTTAGTTATTGGAAATGCATGGAGATATTTATACTTCACTTCAATGGATACAAGAGACTTATTAGTATTTATTTTCTATTCCATTCCCCCAGTCATCATGGTCTTTTTAGATATGACTGTAAGATAAAATATTTCTAAATGATCTCTAAAAATACATAATATTTATAACAATAATGAAACAAATATTATAATTGGATAATATCTAAAAAATAGTGAATCCCATGGGGTGAAACATTCATAGAATAGAAATTTTGAGGATAATATTTTTATATATTGAAGATTGATAAGTGGTGGGGAGAATCTATGTTGGGAAATTTTTATCAATTATAAATGTTATCATTTTTATCTCTGACACTTGTTTACTGAAATATTTTCATATCAACTCTTTCTTATCAAGAGAAATTATTTGAATGTAGTAATGACTATTAAAAGATTTAATTTATTAGTTTTACTTATAAATTAAAGAAACATGTCCTTTAAATGTATGGTTATGGCCATTAAACCTATTATATAGTATAATGAGTCACTAGTTATAGTGGTGTGGCTAGATGATAGTTATCAACCATTTATAAGTTCCTAATCATAATATGGTGGTGGAGACAATCCTATTACATGGGCTAGTTAAATCCTCATCTAATTTATAGTAGCGTGATTATACATTATACTAGCTCAGATGATAGTCCTTTCATTTCTTTTCAGGTTCTTTATAACACCATATAATTATTCCATGATATAATTCTTCTTTAGTCTGTTATAGCGATGCATTGTTCATCCTCTAATTTATTCCTCACAATGATACCTGCATTGCTTCAGGCTGGAATTGATTCATCTTCTTCCCACAAAAATATAATGTTACTCTATCATATTATTGTTTCACATATGAAATCATTTATTCATAATACATTATTATTATCTTTCTTCTATAAATTTTTTCTACTTAATGATGTAATTAATATTCAATATATAATCATCACAATTACATATTCTTTCGTTGGAGTGAAATGAATGTGTAGATGATGGGAAATATTGTATTTCATATTCAACTAAATAAGATGGTAAATTAAATAATGACATAACTCTCACATATTTTTTGTCTAATGTATTTCATAATAAATATGGATTATTTTATAGAATAATCTCTTTAATAAAAAAATAAATGATTATATTTTTCATCCACCTTTAATAAAATCATAAACTCAGTTAATTAAAATGAAATCAATATATCATCTGATTCTAAATTCAATATATTATTGTGAATAAATATCCTGAGAACTCTTATGACACAAATTGTATTTTTATTATGATGTTATATTTTTTTATTTAAATATGTTTAACCTTCATCAAGGACATAAGCAATTACAAGTTCATGCGATTGTAATGAAAATTTAAAATTTATCCAAACCCAATTTAAATTTCTTCCCAATCTATCTTCTATAATTCTAGATATTTTCACAAAATCGGATTATATAAATTATAATATAAATATGTATGACTTTTATTATTAATTAATTTTATTGTTCCCAACAACTATATGAAACAAAACAATTAATGATTCTTCTCAAAGTCTATCATGTGTCAATATAGTATATGTTTTGTGTTCTACTTTTTAAACATAGTTAGAGTATAATTATTAAGAATTGTATTCAGAAAAAATTACTAAAGAAAAACATTTAGTATGTTTTAGCACAATTAAGATGTATATGGTCGTTCATCTTCTCACAATCCAGTTCAATGTTATTCCTTGTGTAATATATGGGAATTGATCTTTTCTTCTTTATAAAGCTGATTTCCATATAAAACTGTATTATTTATTATGTTATAGAAATAGGATGTTTATATATTTAAAAAATAATTAGTGTCATCAATTAATTGAATAACTGGTAGAGTAGTGCCTCATCCTAGAAGCTCAATATTTATAGATCATGTGTGTTTCATCTCTTCTACATTTTCTAAAAAAGAATTTGTAATTTTATGTCCTATTAATACTGATATTGATATGAAAAAAGATCATAGTATTTAAATTATATCATTGAGTATGGAATTCCATATTCTATGAGGCTGATAAAGGTTGAATATTCCTGATGATGTGATCACATGTATATGATGATTAATGGATTCTAAATCCATTCATTAATATAAACTAATCCATACACTCAAATTTCTTCTAAAACAAAAATTATATTCAAAAACGGAATAATCACCAATATTCTTATTAAATGAAAAAGGTAGCATGAATTGTTATTGATGTAGAGGGTTAAATCGTGAATTCTTGTTTCAACCTTTAGTTCTAATGCTTCTTCCATTAAATGATCATCAATTTTGTTTATAAATCAATTATCATTATTGATTCCACAATTATGTTGACATGTAAATGATAAATACATGGAGGCGGGTGGATCATCAGATCATTTTTGATTGATTTTACGTGTTTAGTCATTAACATTTTAAATTGGTTAAATTATACCAATGTGTTCCAATCACACATCAAACATTCATTTGATTGGAGAGGACAAAATACTATTTCATATTCTATGGACCTTCGGATTCATTACCGGAGTAGGTAACAAAATACATTATGCACAGACAATTAAAACGTGTAATAACCTTTTTTAACATGATGTGAAACCCAATTATTTTTAATTATTAATATCATAATTGGTAAAAATTATTTATCAGTTACATAATTTAAGGAATGCATTAATGATGTCATGTGTAGTTTGACCTCATGGAATAATCAATTGAATTATTTTGGAATTTGACACATAGATATATGTAAGTTTAGGAATCCATAAAGGTCTCATTAGAGACATAATAAAAATATTAGTTATGATATGTTAACCACACACTTTTTATTCAAACTAAATTAATATCTATAAACTGTTGCATCGTATGGGAAATCTGAGACCACCGATTGGATTAGGATGTGGGGTTTTCCTTATGTTGGGTATAAAATTTATATGAATTAGATGTTTGGATGCATCACTCATGATAATATCCAATTTAATATTTAACTAATTTTAATTCATGTTTTTATTTATTATATATTTAATATGTCTCAAATTGTGTGTCATATTCCAAATATGGAATCACTTTTGGGTTTATATGGGAGTGTTTATGTTAAGAGGAGAATAAAATTTGTTTCCTTCAGGTGTTTAGATTCCTCTGTCTAAAAAATAACCATTTATATTTTAATTAGTTATTTTATCCTATTTTTAATATTAAATAATTAATATCTCTCAAAAGGAGTGCCATGTGGGAAATATGAGACCATGGCTGGGTCCAAAATTATGGGTTTACCTTAAAAATGGAATAACATATTTGTACCATGGACTTTTCATCTGATGGATATTTAATTTTAATTTATTAAATAGTGATATTAAATTATAACAATTATAACTGGATAAAAGCACGTACTATTCATGTTCATCCCCAAAAAACTATTAAAGCTCAATTAAAGGACACATATGGCTTCCAGTACATTCATTTTTCATTATTTTTTAATTTTACATATTAAAGAACTATTAATGATCCAAAACTAATGATTCCATTATCAATAATTGAATAAAATGGCTATTAAAATTAGTGTTTAAAATTAATGTTTCATTAACTATGATTTATGGGATTTTTTAAATACTCGAAAGACATAATATATTTTTTGGAATATCCAATAGAGTTTTGGTGACCCAAGATCTATGTTACATGTGACCAATAATCCTTAGTTTACCAGATTCAGATTATGCGACAACCCACTCATACTTGGTGGGCCATGCTAATAGAAAGAGGTGATTTTTTTTTTATTTTTTTTTAATTTTTTTATTTGTGTCAATATTTTCTCTTCTATAATATATTCATTATTGATATGAATTACCTGCTATTAGTACAATTGAATACATCTTAAAAAGTAGAAGAAAAATGTATATTTTTTTTTGTTTTGAAGGCATCAAGGTATTCCTTGATCTGATTCTTCACATTTTAATTGGGACATTGAAATTATATAGTCAAAGGATAATTAATTTTTTTGTCGATAAATAATTTATTAAATTTTAATATATAATTGATTTAAATTATCAATGTATAATGTCTTGTTTTAATATAAATAATTTAAAAAAAACTATTAATGTAAAATTATCATGTAATTATCATGTGACATAGATTACAGAAATTATTATTGGATAATGAATGTTTTTTCATGGGATAATTATCATAACTTTAATATGATATTATTATGTAATTATCAATGATAATTCCACCATATTATAAAATAGAAATTCAATATTAATTAGTTAAATGTTGTTAATTAGGCTATCAAATTTAATTTTTAAAAATTTATTTGAAAGTTATCTAGGTGAGATATAATATTATCAGATGTAATATTTTAAAACTATAATTTAACAATTATCATAATGTGATTAATTATTATAGCATTGTGATATTTTATAAGATAAATCTAAAATTTTTCAAGAGAAAATGTTTCATCACATGTGATATTTTATTAACTTTTGAAATAAAATAACCTGTGTTGGTTTTAGAAACCCATAAAAAATGTCAACAATTTGTGGGTCGACACAAATGATAATAAGGTCATGATTACGTGTATTGAACCAAACATGGTGGTTTTTCATTTCTGATGGCATCGATGACATTGAGGTAGGTGTTTCCATATCAATTATCCAAATTGAATAGCCTTGAATTTCTTGATTTATTTTAGTTGACGATTTAAATTGAATAGATCAAAAATTATTTCAATTGATATGATAAATATTTATTGATTTTCATTAGGATATTTTAAGTGGTTTTGTTATGTAAATTGGTAAAAACTACCATTTATATTGAATTGGGTGGTTTTTATGGATATTCGTTGATTTTAACTATTGAAAATAAATTATAGATTTGATGAAAATAATTTAAATTATATTTATGAATTTAAATGTATAAATTATTTCTAAAATTGAAATGTCAAACAAAATTGATGGAATTTTTAAATTGTAAAATTTATTAAAAATGTTTTTATAGAATCCTAGTGGTTTTATCATGTTAAATAGTCTTGTTTTTATTAAACCTTTTTATGGATTTAAATGAAAATATTAGAGTTTTTATTGGGGGAATAAGATTAAATTAGTTTTTATGTAGTCTTAAAATAATATTCTCATCATTGATTTTGTAAGATCAATCGAAATCCTTAGTTATATTGTTAGTTTTTTTGGACACACTCAATGATTACTTCAACATTCAAAAACAAACATGAAGAAGGTCACATCCATAAGGCGATGGTGACGAGTCATCTTTGTCCAGTGTCTAGAGAACATATGTGTACAAATATTAATGTGATCTCTTAGAGAGTGTGGAGTCCTATATCCAGAAACATATGTAACTATTTGGAATACGACCATGTTTCTCACTTTTTTTTATATTTGCAATATAAAATGCATTCCAATATTTTCAAACTATTTTATATGCACTTTCTGAATTTGTTTAAACATATTTATATGAAATATTTTATTTCATACTTTATTTTTGAAATATTCCAGCACATGTATGGTAAATCCTATTTTTAAAGTATTTTCAATTTTTATACCTATATAGTATGATTTCCTTAATACATGGTTTAAAATTTCAAACATATTTACATTAAAATTGGAATTATTATTATGGTTAATTATTCCTTGGAAATTTTTTTGGAATACTTTTTGAGACCCTAATATAATATTAAGTTGTCACCCATATTTTTCATTCTTGTGTTAGTAGATATTATTCCTCTAGGTTTGAGTATAAGAATAGGATCTCTTGGAGGTAGATCTGGATGTTGAACCTTGGCAAGGTGAGTTGTGTATTTAGGTACTTGGGTTTTTTTCCCTAGTTTCGGTACTTTAGTTGCAGATCTTTGGGCTTGTTTATGACCAGTATTATTATTGTACACCACTCCCAGTGGATTTTCTTTTGTTATTTATAATATATTTCTTCATTTTTATCAGTGTTTTAAGTGAAAAAACATTATCACTCTCAGTTTGTATGATGTCAGGTCCTAGATGCTGACCTGTAGGGATCAGTTATTCCCATCGGGATATGTCTATGCCAACATGGTTATTAGGTTACCATAGAACCTGGTCAGGATCAGGAAAATATGGTATTAGAGCTCCATGTGGTGAAATTTTCATACAGTTAGTATTCAATTAAGAAGTTATGTCAGGACATAATTGGTATTTGTGATTTAGTGCATAGTCAACTCTCATCATAATGAATCTTTTCATTATTGGGGGGGACAGGTAATGATATCATTTAGATGAGTTCTATTATTTTCCTTATTCTGATTTGGATATAGTGAAATGAAAATGAATATCCTTCATTCTATTAGGATTAATTTTCCTCATTTATATTCATATGAATTTTAAAATATCTTCAAATTTTTTTATGATGATTTTCTGTAACATCATGACCATGAGAAGATGTGAAAATTTGATCCAAGAGGATGGTGATGGTGAACCTCAGTGAGTGAATCCAATTGTGGGTCTAAATCTAGTCGAGGTGATCGTGTGTAATTTCCATCCTTTTAGGAAGGCACCCACATCAGTCCCTATTCTGGTTCCAGCTATGGATCCTCAAGGGGTTGTTTTTTCAAAAACACTATCAAGAGTTTGCTATCATCCCCTAATATTTAAAGGCTATACTAGTCCTCATCAAGGTGTAGAATTACTGGGTAGGATGAAACAACTGTTAACTTCATGTAGACCTTGGATGAGATCAATGTGATGTGTGCCACCTTTGTGTCGGGGGGGACAAAGTAGGAGATGTTGATACATGATGGTGATGAATAAGACACATAAGAGATTATAGTGGAAGGACTTCATAGTTATTTCCAATGACCTGTTCTATCTGGAGTTAATGGGGTTGGCCTAGTCTATGGTGTATTTCAAGCTTGAGCAGGCAGACAGAATTACAACTGAGTATTCAAATCTCTTTTTTTGAGATGATGTAGTTTTCCAATGAGATTGTATCTAATGATATTATAAAGGCTCGATGGTCCTATTTGGGAATTCAATAAAATATATATTCTCATGTTTTTATTCTAAATATTACTTCTTATGATGATGTATTGAATATAGAGATAATAGTTGAGAAGGACCTAGGTGGAATGTTTGGGTTAACATGAGTTCCACTTTCTCTTAGTGGCAGTGTTATTTCATTTAAATGAAAGAGGTACCCTTAAGAAACTCATACTGATTCTCAACATAAGTTTTTTTTATTTGACCTATTGTAGTTCCTGGAAGAATCCCTTTGATTTTCTAGCTGTGTGGTTAGCCAAATAATTCAAATAGAGCTCTTATAGAGGTTCCCAAGAACTATGGCTCTTGCGGATGTTTAGGTAACTCTTAGAATATGTGTCACAAATTTTCCTCTCTATTTGGTAAAAATGGATCATATGTACCTCAAAAAACTATGTGTATATATAATATGTCATGTATATTAGGGTTTCAAATACAAGAATCTGGAAGGAGACTTTTTCACACTATGGAAGAGTCTCTAAAGGAAGCTGATACTGGTTCATCGACAAATGGAGGTACCTATTCGATAACTTTAGAATTAGTGACTACATTGTTTGATACCAATTCATCTCGATAATTTATTTAAAAACCATTCCATTAATCATCCTAATATTTATATAGAGTATTTATATTGGATAATTTATAATACCACCCCCTTGGTGCAATGGGATAATAGTGTCTCAGTAGTCCCTCTTAGGTCATATCTTGGTTTTAGATGTCGAGATTCATGGGGTTTTTAGGAACTCAACATGTAATCTATTGATATCATAATCAGTATAGATTGTCTCATTTCCAATAAATCTACAATTGATTTTATCTTTGATGGGTCTATCGTGCTACACCTAGTGGTGTGCCTCTTGTCTTTCATGTAGAATGGGGCCCATGGCTGAGCAGAGATGAACCTATATATTCAGTGTTGGTAAAGTTATATCATTGTTTTTATTTGATATGGAGTATGAATAAATGTGTGGGGATTTCCAATTAGTAATAATTAAGTTTCCGGATGTGTTTCCCTCTGACATCTAAATTTTCCCACTAGTAAGGGTTGTTGAAATTTCAATTTATTTAAGATCTAGTACTCAACCAGTTTCAATTACCTCTTATTGCATGGAACTGGGGGAAATGAAGGAGTTGAAGTCCTAGTTGGATGCCCTTTTAGAGAACTGCATTATATGCCCAGGTGTGTAACGTTGGGTAGAGCCTGTTCTCTTCACAGTGAATGCTAATTGATCTCTTGTCTTTTGTATTTATTAGTAAAATTTCAATCGTGTGCCAACAATGAAAAGGTAATTATTCACATACCTTGATTATCTATTGATCAATATAAAGGGGTAAACTGATTTTTGATGATTCATCTCCAATCTGGTTACAAAAAACTACGAATTAAATAATCTTACATCCATAAAACAATATTTTGGGGAAGTTATAACCATTATGAATACCTTGTTTTCCACTTCGGTCTATTAAATTCTCTTTTTGTTTTCATGACATTAATCAACACAATTTTATATGAGTATCTAGATACTGTTATGATAGTCTTTTTGGATAACATTCCAATACACAATAATTCTGAGGAGGATCATATACATCTTTTGATAAAAATTCTTTGTTTGCTGAGAAGTTAGAAAATTCAATCAACATTTCCAATGGGTTGAGCACCCCAGAAAATAAAATATTTTCTATGATATGATGCATTAGTCATGATGATTAGAAATTAGATAGGGAATTTCTGAGTATGCTTCTCATTTCTATACATTCCAATAGGTGAAATACAAGAACACGAAACCTTCATGTTTTCTAGAACCACTTATATTCCCAACAAACTGTTGGGATGAAATTTCCATGGAAAACATGGTTAGGTTATGTCATACCCATAGGGAGAATAATGTGATAACATTTTTTGTCAGTAGGTAGACCATGTTATCTCACATTATACCCATTCATGATACATAGAAAATTGAAGTGTTGGGAAGTCTCTTTGTGAAAGATATTCATCATTTTAGCATAGTTCCATCTATTATAGTCTGAAATAGGGACCCTCAATTAACTACTTTGTTTTTGGAGGACTTTAGGAGGCACAGGGATCTCATGCCAATTTGAGCAGGGCCTTCCATCTATAGTCATATGGTCAGACTGTGAGAGCTATAAATATAACAGATGATATGTTTCTCTCTTTTTTCTCTCTCTTTTTTTGAGTTTAGGGATGATCATTTGGGGATGTTGATTTTTCTTATTATAATAGTTACTCATGATCATAATCGATCCTATTGAGGCCTTGAATGGATATCCATGTAAATATGTGCTCTATTGGTCATAGATGTGGGAATGATCATTGGTTAGAACATGTTCAGTCCATGATTCAATAACTGTGATTTAGTTGATTCATCAGTTAATATTGTCATCAAGGATATATTATAAGTCTTATACTAATGGCCACCATTGGCTTTTGGAATTTTATGTTGGTTACCAGGTTTTCATGAAGGATTCACCCTGGTTGGGTCATCAATGACTTGGGAGGAAATAGAATCCTACTAGTCATTTTGTGGGGCCTATTGTCTTTTTTGATTAGGTGGGTAATGATTCTAACCATTTAGCACTACAACTATTGCAAATGTTGATATATAACTTGTAAAATTAATGGAATACATTAAAATAACCCTCTACTCTATCTTATTTTTTGAGAAGGATTTATTTCGAGATAGAAATAGATTTATCCTTAATAGAGCAACTAGTCAAGATTGTTGATTCTGAGACCAAGGTACTTCATTGGAAGAAAATATCTTTTTTTGTGTGTTGTTGAATCATGGTTATGAAAATCATATGGCATGGGAGTGTGGGTCTCATATTCGAGATTAGTGGTATGAGTTGTTTGATCAAGACCGCTATAATTGAATATTAAGGAAGAGAAGAAGATATGTGGGGTTTTAACATACTTTTTACGATGTTGATATACCCTCTGATGAAAAATTATTAATATTTAATGTTGGAAAATTATTAATCAGGGAAATAATTTTATAATTTATTAAAGGCCTTAACTGCTAGTAAAAATATTTGAATTTTCTATTGAATATTTTTGACGTTTGACATAGAGTTTTTAAGAGATTCAGAGGCCCACAATGTCTATGTGATGATAGACAAAAATATTGAATATATTATATTAATAAAAATCATTTTATTAAATATAACTCAATAACTCAAAAAGGGTATGTCGTATGGGAAGTATGAGACCATCAACAGGATAAGGATAGAGTGTTTACCCTTGGAGGGACATAATATTTGTAATCATTAGGTTTTTAGTTTTATCACTCCAAAAAATAACCATTTTAAAATTTATTTATATCGTAATCCCTTTTTTGAATGTTAAATAATTTATATGTCTCAAATAGTGTGTTTTATTAGAGATATGAGAACATCGTTGGATTCCTAATGTCGTGTTTACCCATGAGGGGTATAACATTTTTAATATTTAGGTGTTTGGATTCCACACATGAAAAAATAAAACATTTTATTTAAATTAATTAATTTATCAATTTTTAGAACATTAAAAAATTACCATGTCACAAAATGTAGGCATTATGAAATATTTGAGTCCATATTTGGGTCTGAAATGAGGGGTTTACATAAGAAGGGGCCCAATTTCATTTGGCAGTGAAAATTTCAACTGATTTCTAGTTAGTTTTAATTTATTTTGTATTAATATTAAATAATTAAAATTATCAATTGGTTAAACATGTTATAGTTCATGTTCTTCCCCTAAAATAGCTTAACCACCATTAATGCACACCGATGGTTTTAAATGCATCAATTTTTTAGTGTTTTGACCTGAATAAATTTTAAAAACATAAAAGAGTCAAAACTAAGGGCTACATCAACAAATATTTGGTAAAAGTGTGATTAAGTTGGTTTTTAGAATTAAGGTTTCAATCATTATGATTTTTTGGGTTTTTTGAATTCCGAAAACACTTCAATATTGGAATGGAAGATCCAATCGAGTTACGTTGACTCGAGATTTACCTTACCCGAGATCGATAAACATTGGTTTATCAAATTCCAATCGATTGGAAATCTCCTCTTACATGGAACACCACCCCTAGATGAAGTTAGTGATTTTATTTTATAATAATTTTTGTTTCAATATTCTCTCTTCTAAATTATCTTTGTTATTAATCATAATTTTATGTCATATTTAGCGTTGAATTTTTCTAGATAAGCTGATGAAATATAATATTTTTGTTTCAATGTCAACATGGTATTCCTATATCGGAATTTTCAAATTTTATATTTATCTTTGAAATTAAATTATCAAAGGATAATATCATTATTTTGTTGTATTTTAATATAATAATTTTCATATAATAATTCTTTTGAATTATTGAAGTATAATTACATTTTTTCAAATAAAATTATAAAAAATGTATAAATGGTTAATTATATGGTAATTATTATGTGACATAAATTATCAAAATTATCATGGGATAATTATTAATTTTATCAAAAGATAACTATAATAGTTTTCAAATGATAAAATCATTGAATTATCAAAAATAATCCAACCATATTATCAACTAAAAATTGTAAATATAATTATCAAACTTTTTTATCAAATTATCTTGTGTACTTTTTTCAAATGATAATATGAATATTATATATGATAGATAAAATCGTATCACAATTAATTTTTTAACGAAATAACTTTAAAATTATCCTAATGTGATAAAATATTATTGCATTTAATATTTTAAAAGATAAATTGGTAATTTTCTAGGTGAAAAAATATTTCATTTCATGAGATATATTAGTTTCTTTTGAAATAAAATAACTGGTATTGGTTCTAGAAACCCTTGATGAACATCGATCATTTTCGTGTTGAAACATATGATAATAAGATTGTGATGAGGTTTATTAAACAACACATGGTGGATTATCTTTTCCTTTTACATTGAAGACCTTGTGGTAGGTGGTTTAATCTTGATTAGCCAAATTTATTAACCTTGAATTTCCTGATTTATTTCATTTTTTTATTAAAAATAAATTTATCATACATACATTTAATTTATTTTATAAAACCTAATTCCAGTGGAGTAGGATATTTGAAATGATTTTCCTTTTGAAATTGGGGAATCTCCTAATTTTATATTACTGGGTAGTTCTTATATAAATTGGTTCATATAAATTGTTAATTTAAATTTTAGATTCTATGGAAATAATTTCAATTATGTTATTAAATATAATTGTAGAAATTAATTTCAAAATTTTATCTTTGAAATAGAATTGATGGAAGTTGTTAAATTTTGAAAATGGATTATAAATTAATTAATAGAAACATGGTGGTTTTATCCTATTGAAGTGGAATGTTTTTTTAATAAAATTTATATTGGGATTAAATGAAAAAATTGGCATTTTAAATCGGAGAATGGGATTTAATTTTATTTTATGTAGTCTTATGAAAAACAACCCATCAATAATTTTTTAAGATAACATGAAAGCCTTAGGTAGATAGTGAGTTATTTAGAAACATTGTACAACTACTACAATGTTATAAAACATACATGCAGAAGGTCATATACCTTAGGCAATAGTGATGATCCCTCTTGAACTAGTGTCAAGTGGACATTTGTGGAGACATATTGTTTTAATCACTTAAACAATGTGGATTCCTACATACTGAATCATACGTACCTTATTAGAATATTAGAAAAACACTGTCTTTTGTTTATTTTTAATATAAAAATGTATTCAAATATTGCTAAACTATTTTACATTCCCTTTGTGAATTTATATAAACTATATTAAATATGTTGTTTTATTTAATCTATTATTGTAGAAATGTTCCATCACTTGTAATGTAATGAATGTTCTTGAAATATTTTCCACTATTTGAATGATATAGAATTATTTGTTAAAGATATTCCCTAAAATTAAAATCCTATTTATTATAAAATTCGTACCACTATTTTGGTTAATATTTAATTGGAATATGTTAAGGGAAATACAGTGAGACACTACTAGTATTTCTATATTACACACAAAGGTTTTCCTTTTGGTGTTTTTATACATTCTTTTTCTAGGTTCTACTAAGGGGATATGATATCTTGGATGTAGGCCCAACATTATATCCTTGGAATAGTGAGATTTTTATTATGGTATTGGGATGTTTTTTCTATATTTTGGTATTTAATTGTAGTACTTTTCTCTTGTTTATGCCTTGTTGTATACTGTTACACTACACTTAGAAGAGTTTATTTTTCTATGGATATTGTTATGCTTATTTTTCATCCACATTGCATGTGGAGAAATTTTACCCACTCTAAGTCTGAATGATGCCAAGGGCCATCCGTTGAACTATAGGGAACAAGAAGACCCTTTAGGCTATATTAGGTCCATTACAATTGTCATCTTACTAGGGTACCTGGTATAGTTCATGATATAACAAGGATTGTTCCATCCCATTGTGTGGACCAACAGAATCAAGTGCACATTATTCACACACCAAACATGGTCTCTTATATGGTGCTTCTCAGGACCAATCTCCTCATTGTAAAGGAATTCCCATGCATGGGTTGGCTACAAAATAGTTGACCCTATTTCTTATATGTTATTAGAGATATATCTCCATGGTTGGCTATGGTTTGAATATAAAATTAATTATAGTCCAAAAAAATATTACATTGAATTATTATATGAATACAAATTAACTAAATTCCATTCATAGAATTCCTAAAAAGCATAATAAAACACAATGAAATATAAAATATTTCCCAGCTATTTCATTAACCTATTCATAATGAGTAATATTATTTTCATGGTATTAAATAATTCCACATTTCTATTTATATTATCAATTCAAAAGACCCTTTTACCTTCCAATATTCTTATTTTCCAACATATTCAGTATTCAATCATATGTCTCATGTAAATGAACATAGATAAAAACATTCTAGATTTTGACAATAACATAACAATCATCCAAATTATATTGTTAATGTCCTCAAATGAACATCCTTATGATAATAAGCTATGAGTAGTTTATTCTTCAATAATTAATCAATTCTATATTCAAATTGATATCAGAATTGGATATCCTAGATTGTTCACATCCAAAAAATTATTTATTTTTATCATCATTGACATATTGACATTAATGAAATATTTAATTTTTATTGAGAACCACGGACCATTCATATCATTCATGAAAAATACTACTCCTACAAAACTTGTCTTCCTTGTATTGGTATTTTTGGTTGGTAATTATTTGTGTCCATGATGATTCCATGGTTGATAAATAGGTGAATTCATTTGCATCTAGAGCCAGAGTCTGAGTGTGATATGTGGAAGCCATTATTAGATATTTTCAATGACATTTCTCAGTGATTCTCCATGTACACTCTCACATATAGGCTAATATATGTTGTGAATTTATAATACCCCACATCAATAATAATATTGTTTTCAATCTAACATTCATCATACATTAGGTATTTTTGGGTAATTATAACTTTTTGAGGAGATAGTGCGGGTCTTTTCTGGAAAAGAATCAATGTTTGGATATATCATTCTACCAATATGTTCCATGAATTACCCTGTGGAATTTAGTTTATTATCTAGTAGGTGAGGCAGAGGAGGTTATGGTTACATGTGGGTCATATAGTAGTCAGTGAAACTAGGTTGAGTACTGGTTGTTTATAACTTACTGAGTGGTTTTCCAATATGTATGTAGTCAGAATCTGTAAGATTTTATTTAAAATTTTAATTTAAAAAGTATTTGATTTATTTTTTTTCAAAAATGATACTTCTGTCAGTTCCCCTATATAGCTACACTACAACCCATTCCTCCCCTTTAAACATTATTCATCACCATCCCCCTTCTCCATATCGATGGATATCAATTATTTTCATTTGAGATGACGAGTCATTTGGTAATGGAGTTTTAAATCCATATGATTATAACACATCTTCCCCCTAATAGATATATCTTCATCTTTGATTCGTCATATATTGATATGTGTTCATTATTGAAAAACAATTTCTATATTTAATAATTTCATGTATTTGAATCTAAATTAGTAGATTATCTATGGTGAGAGGGCCCTTAATAGTACAATGAATGTGATCCCCTTACATTACCAATTGAGTTTCAATTATTTTACGCATGTTTTGGGTAATTTATGAAATATCACCTTGTCCTATATTTTTTAAAATTAAACTAAACATCAATACATTGTTTCCTACATTATTATTGGAAATTTATATATAATGAGTGGCTCATTTTCTATTTTTTACATTATTAGACACTAAAAAAAATCACCTTCTGTGATATGTCAAGGAAATATATCTTATATCTTTTAATTGGTTATTTTGAATGAAATGAAACCTCAAAAAAATTAAGTGGCATATTATTTTATATTCTAACATTTTTCACGAATATAATCTATTCCAATCTTGAGACAACCATGTAAGAAAACCTTATAATGTGTTTGAGTTTTAAGAGAACAATCCATGAATAATTTTATAATCATTAATGATATAAATTTAATTTCAAGGAAATATAATTCATTAAAATGGTTTTTGTAATAGTAATGTTTATTCTTCCATAAAACTATATGAAGTGGCAATATGTTACCCACCAATGATAAAATTATAAAGTATTTTAAACTATGTGATTTATGGTACAATAAATTTCAATTTAATAAGCTCATTGATCCATCATTTACAAATGGAAAATTAATTATTTTTTCATATAGAAACTTTAACTCAGATATAAGTGGTACAAAATCAATTTTAGTTTTATTTTGGTGGAACATCATCTGCATTCATGAGTTATTATAATTGTTCATCATGAACCACAGTACATATTAAAGTTGTATAAATTCATCATTGGATTTCACACAAGTCGTACATTGAAAAAATGATATGTGATTATAGTGTTATATGGATCAACAATGAGATTGTTTTAGTAGTGCATCATCTTCATATGGATAAAATTCTTGTTTTGTACCATCCATATATAATTTTTTTCTTAGTGACACAACATCCACAAAGTTACATCTAACAATGGCATCTAATGCACATAAAGAGTTACATTGATGGTATAACATAATACTAAAGGAAATGTTTTGATATTTTCTTATTAAAATAATCTATGAAATAGTGGTAAATCATTTAATTGGAAATGGAAATTATAAAATATAATCTAATAAATATTGGCGAGGTCTCATTTGTTAAGAAATTTATTTTTCATTTTATACATTACATAAGATCTTATCTTCTGATATGGATAAAATTTGATTGTAATGTATAATTCATATGACATATAAGTTGATTATGTATACAGTATTTCTATATATATGAAATAAAATATCATTAATACTTGTTATTTATGATAGAAAAATAGTATATTGTCCAATTCCAACATATTCCATATTATGTATGATTATTTTTTTTCCATGAAGAATCACTCCACAAATTGATGTGTTTTTTATTTATTTATCCACCTAAAATTATTTCATATCCATAATTGACATTAATTAACTTTATTTGTTTTAGACCCCATTAATGGTGGAATTCTAATATATACATCATTATACCTATGGACCAATTACCGAATAAAAAATTATGCATTGGGGCCTAGGAATGGGTTGGGTCATCACAAATGTAGATGGCTATGCATGTTGATCATGTTGGGATTTATCATTCAATGTTCCATGAAAAAACATTGATATATCCATAGATTCCACCACAAATTTTGATTATTATGTACCAAATTATATATTTTTTACACTATGGTTATCCTATTTGCGCTTCTATTCATTTAACGAAATTTAAAACCTTTTACATGATATAATATTTATTGATATTTTCTTTATAAATAATTCATAGATGAATTTTTTTATTACTATTATATTGTTGAGATGATTTATTCATGATATTTCATAAAAAATTATAATTGTAATATCTTTTTGAGAGTATAAACTCCCTAGATTGTATTTGATATTAATTATTGTTGATCACCAACCTATAGATTATTAAGATGTGTTCTTATGCAATATCATGGTTTATTTTGGACAATGTGGATGAGAGTCAGCTTATGGTTTTTATATGGTTTAAAACTAATTATAAAACTTGTTGTATTTGTATTTACTTTGTATATATTATATGAGTTTATATTAAAAAATTCCCTATATTAAAGATGTATTAATATATTTTCCATCATTAAAAATTAATTAATTGGGTAACCCTAAATTTGTAGTTTAATATTATATATATACAATTTTCATTTCAAGTGTGCTGGTTCATGAGTTGTACAACCACCTTGTTGCCATTAAAATGGTATTGCGTTTAAGACTTTGTGGCTACACTACTATGATATTTCTATAGGATACATTATCAAACATATACTTAATGTCACACTATAACACACATCAACATAGTATAATGAACTACTTTGATGATGGTATTATTGGAGGTATTTTAAAAGTTTCTAGTACTATATAAGATATGGGTACTATAACAATACTTTCTATAGAAGATAACCCTAATGAAAAATATCATTTACACCAAAAAATCTATTTCAAGTGACATTTCTTTCAGGCCATCTGATTATATGGTCTTTGTGATTTATAAATATTAAATAAATTGTTCTCCAATGAATTTGATCAATATAATTTCTATGATTATGGTTCATATAAAGGTTTGCACTCATCCCTGAAAATATATATGTTAAATTCTTTAATATAGAGGATTAACCACAAAATATTTTGAAATATGTTTTTCCTATTTTTTTTATATTTATAGAGATGGATGTGAGTATTACCTCTATATTATATCTTATATCATGAAAAAATAAATGAATTCAATGACCATATAAATTTAAAAATCTAAAGTAATCAAAATTTCAAATATTTATCCACATTTTTCTTTTCTTGAATTAAAATTGATATTGTAAAACGTGAAGATTATTATTAATTATTATTCCATTGATATTGATTTATAGATGATTATATCAAAACAACATATTTTATTATTCCTAAATCTCATTTATTCATCTATTAATGAATACCAATATCTTAGTGAATTTTAGAACCTTATGTATCCTATTTGAGATTTAATTCCATACAGTCCTCCTTTCATCGTTAACAATACATTTTTATAAAACATGATCTTTAGGAAATCATTTTCTGATTGTTATATTTCTTTCAATTTGATAAATATATATTCATATATGAATTTCCAATGAAAAAATGAAGTCATTCATATATTTCCAATTATGAGATGGAAAATTCAATATCCACTCCATCAAATTTATTATTGCATTTTTATAAAAATCCTTCAACATTTTAGACTATAGATTCAAGATCATAATTATTAAATTCACGATCTCAGTTTTCTAATTATTATTTTTAAATATTCCCCATAATATCATAAATATTCTAAATAAATTATCCTAAAATAAAAAAAATTCATTTATATAAATCATAATGTGTTCCTTGTTTGATGCAAGAGGAAATTGATCCGTGTCAAGAGTCCATAATTAATTTCATAGAATCAATAAAACCTATAAAATAACTATAAAATCTGTAAATTGAATAACATAAACCAATAACACAAAGAAGTACATTTTATGGAGCAATATAAAATGAAAACCCTAAATATATGTATTCAAAAATGTTATTAGAAAATGTAAATGAGTGTAATAAAATAATAAATCACCATAAATCACCCTCTTAGTTGATAAAATAAATATGTTAATCAAATGAAAACATAATACAATGTGTGTTCACAAAAATATTGAGCCATAGACCCACCCATAAACATTCCTTATCAACATTTACAAATCCAATCAACCATACAAACAGTACTCCAACATCATTCCCAAAAATAAGGCATATGTACGAATTGGATTCTCATGAAAAGAGTGATAAAGATATCATCAAAGAGTATAAAAAAATGACTGTAATAGGTCATCAAATACATGTTTATAAAAGATGAATAAATAAGTAGAAATATGATAATCTTGATTGTGTATTTCTTCATTCGGTGGAAATTATTCCACTATAATAATTTATCATAAATCTCTTTGACTATGCTAGAAAAGGTA
Source organism: Viscum album (assembly GCA_963277665.1). Taxonomy (NCBI): domain Eukaryota; kingdom Viridiplantae; phylum Streptophyta; class Magnoliopsida; order Santalales; family Viscaceae; genus Viscum; species Viscum album. Next base: position 661,910,785 of record OY728151.1, on the reverse strand, counting down.
CTCTCTACATATAACAAATCCTAACCCATACCCATTCAATATATGGATGTTTTTATAAAACATCATAAATTGAATAAAAAATATAATGTTAGGGTCCCATTAATGGGACAAATTGTGAACTAATAGTTCTAAATCAATATCCTTTCACTCAGGGATGAGTTATATGTTTAACTATGACCTATAACCATAACATATGGTATGTAGTCCTAAAAAAAATATTTTAGAACATTATAAAACAAGGTTGGTAATCATACAAAAAACATACCATGTTGAATATCAACACACTCTCACTCATTATGAAACATCATACCAAATTACATAACATGACTTAATCCAAAAAAATGTCACATAGTTTATAAATCATAAAACATCCCTTACTATATCTCATAATCCCACCGTGTCATTCAATAGTTTTTTCATAGTGAAAACCACTACCATTTCCATCTTACTATGTGTATATTCCCATAGAGTATTTTCTCTCAATAACCTCTTACCTTGGGTATGTCAGATACCTGAATCCACATTATTCCACATAATCATGTATCTTTAGATCCATTGTCTATGTACAACATATACAAAACATCTTAAACCAACTCAATCAAATTGTCTCTTAATACAATGACCAATACATATTTTAGCCATTAATTCAACTAGAATAACAAATTCAAATCTTAATAATGTACTTATAATAATGACCTAGAAAAAATCCCATCATATGTGTCATCATCATCCGACCTCACATCCTTTTATCTTATACAATAACAAGTTACAAAAGACACAATATTTCATTACAATCAACATATCCAACTCATATTTTTTGAAATATTATATGGTTAAAATATTCAACTACTACCAACACTAATCATCAAAAAATAACTCATGAACCCATAGATTCTATATATTCCTCATTTCTATAGTCCATGTACAACTCCAAAAATAATATCAATTTAAATATTCTGGTCTTATTCCATTGGTAAATTCTTAGCTGATAACCTCATTTACACTTTAAAACAAATTTCAATTATCTCATGATAATTCTAAAAAAATAATATATTCAAATATACCATCTACAAAATAGTAGATCTCTTGTTTTAATATAGAGGAAACTGTCTTTGTTAGATAATACTTATCCTTATAGAACATAACAGTCGTACCACATGAACCTGCATTAGTAGTCACTCAAAAATACACAAATTGATAATTATTCAATAGTTTTGTTGTTATCTCAGAAATCATCAATTTTAATCATCCCAAAATTTCATCTTCAATAGAGTTTCTTAATCCAAACATGTATATTCATAATTTTTCTATGAAACATGATAGATGTGTTTTCTCTCATGAATACAATCAATAAAACATTATATTATAGAAAATCTTACTTCATCATCCAAATCACTCAACATGTGGTGGGTCGCTTATCATAGCATATATGGAATAAGGAAACATAATTTTCAGAATATAGAGTGATTTCAACTGTTGTCCATTCATCCCAAACCCAAACTCCATTATAGCCTTTGAAATATGGAATAAAAATATATTTTATTTATTTATATGGACCACCATCATAAAAACGTTGTTACATTCTACCCAACATACCTTCCAAGCCTCATCAAATAATGCACTATTCTGTATCATCCATTAAGACCCTATCTAATGGGTTTAAACTCATAATTATTAATTATTATTATAAATAAATAATTTCAATTTTTAAATTGAATTTATTCAATATTCCAAAACTAAATATGAATCCCTGAAATTTTATACCATGACTAATGGCATTCTAATGGTCTATGTTCTACAAAAAAAGAACTCAATAAAAATAATTTGAATTTCATTTAACATTTTCAATACCCAATTTCACCAAATTTAATCAATTTTTTCCAGTAAAATTCATTATATCACCTAACTTAATTGAGATTATGAATAAAATTGTAATTCTGTTAAACCTAATTATCCTCTAAAGACATCATGTATAAAACCCATATTTTGTGATGATTCCACCACAATCCTGTAGCATAATCACTAAAATCCATATATGAGGTCATCAAAAATCAATGGATACCATTCAATCATAATATATAGCAGAAATGGGGAAGGACGCCTCAAACAAATCTGAAAAATGATTCTAAATCACTCCCATTATGTTGGAATTCAATGGGAATATATGGGAATGAAAGGGGAATGGCTATAAAAATAGGTAAATCCATGAGCCCTCCCCTGAATAAGAATTGAGGAGGATTGATGGTAAAATAACAATCATTCCCCTACTATATATGATACATGTAATCTACCATGGACTTGATCATCCAATATTGGGACCCCAATGAAGAAACAAACAACATTTGGGGTTATCCTGAAGAATATATAACGTTCATAACAACTAATATATTTACTCATAATAACATATAAATTCTGTAAAATCCAATAGATAAAATCATAATTATAATTCATAAATAGAATAAAAAATTATATTCCATTTTTTATTTTTTTAATAATATATTTATACAATATAATATTTTGTCACTATATAATGTTGGTGTTAATTTGATAGTAATTCTAAAAAGTTATAACTGTATTTACTTTTTAGTTTTATCAATTATGATGATTTAAAATTAATAATTTTTCAAAAAATATTAACAAATTAATGAAATTTATTTTAATTTTGATTAATATGAAAAATCCACATATATATATTAATTTCTAGACTATAATTTTCATGTATTATGTCAAACATTATAATTTTTTTGTCTATACATTCCTAAAAATTACATTTTCATATTTACAATATGACTCAATATTTATTTTATTCATTAAATCATATATATGGGAAATCATTAAATAAAAATACATATCATCAAATTATCATTTCAATGAATTGACAAACATTTGATATTCCATATTTTATGAGATAATATGAACTGGAATCATTCCATTTTAGATATGTACAAATTATAATATTAAATATTATCCTTAAAAATATATATAATTAAAATAAAACCATTTTGTCATGTATCATTTTTATATATTCATTTAGTGTCTCCATATATTTGACATCCCAGACATGGATTCCACTTACTAGGTGCCTAAATAATTGTGGGCACCATGGCCTCAAGCGGATCTCCCAGAATTCCAATGGATATAGACCATTAGCAATGGCCAAGGTTGAGTCCATTGGAAGACTATTCCCTTATTATCATAGTGTAGAACATTGTAATAATGTAAATATCTGTATATATATGATGCATTATAAGTAAACAGGAGGCACTAATAAAAAGAGATCGAAGTAAATAATAGACAACGATAAAAATAATTGAATCAATAGCAATAATATAAACCAACTAATGATGATATTTCATATAAAATGTAATTTAGAAAACATATAAAAAAGTAGAGAGAATAGTATTTACTAAGAAAGTATAATTTAAATTAAAAGACTTTCACCATAATCTTGAGCTTCGACTCAATTATCTACAATCAAGATCAATCCTAAATAGAAATCAATTAATTTTTTTAAGTCTTAGTCTACCCTTTATCAACATCTAAAATCATATAATTGTCTCTATGTAACAAATAATGTTAGGAGAGGGTGTGAGATAACTCTCAATGAGCCACCACCAATGGTTTCTATAACACACTTCCCATGTATTGGAAATGTAATAGTGTAAAATAATGCATATATAATATAAATCAGTTCAATTTATCTAAATATCAATGAAACTACTACATCACCTGATTGGTGTCTGAATATGAATAAATTTCAGTATTTTATTGACACCAGTTTATAAATAAGTAACATGTTAGAAATAGTGATGGTTCCATGATGTAACAAGAAAACCGGTAAATATATTTTATAATAATGATCTATGGTTGTGACCATAGAAATGTAGACCACTAGTGTCTTCATCACAGTAATGAATATAGCCTAGCTAATGGTAATAGTGTAATCTAGGGAGCATAGTCCATGTAATTCCACAATAAAGTGTATATCGATTACAAGGATATCATCCACGGTAAAATGGGCTATGAAATGACTAGTTTGAATGGGATTTTGCCATGGAATCAAAATATCAACACTAGATCCTAGGTTTTAATATAATTAAATTTTTAATAAAATTTAAGGGATCTTATGGTATCAATATAAGCATCCAATTATTTTAAAGGATTAATATCTGGGAGGTTCTCAACCAAATAATTTTGTATCATTGATTCAAAATGGGCTTCCCATGTGCTCAAGGAATTATCTATGGTTTCCAAGGAGAGAGTGTGTTAGAACAATATTCTTCGATAATGATTTCATATAATATGTTGTATTTGTCAATTTTTTACCTCTTATTTGTGTGAAAAGTCTAATTGAGTATTGAACTATTTATTCATTTCATAAATAATTAATATGTCCATTTAGTTCAAGAATTTTCTTTCATTAGGGTTAAGAGGACTATTAGAATTCGATTTCTCCATGATATTAAATCATTTTGAGAGTCAAGGTTCACTCCTCTACCTTCCATTAGCAAGTAAATTGTAACACCCCAAGCTTCTATGGTACGCTTCTCTTTGAATAATGTGATAGCGTGTGTTGTACGCAACACCGAGTTCTAACACACCATAACCAATCAAACTAGCCGTTATGAATAGTAATACCTACTTTTTGAAATTATATATATTTTATATTTCAAAATGGACTTCATTTTTGGATTCGTAATATCGAATTTATCCTAAGGTGAAATTTTGGTACTTTTCGGATAACTTTAATATTTTGATGAATAGTGAAAATTACTAAATTTTAATTAAAAACAACTTTTTTAATCAAAATAATTAATAGTGATAAATTATTAATTTTAGAGGTTTTAAAGTATATTTAGAATATATTTTTACCATTTAATACAATGTTGGTCATTGGACAAACTTTTACAATTAAACCTGACATAAACAAGTGTCAATCTTTTGATAGTTATTATCTCTTAAAAACACGCTTTTTGTTTTAACAACGAGAATTAATTTTAAATTAATTTCTGCCACTTCTGTGTTTTGAATTTGAAAAAATGGATTCCATATTTGTAATCAGGATGTTCAAATTCATTAAATAGGTAACATTTATTTTTAGACATTTTGAATAATTACTGTGGTAAATATTTTATTTACCATGGTTAAGGGTAAATCCGGTAAATAAGGGTTAACAAATAATATTATAATAATACTAAATTACCCTAAAACGTGTCCTAACCTTATTGGTTGATACATGTTAGACCATAGTCATCTTTGGGTCGATTTTGGGACCCCATGGAGCCACTTGTAGGTGATAGAGACACTTTATTTTAATTAAGTTAAAATGAATACAAAAATGACACAAGCATATATCTTTTAGAAAAACAATTTTTACATAAGATTATATATGTTTTATTTTCAACTATAATTAATAATTAGAAAGATAAAAAGATTTCCTACATAATGATATTTTATTTATAATTTTTAGACATTAAATAATTTAATTTATTTATGACACAATGATGATGCAGTAATTACCATAATAGTGAAAAATTAAAATAATTGATATTATAAATACCCAAATAAATATAATTTGAAACTTTTAATAAATTAAACTAATTTTATAGGATAATATGATATATTAATATTTATTTAATTTACTTTGTTCGAAGTAATCAATCTGTTATGAGTTTCACAAAAATCAACTATTGAATAGTGTCAAAATTGACATAAAAGAGTTTTTAAAACAAATATTATATTATTAATTGATATTAAATTCCTAAAAATCTAAGGTTCGGCCAAGAGACATATATCATGATAGGTGTATCATTAATGGACCACTTGGGGGTCGCTTGGATGTATATAGTAAGTTTATTAACCATATTATATAAAAATACAAAGAGACATTGTAAAAGTGAAACTAATTAACTAGGAATTAATACTTAAAGATAAGGTTAATATAAGTACCCAAACCTGTCTAAATTCTATTGGTTGAGTGGTTTTCGACCCATCCCCACCTTAACATTTAAATAATCAACTTTGGAGCCATTAGAAACCGAATAGGAATTTATTATAAATTAACATTTCTAGCTTTTCCAAAGGTGCCCCTCACCCCTCTTATAAAAGGGCACTCCTCCTTCTCATTTCTTCACACCTTAAAAGCCTTTTGGTTCGGCCAAACTCTGCCCAAATACTCTCCCAACTTAACTCACTACAACCTAGAGGCCTTAGTTGGATCATAAAGCCAACCTAAGGAGCCCTTTTGATCAAATCAAAAGGAAGAACCCGAAGAAGAGGTAATGATTTCACCACCCTTTTCCAAGTTCCTTTCTTCTTCCACTTCTTCTTTCTTTGTTATTACCATTCTAAAATAATAACTCCAGTATCGTATATATACTGTGATGTTATTATAAATATGGTACAACCATATTCATTATTCTATCCACCCTTTGAATAACATGTCAACATACGTGCGTACGTACGGCTTACCGTCTCCACGTCGTGGTGTAATTGTTATTCAATATATTATTATTTGGATGGGTATAATAATGATGTGTAATTCATGTAAATAATAAATATAAAATGATAATGATTCTGTATATATGATATACTATCAACTTATATATTATTTTAATATCAAAAGAATGATATTGTCGCTCGTGCGTACGTACGGACTACCATCTCCACGAACGCGATGAGATTCATTTTCCATCGTATCCATTCAAGTATAATTATCATTTTCTGATTTAAAAATGATGTTTAAGGACTTGATATAATTCTGGATATGAATAATATACAACCTATCCATTACAAACACGGCTTACATAACAAAACATATAAAAGAAAATGAGTAAGTTAACACCCAAAACAATGTAAATACTAAGATATTATTATCAAATCAATGTTAAAAGATCATATATGATATCATATTAATGTATATGATTCTTTTATAATTTAATAACAATTATTTCACCATTATACAAGAGGTTAACCTACACCAACCAAGGAAAAGTACAAGGTAAGGGTTATTTCACAATCTCTTCATTATCCGAGGTTGTTTATATGTAATAATCTACTGGGATCTCTTTATCATTCACATCCATGTTTCGTAAAAATGTATTTCAAAACATTTTTACTATTTACATGAATATGGGTTAAATTCATTTATACCCTTGTTTGAATTTTTATTAGAGGTTTATAAAGGAATCTTTCCATCATTTTCCAAACAAGTTTCTTTTTAACCTTTTCGACAAAATTAAGGTAAGAATGTTTTTTTGAACTTATACGGCGGGTGCGGCTATTTTCCGCCGTTATAAAATCGTCAAAGCTTCCCTTACAATCTTATAAGAATATTTTCAAAGAAAAAGTTTTATTTTATAAATATATGACTCTTAAATGATTTCAAAAATAGAAAGAGATATTTCTCTAAAAAGAGTTTTGATTTCATCTATGTCAACATCCTTTGATGGATTTTACGCTTATGTGAAATTGATTTATTATGATACAAAACTTCTATGTTGTATTGAAGGTTTTGTGGTATGTTTGACTGTGGATGTGATATTTTTATACCATTCATGGTTTATGATGAAAGTATTGACATTTCGTATGCTAGTTTTAATACGAATGTTTATTTTATGTTTAAACCTTTTCATATGGGAATGAATTGGACTTAATATGTGACGGGTGGAGCCCGCTATAGCTCCTTGATGCATCGGTAGGTCTCATGATACAAACTAGTGTCTTGGCACAAGGCCTTGAAAAAATATTATTTGTAGTCTTGGCACGAGGCCTTGGCTGTGTGGTTATGATAGTCTGGCATTATGCATTCCATCATTATGAAAGTGGACATTGATTTTGCATGTGATTATTCGATTAGTAGAATATCCATGTGAATAAGTTAATGCCATTATTTCATTTTACTTTTGCCATACTATGTTGAAGTTTTAAAAGGCTTTTGTTTTAGTTATACATTGCCTTAAATGTTTATTCTTATTTTTGAAAGTTTCTGTTATATTGTTATTCTTAATGGGCATTTGAGCTCACCCCTTTTCTATGTTTTATTTTTCCAAGGATGTGAAGAAGTAAGTTATGAATGACCTCCAGGGATAGTATGTGGGGATATGAGTGTGGAATATGGAGACTATGTTGTTGTAATAGTTTTTCACTTTGTGATGTAATGTAAAACTTTATGAATATATCTAGTGATTCCAAGGCTACTAAACCAATCGGTCTTTCGAGATTTTATCTTTATTGTGATCATGCCAATGCAATGTAATAATGCACCGACTCTGTGTAACTAGGGTCGGGGCGTTACAGTTGGTATCAGAAGGAGGTTTAGTACAAACCTTGGAAGCTAGATTTAGATAAACTCTGATTAGAGAACGTAGACCTAAGATGAACTTTGAGGATTAGTATAGAAGAACTTCCTAGAATTTTGGTATTGTAGAGATTTTGTGAGTTTTCCGAGCAATACATCCCTGTCTGGATACGAGCAGGTAGAGGCTGCTCTGGCACAGATGTACCTAGGGGTAAAACCTGAAAACACCGCTTTGAGCTAGACTCGAATGGGAACTGGTGCACGACAACGGGCCTTGCTGCACTCTTGGTTATGACACTCCCGGGGGATATGCTTAAGATAACTCTCATTTTATTTACAAATCATTATGAAGGGTTTATGAGTATATAATTCCTCAAAGAATTTTTTTATGATTATGGATTATATCCATAAATAGTTCAATTTATGTTAAGTGTTTTATAAGTATGGAATTATGTATTTTGATTCATAAACTGATCTAGTTTATGCCATTGTTTAGAAATGGAACCTAGTGGAAGAAATGGAAACCGTATCAATGCACGCACTCCATGTAGTGATTTCCCTCCTGCTCAAGATAATTATAGTGGAGCTGGTGATGCAACTGGTGCCAATCAGCTAATCACCATACTGGGACAACTCACTCAGGTTATGAATAATAACCTTACCTGTATGGAGCACCCTGATCTGAAGCGTGGAGGATCAATGTTAGATCGATTCATGAGGCAACAACCACCAACGTTTAGTGAGAGTACAAATCCCTTAGTAGCTGAGCAATGGATAAATTCCCTAGAGAAAATATTTCAGGCTTTGGGGAGTAGTGAAAGGGAAAAAGTTATCATGGCAGTTTACCGCCTCACTGGAGATTCTGATCAATGGTGGTCATTGATTCAAAACACGAAGGAAGATGATGAATTATCAAATATGGAATGGAGGGAGTTCAAAGATCTGTTTTTAGAAAAATACTTTCCTCGCAACCATCGACCAGATATGGAAAGGCAATTTCTGAGTCTGAGACAAAAGGGGGATGAGAATGTCGCAAAGTATGAGGCTAAATTTACAAGGTTAGAAAGGTATGCTGGAGATTATATACGTAACCCAAGAAGTAATATTGATTGTTTCTTTGTTGGGTTAAAACCATTTCTCCATCGAGCATTAGTCTCACAATCCTTTTCGTCGTACGAAGACATTGTCTCATGTGCTATCAAGACCGAAAAGGAATTCTCTAAGTCTTATGACTTTAAAGAAAAGTAAGAGAAGAAGAGGCCTGCTGATCAATCTGGGAATGGAAATAAGGGGAAGAAGGGAAAGGTTGAATATCCATCCTGTGGTAAATGTGGGAAGAAACACCCTGGTACTTTCTTGAAGGGAACATGAGTCTGTTACAAGTGTGGTGAAAAAGGCCACCAAGCTCGTGATTGCAAGGGGAAGAAGGAATCCACCAATGTTCAGTGCTACAATTGCAGGGAGATGGGGCATTATGGAAAGGAATGTACTATGCGTCAGGAGAACTTATCTTAGAAAAGGACAAGGGATCAAGGCCAAGCTTATGCTATCACTACTGCTGAGGTAGAAGCTCCGAAAGACATGGTGGCAGGTAATTTAATGGTTTTCTCAAGTTTATCAAATGCATTATTTGATTCTGGATCATCGCATTGTTTCATATCTTCCCAGTTTTCTAAGAAAATTAGATATTTACAATTTGATTTAACAATGTATTTTTCAGTTAAAACTCCTAAGGGAAGTTTCATTGCAACAAAGTTTTGTGAATCAGTCCCCATTAGAGCACATAAATGTTCTTTATCTGCTGATCTCATCGTCATACCTATGATTGAGTTTAATATAATCCTCGGTATGGACCGGCTTTTGGACTATGATGTGAAGATTTATTGTAAGAAGAAAGAGGTTACGATTCCTGATAATAATGATAAGGAACACCTTATCTTTAGAGAAGAATCATCACCACCTAATTCTTATTTAGATCCACCCCCAGTAGCTCAACTAAATTCAATTATTGGGGAGGAAGATAATGAAATAACTGTGGGTGAGGAAAGGAATGTTCAAATAGAGGATGTACCTATTGTGAAATAATTTGTAGATGTATTTCTGGAAGATTTACCTGGACATCCTCCAGAACGAGAAGTTGAGTTTTCCATTGATTTAATTCCTGGATCAATACCTATATCGAAGACCCCTTATAGAATGGCCACTATAGAGTTAGTCAAACTAAAAAAACAACTAGAGGAATTGAGTAATAAAGGATTTATTCACCCTAGTGTTTCTCCATGGGGAGCCCCTGTTCTTTTTGTTAAAAAGAAAGACGGATCTATGAGGTTATGTATCGACTACAGGGAGATCAAGGCTATAACGATAAAGAACAAGTATCCCCTACCTCGCATTGATGATTTATTTGACCAACTGCATGGATCTCAATTATTTTCAAAGATTGACCTTCGATCTGGATACCATCAGTTGTGTGTGAATAAGGAAGACATTCCAAAGACAGCATTTCGAACCAGGTATGGGAATTACGAGTTTACTGTAATGCCTTTTGGTTTGACTAATGCACCCTCTGTATTCATGGATCTGATGAATAGAGTTTTCAAGGAGTATCTTGATAAATTTTTGGTGGTATTTATTGATGATATCTTGGTATACTCCAAAAGCTACTAAGATCATGAAAATCACTTGCGCATTATCCTGAAGACTCTGAGAAGACATGAATTAAATGGGAAGTTTAGAAAGTGTGAATTCTGGCTTCATGCGATTTGTTTTCTTGGCCATATTGTCTCTAAAGATGGAATCTCTGTTGATCCTTCTAAGACTAAGGCAATCCAAGAATGGCCACCACTGACGAGTATAACTGAGGTACGTAGTTTTATTGGTTTGGTAGGTTATTATCGACGATTCATCCAGAATTTTGCCCGATTGGCTAACCCATTAACGAAACTCACACGTAAAGGAGATAAATTTGTTTGGGAAAAAGCCTGTGAAGAATGTTTCGAAGAACTGAAGAGAAGATTAGTCAATGCTCCTATATTGACTCTACCATCAGGGAATGATGGGTTCGTTATTTATAGTGATGCATCGAAGAAAGGACTTGGTTGTGTCCTTATGCAGAATGATAGGGTTATTGCCTATGCATCACGACAGTTGAAAATTTATGAACAAAAATATCCAACTCATGATCTCGAGTTAGTAGCTGTGATATTTGCTTTGAAGATATGGAGGCACTACCTCTATGGTGAAAAATGTGAGATTTATACTGATCACAAGAGTTTGAAGTATATTTTCTCACAAAAAGAACACAACATGAGGCAAAGGAGATGGCTTGAATTACTCAAGGATTATGATTGCACGATACACTACCACCCGGGGAAGGAAAACAAGGTGGAAGATGCTTTGAGCAGAAAAGATCATGGAGTTTTGAACAATACGATAATTGAAAGGGATCCAATTTTCACGGATCTAGTGAAGATGGACATGGGAATAACTAGGGAAGGAGAAACATCAATTCTTTTTCAAATGGTTTCCAAACCATCTTTACTAGAAATGATTAAGAGTTCTCAGACCGATGATGAAGAATTTCAAAAGAAGATTAAAGCTGTGAATGATGGGAGATTGAGAGATTTTGTGTATGAAAATGGAATTTTGAAATTCGGAAAGAGGTTTTGTGTTCCCGATATACCTAATCTAAAAAGGGAATTACTGGATGATGCTTATAGTTCCAATTTCTCTACATACCCCGGGAGCACCAAAATGTATAGAGATTTGAAGGAACATTTTTGGAGGGACAACATGAAGAGGGAGATTGCTGATTTTGTGTCAAGATGTATGGTTTGTCAACAAGTGAAAGCTGGAAGGCAACAGCCTGGAGGAGTCATGCAACCTCTTCCCATACCGGAGTGGAAATGAGATAACATTACAATGGAATTTGTCATGGGGATACCAAAGACTCTTAGAAGGAACGATGAAATATGGGTTATTGTTGATCGTCTTACCAAGTCAGCACATTTTCTTGCTATAAGAGAAGATCTACCCCTGGAACGTCTAGAAAGACTATATATTAATGAAGTTGTGAGACTTCATGGAGTACCCCTATCTATTGTTTCTGATCGTGATCCCCGTTTTACTTCATGATTTTAGAAAAGTCATCAGAAATCCCAGGATACTGAACTTCATTTGAGCACTGCTTACCACCCTCAGACAGTCGGACAATCAGAATAGACTATTCAAACCTTAGAAGACATGTTGAGATCTTTCTCACTTGACTTTCAGGGTATGTGGGATCAATATTTACCTCTGGTAGAATTTTCTTATAACAATAGCTTCCATTTGAGTATTCAGATGGCACCATATGAAGCGTTATACGGAAAGAGATGTCGTACACCAACCTGTTGGGATGGCGTTGGTGAAAGAAAACTTGTAGGCCCAGAACTGGTGGAGGAAATAGTAGAAAAGGTGAAGGTAATCCAAAATCACATCAAAGCAGCTCAAAGTAGGCAGAAGAGCTATGCCGATAATCAAAGGAAAGATTTGGAATTTCAAGTTGGTGATCATGTTTTCTTGAAGGTATATCCATGGAAGGGAGTCATACATTTTGGTAAGAAAGGTAAATTGAGTCCCAGGTACATCAGACCTTTCGAAATTCTAGAATGAATTGGGGCTGTAGCTTACCGATTGGCAATGCCGCCAAGTCTCTCCAAAGTTAACGATGTGTTCCACTTATCTCTATTGAGGAAATACATGTCTGACCCAACGCATGTAATCACCTATGAAGAATTAGAACTGGAACCCGATCAATCTTATTGCGAAGAGCCCGTCAGGATTCTTGATACGAGAGAACAAGTACTGAGAAACCGGATGATGCATCTGGTAAAAGTCTTGTGGAGAAACCATAAGATAGAAGAGGAAACGTGGGAACCCGAGGAACTTATGATGAAGAACCACCCGAGTATTTTCATGTGATAAGTATTCTAGAAATTTTGAGGACGAAATTATTTGAAGGAGGGGAGAATGTAACACCCCAATCTTCTATGGTACGCTTCTCTTTGAATAACGTGATATTGTGTGCTGTACGCAACACCGAGTTCTAACACACCATAACCAATCAAACTAGCTGTTATTAATAGTAACACCTACTTTTTGAAATTTTATATATTTTATATTTCAAAATGGACTTTATTTTTGGATTTGGAGTATCGAATTTATCCTAAGGTAAAATTTTGGTACTTTTCGGATAACTTTAATATTTTGATGAATAGTGAAAATTACTAAATTTTAATTAAAAACAACTTTTTTAATCAAAATAATTACTAGTGATAAATTATGAATTTGAGAGGTTTTGAAGTATATTTAGAATATATTTTTACCATTTAATACAATGTTGTTCATTGGACATACTTTTACAATTAAACCGGACATAAACAAGTGTCAATCTTTTGATAGTTATTATCTCTTAAAAACACGCTTTTTGTTTTAACAACGGGAATTAATTTTAAATTAATTTCTGCCACTTCTGTGTTTTGAATTTGGGAAAATGGATTCCATATTTGGAATCAGGATGTTCAAATTGTGTAAATTGGTAACATTTATTTTTAGACATTTTGAATAATTACTGTGGTAAATATTTTATTTACCATGGTTAAGGGTAAATCCAGTAAATAAGGGTTAAAAAATAATATTATAATAATACTAAATTACCTTAAACATGTCATCACCTTATTGGTTGATACATTTTCGACCATAGGCATCTTTGGGTCGATTTTGGGACCCCATGGAGCAACTTGTAGGTGATAGAGACACTTTGTTTTAATTAATTTAAAATGAATACAAAAATGACACAAGCATATATCTTTTAGAAAAACAATTTTTACATAAAGTTATATATGTTTTATTTTAGACTATAAATATTCATTAGAAAGATAAAGAAATTTCCTACATAATGATAATTTATTTATAATTGTTAGACATTAAATAATTTAATTTATTTATGACACAATGATGATACAGTAATTACCATAATAGTAAAAAATTAAAATAATTGATATTATAAATACCCAAATAAATATAATTTGAAACTTTTAATGAATTAAAATAATTTTTTAGGATAATATGATATATTAGGATTGATTTAATTTACTTTTTTTGAAGTAATAAATCTGTTATGAGTTTCACAAAAATCAACTATTGAATAGTGTCAAAATTGACATAAAAGAGTTTTTAAAACAAATATTATATTATTAATTGATATTAAATTCCTAAAAATCTCAGGTTCGGACAAGAGACATATATCATGATAGGTGTATCATTAATGGACCACTTGGGGGTCGTTTTCATGTATATAGTAAGTTTATTAACTATATTATATAAAAATACAAAGAGACATTGTAAAAGTGAATCTAATTAACTAAGAGTTAATACTTAAAGATAAGGTTAATATAAGTACCCAAACCGGTCTAAATTCTATTGTTTGAGTGGTTTTCGACCCATCCCCACCATATAATTTAAATAATCAACTTAGGAGCCATTAGAAACCGAATATGAATTTATTATAAATTAATATTTCTAGCTTTTCCAAAGGTGCCCCTCACCCCTCTTATAAAAGGGCACTCCTCCTTCTCATTTCTTCACACCTTCAAAGCCTTTTGGTTCAGCCAAAATCTGCCCAAATACTCTCAAAACTTCACTCACTACAACCTAGAGGCCTTAGTTTGATCAGAAAGCCAACCTATGGATCCCTTTTGATCAAATCAAAAGGAAGAACCCGAAAAAGAGGTAATGATTTCACCACCCTTTTCCAAGTTCCTTTCTTCTTCCACTTATTCTTTCTTTGTTATTACCATTCTAAAATAATAACTCCAGTATCTTATATATACTGTGATGTTATTATAAATATGGTACAACCATATTCAGTATTCTATCTATCCTTTGAATAACATGTCACCATACGTGCGTACGTACGACTTACCGTCTCCACGTCGTGGTGTAATTGTTATTCAATATATTATTATTTGGATGGGTATAATAATGATGTGTAAATCATGTAAATAATAAATATAACATGATAATGATTCTGTATATATGATATACTATCAACTTATCTATTATTTTAATATCAAAATAATGATATTGTCGCTCGTGCGTACGTACGGACTACCGTCTCCACGAACGTGATGAGATTCATTCTCCTTCGTATCCATTCAAGTATAATTATCATTTTCTGATTTAAAAATGATGTTTAAGGACTTTATATCATTCTGGATATGAATAATATACAACCTATCCATTACAAAAATGGCTTATGTAACAAAACATATAAAATAAAAAGAGTAAGTTAACACCCGAAACAACGTTAATACTAAGATATTATTATGAAATCAATGTTAATAGATCATATATAATATCATATTAATGTATATGATTCTTTTATAATTTAATAACAATTATTTCACCATTATACAGGAGGTTAACCTACCCTAACCAAGGAAAAGTACAAGGTAAGGGTTATTTCACAATCTCTTCATTATCCGAGGTTGTTTATACGTAATAATCTACTGGGATCTCTTTATCATCCACATCCATGTTTCTTAAAAATGTATTTCAAAACATTTTTACTATTTACAAGAATATGGGTTAAAGTCATTTATACCCTTGTTTGACTTTTTATAAGAGGTTTATAAAGGAATATTTCCGTCGTTTTCCAAACAAGGTGCTTTTTAACCTTTTCGACAAAATTAAGGTAAGAATGTTTTTTTATCTTATACAGCGGGGGCGGCTATTTTCCGCCATTATAAAATCTTCTAAGCTTCCCTTACAAGATTATAAGAATATTTTCAAAGAAAATGTCTTATTTTATAAATATATGACTCTTAAATGATTTCAAATATAGAAAGAGATATTTCTCTAAAAAGAGTTTTGATTTCATCTATGTCAACATCCTTTGATGGATTTTACGCTTTTGTGAAATTGATTTATTATGATACAAAAATTCTATGTTGTATTGAAGGTTTTGTGGTATGTTTGACTGTGGATGTGCTATTTTTAAACCATTCATGGTTTATGATGAAAGTATTGACATTTCGTAGGCTAGTTTTAATATGAATGTTTATTTTATGTTTAAACATTTTCATTTGGGAATGCATTGGACTTAATATGTGACGGGTGGAGCCCACTATAGCTCCTCGACGCATCGGTAGGTCTCATGAGACAAACTAGTGTCTTGGCACAAGGCCTTGACAAAATCTTATTTGTAGTCTTGGAACGAGGCCTTAACTACGTGGTTATGATAGTCTGGCATTATGAATTCCATAATTATGTATGTTGTTATTGATTTTTCATGTGATTATTCGATTAGTGGAATATCCATGTGAATAAGTAAATGGCATTATTTCATTTTACTTTTTCCATACTATGTTGAAGTTTTAAAAGGCTTTTGTTTTAGTTATACATTGCCTTAAATGTTTATGATTATTTTTGAAAGTTTCCACTATATTGTTATCCTTACTGGGCATTTGAGCTCACCCCTTTTCTATGTTTTATTTTTCCCAGGATGTGAAGAAGTAAGTTATGAATGACCTTCAGGGATAGTATGTGGGGATATGAGTGTGGAATATGGAGACTATGTTTTTGTAGTAGTTTTTCACTTTGTGATGTAATGTAAAACATTATGAATATATCTAGTGTTTCCAAGGATACTAAACCAATCGGTCTTTCGAGATTTGATCTTTCTTGTGATCATGCCAATGCAATGTAATAATGCACCGACTCTGGGTAACTAGGGTCGGGGCATTACAGTTGGTATCAGAGGGAGGTTTAGTACAAACCTTGGAAGATAGATTTAGATAAACTCTGATTAGAGCACGTAGACCTAAGATGAACTTTGAGGATTAGTATAGAAGAACTTCCTAGAATTTTGGTATTGTAGAGATTTTTTGAGTTTTCCGAGCAATACATCCCTGTCTGGATACGAGCAGGTAGAGGCGGCTCTGGCACATATGTACCTAGGGGTAAAACACAAAAACACCGCTTTGATCTAGACTCGAATGGGAACTGGTGCACGACAACGGGCCTTGCTGCACTCTTGGTTACGACACTCCTGGGGGATATGCTTAGGATAACTCTCATTTTCTTTAAAAATCATTATGAAGGGTTTATGAGTATATACTTACTCAAAGAAAACATTTTTATGATTATGGATTATATCCATAAATAGTTCAATTTATGTTAAGTGTTTTATAAGTATGGAATTATTTATTTTGATTCATAAACTGATCTAGTTTATGCCATTGTTTAGAAATGGCGCCTAGTGGAAGAAATGGAAACCGTATCAATGGACGCACTCCATGTAGGGATTTACCTCCTGCTCAAGATAATTATAGTGGAGCTGGTGATGCAACTGGTGCCGATCAGCTAATCACCATACTGGGACAACTCACTAAGGTTATGAATAATAACCTTACCCGTATGGAGAACCCTGATCCGCAGCGTGGAGGATCAATGTTAGATCGATTCATGAGGCAACAACCACCAACGTTCAATGGGAGTAAAAATCCCTTAGTAGCTGAGCAATGGATAATTTCCCTAGAGAAAATTTTTCAGGCTTTGGGGAGTAGTGAAAGGGAAAAAGTTATCATGGAAGTTTACCGCCTCACTGGAGATTCTGATCAATGGTGGTCATTGATTCAAAACATGAAGGAAGATGATGAAGTATCAAATATGGAATGGAGGGAGTTCAAAGATCTGTTTTTAGAAGAATACTTTCCTCGCGACCATCGAGCAGATATGGAAAGGCAATTTCTTAGCCTGAGACAAAAGGAGGATGAGAATGTCGCAAAGTATGAGGCTAACTTTACAAGGTTAGAAAGGTATGCTGGAGATTATATACATAACCCAAGAAGTAAGATTGATTGTTTCTTTGATGGGTTAAAACCATTTTTCTATCGACCATTAGTCTCACAATCCTTTTTGTCATACGAAGACATTGTCTCATGTGCTATCAAGACCGAAAAGGAATTCTCTAAGTCTTATGACTTTAAATAAAAGCATGAGAAGAAGAGGCCTGCTGATCAATCTGGGAATGGAAATAAGGGGAAGAAGGGAAAGGTTGAATATCCATACTGTGGTAAATGTGGGAAGAAACACCCTGGTACTTGCTTGAAGGGAACAAGAGTCTGTTACAAGTGTGGTGAAAAAGGCCACCAAGCTCGTGATTGCAAGGGGAAGAAGGAAGCCACCAACGTTCAATGCTACAATTGTAGGGAGATGGGGAATTAAGCAAACGAATTTCCTAAGCGTTAGGAGAACTTATCTCAGAAAAGTCCAAGGGATAAAGGCCAAGTTTATGCTATCACTACTGCTGAGGTAGAAGCTCTGAAAGACGTTGTGGCTGGTAATTTAATGTTTTCCTCAAGTTTAGCAAATGCATTATTTGATTCTGGATCATCGCATTGTTTCATATCTTCCCAGTTTGCTATGAAAATTAGATATTTTCAATTGGATTTAACAAGGGATTTTTCAGTTAAAACTCCTAAGGTAAGTATCATTGCGACAAAGTTTTGTGAATCAGTCCCCATTAGAGCACATAAATGTTCTTTATCTGCTGATCTCATCGTCATACCTATGATTGAGTTTGATATAATCCTCAGTATGGACTGGCTTTCGGACTATGATGCGAAGATTTATTGTAAGAAGAAAGCGGTTACGATTCTTGATAATAATGATAAGGAACACCAAATCTTTAGAGCAGAATCGTCACCACCTAATTCTTATTTAGATCCACCCCCAATAGCTCAACTAAATTCAATTATTGGGGAGGAAGAGAATGAAATAACTGTGGGTGAGGAAAGGAATGTTCAAATAGAGGATGTACCTATTGTGAAAGAATTTGTAGATGTATTTCCGGAAGATTTACCTGGACATCCTCCAGAACGAGAAGTTGAGTTTTCCATTGATTTAATTCCTGTATAAAGGCCTATATCGAAGACCCCTTATAGAATGGCCACTATAGAGTTACTCAAACTAAAGAAAAAACTAGAGGAATTGATTAATAAAGGATTTATTCACCCTAGTGTTTCTCCATGGGGAGCCCCTGTTCTTTTTGTCAAAAAGAAAGTTGGATCTATGAGGTTATGTATCGACTACAGGGAGATCTATGCTATAACGATAAAGAACAAGTATCCCCTACCTCACATTCATGATTTATTTCACCAACTGCATGGAGCTCAATACTTTTCAAAGATTGACCTTTGATCTGGATACCATCAGTTGTGTTTGAAGAAGGAAGACATTCCAAAGACAGCATTTCGAACCAGGTATGGACATTACGAGTTTACTGTAATGCCTTTTGGTTTGACTAATGCACCCTCTATATTCAAGGATCTTATGAATAGAGTTTTCAAGGAGTATCTTGATGAATTTGTGGTGTTATTTATTGATGATATCTTGGTATACTCCAAAAGCTACGAAGATCATGAAAATCACTTGCGCATTATCCTGAAGACTCTGAGAAGACATGAATTATATGGGAAGTTTAGCAAGTCTGAATTCTGGCTTCATGATATTTCTTTTCTTGGCCATATTGTCTCTAAAGATAGAATCTCTGTTGATCCTTCTAAGACTAAGGCAATCCAAGTATCGCAAGCTTCAACGAGTATAATTTAGGTACATAGTTTTATTGGTTTGGTAGGTTATTATCAACGATTCGTACAGAATTTTGCCCGATTGGATAACCCATTAACGAAGCTCACACGTAAAGGGGTTAAATTTGTTTGGACAAAAGAGTGTGAAGAATGTTTCGAAGAACTGAATAGAAGATTAGTCAATGCTCCTATATTGACTCTACCATCGGGGAACGATGGTCTCGTTATTTATAGTGATGCATCGAAGAAAGGACTTGGTTGTGTCCTTATGCAGAATGATAGGGTTATTGCCTATGCATCACGATAGTTGAAAATTCATGAAGAAAACTATCCTACTCATGATATCGAGTTAGCAGCTGTGATCTTTGCTTTGAAGATATGGAGGCACTACCTCTATGGTGAAAAATGTGAGATTTATACTGATCACAAGAGTTTGAAGTATATTTTCTCACAAAAAGAACTCAACATGAGGAAAAGGTGATGACTTGAATTACTCAAGGATTATGATTGCACGATACACTACCACCCGGGGAAGGCAAACAAGGTGGAAGATGCTTTGAGAAGAAAAGATCATGGAGTTTTGAACAATATGAGAATTGAAAGGGATCCAATTTTCATGGATCTAGTGAAGATGGACATGGGAATAACCAGGGAAGGAGAAACATCAATGCTTTTTCAAATGGTTTCCAAACCATCTTTACTAGAAAGGATTAAGAGTTCTCATACCGATGATGAAGAATTTCAAAAGAAGATTAAAGCTGTGAATGATGGGAGACTGAGAGATTTTGTGTATGAAAATGGAATTTTGAAATTCAGAAAGAGGCTTTGTGTTCCCGATGTACCTAATCTAAAAAGGGAATTGCTGGATGATGCTCATAGTTCCAATTTCTCTATACACCCTGGGAGCACCAAAATGTATAGAGATTTGAAGGAACATTTTTGGTGGGACAACATGAAGAGGGAGATTGTTGATTTTGTGTCAAGATGTATGGTTTGTGAACAAGTGAAAGCTGGAAGGCAACAGCCTGGAGGAGTCATGCAACCTCTTCCCATACCAGAGTGGAAATGGGACAATATTACGATGGACTTTGTCATGGGGCTACCAAAGATTCCTAAAAGGAATGATGCAATATGGGTTATTGTTGATCGTCTTGCGAAGTCAGCACATTTTCTTGGTATAAGAGAAGATCTACCCCTGGAACTTCTAACAAGACTATATATTAATGAACTTGTGAGACTTCATGGAGTACCCCTATCGATTG
This sequence comes from Viscum album, assembly GCA_963277665.1. Taxonomy (NCBI): domain Eukaryota; kingdom Viridiplantae; phylum Streptophyta; class Magnoliopsida; order Santalales; family Viscaceae; genus Viscum; species Viscum album. Next base: position 661,889,591 of record OY728151.1, on the reverse strand, counting down.
TTTCTGATCGTGATCCCCGTTTTACTTCAAGATTCTAGAAAAGTCTTCAGAAATCCCTGGATACTGAAATTCATTTGAGCAATGCTAACCACCCTCAGACAGTCGGACAATCATAACGGACTATTCAAACCGTAGAAGACATGTTGAGATCTTGCTCACTTGACTTTCAGGGTATGTGGGATCAATATTTACCTCTGGTAGAATTTTCCTATAACAATAGCTTCCATTCGAGTATTCAGATGGCACCATATGAAGCGTTATACGGAAAGAGATGTCATACACCAACTTGTTGGGATGATGTTGGTGAAAGAAAACTTGTAGGCCCAGAACTGGTGGAGGAAACAGTGGAAAAGGTGAAGGTAATCCAAAATCACATCAAAGCAGCTCAAAGTAGGTAGAAGAGCTATGCCGATAATCGAAGGAAGGATTTGGAATTTCAAGTTGGTGATCATGTTATCCTGAAGGTATCTCCATGGAAGGGAGTCATACGTTTTGGTAAGAAAGGTAAATTGAGTCCCAGGTACATCTGACCTTTCGAAATTCTAGAACAAATTGGGGCTGTAGCTTACCGATTGGCAATGCCGCCAAGTCTCTCCAAAGTTCACGACGTGTTCCACGTATCTCTGTTGAGGAAATACATGCCTGACCCAATGAATGTACTCACCTATGAAGAATTAGAACTGGAACCCGATCTGTCTTATTGCGAAGTGCCCGTCAGGATTCTTGATACGAGAGAACAAGTACTGAGAAACCGGACGACAGGTCTGGTAAAAGTCTTGTGGAGAAACCATAAGATGGAAGAGGCAACGTGGGAACCCGAGGAACTTATGATGAAGAACCACCTGAGTATTTTCATGTGATAAGTATTCTAGAAATTTTGAGGATGAAATTATTTGAAGGAGGGGAGAATGTAACACCCCAAGCTTCTACGGTACACTTCTCTTTGAATAATGTGATAGCGTGTGTTGTACGCAACACCGAGTTCTAACACACCATAACCAATCAAACTAGCCGTTATGAATAGTAATACCTAATTTTTGAAATTATATATATTTTATATTACAAAATGGACTTCATTTTTAGATTCGGAATATCGAATTTATCCTAAGGTGAAATTTTGGTACTTTTCAGATAACTTTAATATTTTGATGAATAGTGAAAATTAAAAAATTTTAATTAAAAACACCTTTTTTTAATCAAAATAATTAATAGTGATAAATTATGAATTTGAGAGGTTTTAAAATATATTTAGAATATATTTTTACCATTTAATACAATGTTGGTCATTGGACATACTTTTACAATTAAACCGGACATAAACAAGTGTCAATCTTTTGATAGTTATTATCTCTTAAAAACACGCATTTTGTTTTAACAACGGGAATTAATTTTAAATTAATTTCTGCCACTTCTGTGTTTTGAATTTGGAAAAATGGATTCCATATTTGGAATCAGGATTTTCAAGTTGTGTAAATAGGTAACATTTATTTTTAGACATTTTTAATAATTACTGTGGTAAATATTTTATTTACCATGGTTAAGGGTAAATCCGGTAAATAAGGGTTAAAAATAATATTATAATAATACTAATTTATCCTATAACGTGTCCTCACCTTATTGGTTGATATATGGTCGACCATAGGCATCTTTGGGTAGATTTTGGGACCCCATGGATCCACTTGTAGGTGATAGAGACACTTTATTTTAATTAATTTAAAATGAATACAAAAATGACACAAGCATATATCTTTTAGAAAAACAATTTTTACATAAGGTTATATATGTTTTATTTTAGACTATAAATATTCATTAGAAATATAAAAAAATTTCCTACATAATGATATTTTATTCATAATTGTTAGACATTAAATAATTTAATTTATTTATGACACAATGATGATACAATAATTACCATAATAGTGAAAAATTAAAATAATTGATATTATAAATACCCAAATAAATATAATTTAAACTTTTAATGAATTAAAATAATTTTCTAGGATAATATGATATTTTAGGATTTATTTAATTGAATTTTTTCTAAGTAATCAATCTGTTATGAGTTTCACAAAAATCATCTATTGAATAGTGTCAAAATTGACATAAAAGAGTCTTTAAAACAAATATTATATTATTAATTGATATTAAATTCCTAAAAATCTAAGGTTCAGCCAAGAGACATATATAATGATAGGTGTATCCTTAATGTACCACTTGGGGGTATTTGGATGTATATAGTAAGTTTATTAACCATATTATATAAAAATACAAAGAGACATTGTAAAAGTGAAACTAATTAACTAAGAGTTAATACTTAAAGATAAGGTTAATATAAGTACCCAAACCTGTCTAAATTCTATTGGTTGAGTTGTTTTCTAGCCATACCGACCTTAGAATTTAAATAATCAAATTTTTAACCATTAGAAACCGAATATTAATTTATTATAAATTAATATTTCTAGCTTTTCCAAAGGTGCCCCTCACCCCTCTTATAAAAGGGCACTCCTACTTATTATTTATTCACACCTTCAAAACCTTTTGGTTCGGAAAAACTCTGCCCAAATACTCTCCCAACTTCTCTCACTACAACCTAGATGCCTTAGTTTGATTATAAAGCCAACCTAATGAGCCTTTTTGATCAAATCAAAAGGAAGAACCCGAAGAAGAGGTAATGATTTCACCACCCTTTTCCAAGTTCCTTTCTTCTTCCACTTCTTCTTTCATTGTTATTAAAATTCTAAAATAATAACTCCAGTATCTTATATATACTGTTATGTTATTATAAATATGGTACAACCATATTCAGTATTCTATCCACCCTTTTAATAACATGTCAGCGTACATACGTACGTACGACTTACCGTCTCCACGTCGTGGTGTAATTGTTATTCAATATATTATTATTTGGATGGGAATAATAATGATGTGTAACTCATGTAAATAATAAATATAACATGATAATTATTCTTTATATATGATATAATATCAACTTATATATTATTCTAATATCAAAAGAATGATATTGTCGCTCGTGCGTACGTACGGACTACCGTCTCCACGAACGTGATGAGATTCATTCTTCATCGTATCCATTCAAGTATAATTATCATTTGCTGATTTAAAAATGATGTTTAAGGACTTGATATCATTCTGAATAGGAATAATATACAACCTATCCATTACAAACATGTCTTATGTAACAAAACATATAAAAGAAAACGAGTAAGTTAACACCCAAAACAACGTTAATACTATGATATTATTATCAAATAAATGTTAAAAGATCATATATGATATCATATTAATGTATATGATTCATGTATAATTTAATAACAATTATTTCACCATTATACAGGAGGTTAACCTACCCCAACCAAGGAAAAGTACAAGGTACGGGTTATTTCACAATCTCTTCATTATCTGAGGTTGTTTATACGTAATAATCTACTGGGATCTCTTTATCATCCACATCCATGTTTCTTAAAAATGTATTTCAAAACATTTTTAATATTTCAAGAATATGGGTTAAAGTCATTTATACCCTTGTTTGACTTTTTATAAGAGGTTTATAAAGGAATCTTTCTGTCGTTTTCCAAACAAGGTTCTTTTTAACCTTTTTGACAACATTAAGGTAAGAATGTTTTTTTAACTTATACGGCGGGTGCGGCTATTTTCCGCCGTTATAAAATTGTCGAAGCTTCCCTTACAATCTTATAAGAATATTTTCAAAGAAAATGTTTTATTTTATAAATATATGACTCTTAAATGATTTCAAAAATAGAAAGAGATATTTCTATAAAAAGATTTTTGATTTCATCTATGTCAACATCCTTTAATGGATTTTACGCTTATGTGAAATTGATTTATTATGATACAAAACTTCTATGTTGTATTGAAGGTTTTGTGGTATGTTTGACTGTGGATGTGCTATTTTTATACCATTCATGGTTTATGATGAAATTATTGGCATTTCGTATGCTAGTTTTAATACGAATGTGTATTTTATGTTTAAACATTTTCATATGGGAATGCATTGGACTTAATATGTGATGGGTGGAGCCCGCTATAGCTCCTCGATGCATCGGTAGGTCTCATGAGACAAACTAGTGTCTTGGCACAATTCCTTGACAAAATCTTATTTGTAGTCTTGGCACGAGGCCTTGGCTATGTGGTTATGATAGTCTGGCATTATGCATTCCATCATTATGAAAGTGGTTATTGATTTTGCATGTGATTATTAGATTAGTAGAATATCCATGTGAATAAGTAAATGGAATTATTTCATTTTACTTTTTCCATACTATGTTGAAGTTTTAAAAGGCTTTTGTTTTAGTTATACATTGCCTTAAATGTTTATGCTTATTTTTGAATGTTTCCGCTATATTGTTATCCTTACTGGGCATTTGAGCTCACCACTTTTCTATATTTTATTTTTCCCAGGATGTGAAGAAGTAAGTTATGAATGACCTGCAGGGATAGTATGTGGGGATATGAGTGTGGAATATGGAGACTATGTTGTTTTAGTAGTTTTTCACTTTGTGATGTAATGTAAAACTTTATGAATATATCTAGTGTTTCCAAGGATACTAAACCAATCGGTCTTTCGAGATTTGATCTTTCTTGTGATAATGCCAATGCAATGTAATAATGCACTAACTCTGAGTAACTAGGGTCAGGGCTTTACATAAATGGGTGGTACAAACATGTAACCTATTATTCAATTACATTAAAAAAGGTCAATTCATATGTTTAGTATACCATCTTATATCCATTTCACCTTTAATTAAATAATTAAATCACATAATATAGGCTTGTCAAGTGGGGGGCATACATAGTACATTCCATTATTAATTTCACAAATTAAATCAACAATATTTATATAAAAAATATTTCCCTTATACTGGTCAATCCATGGAACACCCAAATGACTTCTCAAACAGGTCAAAAAACTAAAATGACAATTATAGAAAACCATAAAATATGGGATGGAAGGATTTGTGGGTGTAAAAAATAACAAATAATAACATATTTTAAATTACCATAACCATATAGTTATAATGATTATAATAAATGTATTTAAATTCAATAAACATCACCCAATGAAATCGACAATCCCAACATTACAATACCAAAATTAATGAGCATGATGAATGAGATATAGACCACCCACCTTAGGCTGATATTACTCTCCTAATCTTGTGTTAAAAAATATTTAGGATTGGAAGAATGTTGATTTCAGAAAAGGTAAAAATGATTACACCTCAATAACTTCGTGAAGAGAAATAAACACGAATAATGACTCCAACAAAATCGATTACTTACCATTGCACCTTAAACGTGATTAAAAGAAGTTCTAAATGATCATGGATGAAATAAATCTATTGATTCATATATTAGGAGTTCAAAAAGCATCCAAATTTTAGAAAAGGAGGTTTTGTATGATACAAATCAGATTAGGGAAGAAGGATTAATTAAATATTTAAGGGTAAAAATGTAAAATTACCAATTTTTTTTACTAGCAATGGTTTTCCACACTCTATGAAAACCATACATGGGTACCTATAGAAAAGTGGGCAGAGTCATGGTTAGGACAAACGGTTATGGAATCTCCACCCAAACCATGAGGTATGGCTCTATCAGAAAATTCATTCCACCAGCATTGTTTTCTCTTACCATGCGACCTTCCCACACAATTTACTACAAACAATGTGATAGGCCTAGTTCTCCCATATAGCTGGGTTTCAGGATCTGAAAATTCCTTGAACACCCATGAAACCCTTTCTAACACATTAGGAATCCATATTAGGTTCAAAATGAATAATAATAGGTTAATTTAAAGGATCTAAATAGGAGTGAAGAACTGAGTTCATACAATCTTTCTGCCATAGAAGAATGTGTCCTTGAATTCTCGTTCTATGGGGGGTGAAACACTATCTGAGAAAAAAATGGCTACATAGCATATAGATCCCCCTCCCTCTCCCAGGTCACGTCATACTCATGGTCATGTTTCCATAGTAACCATACTATGAGGACATTATGGCCCTGGAGAGCCTTCATTTTCCAGTCAATAATGTGTACTGGATACTCCTCAATCGTAACATCAACATCAATCTCAACATCCTCATGATAAAATTTATGAGATGAGTTAGAATGAAATTTTAGAATTAATGAAACAAGGAAGATATCATGCATGGAATGGTACATATATGTTATTAAAAAATGATAGGCTACTGAACTGATTCTTTCTAGAATCTCAAGCATCCGAACAATATCAGGAAATAACATACCTTTTCCTATATATCCATATATTCCCTAACAATGGAGATACTCATATTAACACATAATCCATGACCTGGAAGTCTAGATGTCATCTATGGTGATGAAAATATACATTTGTATAGAGTGAGTCATAGTCATATACTTCTTATCCCTAAGAGGCCTTAGAAAATACAACAACATCACTTGACATACCAAGACGATGAGGTCTCATTAAAATAGTTGTGTGGATTCAGGTGCATCCCCAAGAACTCAAAATTCCTCTCAATAGAAACTAGGGCCAATGGTGTGTTCTTGGGGAGAGTATTCCCTCATTTCTGGAATTTAGAAATGTGGTATAATATAAACTGATGTAAAAAGTTTAAGCAATATTTGTAAATAAAAGGAATGAAAAAATATAGAAAACAGTAAAAAATAGACAAAGATATCAATAACTGAATCAACTAGAATAACATATAAAAACTAATGATGACATTTCATGTATCTCGTAAAATTAAAAAAATGGAGAGAATGTAGAAATGTATATATGTTCCATGAAAATATAATGTAAAAAAGACTATCCCATCCATCTCGAGCTTTGGCTCTGTCATCTATTATCATGGTCAATCATAAAAAGAAATCAATCATTTTTGGATGAAAAATTATTACCTTTATCATCCCCTATATTCATATAATCTTCTCTAAGTACCAAATGACTTCTAGATAGCGTGTGATATATATCTCAGTGGGCCACCACCAACATTTTCTATAACACCCATCATGTTTCATGGAAATATATCTTTGTGAAATGATGGATGTATAATTTAATGTGTTACAATTTAACTAAATAACCAAGTACCTTATTCCTCCCTTGTATGGTGTCTAAATATGTAACAACTTTGTTTTTTGAATGTTATCATTTTATAAATAATTTACACGATAACAATGGTGAAGGATCCATGATGTAATAAGGAATACTGTAAATATATTTAATAAGGAAGTTGAAACATAATAACCAATGAAACGTAGTCCTCATGGGTTTCCTACATAGTAATGATTATATCCTTAACAAGGGAAATACTATAATCCTAGATGAATAGTCCATGAAATTCCACACTAAGACAGAAACTGTGTCGAAGGAGTTCATCCAAGGAATAATAGAGATAATAAATGACTGGGCCTGATTGGATTTAACCTTGGCATTGACTTTTCAATGATAGATCAGAGTATATACAAGTCATACTTTAATATCATTGATACGATTCTATGGTGTCATAATGAGCATCCAAAGTTAGAAATGTATCAGAATCTAGATTGTTCTCAACCAAAACAATGCACATCCTTTAATTAGAATGCGAATCCTGAGTGCTCAAGGTATTCTATGTGAAATCCTATGAGATCTACAGTCAGGCCAATCCAATTTGATAATTATTTAATATTATATATCATATGTTCTAATACATTTCCTTTAATATGTTTGTAAATGCTATTTTTTTTAAAAATATTTAATAATGACTGAAATAATCAATATGTTATTATGGTTCAAGCCTAGCCTTTCATTTGTGCCAAAAGGAAAACATTAATGAAATCATTAAATCTATTTATGGCATTTTTAGGTGTAATGGTTCACTCATATACCTTAAATTAACATATAAATGGTTGAAACATTCATGTAACCTATTATTAAATTACATTAAAATATTTAATGTCATATAGTTAGTATATGCGCCAAATTACATTTCACATATAATTATCAAGTTAAAGAACATAACCTTGGTTGGAAAAGTGGTGAAAATACATGTTACATGAAATTATGAACTTCACAATTTAATTCAATCCCATTACTTTTGAATATGATTCTCTAGGAAATATCAATCCAAGGAATAGTCGAATGGTGACTCAAATGTGTCAAAACATTAAATTGAAAATTATTGAAAAACACCATACAAGGGATGGATACGGTTGCTGGCATAACAATAAACAACTAATAAAATATTTGGAATTATCACATCCATATTTTTATAATAATGATATTCATGTTTTATAATTTCAATAAAAAATATCTAATGAAATTGGTTGGCCTGACCCAACAATTCCAAAATCAATTTAGATGAGAAATAAGTTATAGACAACCCATATAAGAATTATAAGAATAACCTCATCCAGTATTAGCCTATAAATATTATTTGAAAGTGATATATATGAGACAAAGGTATTATTGAATAGACTAGTATAACTAAGTAGAGAGTAAGAGAGGTAAAGAATATCTGAAACAGACTCGACTACATACAATTGCGTATCCAATATGTCCAACAAATTCTCAAATGGATTTTGGATGATGGAAATCTCTTAATATATATATTGGGCCTCCAAAGAGACCCAAAATGGGATATATGGAGGTTATGTCAGTTGGAAATCAGATTAAGGAAGAATAAATGCATCATTAGAACATTAATGGAAAAAATGAACAATTACCCAAAATTTAGCCTTTGTAAGGTTTGTTGGCACAGTTTTTAACTCTTTTGTGAACAATTCACCTGTACATGGAGAAAACTGTAAATCACATGGTTAGGCTGCACAATTAGGAAAATTGTTTACCTATTTCTCAATATGGATATTTCTGAGAAAAGAAACCCATATAGTTTTTTCAAATTGTGTGTCATTTTTGTAGGGTTTACAAAAAACCATGCGTTATGACTAGTTATCAAAACAATATGGGTTTCAAGATCTAAACCAGCCCCAGACACACCTGAAACCTTTTCTTACTCATTGTACGTCCATGTTAGGTCCAAAATAAATAATTATACAAAAATTTAAATGATACATGCTTGAGTAGAGAATCATGTTCTTACAATATATCCTTTTATAGTATACACCATTGAAAATTTTACGGAACAAAGTGTTTCATAGATCAACACTTGTAAACCATCTTTATAAATATAATTATCAAAATATAGATTAAATTAAATTATCTAGCTCACATATTATGATTTTAATATCATTTTTCATAGTTTTAATCATTTTTTGGTCAATAACATTTCTAGACATTTATTTAAATAATATGGAAAACCATATTTAATATGTATCAAATATTTCTCATAATAATAATAAATATTTCTATATTTATTGAAATACACTTTTAAAAATATAATCTCCATATTTAGGACCCCTTTACATCCTTTAAATAACTAATATACTATTATTTAGTATTAATGGATTCCCCATGTTAATGCCTTTATTAAGGAATCAATACCAAAATCCTTGTTTCATAGAAATTGTTTGGTCCATTATAAGGATCTTTTTTTTCATCCCTCCATAATAGGTTTGAGTATTTCATATTCCGATATAGAGCATGTCTAAACATACCTTAGTTTTTTTGTCCATGCCTCATGAATGGTGTAATGTATCCACAAATTTATAAAAAAATTTATAAATATTAATAAATTAATTAAATTCATCAAAATAAAAATACTTTTAGTAATTTAATTTTAAGAAAATTGATATTTTATTTCAATCCAATATTATTAACATGTTTTATAATTGATCAAAAAAATGTTGGTAAAAATTATTTTCCTTCAAAAAAATATTTCCACTTTCTATAAATAGTTGAACATATTTTGTTATAATTTTCATAAAATTATTCAATCAACCTTTTATATAAATTTAATAAACGTAAACAAAAAAATATTGGAAATAATAAAAATACTTAACATGTGTTTCAATCTAATGGGTTTTAAATGTTATCTTTATAGTAGAAAACAAACTATTTATGAATATTATATAAAAAATAATATTAATAAAAAATTAATGATTTATTATCAAAATGGTTGGATATATATAAAAATTATTTTTTTCAATATTAATCATTAGCTATGAAATTTTTATCCAATAACAACAATATATATTTAGTTAATAGAACCATTCAATATTTTAATCCATTAATACTATCTAGGATCCATGTGATAAAAAAACTTATCTGATGTGCTTCTATTTCAGTAGTGGCCCTAATGGTAAGCTAAGTGTTACATGAAATAATCCTAATATTCTATATATATATTTTGAACAGTATGGATATAATTAGAATTATTGATAATTCAATAAGAAGGATTAATGTATAGACTTAAAAGTAATAATATTTCCATACAAAAAATTGGAATATAAAAATTTGAATATCAATGAAAGATAATGCTATATTCATATAACTATTTGGCCGTTCATTTGATTGATAATATAATATAGGTAGAATTTACTATATAATTTATGTATTTTATATGATATAATGGATTTCAATGACTAATGAATGCATTGTAATTTTTAATATGTGGAAATATATGTTTGAGTTTTTTAAAAAATAAATTTATAAATTTTTTAGTCATAGTGTTTCATACACAATGTCATATCTCATGTAGTGTAAGAGGGTAAGTCAAGGGTTCAATATTATTTATTTATAAAATGTACCTTATTTTTTATTAATAAAAATATAAATCATTTTAATTGATTAATGAATATATACGTATATATATATTAATTTTTATTGGAGAAATATTAAGAGAGAGGAATTGGTTGATAACTTAATCTATTGATGGAAACTATTGGAGTCTATGTTATTTTGTATTATATGATTTTTTCAAAATCAATTATGATGTTTCATTTAACATGGGTTTGGTAAAAGTTATATAGTAGAAGAATCCATAGAAATGGAAAAAATTATGATCATAGTAAAAACATGATGTGTTTTGATTCTATATAACAAATCTAAATACAATGGAAACTAAAAAACAATTTTCAATTACAGAAATTATAAATTGAAAAGAAAATAATAGGAATAAAATTTTTTTTATTGTATTTTTTTAATATGGGATAATGATCAAATTGAAAAAACCACGTCATTTTCTTCTATAATGATTTTCTAGTAGTTATATTTTGATGAATGGTGAAATATTATGTTTTTATTAAAACCATAATTTCTTTTGTATGATTATAAAGGATTATTTTTTGTTTTTAAATTGGTTTAAAATAATAATTACTAAAATTAATTTTTATTATTTCAAATTTAGGATACTGGAATCATTTATATGTTAAATAATTTACATTAAGAAATTTTATTTTTTTGAAAACATTTTTTTGGAATTTTTTTAAACACCTCTACTTGTTTATTTTGATGTTTAATTCAAATAAATAAGGGAATTTATTTTGGTAAAAGAGATTCTGAATTATGAATCTTGATAAATATTATTATATTACAATATTAATAATAATTTTGGTCACAATAAAAATTAAAAACAATAAAAATTTAATTATTGTATTTAAGGGTATACATGATTACCCGGGGGTTAAACTAAGAAGAAAAGGGATTAAATTGCATAAAATTAAAAAATTACTATGGTAAAGATGTAGATAGACACTATATCATTCGAGGATACCTAATTATCGATTTTGGTTCATTATAAAATTTGAAAATAGTTGGAATAAATTATTATTTTCGAAAATGTCAAGTATGTCCTCCCCCCGTAAATAAAAGAAAGCCATATCTCATCTCCTCTTAAGATATCCATTGTTTTTCATGCCATTAAATAACTAAAAAATAATTTAATTAAATACTTTTCAATTACCAAGGAACCCTATTTTTATATTAAAACCACTCTATTATGGCTTTAAATATAATCCTTGAGGTTCTCTGAAAAAGATGTAATGTTCCAAAAATGTGTCATTATTTTATTCATTCCTCAAACCAATTAAAAATTATTAAATAATGATAAAATTATATAAATACTATCATGTAAATAAAATTATGTTATTATTTTATGAAATAAACTATATCTATGAAATATTAAATTAAATTGGAAATGAAAATTATGATCGTGGTACTGATGGCCCAGTTCCTCATGAACCTATGTATTTCTGTTCCCATCATCACATATCATGGATCTATATAATGACATTTTTAATATATATGTACATATATATATATATATATGTGTGTGATAATTTTTTTATTTTTACACATCCGGATTTATAATATCACCATTACCGTATTATATTCTAATTTGTTGGATAACAACAATGTCGCTCATTCTTACGTATAGACTACAAAATTCAATAAGCATTGTGAATCATTTTTTTTACTCTAAAAAGTTTGATAATAAGGATACATGTGAAAAAATATATTATTCTAATTTTAAAATAACTATTTTTGAATTATTAATTACCATTTATCTTTTTAATATTACATCCTTTCTAAAAAGAGAATAACATTCATGCATACATACTACCTTCCATCTCCATGACTGGTGTTGCACATTTTTCTATCTCTAATTTTTAGGGACCACTATACATAAATATTAAATGTATATGTAGGATGGAAATCACACCTCAAGTAAGAGTTTCTCCTCTCACATTTACACGCATGTTACCTATCCCATATTCCCCGCCTATTTTATTAGTGAGGTCTATATAATGAACATTTTTTGTTATATCATGAATCAAATTTTCATCAATGTATTTATAGTTTTAATTTATTTTATTTATTTCATTATGGTAATGATTAAAAAATTACCAATGTTAAAAGGCTAAATTTTACAATCTCATCATTATTCTGGACTGTTTATTATTATGTCTCTCTTTAGGTAATTATTTCAAATTTCTACTTGAAACAAAATATATTTTCATATCATATTGTTATTATTTAATTTTTAATGTAAAAATTCTGTTCACCAAATTTTTTTGGGTAAATTTTTTCAAAATTATTGCTATAATAATATAATATTCATAATTTTTTCATTCAAACGAATTTTTTCCCTTCATATCCCTGAATTCTAAAAATATATTTTAAATTATATATTTTATAATATAAAAATAATTTATAAAATAAAAACATTTAAATTTTTAAATTATTATAAATGTTTTAGAAAAGAATCAGTTTTTCATATTTTTAATGAGGTATATTTTTCATTTTTACAATATTGTCAAGGAAATGTTATTTCAACTTATACGTACTATACAAAATTACCCACCATCATCACCACAAATTATTTTTAAAATTAATTTCTATTTTATATTATTATTTTAATATATAATTTATTCATTAATAAATGAATTTTTTAAACATTAAATTGTTTATTTTTGTGTGAAAATTTGATTTTCATTAATATATATTCCATTTATATATTTATTTACTTTGAATATATGTCAAAATCTTTTGTTGAATTATATGATAAGGATATAGTCTAATTATATAATGTATCTTATTTTCCGAGACGGTTTATGATAATTTTGAATATTTAGGAACATTTTAATACAACTTTCCTTGTCACTCTAAATATTCTATGATTTTTATTATTGAAAGGGGAAATTAATAACATTTTTTTCTTGTTTTTATGTGAATTTATTTGGTCATTATTTTTCATCCCATTAATATGTACAATAAATTGGTCATAGTAGGTAATTGGGTGGGGAAACTATAATCCCATGATGAATCAGTAACTCTAATGAGACAAACTAGCTTTGTTATTGGGCACATGCCAAACTAATTTTTAAAATATGTCTTTAAACGAGGCCTCAATGATGTGTTTATAATGTTTTAAATTATGAATTCCATCACTATGAGATTATTTATTGATATACATGTTATTATTTAACTATTGATGATGTCCATGGATATTTTTCATGATTATGATTTTTAATATGAAATTTTTTGAACCACATTTTTCCTTGCCTTATTATTACACATGGTAATGTAACATATTAAGTGGAATATGTTATCAGTTTTTTAACTTACCATATTGATAATTATTTACATATTCATGAAATTTAAAATCATATTCATACAATTAAAAAGAAATTAACCTGAATTGTTTATTTTTTTTCCTTTACAGATGATACTAGGTATTTTTTATGGTTTACATGTAGTGATATGTTAATGGAATAATGGTGTCCATAAAATAATAACTATATCCCATTATATGAATTCAATTGAAATATTCAATTCAATTATGTATATAGTTTAACATGATTAATAAAATAATAAATCCTTTTATATGTATTTCCATATATCTGGTGCTAATGTAATAATTTAACCACTAACTCTGGGCTTCTAGGGTTTACGTCATTAAATGAATTAAAAAAATATTTGTTTAAATATTATTTTAATTTATAAGGGTATCAAAATACCATAATATATAATAAAAAAATGAGTTTGATTAAATAAATAATTACATTACATTTTCATTTTTCAAAAAAATGAAAAATAGAACATCCTTTTTAAAGAATATATTTGTTAAGGGAGGATCCTCTTAGTGTTTTGATCCAAAACAATCATTGTTCACAGTCATCGATATATATAAGTTATACAATTACAAATTGTATTCATCCATTAACTAGTTATTTAGTTAAACACATTATTTATCAAATTTTATTCATAATTAAACAATAGCTTCATCATGTGATATGTAATAAAATGAAATTATATATCTTTAAAATGATAAATGGAACACATGGTATATTCATATATTTTCATTTTATTTATATCATGAACATTAGTATAAAACCTAAAATTAGATTTAATATTTTATTTTGTTCATTACCAAATTTAATATAACACTATTATAAAATAAAAAAATATTATATTTATCCTTCCCATGGACATTTGAAATCAGATAATAATAATATTATATATTCTTTAATAATAATACTTTTATTTTATTTTATTTAAAAATAAATTCCTTATTGAGGTAATGTATGTGTCACCATTTTATCATTTATTGTATTAAAAAATATTAATGAATTTTTATTTCATAAAATTTAGATAAAGGAAAGATCTAGTTTTGAATAAATTATTCACAATTTACAAAGGGATATGAAATGTAAAATATTAGTCACACAAATATACATAAAATAATATCACTACTGGAAAATGATCCTATTCCCACGGTTTAAAATCGTCGGTATAGACCCCAAAACCATGGGTATAGGCTATACCCACGGTTTGGGGAACAATGGTACTTGGTGGCGTCGGTAAAGGTCCATGACCTATACCCACGGTTTGGAAAAACCATTGGTATAGGGTTTTCCATCATGTCATTACTCAATACCCATGGTTTTGAAACCGTGGTTATTGAATATTTTACAAAATAGCGGCCCACGGGATTCGATCTTGCGACCACTTCTAAATTCACGAGCGGCCTTACCACTACCCCATCATTGCATATATATATATATATATATATATTTTATTAAATATATTTATTGAAACCGTGGGTATAGAGGAACAAACCATGGGTATAGAACTCCCACAAATTATTTTTCCCGAGGAAAAAATAAATTCCCCGCACACACGTGGGAAACCTATACCCATGGTAAGTCAAAACCATGGGTATAGGTTTTTCTATATGTTGTCTATACCAACGGTTTTGGGAAAAACCATGGGTATAGGTCTCCCTATCCCCGTGGTATTGGGAAAACGGTGGGTATAGTCATTTTTTTGATACCCTACACCCACAGTTTTGAAGAAATTGGGGGTATAGGGAAGCCTATGTCCACGGATTGTGGAAATCGTGGACAGAGGCTATCAAAAAAGGCCTATACCCAGGGTTTTCCCAAAACCATGGGGATAGGGTGGCATATACCCACAGTTTTCCCCAAAACCAAGGGTATATGTCCATTTTCTAGTACTGTATTCACTATATATATATAAAAATATATATATTATAAGGATACAAATATAATCCAATTTATTAGTAAATTTATTATATCTAGTAGCCATGTAACATAAAAATGGTATATAATAAAACTCAATCATTCATTAATCTCATAATAGATACTATAATATCCATAAAAATACACAAAATCAAATTTATGAAATTATATTTACACATAAGATTTGATGTGCTATGGATATTTTATTCATTTTCATTGGAAATTTTAATAAGTATTTGTTTTTGAATTGGAATTCATGTGTTATATTAGATTCACCAATAGATAAAATATTAATTTGAAGTGTGTCATTTTACATAGGATGTGTGTTTTATCTTCATGTACATATTTGGGTAGAATTTGGGTTTCTATTAAAATATTGGAGTGTTTTTTATGTTTCATCTTATTTAATTACATGTAAATATTATAATTAAGTCACGCATTAATTTTATGTCGGTTATTAATGGGATATAAAAACTAATATAAATATAAAATGTATTTTAGAAATTTATATTAATGTATGGTTTATAACTATAATATGAAATCGTGATTAATATTTATACACAATAGTTGATAAAAACAACCATATAAACATCCGAATGAACTCTATAATTCAATTTTATATTAAATTATTCCACAATAATTGTGATGTTTAAATTCATTATGTAACCAAATTATCATATTCAGTTGGAAATAAATCATATCTTGACTGAAGATTATATATATAGTTCTTTTTTCTATATTTTTTTTCTCTCATTTAGAGTCATTAAATCCGTTAATGGATGATTAAACATATATATTTTTTATTTAAAGATTTATTTTTTGGAGTATTTTTTGATATTGATAGTCATCGATAATTTATTGTGGTTTTCGATACAAATTCATCCAAGGGGATAATCCATGAAAAAAAACATATAATAAACTTTTAATATTGGTTATTTATAATGTCAATATGACGATTGAAACAAATAATCCATTTTATGTACATTTTTATGTATACATATAATTTTATTTTTAAATGATGAATTACAATATTGATTATCTAGTAAATAGAGTTTATTGTTGTAATGTTATAGTATATTATTTTATGATAATTTTTTCAATCAATGTGTTCTGTAACTTTTAGGGTGGCAATGTTTTATAATATAATTTATCATTAAAATTTAATAAAATTATATATTTAATAAATTAATTGAAAATTAATTTCTTGGGAAGTTGATGACATGTTTTATTTAGATCAAATTTATCATTTTATGTATTTAAATAAGGTAACTTTTTATATTATTTTGACGTGTCTGGTCAATTATATTATTTTGGGGTGATTTAAATTATTTTTATTAATATTAAATATATTTTTATAATGTTAACAAAAAATTTTAATTACATCTATGCTTAGTGGTTAGAATAAATTTTCATTGTTGACACTAATTTAATTGATATTGTTAGTAGCAGGATTACTTAGAAAAAAAATTTATTTGAACATTTATGAATCTTAATAGATATACTGAGTTTATTTGGCTAGGATAATTAAAAATATATGTGTAATAACATATGTATTTATGGTATTGGAAATTGAGAGGAAATTTGAATTTATAACATTTGAGTAGGAATTTTTATGTCAGAAACAATATTTAGATTAGAATTTTAATCGATATAATAACCCAAGATGATGCCATGGACTATACATAAATGTCAAATTCATAATGTGGGATCTCAAGTGAGTGGTGTGAAATATTTTGGAGTCATTTATAAAATTATGAACATATAAAAGGTAACTCAATTGAAATATATTAATGATTTGATTGACAATTGGGAGGGGTGCATCAATAATTGGACAAGGAATTCATTGTGGTATGAGTAATATGGATTGTGGATAAGGTATGTAACATTATAAATTGTTTAATTTATTGAAGGGGGTAGTTGTGGTAGGACCATTACCACATGAGTATGATTATTAAATTTATTAAATGGTCAATCCATAACCTAGTGGCCATTATGTGATGGAGGTTCGTGGAGGGTATGGCCACTCAATATGGTGGTTTCACATAACAATAGGGGTGAACTGATGGAGGGTGCTCCATGAAGGTTAGTAGGTCTATGAGAGTTTCCAAATCTATAGTGGCGGCTGAACCATGACTGAGAGTGTCATTCCATGACTACAACCTAGATTTTTCCCTACATGGGTATGTTCTATTTATTTATGTTTGTGGTCTCTAGTAGAGAGGACCAAGGCCTATGAAAGGAGTCCATTTATTTAAACATCTCATCTTCCATAACCCACATTGAAATGAAAAAATTAATACGAATTACCTGGGTGGAATTTTTTGGGGTTTTAAATTATATTCCTACTCTCTATTCTTCTATCTTGTTTCACCTCTTTCACCTCTATTTTCATGGTGGTTAATCTTGGATTTTATGTTGAACACAAAAATACAAGGTGGTATCTGGGAGTAATATGTAGTTTATTTTTTATCATCAATTTAGAACATAAATGGAAGATTGTATTGAAAAATTTATATCCATTTTTTTATTTAACATTTATTATTTATTATATATATGGTATTTGAGGACATAGATAAAATTCATCACTCAATCGATTAATTTGAATATGAGGATAAATATCAATAAAAGAAAAGTGAATCATTATTTTTTATAAGTTTTCTTGAAATAATAATTACAAATAACTAAATTATTTAAAAATCACATTATTGGAATGTTTTATGTGTTTTGGGATTTCCCTTATAAGAAAAATATTCTACAAACATGTAGATGTTCTACCATTTTTTTCCACACAATGATTCCATCTAGAAATATTATATGCTATAATCATATTTGTATCTTCATGATTGGAATCATATATAGTACATGATAAAAATCCTTCATAATAAAAAAATATTCATCACGTTACCAGTAAATGTTAATAAAATAAGAAAATAGATGACAAGTTGGATATTTTTTTATTAAAATGGATAAAATATATGAGATTTTACAATCATTGATGAAAAATGAAATAATGTTAAAACATATACCATGGGAAAATAGTGTGGAACCATGATATAATTAATAAGAACCATGAAGATTAATAATATGAATATAAAATGTAAATTAATAATTCGTAAGGGGCATCAAATATAATTAATTAATTTTCATAAAAATAACTGTATGGTGTAATTATTTAGACTATATATATATGATGTCTGGCTTAGTAGTTTGTGAAAATATAAACGAAGGGTCACCCTTTTATTTTTATGAATATAAAAAGAGGAATAACCCTTTAGTTTTTAAGCATATCCATTAGAGCTCATATTACATTTTCTTATGATAAAAAAGTCATTAACTAATTTAATTGAGGGAGATAAAGGAAGCCACCCATTTTTAAACAATACTTACGAGTTCAATTTGTAAATATATATCTTATGACATTATAATGAT
The DNA here is from genome assembly GCA_963277665.1 of Viscum album. NCBI lineage: Eukaryota > Viridiplantae > Streptophyta > Magnoliopsida > Santalales > Viscaceae > Viscum > Viscum album. Next base: position 661,870,214 of record OY728151.1, on the reverse strand, counting down.
TCTATAAAAAATGTTTATCAAAAAAAGTTTCAATGAAACTGATGGAATATTCATATTAGAGAAAATTTAAATTTAAATTATTTTCATTAAACATATAACTAAAAGTAATTGAACTTAAAAATAAAATTATTAATATGGAAATAAATATAGGAATCTAAACATTCTCAAATGGTAACAAAAAATGTACCCTCACAAATTAAAATTATTGATTTAAAAAATTCACTCACACAAATATTCTATTGCATAATAATATACAGAGTCTTAATTTCATTAATATATTTTATATTTAATTAATTCCCATAATAGTAAATAATAAATTAAAAGTGTAACTATATAATAATTTCAAGAACACATTCTTAACATTTTCATAAAATAATAAAATTGAAAAAATATTCAAAATTTATTTCTTTTCATTTGATGGGAAAACATTGGAAAATTTATATTTAAAAAAAAAATTCAATAAAACTTATTGAAATAATATAAAGATTACTGATAATGGAAATTTTAGAATAAGATAAACCAATGAAATATTTAGATATCATTTATATATTTTGAAATACATTTTCAAAAACCCCACATTATAAAAATAAAAATAGAAAATATTTCTAAAATAGGGGAAGGAGAATATTATAGTCACTAACTATAAAATAGAAGTAGTTTCCACATGAAATTTATAAAATTTAATGTAATTTAAATTATATAATATTAGGGGGAAGTTATTTAAAATGAAATATGAAATTCTATAAAAATATAATATATTTTATACGATGAAATCCTATAGGGTATTTATATGAAATAAAAATTTAACACTACCCAAATTGATGATAAATTATAGAATAATATTATGACATTATAAATATATCTTGAAAAACTATAGTCAATAATAATCATTATGAATCACAAATAAATGTCGAGTCATGGAAAAACCATAACTTGAATTCTTTTTTTCTAAAAGTGTTTTGACCACTGGTACATCAAAATAAATATCTCAATCCCGTATTTTTTATCCATATTAACATCTATAATAATTTATAATCCTTATTTAATTTTTTATAGGTTTAATATTATGTTGTTATTATCATCATTCGAGATCAATTGTGAGTAATATTTATATTTTTCAATTAATTACATAATTTCCCAATTACATTTAATTCTTCACACAATTGTCATCATTCATTGATAATATTAGTTACTGTAATTTATGTTCTATGATATTAAATATAGTTTTTATTTCAATATAATATTTTTCACTATGAATGAATTGTGTAATAATATTGTTTTAGTGGTTTTAAAAAGATTAATAGTGGAAGATATATAATGATTTTAATATTAATGTTAGCATTATATTAAAACACTAATATTATTATTTAATCAGTTTCATCAAATATCATTATTAATAATTTTCCCATAGTCACAATGATATTATTCAATATACTTGTTCAATTTGACGTCAAGAATAACCAAACATGAACAATTCATTATTAACGGACCTTTATGACCATAAAAGTCAATTATATATTCATAAACAGTGTTTTATGGAAGAAAAATGATATTATGTAAGATAATTTAAGGTTCATAATTTTATTTAATGAGGTATTAATAAATAAGAATGGAAAAAAATGAAAAATATATCTACATTACCTCATATAGGCAGTAGTCTTTAAAAAAAATGAATTTTTTTTCAACGTTGAAGGTGGGAAATGTTTATAATTGATTTTCACAAATAAAAAAAAAAATTTAAACAAACAATGTTAATGTAATTTTATATACAATGGAAAATTATATTCAAAATTTATGAAATAAATTTATGAATATAAGAAAAGAAATTAATGTTGTTGACAAAATCAATAACCTTTAGAAATGGAGATATTTTACTAATATAATATGACTAGGTTTTTATTAAAATTTTATAGGGTCATAATGGATGGATACCATATATAGTGAATCAACTCATCAGGGGTTATACTAAAACTATGGCCCCTACCAGAATCAGTACATGACCTCAAGTACACCTCCCCATACGCTAGAGGTTGGTTACAAGAAGTTGTGGTCTAAAGTGGAATAATGAGGAGAATATACCCCCATTTCATTTTTCACAATCATATGTAAATAACTATATATCATGCACATAAAAGTAAAATGGATGAATAAATAAACATATGATTAAACATGAGACCGAAAAATGAAATTCAATCAGGTCATGAACATTAATGTGATACATACAACCAACCATCAGCTAGACGGTTACATAAGATAAAAAAATTAAATTTGTCTAAAAAGGGATCCATAGAATTGGCAAGAAAAACCCATCTATTCAAGCGATACCACTCTGGATATTATACTCAAAAAAATACTCAGAATGGGACTCATCAAAAACTAGTACATGATATAAACAAGTGAGTATTGCTCGAGTTACTAGGTGAATTTATAACTCAATAATGGTTGGGGTAAAAATCACCAGGAAACCACCGACGGGTAAAAATAAAATTTACGTGAATAAAACTATTCATGAGTGAAATGGAATAACTATGTTAATGATGTTAAATAATATAGGTTTCAATATTTAATAATTGAAAATAAAAAAATGATTATTCTTTTCTAAAAATACCCATTATTTACATCAAAGAATTTCAATCCAATGGCATATTTTTGATCTATATACTACACAGGTCATAGGTAGAGCCTCATTCCATGTATCCATATCGGATCTGGTACACTATATCTGACAATTGCAAAAATTAGTGTCAATGATTGTAAATTTTAAGCATCAATCCAAGTAAATAACCTATATAGGGAACACCATATATGACCATCCTAACCTTAATACTGAGTTCCATGTCCATAACCATTGATTCAGGAGCATTACTCAATCCCATGAAAACTATATTGAAATAAGGCTCCACGAACTTTAGTCTATCCCACAAAAAACATGGAGTGAAACATTACTCCAACGTATCAAAAAAATTATTGACATGTCAAAAAACATGGAAAATCAATAAATGAATATAATCTATATTCATTACATCTTGTACAACCATCCCCATCCATTCAATTATAAATTATTATTTATTCACTCTATATTTCCATATTCTATTAAATTCATTATGAAAAAATAATTTCAAAATTAACCCATCTAATCCTTTATTGAAATACATATTTGTTAAATGTTTTTAAACCAATTTTACAATAAAACACAACCCTTTTATCCACATCCACTTATGTTAAACATAATAAAATTATTCATGACCCGAACAGACCATTGAAACCAAAAATACCAGAACAAATCCTCTCTTTTTTAACATGGAATAAAGCATAATGAAATCCCATTTTTAAACACATAGAAATTACCCCATAATAAATGGGTCTCCACCATTGGAAAAACAAACAAGGACCAAGAACATCATTTTATATATAAACCATATAGTAATTTATCAATAAATGTTGACACAATATTTCACAATACCCAAATTTCAAATCACCAATAGAGCCCATACCAAATGCCCTTTTAAATAAACATCAGTTTGACACACAATTTTGAAACGAAACCTTTTCTAGCATATTTTTTCTTCTTGGATAGAATAATAGAATCAAAATAAAAAACACACCATTTGATTACATCATAAGACCTCATAAAATTTTAATAAAACTCCAAAGTAAAATATTCCATTTTTTGAATTCTGGGACCATCCCATGAGTGGTTGTTTGTCTTGTCTCAAAAAAGACAATGGATCTGATAGGATCCATGGAGGGTCTCTGTTATAAATTTAAATTATTTTTTTAACAAGAATCTATTTATTATGAATATCACACAACTGTTATAAGTGATATAACACACAAAGACATGTACAATCAATATCATGATAATGAGTAAATATTTTAGAATACATCCATTATCAGTGATTCATTTTTCATTATTTAAATGTAAAATTGGCCTTGTAATGGATTTTTTATATTATGTGCCAACTCCTAGACACCCAATAGAGATCAAATAAATCCGCTAGTCGATTTTTATAAACCGAACATTAGTTGATTAATTTTTACAATTATAATTAATTAATAAATTGAATCCCAACAAGGAATAATGTTGGAAAACTCATTTTTTTCATTTTTTCACAATAAAGAGAAATCAAACCACACACCAATGATGAATAGAATAACCGAAACAAAATTCTTGGTCAAATCATATAGAGGTGATGAAAATATTAAAAAAATTTAAAGAAAATAATTATAAAACCTATGAAAATTAACAATTGACACACAAATTGATGATACAAAATAAAATCTCATTTCAAATCCATATCATGATTTCGTCTATACAAGATTACCCAAATACCCAAAGGAAACATATGATTGTACAGTTCTTTAGTGGAATGGTCAAAAGAACCTAAAATAAATATCTCAAATATTATTGGAAAATATTAAGAGGAAGAATGAAAACAACTAGAGATAGATAAATCACCTAAAATACAATCAAATAATGGTGATTACAACCCCAAAATGTAATGGATAGAAAATGGTTTTCAGACCCTAGGATTTGTATGCATTACATATTTTAGGAACGGTGTGGAAGCACTAAAAACCCTAGAGGTTACTTTGGTATAATCCCACATTTAATTAAATTTAATTTAGCAATATTTCTTGCATGTATGTTTCTCCATTATGTTTTCTAACCATGTATTTGGATCTTTCTAAGGTAAATCATCTAACATAGTTATGATGCTTATATGAAAAACCCATATGTGAACCATAAACACCCAACTATGCAACATCGAGGACCCAAATCACTAGGAATAATAGTTTCAAAAACCATACTTCACCAATGGTAATAGAACAACATCTATTATATATCATCACAAAATGATTTTCTAAAACTATACTGAAACCATGCATCATGACTCATTCCCTTATCAAACAATATTTTTCTCCTTTTTCTATGTATGGTTTACAAAGAAACATGATCAAATAATGAAAGTAAACCATCCTTAGTAAAACATAAATAATGACCCACTAGTGAAAAATAGTGTCACACGGTACCATGAAAATTAAGAAAAAAACCATCCACTCTTAACCGAAATCCCCAAACTACTAAAACATTACTCGAAGCCTATGATTTTCTTTTGAAATCCAAGACCACCTCATGTGAATCACTCCAAAACTCTAAAAACCATTTTAAAACATTTAAATTACAAAAACTCTATATGGTGTCCTGATTAAATATTCATTCTCTATGATAATTGAAATTCTTATTCCGTCTGAATTCCCTTCCCATTCAAATGATGACATTTGTAACATCCACACCATTTTACTTCTCGTATTGGAGAAGTTTCTATGGTTAACCATTTCAAATACCAATCCTATTTTAGTCACAATATTTTTATCTAGATTCCTAAATAATATTATGATGGCCTAAAACAATACCAAGACCCAACACCCATCAAGTATCTCAACAGAAAAATACTCCAAGACGACACATGTATGAAAACCTGAAACACCATGATGATGCCTCCACAATACCATCCAACCAACACATCGATCACAACATCACCCAATAAATCATTGATCAATGGTTCTGCCAACCATAAGCTCCATATTATAACAACCAACATACAAAGAATAACAACATTTTCATCTAGATATAACATCTAATCCTGAACTCATACTCTCACAAAACAACCAACATGGTTTTCAACTCACCATATCAAAATCACCAATGATTACACAAATAATCAATGAACCAGAATAAATTCATTTTAATACATTTAATGTTGTTAATTACCCATAATCCATACAAAAAAATGAACTAGATATTCATTGAGATCCCAACTAAAAATGAAAAACATTTGTTATTAAAAAATATGCACACAGAACTTGGCTTGAAAATATCTCCACAGACATTGTGTGTTAACTGATGTCTGTCTATTCTCACTCGAATCATCCCAAAATGCATAGTTCTATTTTTTGTTCCTTCTCTAACATACCTAATCAAAATTTCCTCCCACCCATATAGATTACATAACAACCAAACACATAAACTAGTGTTCTTACTATACCACCATTGATATTCTACTATTATATCAGACACTGAATAAAATTCATCTTCATGACCCACCACAAACATCAATAGAACTCTCAGACAAGATTAACTATATAATTTTAAAAACAACCCTAATCCCATGAACATTTTTTTCTTAGTTAACCACCATAACTAATTTTTTGAATCTATTCACTATGTAATCTCTATAAGTGCTTAAAATATTCTTCATTTCCATCATAATATCCCCATAATCAATTTGTGTCCAATCCAACACACCATTCCTATTATTTCACAACAGTCACACCGTGAAAAAAAACAAGGTATTTCCCTACATTAGAGTTCCATCCTCATTACCTCATGAAGGAGACCCCAACCATCATGGTGAATATTACAGAAACATTAAATAAAAGAATTTTTTGTGATCATCTCTATCTTTCCCAAGAGAAATAAGAAACTATTCTATCAATCAACCATCATTAACTTCCAATAATGGTACCCTGGTACTCATCGATATACAATCAATCAGATTTGTCTTGTGACAAATTGATTTGGAGGATCTCCACTATACAGATCCAATTACACCACTATAAGAGAGACACCACCTTAGAGGCCCTCCATCATTATATGAATAACCGTATGTTAGATAGGTCTATTCCCATTTCCCCGTCAGCATTGACAGGGCAATGCAAATGTATTGGGAATAATCACCTCTACTCTAATATTACACTATGATGTCAGTGAAGAGTACCACCAACACTCAACAATATCCATAGTTACATATTTATTTAATTAAATTTTATACCCATCCAATGTTTCCAAGCCTCCATTGCCACATTAATCTCATCACACCCACATCATTAATTCTTATGAATTACATAATATTTTGTAACCCATCTATAGAACCTTATTTCAACCATATTGTGTCACATTTCACAAAAAATACACTCACACAACCAATCCACTACCCATGCCTCTCCATTATGTCCCTCTTAACCAATAAAGAGTTATAAGAACATGAAATTTATCATTACATATTCTACTAATATAAAACTGATTTCACTTCTTTACATTCCCAATGTTCTTTTCAGTTTAATGTTTTATAATGTTAGGACATAACTAATACATATCTACCAAAATGAATACAAACAGTGTACCTTTAGAACATATCAATTTCTTTGAGAACATAAAATTGTAAACACAAATAAAACAGGATTTCTTTGAAAAATTTTCTTAAAATTTAGCATGAATTCCTCTATTCTCTTAAAATATTATACTACCTGTGACAACAATTTAATAAAATGGATTGAGAGTAAAAATCCCAGTTAAATATATAAAAATAAGGGAATTATCCATTAGTCTATGAGTCCTTAGAAACACATGAAATCAATTCACAACTATATACTTCCCACACATATATACATACATTGTGAAACATGATATTTCCATAAAATAATATGGAATATATAAATATATATATAAACATAAAGGAATCTTGGAGAATTACATAAATATATTGTAACCATAATTTCTACCTTATGATTTCTAACCCATACAGTAACCTTATAGTGTATCCCTCATAGCTACCTTATGGTGTAACCATCATAATTACACTTGGAGTAACCATACGACAGACATCCAATATCCACATACCCAATGCATTAGATGCAGATATAGGTCGTACCATTAATCATCAATAATTACCATGATCCAGACTAAAATCATAATAAATGAATAATATAATTAAAACATTTCAATTGATTTTTTTAATTAGAATTTTTGAAATTGTTTTTAATGGAATGTCCCATACTAATATCATATAATTGATGTGAGAAATTAATATAATGAAAGAAATGTTGGTATACACATAAAATAAAAATAATAAAACATAATATTATAATCAAATTATTCACACAAATAATCTTAGTAAAATATAATTAACCAAGTATAAGGTTTTCCCATGGAATAAAAATTGGGTTAGGAATTCATTTACCTCATGTTCTTTATACATAAAATGTTCTTAAACCTTTAGAATAATGGAAAAAATAGTGTTATTAATAATTTATTTAATCATATTAATGTTTATGACAACATATATGATGATTTTGTAACATCATTTCTACCCATTCAATACTAATATTTTATTATTTACATTGTTTTTTTGTGTTCAATACATAGTTTCCATGTTTGGTTTGTAACATATATTTTTTTGGAAGGAAGACATACTCCACAAGAGGAATGGAATGGTATTAATATGTTTCCAAAATATAAAATTATTCCACATATAATTTTGATTATATGGTATGAAGATGAATAATGAGATAAATCAGTAGTGATTTTCATTTAGATCATTTTCGATGTTTTTCGATAATTATGAACTTTTTTCATCATATAGATATAATATAATGTTTATATGTTAATTCCAGAACAAAAGTGAGTTTATTTAATAATTATTAAAATATGTTTCAACCATCGAAATGGTATTATAACATGTTCTGAAGTATGTAATGGAAATTTAAAACGCATCATCCATGATATTGGTAAATCGTCACATCACAGACTATGTTTTTACTTTATGAATAAGATGAATATGAAAAGAATAATGATAATGAATTTCTTCTATATTCATGATAAAATAAATAATATATAAAATTTTGGATCATTAATTCATCTTAGATAAGGTCTATTGGATTGGAGTATAGTAAAAGAAAAGTAATTAACATAAAAACAAGAAAATGAAATAATATCATTTCCTCTTGACTTCTTCCCCTTGAGATCAACATTTAGGAAAATGGTTTTGGCCTTTTGGTGAGTCCATCTGATCTTGGAAATTCATACGATAATTGGGAAGGGGATTGGAATGAATTTATAAAAGGAAAAAACCTTGAGGTGTGTGAGAAGAAGAGGGGTGAGGGTGAGGGGGTGTTTATAGTGGAGTAGATATGGGTTTTCAGGTATTTTATTCATTAGTTTAATATTTTTGATCATAACTATGAATATTCATGATTCATGGGTCCCAATATAGTATTAAGTGCATGATATTTCGGAATAATGGCCATTTAAATCTGCCATGGGTCAATCACGATGAAATAATTCATTTATTAAGAATTTTTTATAAATTATTGGATTTATTTATTCACCAAAAAATTTAAATATTTCAGAAAAAAACCTAAAATTCATCTTGAATATTTTTCAACCTAGTTAATTAAATAATGAACTTCCTATTTTGAAAATAATTTTCTTATATATTATTAATTTTATTTAAAAAAATCTTAATTTAATCAAAAAATATTATTTTTAAAACTATATCACATATTATATAAAATTGAATATTTTCAAGGTGTCAATATCTTATGGACATAAGAAAATTAAATAGAAATATGATTTAATATTCATAAGTTTAATATTATTATTAATATTAATATTCACAAGAGTATTATAATATTCATGAAAAATCATGTTAGTTCAATCATACTCCAAATAACATACAGATCACAACCGTAGTTGTCTATTTTTTTGAAAACTAAATCATAAAACTAGGAAAAGTATTTATATCAGATAGTTTATAGATATATACTAAAACATTATTGGTGTATATACTATGTGATTCATGAATTTCAATTTTTCAAACTTTGGTGTGTTACGTTTTCCCCACGGTATGGAAATTCCATCTTCAAAATTTTATTTATCTATTAAACAAGTGAGGGTAACTTTCTCTCATAACATCTTCATATTCCCTTTTCTCTTCTTCAAATGTGTGGTTTTCCCACAAACCATAACCTAGTTAATTAACATATTATGAGATACATGTTATTATTTCTAAAGAATCTAAATATGTTTCTCGTTATATGAAAGGTTCCCATCCATCTGAATTGTTTCTGGGCACAAAACATGCGACGAATATAGAACATACATTATCAACATTGAAACATGAAAGACATTGTGTCCTTGAGATAAAATCAGTGTAAAATCTACTCAGAAAGACATTATTCCATCTTTCGAAAAGATTTTATAAGGGCCTTTGAACCGTGGACTTAACATCCATTTCATACTATAAAGCACAACAATTTTCCATGGTAATATTCTAAAAAAACATGATCACATAACTCAAAATAAAAGCCTTACTCCTATTATATACATATCAATTTTTCTCACTTTTATCATTCCTCTAATGTTTCTGTATCATCTCCACATTCTCATCCCCTTCTTATACTAATTCGGGTGCCATCAACATCCTTTCCCCAACTTTATCCCAAAATGCAAGAGTCTGACAACGCTTCTAATATAATTCTAAAAAAGATTTATATGTATACTTGAATGAAAATTGTTATTATAAAAAATATTAAATATTGACAGATATTGATTCCAACTTCCCTAGTAGTCCATTGAACAAGCACAAAGCATATCCTCTAAATTCTGAATTGTCATTTTTGACTTTCTATCTGATTAAGGACGAAAAGATGTAATGAAATTTAATTATATTCCCAATGAATTATGAATTCCTTTACAATATTAATATGTTACCATTTGATCATGGTATGATATAATCGAACATGGATCTCCATGTGACCAAACAATCACTTTTAGGTAATGTCAAGAAAGGTGATCTAAATACATAGTATATCGAATAGGAAGTAAATGAAAAGATTTAGTAAGTTGATCAAAAATAACAATTATTTCATTATTACCTCGACAAGACGTTGGTTTTCCAACAACCATGTCCATGGATATATTTTCACATTTTGACTTTAGAACTAGAAAAGTATGAAGCATCCACTTCGGTAACTACTGATCTACTTAAACTATTGAAAAGCCTATCATTTCATGGTAAAATCTGCAATATCTCTTCATATTCCATCCCACCAGTAATACTCCAGAAGGCGTGTTCACATATTTGTGATTATAGGATGAACTGAAAAAGTAGGGTAATCAACTTCACATAAGAATTCATTCTTTAACTGAGAAACAAAATTCAAAGACAATATAATTTCAAATCTTTTACCACAATTTTTATCATAGATTTTTTTTTGTAAAATACCCATTTTTTACATATTCTAAATTTTTACGTAGCTCACTGTCACCCTTCAAGTCTTACATAATTATTTATGACAAATATGACTACATTAAACAAAAAACAAAAAAGAATAATTTACTATAACAACAACATCAATGTCATATTTCATCAAATCATTAATCAAAGGTACTTGTTCAAAACGTAACATAATTAATGATGCATGATGTTTTCAACTCAAGGATTCTACCACTATGTTTGATTTTCTAAGATGGTAATTGATCATGAAATTGTAATCCTTTATAAATTAAAACCATATTTTCTACCTCATGTTTAATTACTTCTGAGTGAATACATACTTTAGGATTTTTTTGGTTGATATATATTTAACAATTGGCTCTGTATAACTGATGCCTCTAAATTTTCAATGAAAAAAACATTGTACTAATTACAAAACATGCATGGGATAATTTTACTAATGAGGATTTAGTTTTCTTGAAGTATATGAAATTAATTAATCATTCTACACCAGAACACAACTAATTCAATTTAACAAAGCATCCATGTATATGAAAAAATCACCATTTCTGAAATGTAGGGTCAAAACTGGAGCATTCACCAATTTTATATTCAAATACAAAAAATAGTCATGAAATTAATTTATCCATATGTATTTAAATCCTCTTCATGTAGACATAGATAGTTGAATAGATAATAGTGAAATTTATTTAACAAACCATTGGTTATAACATACCAAACCAAGAGAACATCAGATCTCAATTATTTTTGTTGGTCTTGGACATTCGTAAAAAACATTCATTTAATCATGATCAATAATTATTCCATCATTTGAAACAATGTGTCCAAATAAAGAAATATATTGAAAAAAATTCCACATTCTGAATATTCGACACATTTTCATTTCAATTGTTGATTAAAAAAATCCCAAATAGTTTTTCCATGCTCCTATTTAAATAGAAAATATAAGATAATTTCATTAATAAACACAAGCAAAATTATTTCAATGAACTCATGAATTAATCTATTCATAAAATTAATGAATACAACATGTGCATTAGTTATCCCAAATGGAATAAAAACAAATTCATAAATACCATATCTAGTTCGAAATGTTGTATTTAGAGTGTTCTCCTCTTTCATCCTCCGCAAACAATACCCAAATCTCCAGTAAGTATTTGAAAAGTACTGAAGTCCTTTGAGATGATCAAACATGTCATAGATGTGAGGAAAATTATTCATATTATTAAAAGAAATTTTATTCAAATATTTATAATCATTACAATGTCTCATGGAACCATCATTTATTTAATGAACATAACTAGAGATCCCCAAAGCGATGTTCTATGACAAATGATTCATTCATAAAGAAACTCTTGAAACTAATTTTTCAACTCAAGAAGTTCCATTTTATCTTTTCAAAATCGCAGTTTTGAAGTTGATATAACCTCAAGGACTATGTAAATAGTGAAATCAACTTTCTGATCATGTTTAACACTATGTATCTCATCAGAAAAACTTCTAGGTATTCCTTTATTAATGGAATATCATTAATATTAATAGTTCCCTTGTTTTCAAATATATGTGAAAGATAACATTCATTTACATATTTCAATAGTTTCTTAGCTTTATGATATATCATCTAGTATATGGGTTCATTCTTGAATTGAAACTGAAATTATTTGTGAAAAAAATCTTCATTATCTTAAGAAGGAGTCTTAACATGATAAAAATAATGAAAATCCGTTCTTATAATCACATTAAACTCAAATAAGGGGAAAACAAGGTTTTAAGGAAATGCATTTGTCCAAAAAGTAATTAGAAGGTTGAATTTTTTTTCTGTAACATTCCCCAATGGTGTTTTAACAATAAGTTTAGGTCTCATTTGTTGAGGTTGTATTTCCAGTTTTCCAGAAAATTTCATAGAAATAAATGAATGTGTAGACCCCCTGTCGAACAATACATTATAAAAATATGTTTAAATAAAAAAAGTACATGATAACACTGTAATGGATGGACTGACATCTGCTGATGTAGTCACAATGGATCTCACTACACCTTTCTCCTTATAGTATGGTTGTTTTCCATCTCTCGGATCATTCTTTGGGAATGAATTTTCATAATGACACATATCACCACATCTAAAACACTTTATAGTTTTAGTATTAGAATTTATGTTAAGAACATTTTTATTTCATTATTTGGCCATATTTAAAACCACTACACATCTTAAAAAATTCCTATTTTTTGTAAGGAATCTGCTCAGGTTCTTTTTACCACACATTTCACAAATAAGAAAATGGACTTTCTTTCGATCAAATTTCATTTATCAATTCTTACTAATCAATTTCCATATGTAAATCAACTTTCATTTGATCCAAATCAATATTTGATCATTATTGAACTCCATTTCTTCCATATCAGCACATCATACATGTTTAAATTAACTTTTCAATTCTTGGGACTCCAATTCCCTTATCTATCTTGGATTCAATCATGAGAAAAAGGGATTGATTTTTTTATCAAGATCCTAAATATTATTTGGACTGTACCATGTTAGTTGTGTAAATTTTTTATTAAACCGGAACCCTGAATATTTTTCCATTTACCTCAATTCATGGAATTTCATCTCCATGTTATGGAAAACAACCATAGGAAAATATATTTCAAGAAAATGAATTTTAAATTCATCCCACACAAAGGCTTCAATAACCTCTCTATCCCTATCATTCATTTCCATTAACCACCACTGATTTACATCACCTTGAAAAATTAAATGCAAAGAAAATCCTTTTGATTATCTGAATATCCCATGAAATTGAATTTTTTTTAAAGTAAATTAATCCATCCTTCATCCTCTACAAGGATAGAAGAAACACTAAAGGCAAGAGGGGGTCACCTCATATTATAGTCCCTTATCATCATGTTCCTCTATAGTGTCAATGGTTTTTCTCCTACATGGATTATAAAACCATTTATTTACCACCTCATATCATCCATTACTGTTTAAAATTTCTCAGTTAAAATTCCAAATAGTCTTAGTTGCAGATTCACAATGATATAAGCCTCTTCGTTCCCTCAAACTTATGGTTCCCTCTTTCTTCTATGGAAATCAATTCATTAGGGAAATATATTAGAAGAAAAAACCTGGTAAATTTTAAATTCCATATAATTTTCTTATAATAATAAATTAATAAACCTTTTTTGTATTTTTTAAACCTGATACTAACTCAACACATTATCAAAATTTGGCTTTGATACCAACTATAAAAAATTAACATTAATCATTACATATTCTAGTTATTTTAACTATATTCCAATTCTTTAAATTCACAATAATATATTAAATTAATATTTCTATTAATTTAGGAAAATGAATCATGCATATCAACCCCCAACCATGCATAATGGGTACCATTAAAACTAATACCATTTCATTTAAAAACATGAAATTTAAAACAAAAAACCCAAATGATTCCTTTGGAAAATCTACATAACATTTATCATTAAATCCTTCTTTCTCTTACATATCCTTATAACCTATGAAATGAATTTAACAAAATGGTATGAGATAATAATATCATTAACATATATAAAAATAATGAATGAATCCATTATTCCATGAGTAGTTATAAACGTATGAAATAATTTCACAAGGACATACTTCTCAACAATATATAATTATTTTATGAAACATAATATTTTTATAAAAAATAAGGAATATATATATATAACCATAAATTTATCTCGGGTAATTACTTAGTTATATTTTAACAATCATGAAAATCATATGATTTGATACCCTTGCTGCTATGTTACAATGTAATCCTCATGGAAACATTATGGTGTAACAATCGTAGTTACACCTAGTGTTACCATACTGACGGCCACCAACATACACAAACTCAATGCATTGAAAGGAATTATAGGTCATAGACTTAATCATAAATAATTCCCAAGATACATAAAATATTCATAATATTTGAATAATTTCAGTAATTCATTTATTTTGATTTTTGGTAAAAGTGAATTTTAAAAGTGGTTTTGAAAGGAATACACCTTACAAGTATCAATTAATTTATTTATGAAATTAATAGAATTAATGAAATTTGAGTATACAATATAATTACAAACAATACAACATAATAAAAACAACAATTCACTAATAAATAAAACATATTACTATATAATTAGTGAATTATAAAGGTAACAAAAGGAATAAAATTTTTTTTATGAATTATCTTACAAAAGGATTGAATTTCATCAGATGTAATTAAACATCAGGTATAATTGTAAAAAGAGTATTATTACTACTTTAAAAACACATATTAATGTTTATAAAACCTTATATGAAACTTTTGTAGCATCTCACCCCCATTCATTAATAATATTTTGTTATTTAAATTCTTTTAGGTGAGTTCATTACAATGTTTCGATGGATGGTTTTCAACGAATTCTAATGTCAAAAGGAACCAAAAAACCAAAAGTGGAATAAAATTTTTTTAATAAGTTTTCATATTAATATATTATTCAAAAAATAATTTTCATTATACGGTATGAGGATAAATCATTAGTGATTCTTGTTTATATCATTTTGGTTATTCTTTAATAATCACAGACATGTTTCATCATATAAAATTAATATTAAGTTTATATGATAATTCCATAAAATAAAATAGGCTGTATAATACAAAATAAAATATTTTCCAACCATTAAAATGGTATTGTAACCTATTTTGAATTATGAAATAGAAATTGAAATCACATCATCCACGATTTTGGTAAATTGGCACATCATGGATAATGTTTTTATTTTAAGAATAATAGGACAAGAAGAGGAAGAATGATGATGAATTTTCATCCATAGACATGATAGAATCAATAATATATTTCATTCCTGAGCTTTATAGATTCTGGGATATGGGTTAGGGTTATTTATTATATGAAAGAAAAAGGAATTTAAAACAAATCACAATAAACTGAAAAAGGATCTTTACCTCTTGATATCTTCTCCTTGACATCCTCCTTAAGGCCTTCATTTTTGTCTTTATGCTAATACCAAATTTTAATGGATTTGAGGAATATCCTTGGGATGTGGATTGGAAGAAATATTAAAAATTCACAATGCTTGAGAGGTGTGAGAGGAAGTGTGGGGGTAAGGGTGGTATTTATGGTGGATAAGAGGAGGGGGTTTCCATTATTTTAATCTTTAGTTTAATATATTTTCCCTAGAATGTGAATACTCCTGATTCATTTGACCCAAAATAGTAATATGAGATTTTTTTAGAAAGAATATCCATTTAAATCATCCTTGACTAAAGAATGATATATAATTTCATTTATTTATCATTATTCATACAATGTCAACATTACCTATTCACAAAAATTCAAATATTTAAAAAAAATCAATAGTTCACCATAACCTGTTTTTCTGTGAATGATTCAAAAATGTACTCCTTTTTTGGAAAATATTTTTCTAATTACGTTTAATTTATTTTTTATATATGGTCATAATTTATTCAAAAGATAAATATTTTAAAACTATAGCGTATTTTATATAACCATAATGAAGTTATCATGATCACCTTATCTTATAACACTAATAATTTAGGATAATAACATGATTTTCTAGTAATAAGGGGAATATTACAGTACAAATTACTATTCATATGGGAATTTTAATATTGACCAAAAATCACAATTGTTCTATCAGACATGAAATAATTTCCGTATCAGACTGTAGGTGGATGATTATTGAAATTAAAATCATAGAAATGATAAAATTTGGTTTAACTTCTAGTTTATAACTATCCCCATAAAAAAATTAATTATTTAGAGAACATGTGTTTCATGAATTTCAATTTTTTTATAAACTTGGGGAATTACAAGAGTAGCATTGTTGCTTTATAAAAAAATGATGTTCATAACCCAAAATCACTTACTCGACCACTCAATCCCAAAAACCATTCAATGGTCCCATAATATCATCTATTCACCATATAAAAAATTGGATATATTTGAAAATATGACATGGATAGAAAAATATCTTGTCATTTCCTTAGAAAAGAAATGATCAAGTGAATCATTAAAAATCCTATGGTCTCCACCATAAGGGAAACAAGACACCTTAATCTATCTAACACTGTAAAAATTCCATTTTTATCCCACTTGTATGGTCATCACCCAAAAAATCTTATAATTTCTTCCCAACTAAAAACCCCCAAACACATCCATAATGAAAAGATGTCTTTAACTAAAAGAGTATGGTAAAATGTTCCCTTACCGATTTGGTAACTTACAAAACACAACCCATGTGAAAGAAAGATCATAAAATGAACATATAAATTCCCATAAATTTATGTATATTAAACAAAGAATACAATCATGGGATATATATACACTACACAAAATGAAATATTGGGAAATGTAGCATGAATCTCATGGGAATAAAAAGGGAGAAAAAAACCCCTTACCTCAAGTGTGACTTGTCTTGTTTGTTGCTTGTTCATCCGGAATAATAAAAATTATTTAATTTATACTTTCATAAAAAACTTTATCAAGTTTATTATTAGTTTCATATCACTTATTACCTTTCTATAACTATTAGTTTATTATTTGAGTTCATATTGGACATTTTTTTGATGTTCGAAACATGAGTTGAAAATGTACTTGTTATAATTATAAATTTTCTATGTTTTCAAAATTAAATTAATGATTTTGATATCATATATATCATATATACCATGTATATATATATATATGTATTTATAACAGTAAATTACATTTAGAGATAATAAATGAATTGCACCATTCATGAAGACGGTAAATCGTACGTATGCATGAACAATACTTTCCTTTTTATATCCTATTATAAGGGAATGATAACATAATTATACATATATATAATATAATTCCATTATAATATCATATATAATTTCATTAACCCCATCATTTATACATCTTTTTTATGGCATGGATGAGTCATATCACTTTGAGGGGGAGATAGACCGCACTTTCTCAAATGAAATTATCGTATTTACCCATTATGGAGCCCATACTGGTATGATATAAATGTAAAATCAATATTAATATTGAATAAATAATCATAATATATAGCATATATAAATATAGTTCCATCAAAATGGCCACCATGTGAGGCGTTTGAGATATTTGAACAATCATCGTTTCAGGAGACATTAGTTCGTCGTCCATATAAACAGTATGTTCATATACATTAGATAGAGGTGTGTGGTAGTGTAGTTAGAATCTTTCTAATAAAAAACATCCTTGTAAATTTAGTATAATATTTTTTCAAAATAAATGAATAAAGTGATTTTAGGGGGCTAGATATGTGTAATAAATGAAAACAACCTAAGAGAAGATATTACCTTTAAATCGGGTAACTCCCTATTCATTGAATTGAAAGTCATCATTGATGTGCCTTCTGCCTAAGGTAAGGATTTTATGTGTAAGATATGTATTTAATGATTTTAATTGGTTAGGGTTTGGATTATCCAAGGGGCTTAAGAGGTGTTAGTAATGGGGTAGATGTGATGGCTTTTATAAGGGGGAGGGTCTCTTTACTAATGTTTGAAACCATTATTTTAAAATAAAATTATTTTAGGTTTCAAAAGTAAAAAACTCATCAAATTAGAAGATAAGATTACCATTTATCTAAAAAAATCATTTAATAAAAATTGGTCTAGTATTGGGTTTTTTTTGAAATTTTATAATCACATTTATTTAAATCGTTTATTAATAAGTTAATCACACCATCTGAAGTCTAAAAATTATAAATAAAATTCCATGATATATGAAATATTTTTAGCATTCAAATTAAAATTTATTGTAAATGAGATAACTTATATAACCCCATTTAAAAATGATTTACTAAAAGATACATGTTTATTTCATTTTTGTCATTACATTGAATTAATTAATATAACGTGTCATTATCACTAACAGGTGGCTCCGTTGAGTCAAAAAATTGACCAAAGGATTCCCTTCGTCTCTAGTAACTCATCCAATATTGTTAGAACAAGTGCAAGGGTAATTTAATATAATTATAATATTATTTCTTACCCTTATTTACCAGATTTACCTTTTAACCATGGTAAATAATATATTTATAGAAATAAATTTTCATAATGTATAAAAACAAAATTCACCTATTTAAACAATTTAGACATACAAATTCCAATTATGGTGTACATTTTTTCAAAATCAGAAAAAAGAAGTCAATGAAATTTATTTAAAATTACTTCATGTTGTCAAAACAAAAATCATGTTTTTAAGAAATAATAACTTTCAAATTATTGACACTTGTTAATGTCCAATTTTGAAGTGAAATAACTTCAAATGACCCAAATTGTATTAAATGGTAAAATTATAATCTAATTACACATTAAAAACATTTATTAAATATGATCAAACAATATAAATAAATTATATTAAAAGGTTGTTTTGAATTAAAAAGTAGTATTTTTCACTGTTCATAAATAAATCATCAATAACAGAAAAATATAAATATTTCATCCAAAGTAAATTTAGATATCCCAATTATAAATAAAAATATTATTTTTCCAAATAAGACATATAAATGTTAAAAAATCTTTATTTAAAAAATTTTTGTTCATCAAAAGGTTGTAAATTGACCTTTTATAGAATATTTGAGTAATTATGATAATAATTGGATTAATTAACAATTTAAGCCTCTAAAATTCATTGGATAATTGTAAAAACAGTTAAAACCATGAGTAATAATTTTGTAGTTAGTTTTGTTAACTACCTCCTATACAATGTCTAGGCATTGACTAATATTTAAAATAATAATAATTTTATATTATTTTCCTGTATAACTCTATTTTGTGACAAACATAAGATTTCCAAGAAAATCATTGTTGTGTATTAAGTACACTATCAGAGACAACATCCCCTTTTAAAGTAACAATAATATTTAATTCAAAAATATTAATTAATTTGAAATTTTCATATTCTTCATATACCTGGGATGTTACATCCTTCCCCCCATTTGGGGATTGCATCCTCACAATTTTAAAATTGGTCTTAGAAACATCTTTAAATGTCCCACATCATAAAATAGTCAATAAAACTAAAACATTATAAAAATAAAAAGAAGTCCAAAGGTCACCCGAGATAACCCATACAAGGATTCCTAGAAAAATGGATATGGAGGAAAAACTAAGTTTCATGTTCTGATGGAGAGTGATAAAAAACATGATCAAGAGATGTTAACAACTTGAAAACAACAAAAATTGGATGGGTTATATGGCATTTGATTACGCAGCAAGAAAATTAAAACGAACACCATTTTTGTTTTAAGTGTCCTTTCATAAATTTGAGGAATTTATTTATGATATTAACTAAAAACATAATTAAACATAATAACATGTCATATATACATTCATCCATTACTAAATTCTTAACACAAACTCATTTTTCACCAAACGATGATTATTCATGATGACATGGTCTCACTTGAAGCACTATAATCAACTTCTTGAAAATCACATAATCCAAAAAAGAGGAACTATATATTTCCCCTATCTTTAGACATTATAAAAAACAAAAAAATGTTAATACAAGATTAGAAAATCAGAAAAATTCATAATCTTGTATAAAAAAATCACACTCTTAATCTCAAAAATTAGACAAACAATACACAAAGTTCAACTAAGACCATTAAGTAAACATTTGTCCTTAAAATTCTTCAATATAACCTAAACATAAATTGATTCCCAAAACTCAGAAGTATTTGATCATATATTCTTCCAATGTAAATGAAAAACTTTATCTCCAAATAACTTCAGGTACTCTTAATGTCTCATACTGAAAAATAATTAACCTAATCACATATTCTAAACAATATTCAAATCATTTCCATAAATAAACCAAATCAGTATATGTCCACAATAAAAACATATAATATTACAAAATAAAATTTCAACCATTACTCCACAAACAAAATCCCATAGTGTTCAATTTTTCTTAAGCATATAGTGTTCCCAAAAGAGTGAAAGTATTCCAAAATAACCATTATCACTTAACCACAAAATCTTTTTCCTATACTAACAATATCCTTTTGATAAAACATATGTTCCCAAAATAAACTTATTAAAGATACGTAAAATCATTTTACTATAAGAATAAGTCATACTAACCATGGACATCACATAGGCCAATGGTAGGCGATGTACCTGTGTTTCCATTCAGTTGTGTGTTCGATTCACATGGCCTTGTTGGACATGATGGGTTGTCATCCATCTTACGAGTTGTCATTTTTATAAAACAAAAAAATAAATGTAACATGTTTTAACCTCAAATGTTTTATTATACCTTCTATTTTCATCCCTATATATTAATACCTCAACATCATTCTTCATGAATACATATTTATATTTCTTTTTTTTATTTCACCTCCATATGATAAAATAAATTTATTGCTAATAGAAATAACAACATACCTTCATGGTGGTGTCCATATGGTTTCATAGTCAACATTTTCACGTAGATAGAAGGTATATACATTTAAAAAATGATTTAGAGATCCTTCAAAATCATTTAAATCCTTCATCCAAATAAACATTGTACAACTTGGGTCATATGAATGTTTTCATAAAAATAATTTTAGAAAATATTCATGTATGACATATAATATCAAAACATCTCATAAAAATGAATTTTTTAAAACATTCGAACAATGTTTGAGTATAAAAATTCAATAAATCATCATTTTAATGTACATTTAGTTGGTGATGAGATACCATATTATAAAAGAAAATATTAATAGGTTGTGAATGGTTCCCCATCTTCAACAACATATTCAAAATATTATACATTTAAAAATCCTGTGATAATGTAAAATAATTGTAAATGACTTGAAAATATTTACCTTTATATGAAATATGAAAATACATTGAAAATAGGATTTTATTAAATACCACCCATGATACAAGATGATATCGATGTATTATGGATGTTTTTGAAATCCAAAACAACTTCTTTCTAGTGAGTTATATACTAGAAAATTTATAATAATCATCTAAACATTACATTAAATTAATTATTGCAAGCATGTCATCAGGAAGAGATAGAAATTTGTTTTGAGATTCTCCAACGTCCATTTTTAATTGACATTACCTGATCTAAAAAATGTTATAATACAATGATTTAATAGAAATAATAGACATAGGGACTAACTATGTGTTTAACAAAAACTCATAATCCATAAATTGAATATGACCAACCTCTGATACCAAATATAAATACACAGACATAAACATTACATAATATTGAATTATGTCATGAATTCACATTGAGTTATTTTTAGGTTTAGAGTTTTAGAGAATTAGATCATAAATCATACATAACAACTTGAATATTACCTATAGACACTACTTGTAATGGCCCATGAAATGACTCATTATGGAGTTTGACAAAAACTCAATTCCACCAAAATGGCGGCACCGTGATGGTGGCACCGTAAGGGTCGTGCTATCACGGTCGCTCACTGATGTTGTGGCATCGTTGATGGTGGATCCCTGAGCATGTCACCATGATCATGGCACTGCTTAAGGTGTCTCTCAAAATGGTGTCCCAAACTTTTTCTTTCCAAGTTTCCAACTTTTTTTGCTCCCACAACTTATCTTATGAATAAATATTTTAATAACCTTTTCTATTCCATTTAAAGACCATAAATGATACCAAATATCCACCATGATTCGGGCATCCCTATACATACTAAAGAGTGACACTTTTCCTAAGTGTCCAACCTTATCCCTTACTTTACAGTTCCACCCCTATTACACATTTTCCTATTATTAAAGGAAATCCTTTAATGCACAACTGTTATAGCCAACACTATGATGAGAATATTTAAATAAAAACCAATTCTATTTGTGTAACCATCCAACCGCATGGTGAAACCACGATCCAACCTTAAATCCTTTTAGGATTTCATATCATGTAACTCAAAGATCATAATTTTTTTCACATGGGAAATTTTTCTTCTTCTGTGCCAGTCTCATTTTCATTCCTTTCCACTTTTGTTGTCCCCATTACTGATGCTAGTGGTGTGCCTAAGCTGGAGCCTTTCCTGCTCAGTCCAAGAATCCCCGATATTCTTCCCTGGCAAGTCGTACATCTATTATTCTTGGCACGAGGAAAAAAAATTCAATCGTCGGTCATCCATGAATGGTTATTCCGTATTATCTCCTTACTGTATATCATGTGATGTGGGTATGATTATGTTTCCTTCTAGGATTGATTATACCATATTTTAAAAAAGATAATTAATGGACTCTTGAAGAATTAAGTGGTGTGTTTGATGATTTAGGTGTACTACTTTATCCTTGATTATATGTTGTGGATTATATGTGTTAATGTCCACTGAGAATCGTGGTCATTGGTGATCCTTCCTTGTGCACTAATGAACCACTCTTTTTCTCGTTAATTATTTGATTTAATGGATTTAACATGGAAAATGGTTAATCATGTAACCTCAGCTGATTAAATGGATTCACAATTAATAATAATCCATATGTGGTCACCCCGATTAACCAAACAGAAGAAAGAAAATTAATAAATGATGTGTGTGAATCTGAAAACTCCTTTCCTCTATCGTGGTAACATGTGTCGTTGACGTTCATAATGTTGGTCAGGTGATATGGATGGAGATGGGATCCCCTATTGTGGTGTAGTTGTAGTTTTGTTGATCTAAGGCTGTGGGGGAAGAATGGTGGGGCTTGATTTAGTTCATTTACTATAACGGATCTTACAGATCCCTTTATTATTTGTGACTTAAAAAGAGAATTGGGTGAGAATTCTTAAATTAATGCATTATTGTTAATCCTTCCTTTTCTTGTGGCTATTCCTATTAGTTGTCTAGTGGTGACGAATTATTTAATTGGAATCACATAAATATGAAACCAAGAATGGGTTTATTGGGGAATTGATTTATGGGAATGAGTTGTTACTTGGTTTTGGTTTTGGGGCTTGTTATGAATGAATAGTAATGAAGGTGTTTGTGTATGGGTTGATTTTGGAACCCGTAGGTTGGGAATACTTCTTGATTACCTATATCTGTAATTTAGATCTTTTGTTTCTTATTTTCGCCCCACTAAAGATGGGAACTTCATGCCGAAAACCCCATTTATTTGGGAGAGGGTGTTTTTTTAAACATTCTGATGACTGTCTCGTTATTAGCTCCTTTTATTATCCCTTTATCAAGTATCCCAATACTCTTCAGGCAGGCAGTGATGACCTGAGGTCAAATATAGCTCAAGATTTTTTGGGCCAGGTACATGGTGGTGGTTTTCCCATGTGTGTGCAGGCATGTTGTTTCCCAAGTGTCATCTGGATGAGGCCAAGGTGACACCAAGCGTAGTAGTAATTCTTTTGGCCCTTGGGTCTTTGGGCGTTGCGACAGTTGTTCTAGCCCTGATGTGTGCAAGTGTGGCTACGATTGGTTGTTGTGGCCAAGGTGAATACATGTTAAATTTGTGATTGTGGTAGCCCAAGTTTGTCCTGGTGGGATATGGTAGTTGGACTGCGGTGAGAATGGCGGGGAAGGTTTGACACATAGGATGTCTTCAATATCTAGTGGAAAGGTGGTGCGGGGTACCCAAACATCGATGTGTTATTACTATTACATTATTTCATTTGCGTTATTTGTGGAGTATTCCTTATTACGGTTTGGGTGGATACATTAATTTCTAGGTACTTTGGTTATATTTTTTCTCATGGGGATTTAGAATTCCTCCCCCCTTGTGCACGAGATCCTTTGGTTCTCCCCTCTGAGTATACCTTTATACTCACCCAATATATATAAAACTACATTTGGGTTTCTTGGAGGACTTTGAGGACCATGCAAGAAAGTAATATTTTTGATATAGGGACAATTTCTATTGGTTTTTTTTCTTTGGTATTTACCTTTGTTGTTTTCTTGTATTTTTGCACAATTTAATTGAAACATCCATGTGGGAATGGATTGTTTTCTCTTTAATTTTACTTTTAGTTTGGGTGTTGTTTGGTACTAGATATCTATCACCGTATCCTACTAAATAGAATCTTTAATGCATTCCATTTTGACTGTGAATCTATACCCTTGGTGCTAGTCACCACTCAGGGTCCTATTGACAGTAGGTCTCGTTGGTCATTATCTCTTCTTAAACTTGAAGAAGGAATGGCCTTGAAATCTGCAACCCCTTCCCTCATCTTTATGAAGACGTGTCATGGAAGAATGGTATTAGAGGAAAGGTTTAGAGATAGGACGGAGCTCGGGATTAGTCCTGGTGAGGATTTCATGGGATGGTAGGAAAGTAGTGTTAGGAAATCATTGTGCATGAAATAGGCCACAGAATACCATCTAGGACACAAGATTTTAAGGCCCCCGTGATCCGATGTAAGGACTCTCGGCCTACCTAATGACCAAGTGATGCTACACTGATTTCAGAGTAGATAACCTAGGATATGTACATGCCCCATAATGACTTCTTTTATTGTGTTTTTTGGGTATTTTGTGAATTTTAAAATGAATAAATAGTCTATGAAAAATTAAATGAAATCTTCTACACTACTCCATTTTAGGCATTTATAGTTTACCATGAAACTAAGGCACCGAGATGATGACCATGAGTAGTCAGGGTGATCGAGGCCAAAGAGGAT
Source organism: Viscum album (assembly GCA_963277665.1). Lineage (NCBI taxonomy): Eukaryota > Viridiplantae > Streptophyta > Magnoliopsida > Santalales > Viscaceae > Viscum > Viscum album. The sequence continues at coordinate 661,844,469 of OY728151.1, read as the reverse complement.
TATTTGGATGATTAGTAGAGGGATGACTGAGAATATGAGAAAAATAAGTGGAAGAGGACACTACATTCCTTTCAGCAGCAGACCCTCGGGGAGGTCGAGGGCAACATCCCAGACATGGAGACAGATAGTGTGATCAAAGATATGGTGTTAGCTTTTATCTTGATTCAGGAAACAATGGAGATCTCGGTTCCTCTTTCTATGAACCAGATGTGGGGAGTGGCATGTTAGTGGTTGGAACACTATCTTGGGGAGAAGAGGGAGACAGAGGTTACATGGGCTAACATGTAGAGATTATTTCGGGTGGAATTCCTCTTTTCCATGATGATGGATGAGATGAGGGAGGAGCAACTATCACTTCTCAAAAAGAGTATGTCTGTGATGGGGATGAGTATTAAGATCAAGGATCTCTTTCTCTTTTCTCTAGACCTCTTTCTAGATGAGAGATCTCGGGAAAGATGTTTAAAGGAGGCACTCTGACCTTCTCTTCGGTATGTTGTAACTCTTTCACCCTACCGACGTATATGGATTTACAGAAGAAATATGAAGTGGATTATAGGATTCAAACGCTATGAGGTGTGCTGAGAAAGTGGTTCTAGTTGGGATCATCCTAGAGAAAGGCCATCAGGAGCGGTCCTCCATCGTCATGACCTTCTAGGTTTTCACCAATGGGGAGCAGCCCCCAGCAGTTCTAGTTTAATTCATCTGGTCCTCACTATTTCCTTTTGGGCCCAAGAACCAAGATTATTTATCTATGTCAGTTGTGGGAACCATCAGAATCAGTTCCCTGACTGAATACAGTACGGTGGGGGTGGGCTGGTCTTGCACAAACCTCAGTAGCAGCAGTTTTCTATAAGGCCCATTCAGTAGCAGTAGGGACAATGAGCTACCGCTCCTCCGAGAAAAGGTATTGTTGGAGGAGGCTGACCTTAGGGCGCTCTTCAGGGACCTCAATTAGGGAATGGTTGGGGAGTCATCAGATATCCGAGGGGAAGAGGAGTTTTGTGTGAGCAGTTACACGTCGTAGAGGAATTAGTTTAAGTAGGGCCGGAAGACGTTCGAGGTAAAATCTCTCTGTTGAGCACTGTTGTATCTGCATTATTTGATTTATGAGATTAGTAATCCATTGTTCCACCTATCCTAGAACATTATTTGGTTATAGATTCCGAGAGAGTTCTTGTACCCCTGGTTTTGAGTACGCCTGCCGGAGGTCAGGACAACTTGTCTTGTGTTTGCCGAAAATGTAGACTGATGATGGGAACACATCATCCCAATGGGGAACTTCTTTTACTGTAGATGCAGTCATATGATTTCATTCATGGAATCAAATGGATGTTCTCTATATGCACTTTTTTAGACTACTTACAAAGAATTATTGTGTTTTTAGAAGAAGGTGGACAACATGTGACCTTCATCAGTGAGGGGGTTTCTAGGAGGGTAGATGGTGAGTGAAGCCCCTTCTTTCTTTGTTATCAGAGAAGTCAGTAGAGTAGGAAGATAAAAATATGATGGATGCATTGAGGATTGTATGTGAGTTCATGGACGTCTTCCCTGAGGAGGTGGTGACTCTACCCCACTGACAGAACGTTTAGTTTGGGATAGACATAAAACTTCCCCCCCCCCCGATTTAGATGAATCCTTATAAAATAGAACCTTCGAAGCTATGAGAGTTACAGATTCAGATAGATGACCAGATGAAGGAGGGTTTTGTTCGACCAAGAATGTCACCATGGGGCGCTCCAGTCTTGTTCGCAATGAAGGAAGACTGTGGTCTGAGGGTGAGGATTGACTACCAGAGACTGAATCAGGTAATGTTCAAGAACAATTACACTCTCCCAAGGATATAATACTTCTTTGACCAATTGAAGGGGGAATGATTGTTCACCTAGATAGACGTGAAGTCAGGATATAACCAGTTGAGGGTGAATGAGGGTCACATTTAGATGACTTCCTTCAGGTGAATAAATGGGAACTTTGAGTTTGTGGTCAGGCCATTTAGTGTTATGAACACACCTTCCATGTTCATGGGGATCATTAACTCTGTCTTTCTGAAATATATGGACCAGGTTGTAGCTGTGTTTATTGACGACATACTGATCTAGTCAAGATCTGATGACGATCACACTGACCAGGTTGTAGCTGTGTTTATGGGTCTAGGCAGTTACTTCCCCATGAGTGTATCTATACCACCACTGATTTGGAGATCATAGAGGTTGTGTTCGGAATAAAGTTGGGGTGGTGCTACCTCATTGGGGAGTGCTTTGTGGTCTTCACAGATGACAAGAGCATGAGTTATATCTTCTCCCAATGGGACATGACCTTGTGACAATGGTGGTGGCTAGAGTTTCTTCAAGACCAAAAATTTGAAATCTATTACACTTGAGGTAAGGGGAACATGGTGGATGATTCCTTTAGAAGAAAGTCACAATAGTTTGTGGATCGAGAGTCGACAGATGCTTGGTAGGCGATGGAGGAGTTTTATATCCTACACCTAGATGTATAGGTGGAGAATAGAAGATGCTGTCTATTCTAGATGATAGTGAATTCTATTCTGTTGTAGAAGGTGGAGGAGTCTCAGTGGGGGGGGGGGACGTAGAGGCCGAAGTGATGCACGAACGTGATATCTAGGGCATTGCTCTGGAATGATGATCATATGATGAGCCAAATCAGATTATGTATCATGGTAAGTTGTTCATACCACTAAAACTGTGCAAGAGAGTTTTTAGATATTTCTACAAGTCACCCCTAGAGGTTCACACAAGAGTCTCCAAGATGTATCCGGGCATGAGGGGTATGTTTTAGTGGCCTGAGGCGAAGCTGGTAGTGGTAGAGTTTGTGGAAAAGTGCCTTGTGTTTCCATAGGTGAAGAATAAACACTGAATCTACAGAGGTCTTTTACAACCTCTAGATATCCTTGATTGGAAGTGGGATGACACATCGATGGATTTCTTCATCGGACTACCCAGAGTTCTAGGGGGTTGCGATGCCATCTGGGAAGTGGTTCACTAGCTTACGAAATCATCTCCCTTCGTAGAAATCAAGGAGTCGAGTGCAGTAGATGACCTAGAAAAATAGTACTTGGATGAGGTGGTGTGGTAGCAAGGTGTTTTGAGTTCCATAGTATCTGATCGGGATACCTGGTTTACCTCACAGGTCTAAAAAGGATTGCAACATTGTTTGGGCACCTAGCTATGCCTCACCAATGCATTCCACCCCCAGACAGATGGGTGGATAGAGCACACCATCCAGACGTTGAAGGATATGGTACAAGCATGTCTTTAAGACATTGGGGGGTCATGGTCACGACCCTTTCCTCTAGTAGATTTTTTTTTACATCAATAACTATCACAATACCATTGGAATGGATCCATTAAAATCATTGTACGAGAGGCCATGTCACTCACTCATGTGCTGGAAAGAGGTCGGGGAATTAGGTGTTCTTGGCCGGGAATTGGTGCAGTGCTCAGAAGAGAAGGAACAACTTATACGAGAGAGGGTGAAGGTGGACCAAGACTGGTAGATGTCGTATGCTGGTAGTAGGAGGAGAACCATAGAGTAAGAGGTTGGGGACCACACGTTCTTGATGGTATCCCCTCGGCATGGGCAATATAGGTTCGACAGGGGGGTAAGATTTATCCCAGGTTTGTTATACCCTTGAAGGTGTTGTGGCGGGTCGGCGAAGTGGATTATCAGAAAGCGCTACCACCAATGCTACTTAGTGTGAATGACCTCTTCTAGGTGTCTCTAATCCTTCGGTATATACAAATTGATTCACATGTCCACGACTGGGGAAAGAAAGATATCTAGGATGATGCGATATTCATTGAGCGACCAGTGGGAATCGAAGGCCGGGTGGAAAAGGTGCTTCATGGATGAACCATTCCCCTAGATCATGTGTTCGAGAGGCATGGTGGCCTCGAAGAGAGTACCTGGGAACATGAGGCATAAATTTTTTCCTAGTAACAAGAGATGTTTTGAGTTTTATTCTGTTCTGTTTCGTACATTATTTTCATGTAGTGCATGACCTTGTTATCAATGAAATGTGTTGTTTTCCTTGTTTTCTGAATGTGTGAGATGATTCCTTACATGGGTAAAGGAGGAACAAATCCCTAATGAAGACGCATTAAGTTGGATACTATTAAACCCATGCAGGCGAGTTATTGTTGCCCAAAGTGGATAGTATATTGACATGGCAAAAAATTATCCCTGATCCGTATGTCTAAATAGTAAAACCTTTATAAGATTATGTGGATACATGAGGGAGAGGTGTTCCAAGGTGTTGATGAGGTTTACTCCAGATAGGTATCTTTTTAGCTGGTTGTTCGAACCCCTCTATTTTCTTCAGGTCTATTATAATTCTCGAGGGGGAGAATATATTGTGAGTTATTAGATGAAATGGCCCGGGAAATGACAATAATGGGGTTTTATAAAAACACAGTTCCACTTAAACAGTGTCCCTGGTCCCAGTATCACACCAAAATGATGGAAACCTGATAGTGGAATAATATCGGTCGCACCATCAGGGTCTCACACCAAAGTAGTGGCATCGCTGACGGTGGAACTATGAGGGTGGCACCAAAAAGGTCTCACTATCACAGTCGCACACAGATGAGGTGGCACTGCGGATAATGGCTCTATGATGGTGGAACCGTGAGTATGGAACCGTGATAAAGCCATTGTGACCATAGCACCACATATAGTGTCTCTCCAAAGGGTGTCCCACCCTTGTTCTTTTCTAGTTTCCAAATTTTTCAACTCCTATTACATATCTAATGTAAAATTGTTTTAATACCCCTTTTAAAGACATTTAATTCCCATAAAGGTAATTTAAAATCCCCCAAGATTCAGGCAACCCTAGACTTAACAAAATTTGTGTCTTTTCCTCAGTGTCACAACTTTTCATGTACATTCTAGTTCCACCCTTGTTACACATTTTCCTCAGATTAAAGGAAATAGTTTAATGAACAGCTTTTACAGCCACCTCTTTAATTGAAATTATTAAATAATAATTAATTATATCGTGTGTAATCGTCAAACCATGTGATGAAACCACGATCTTCCTTTAATGACATTCAAGATTTAATATCCCTTAAATATGGGATCTTACTTTTTATCGCATTGGATTTTTTTCTTCTTCTTGGAAAGTATAATTTTCTTTCCTTATTGAATTTGGAGTCCCCTGTCCCCAAGCTATTGGTGTACCTATACTGGAGCCTTTCTACATCAGTCCTGGAATCCCTGATGTTCCTCCGCTACAAGTCAGGTATCCTTTGTTCTTAGCATGTGGAGGAAAACTTCGATCATCAATCATCTAAGTAGGTATCTTCCTTCGTCTCTCCTTACTGTGTATCATGCGGGGTGGGTATGATAATGATTCCTTTGGGAATGGATGAAACCAAACCTTAACAAATATAATGAATAGACATTTATAGAATCAAGGTGTGTGTTTGACGATTCTGTTGTACTCTTTTGTCTTTGATAATTTTCTAATGATTTTATGGTCTAATGTCCACTGAAAATCTTGACTGTTGGTGGTCCTTCCTTGTGCACTAATGATACTCTTTTTCTATGTTTAATACTATGATTGAATCGTTGTAACATGTAAACGGTTAAATCACGTAAACTATATTGATTAAATTGTTTCCCAATGAATAATAATACTTATGTGGTCACCCCGGTTAACCAAAAATAATAAGTAAAATTAATGAAAGATGTGTTTGAATCTAAAAAATCCTTTTCTATGTCATGGAAACATGTGTGGCTGATCCACTTCATGTTTTTGAGGTGACATAGGTGGGTATGGGATCCATTATTGTGGTGCATTTTTCAGTTTGTGGATTTAAGGTTGTGTGGGGTTGTATCAGGGGGCTTGGTTTGGTCCTAGGACTTCGAGGGATCTCAAAGATCCCTTTTGTTGTTGTGAATTTACATGATAATCTGGTGTGAATGCTTAAATTACACCTTGGGTGTTTTTTCTTACTTAGCAAGTCGATATTCCTGTTAGATGACCAGTACTGAAGAATTATAAAAATGGAATCAGTTGAATAAGAAATTATGAATGGTTTTAATGGGGAAATGTTTTATGGGAATCATTTGTGACTTTTTTGTGGTTGTAGTTCTACTTATTAATGAACATTAATTATGGTGTTTGTGTTTGGGCTGGTTTTTGAACCCCTAGGTTGTGAGGAGTACTTGATTACCTATATTTATAGTTTAGTTCTTATGTTTCTTATTCGTGCCTTACCCCTGTTGAACTCTTCATGAAGAACACCCCATTTCAATGGGGGAGGGTGTTTTTCCCAACACTCCTATGAGTGGATGGTTTTATCTCCCTTTCTACTCTCATTCCTGAGTATCCCAAGACACTTTAGTAAGGATGTGATGGCTTGAGATCCATTAAAGGCATAGATCCTTTGGGTAAGGTACATGGTGGTGGTTGGCCCAAGTGTGTGTGGGAAGGTTGTTTTCCATGTTTCTTTGGGTTGAGGCCCTAAACTATTTGGGTGTGGTAGTATTTGTTTGGGCCCAGGTGTCTTCAGGTGTAGAAGAAGTTATTCAAGACTAGGTGTGTGTGGGTGTGGTTATGATTGTTTTTGTGGCCTCGGTGTTTGTGGACAGGAATTGTGTTTGTGGTATCCTAGGTGTATGTTTGCGGGGTATGGTAGTGGGATTGCAGTGAGAACGATGGAAAATGTTTGACCTGTAAGATGTCTTCAATAACCAGTGCAAAAGAGGTGTGGGGTACCCTAACCTCGATGTGTTATTAATATTACATTACTTGAGTAGCATTATTTGGGGAGTGTGTATTGGTGAGGTTGGGGTGGATAGTTTCCTTTCTAGGTGAATTGGTTAGCTTGTTTTATCACAGGTAATTCGAATGCCTCCCCATTTGGGCACGAGCGCCATTGGTTCTCCCTACTAAGTATACCTATATACTCGACCTACGTATATATAACATCTTTTAGGTTTCATGGAGGACATCGTGGACCTTGCACGGCCATACGAGTTAGGATATTGGGATAGTTGTTGTTCTTATTTTTCTTTTCTTTGGTATTTACAATTGGAGTTTTCTTGTATTGTATCAGTTATTATTTGAAACATGCATATGAGATTTTTTTTTGGAATTACATTTACTTCTGTATTTGGTGTTGTTTCATACATGTTATCTATCTTCATATCCTACTAAAAAAGGGTAATGTATTTATTTTTTAATGTAAATATATACCCTTGGTGTTAGTCTCCACTCTTGGACCTATTGAAGGAGGGTCTCGAGGGTCAATCTCTCTCCATAAACATGAAGATAGACGTGCATGGAAATCTGCTACCCCCTCCCTCATCTTGGTGAAGGTAGGTTATGACACTAATACTCAGTATCCATTTTTTCATAAAATAATAACTCTTAAAAAGAAACATGTCTACTTCCATTATTTTGACATCATAACATTTCCTTGATCCCATCTTTCACCGTATTCGTCATTATGTCTTGTAGAAAACATTTCAAATACTTGGGATGAGCCTAAAAAGCTTAGTAATGGTTATAAATTAAAGAAATAAAACATTGGTCCATCAATGAATAAAAATCAATGAAACAATAATTTTCAATCATTACATGCATAATGAAATTATAAGATATATGAATGACACACAGAAATCATAAATCATAAATTAAACTTACAGCATAAATAACATACATACATTGTTTCTTTCATAGCTACCTAGGGAGTTAGATTTGAAATACTCATCACAGTGTATTCCTAAAATCTCCTAGGAGAAACTTTAATGTTTCCCTCCATCATGATACCCAATTCATTAGCGAGCTATCTCGGTCTAACCCTCCCTAGGCTTATCATGGAATCACTAATATACGTAAAAAGTGCATAATGACCAAAAAATATCCAGAACACATAAAACAAGAAGATATAAAGATATAATTTCCATATTTCAATCAAAATATATCATTTCTAGATATTTATATAATCAATGTATTATCATACCATTTTCAAAACAATTTAAAACATTAAATAAATAGATTTTTGAATCAATGTGTACCATAAAACATTGAGGCTTTTGAAAGAAATTTTAATTTCAAAACATTAATTTCCATATAAATAAATCGTTAATACCATTTTTTAAAAATTAAAATTAATGAAAATTATTTAGAAGAATAAATCTTAAAAACATTTAAAACAATATTTTAGTTAATGATTTCTAATCCAAATGTGAGATGCTTGAATACAAATAATTGAGTAATAAAATTAATTAATGCTTATAATATCATGAGAATAGAGATATTCATGATATAATATGTCAGTGGGTAGTATATATACCCAATAAATGGGAATCAGTGTATAAAAACAAATAAGCCTCAATTGAATGTAAATTAAGACAATGCCCTTGCAAAGATCACCTCCATAGATTAAGGACAACTAACTGACATAATTTTGTTTGAAAAATAAGAATACACCAAATATAAGTGGATATTATGTGTAAAAAAACCATAGATCATTCACACATATTCATAGCACGACATAATCAAGGAGTATAATATTATCCCAAATAATGGAAATATGGTCAACGAGTTCCCTTACCAATATTCGACAACTTAATGATATTACTTTAAAAATCAGAAAATGAACTTTTCAGTGAGTTAAAATGGTCTACAATTTCATGGACATAAAATTTACATCAATAAGTATATATATGATAATATACCAATATAATAAAATGAAAATTTAAAGACATAAAATAAGTCTTTAACCAAATGAGTATCGTGAATGGTTCCCTTACCGATTTGGTAACATACGAAACATAAACCACATGAAAGATAGAGCATAAAATTAAGCTGAAATTGAATGTAAATTTAATTATATTAATCATGTAATACAATCTTGTGTAATAAATATGGCACACAAAATGAAACAATCCAAAATATAGCATGAATCTCATGGGAATAAAATTTGAGATAAAGTCCCCTTACGTCAACTCTGACTTGTCTTGTAAGTTCTTTGTTCATCCAGAATAATTAACATATGTTAATTTGGCTTTCATAATATACTTTTTCAATTTTATTATTCATTTTATATCACTTATTAACTTGCTATAACAATATGTTAATTTTTTGACTTCATATTAGACATTTTATCCATGTTTGAAACATGAGTTAAAAATGAACTTGTAATAATTATAAATTGCCCATGTGGTCAAAAGTACACTATCTACATAATTATATTGATTATTTAGATTTCATATATATCATATATATCCAGTATAAATATGTATTTATAATTGTACAAAACATTTTCTGATAATAAATGAAATGCACGGTTCATGGAGGCAGTAAGACGTACGTACGCATGAATGCTGCTTTCATTATTATTTCATATTTTAATTGATTGAAAAAAATGAAACATAGGAAAGTTATAATTATAGTATAATATCATATATAATTTCATTCAATACATCATTTATAAAAACCATGTATGGCATGGACAAGTCATATCACATTGATGGGGCAGTTGTCCGCACTTCCTCAAATGAGATTATCGTATTTACACATTATATAAACCATAAAGGTACGATATAAAGGAAAAACATAGAATTATAGAAAAAAATTAAAATAATATATATCATATATAAATTATGTTCCATCATAATGGCTACCATAAGAGGTGGTTGGATATGTTTGAACAATCATCGTTTCGTGAGGCAGTTGTCCGCCGTCAACATAAACAATATGTTCATATCCATTAGATGGGGGTGTGTGGAAGTGTAGATCGAATCCTTATTATACCGAAAACCTTGTATATTTAATATAATATTTTGTCTATAAAATAAATTAATAAAAAGAGTTTATGGGGGTTGTATAAGTAGAATAAAACAAAAAAAACTTAAGGCAAGATGTTACCTTTAAATCAGTTAACTCCCATTGGATTGAACCAAAAGGCTTCAATAAAGTGGCTTGTTTCTACAGTAAGGCTTCTAAGAGGAATAGAGGGATGTATATATCTTAATTGGGCCGAGTTTGGATGGGCCATGGGGCTCAAGAGGTGTGAGTAATGGGTTAGAGGTGATTGATTTTTATAAGGGGGAGGAAGGGCACTTTATGAATGTTTGAAAACATTATTTTATTATAAAATGATTTTCAGTTTGAAAAGGACCAAAACTCAATAAATTAGAATATAGTAAGACCATTTTTCTAAATTAAATCATCCAATAAAAATTGGACAAGTTTTTGATAGTTTTGTTTAATTTCAAAATCTCATTTATTTAAATCATTTATTAATAAGACAATCATTGCATCATCGGCGTGTCAGAAATAATTTTATTTATTTGATGTATAAAAATTATAAATAAAATAACATGATATCGTAAGTCCTTCTATCTTTAAAATTAATGTTTATAGTCTAAGATATAACTTATATAACCCCATGTAAAAATTGATTTACTAAAAAATATTGCTTTATGTCATTTTTGTCTTCAATTTAAATTAACTAATATAATGGGTCATTTTCACACAAAAGTGGCTCCATGGGATACCAAAATCTATCCAATGATGCTCATGGTCAGAATAATATCATCAAATTTGGGTAGGACATGTGTAAGGGTAATTTTATATTATTATAATATTATATTTTACCCTTATTTACAGGATTTACCTTTAACCATGTTAAATAAAATATTTAATAATGTAAAATTTCATAATGTCTAAAAATCAAATTTAGCTATTTACAAAATTTGGACCTCCTCATTCAAAATATGGAATCCATTTTTCCAAATTCAAAACATATATGTGGTAAAAATTAATTTAAAATTAATTGTTGTTGACAAAACAAAAATTGTGTTATAAAGAAATAATAACTATCAAAATATTGACACTTGTTTATGTACAATTTCAAAGTGAAACTATTTTGAATGACTAATATTGTATTAAATGGTAAATATATAATCACATAATTTATAGAAACAAATAATAATATAATCTATTCATATAAATAAATTAGATTAATAGGATGTTTTGTATTAAAATGTAGTATTTTTCACTATTCCTAAAAATGAACATTATCTGAAAAATATCAAAATATCATCCAATGTTAATTTAGATGTCCCGATTCGAAAGAAAAATATTATTTTGTAAAATAGAACATATAAAAGTGAAAAAAACTATATTTTAAAAGGGTTATCCATCAAAGGGTGGTAAACCAACATTTTAAAGAATATTAGAGTATTTATGCTCAAAATTGGATTCATTCACATTTTATGCTTCTATCCATCATTGGATAAATATAAAAACATTTAAAAAATATTTGTAATAATTCTGTATATAGTTATATTAATAACCTCTCAAAAATGGTTGGGTTTTAGTTAAGATTTAAAATAATAATAATAAAAAACTATATTATTTTTTCGTATAACTCCATGTTGTGTGAAACGTAAGATTACAAAGAAATATGTTGTCACATGTTGAGTATGCTATCAGACATAGAATCTCCTTATAATTTTAAATTAATAATTTATTCCAAAATATTAACTAATATGAAAATGTCATATTCTCTATTTACCTAGGATTTTATAATTCATGTGCATCAATCGATCATTCTAAACTATGATGCACTGGGTGCCTGGAGCATCAGTCCACACCGCCCAAAATCTTGGTGTGGAGGGTCGATCCAAAATCTCAATATCATTAGTCATACATCAAAAAACCTAAAATATATATCCATATATAAAACATACACATTTATTTTCATGTCAAACAATCCTGACCCATTCCATTACTTATCTTTACTATTTCATTCTATATTTCCATTGTCCATTTCATTCATCTTGTAATATCAATTTCACAGTTAAACCTTGTAATCCAATACCCTGATACATATTCGTTAAATTTTCTTCAAACCATTTAAAAATAAAAAAAATCTCTTTTTAAATATTATCATTTTTTTAGTAAATAATAACATTTATCATAGTCACAATGGATCCTTAATAACAAATTATTCTTGAAAAATCCAACCAATTACACATGAAATAAAACACTAGGGAAAACACCTTCAAAAACAAAAGGAACACAACTATTTAAGCATGGGTCACACACATTGAACCTCAATAATCGACTGATAGTCATCATGTTCCTTGAATAGAACTGAAAACATCATTATTATATTTTCACTTAAGAGATCACCAAACACCAATTTAAAATCAGCATTCAAAACCTGTTTCGGAACATCTTGATAAATTGTTTTGAGGTGAATGGACCACTTTGAATCAACATAAAATTTTGAACATAGTTTTCCCATGATGGAAATAAAAATGTGCTAAAAATATAGAAAAAATCTTTTAAACTTATCAAATGGTCTCAAAATAATTTATAATAGAAAAACACAAAAATAATATTTTAAAGGTGGGGTCCCCCCATGGCTAGTCATACCTCCAGTATCCCAACATCCAACATATCCAATGGGATCTATGGAAGTCCCAAGGGGTCAATTTAAATATTAAAAAATATCTTAAATCCTAATATCATGAATATATCACATGTTATATAATGAATATACCACATACACATGTATGCCCAACATTATGACCATGCCAGAATCTCAAAGACAACATACCTCATCAACAAAGCATTGCATAATATCTGAATCACATTGAGTTCTTTTAAGGCCCTTACAATCATATTTACAATTCAAAAGTACCCAATTGATTCCAAATAGATCCCAAAATATCTGTTATTAAATGAAACAACAAAAATTAATATATTATAGAAATTATAATTATAACACCCCAAAAATTATAAAAGAAAATCATTATTTGATTCAATGTATGAAATGAATTAAAATTCGTGGAATGTATTGTTACAATTTCATACATTATGATACATTAAATATTATATATATATTTATATATTCTGTTGCATGTAGTGTATAATAAATAGAGTTATCTTGCATCATATGCAATAATGAGTTTCTTCGATATATTGCATTCCACACATGATAAGTTTTAATCAATACAAAATGTTTTGATATTTTAAATTATAAATATCTAAAAATTATAAAATTAGTTAGTATAAATAGGAATAATTAACTTATAAAAAATATTGTTTAATTAATTGGGTTTAAATTATTTATAAATGAATATAAGACCAAATTTAATATAGTGGATTGGTTTTTTAAAAATGTATTTTTATTTGAAAAAAATTTATTTTTGATATATTTATATATTATCCATTTCTGGATTATATAAATTAATATTGTATAATTTATTTTATTCAATATTTTATTACATTCATTCAATGTATTTTATAGGAATATGATTTAAATGAATCTAAATTGACACATAAAAAGTACAAATTTTTAAAGCAATTTTCTGCCTTATTATGAAAGACATGTTTGGAAGAAAAATTAAAAATTATTAAATATAACATGAACAAGAAAGCATAAAATTTTAATGTGTAATTTAAAATTTATTATATGGGGTGGTTTTGGTATTTTTTTAATGTTTAATTGTTTTGAATAGTCAAAAATATTGAATTTTAATTGAAAATTATATTTTATTCTTTATATTATAAAAAAATAATTTTATTTTTTTTAATTTCAAATATTTTAATTCAACTTCTATTAACCAAATTTCGGCCATTATAAACCAATTAATTTTGAAATTGGAAATAAAATCATTATAAACATTTGAACATTTTCACTTTTAGGACCATTTTTCACATCCCTTATGTAAGATTAATTTTAACATTATATCTGAGATATATGTTGTTTAAATTTGATAAAGGGATTCTAAATTTGGAATAAAAATAATTTATAATTTATTATAAGAAAATATTATATTTTTTTTAATTTTATTAGTAAAATAATTTAAAATTAATTATAAAAAATAAGATAAAAATGAGTTTAGTAAGTAATTATACATTATATGGAAGGGGAAAACTGATGTAAAAACCTTCCCCAATACCCATTTATGGATAAATTTAGACCTTATAAATTATTTATTCTACTTTCGAGAATAATTTCGAATAATTTCTTGGAAAAATCCTGGTTGTAATCCACTCATTCCAAAATTAACATGTTTTTCACTAAATGGTCTTATAAATGGACTCCCCCTATTCTTTTATCATCACACATATCAAGACAACTATCTCGTTAAATACCCACCAATATCACTTCCCCACATCCCTAATTTAATCATACAATTAGTATATTTTAATTCAATCTAAATTTTAACGGCATATCTATAAACCTAAGAATGATAGGAAAATATGATACAATGTTTTTCTAAATGACTTTTAATTTAATTTATTTCTACAAATTATTAAAATAATCTAATATAATGATTATTTAAAAAACATAGAATATTATATATACTAATATTGTGACATATGGGCCCTGATGACAGCACAAACACCCAGCCTTAACATTGTCGTAGGGTCCTGGCCCGACTGATACCGCCAGGTTCCCCATAGACACGTGGTCCCCACCCTGGGGCCCACCCACAAGCCTAAATGTGTCATTTGACTAGTGAAAGTCTGCATAGGACAAAACATGTCCATTCCATTGTGCATCATCCTCACTCCCACACATCTGTGGAAACTTCCCATAAGGTCACCCATCCTAACCACTTCTCCAGGCCAAGCACACTTATCTATTGAGTTCTAATATGGTAGACTCCTGAAAAAGAAGGTGAATGTTGTTGACATCAATCATATACTGTAGTCATTTAACCCCATAGCATTCTATGGTGTTACAAATACCCCCTAAAGAACAATGTCCTCGTTGTCGGACATACAACTCAACACAGGTAGTGCACCACTGTTAATGTTGGGTAGCACCTCTAATAAAAAATGTGACAACTGGGCCCCAATGATAGAACTAACACCCTACAGTAACATGGTCATCGAGACCTGGCCCGTCAAGTACCCCCAGTTGCCCCGCATACACGTGGCCCCCACCTTAGGACCACCCACGTGCCAGAACAGGTTATCTGACTAATGACAACCCCCACATGCCAACACATGTCAGTTATAGTGTTCTTTTTACTCATTCACACACATCCTGGAAACATTCCAAAAGGTCACCCATCCAAGAAAACATCCTAGAAGGTCACCCATCTAGATCACTACTCCAGATCAAGCACGGATAACTGTGGAGTTCTAATCAAGAAGTGCTTTGTAAAGGAAGGTGCATCTTGTTGAAATGAGTCGTATCATTTAGTCATTTAAACATTTATTATTCTATTGGTGTTATGTATACGAGTTTATGTTAAGGGTATAAATGATAATTCATGCAAACAACGGACCGTCGACTTGTGAACTGACGTTGATCATTTCTCCATTACCACAATTCGAAGTTGGTGATAATGTTGTAAATACAATTATATATGATATTTATTATATATATATACGATATCTGTATGATTCAATAATTATTATATAACACAAAACATCATGCGATCCATTTATTGGGAATATAATAATATCAATCATGTATAATAAGAACTACTTACTCATAAAGAGATATAATTCATTAATGCTTGACGTCGAATTTCAGGAAGATTATAATAAGAAAATTTATTATATATGAAATAATAATAACACATTATTGAAAATATATATATTCAAATATGTCATTTATTTTAATGTAATTCAATCTTACTAGGAAATGGAAACAATGTTCTTGGGTACTACAACCCATGTCTCCGGGAATGATATATTTCATTTCCTATCACTAAAATTCATTAATTACTAAAAAATATAATGAATGTATCTGATATTTAAATCCATAATTACATTCTAGATATGAATAAATCATCATAACTATAATATGAACAAAATATAAAAATTCACTCTAAAATCGAAAAAATGCACGTAATTACACTAAATGGTTAAAATAAAGAATTATTATTAAGTAATGTTTCATAACATCATCTAAAAGGATCATAAATGATATAATAAATATTATTATAGTTCTAGAATAAGGAAATAAAATGTTTAAAACCACTAAACAATAGTTTAAGGCTTGTATGAACAATTTGAAATTGTGAGGTAATAGATTAATGTATCAATTATATTTTTTTGAAACATATAATAACATTATAAAATCATTTAAATTTATATGGAGTATAAAGTAAACATTGACATGTAATATATTGAATAAATAACTGTTCTTGGTATGTTGTGTTTCAATTTTAATTGTTACATCTATATGGGATTTGAATTATTAGTTACCATGTGGTGTGGAATTTCAAAACATAATTCTTTTTTCATTGGGTTATATTACTTTTTAGTTGTTGTTAATATTATAATATTTTGTGGGTAATGAATTTTCAATATCTATATCTATATTTAAACTTATTTGACAAGTATTTATATTTTATTCATTGATATTTTATTCATTGATATTTTATCATTTCAATGTAACCGTCATTGCAAGGGACTAAATCACAAAATAATTATATTCGGTATTGTTTACACTTGAATTTCCATTGAAGGAAATTATTTGACCATTTTTAATAGAAAATAAAATTTTATTTTTGTATGGTTATTAATAATTATTTTCAAGTAATAGTACCATTTTCCCCCCATGGGGTAAATAAAAAAAAATTAAATTGTAATTTTGAAAACATAACTTCCTTTCTCTCTTCACTTTAGAATGATTTTTTCTCCCAAATATAGGTTTTTAAAAAAATATATTCAAATGTTTTTATAATATTCTCAAAATGATTCATTAATATCATTTTAACTAATTTTTTTACAAATAATATCAATGAAATCGTTCTTATCAAATATAACTTCCTTTATTCTTACATTTATCACTATAAGTGGTTTTGATATCGTATATATTATTTTCATGGATGTATAATGATTATTTTAGGAACAGATTGTATTTACGTTGAGTTATATAAAAAATATTAATATTCATTCACTTCCATACATTTTTTAAATTGCAATTGACTATTGAAAGTTATATTTATATAAAATATACTTATTATTAATAATTTATTTCATTATTCCCAAAAATATAATTTTTTTATATATGGTGATTAAAATAACAGATATTTACTATTCAGGAAAAAATTGTTACATATTTGTTCTTTATTTAATTCGGGTATTTGGTATGATCCATTTTTAGGTTTTAAATAAATTGTCTAATATATGAAGAATTATTTGGACTTGTATGACATGGATTGGTGGTAATTTAAGGTAATTCCCTTGATCCATCAGTATTCCCATGAAATAAATCATTTTTCATGCTTTAGATAAATGGTTTTCTACCCATTAGTTTTAAACCATATTATAAATTTTTTTGATAGTAAAGGTTGTAACTACCTAGGAAACATGTTGTCTAATAATTTATAATTTTTTCATTCATATTAAATTATTATTATCCATGATATTTTCATATTGACAAAATTGGTTGATGCATTTCATTTGTAATTTATTAATTAAATTGAATGAATTTAAATACATTTTACTTCAATATAGAAGATTCCATATATTAATATTTAATTGGGATGTTTTTTTGTTATTTTCCTTTACATATTGTATATTCCATTTTTATAAACCCCAATAAATCCATAGTATTAATATGTTAAAATAATTAAATATCTTGCACTATTGGCAACACCGATTTCAGATGCACCATGACCTATCAAACTAGAAATTTTAAAACCATGTATGAATAAGGTTATCCAAAATATGTTATTTAGAAAATTTATTTTTCAAAATATACCTCATTTCTTAATTTTGAATATCAAAATTATATAGGGTTTAATTTTTTGTTATTTTTTTGAAAATCCTCAATTTTGATGAATAGTAAAAATAATCCATTGTTGTTAAAAGTAAAATTTTTATTTAAAAATTATTTTATTATATATTGATTTTAATGTAAAAATTGATAAATAATACATGTTTTAATCAAATATAAATAATTTGAATTGTTGTATTACTTAATTAGATAATATAATATTTAATCTTTTGAACGTCTCTTTTACCGACCTTCTATCCAAATCTATGAGATTTTTTTTAAACATAATTTGATCACATTTGTGACTTAAATTTCTAATAAAAGACATTATTGTTTATAATATGTATGAAAAATGCAAAATAATATTCTCAAAATAATTTTTAGTGAATTTAATCTTTTTTCTTCTATTTACTCTAATTAACGGTATAGAGGGTAACTAATTGTAAAAATAATATTATAATAATATAGTATTACCATAATACATGTCCTAATTTCATAGGAAACTTTTTGCAACAAAAATTAAAAAAGGCTAAAATTATGATCCTTCAATTCCACATGTGTTAGATTAAGAAATTTATAATACTTTATTTAATGAAGTGTTAAAAATGTCATATTCATGATTTAATAACTATATCATTTCTAATATGTGGTTTTGTAAGTTATTTGGTCCACAATAAGATTTATATTGGATGAAAAAAATTATCTCAATAATGGTAAATTATTTATTAATTTATAGAATATAAATTTTCTTTAAATGGTGACGTAATAATGAAGCAGTAATAGGATTATTAAATGATTAATCAATTATATGATATTAAAAGTATTAAAATAAATAAAATATATTTATTTAATGACATATAATAATTTAATAGATGAAATATACATGTTAGGTACATATTGTAAGTATATTCTATATGTTATCATGAATTTTTAATATTTTTATAATATATAATGTTTAATAGTATCAAAATTGACATAAATGAAACTTTCAAATAAATTATATTTTATCAAATGTTTTAAAATTTAAAAAAATATTAGGTTCATTCAACTACCTAGTATAATGATAATTATATCATAAATGATCTGATAGGGGTTTATTTGGCATTTTATAGTAAATACATTAACACAATATTATATAAAGAAAAGTAAACAAAATTAGAGATAAACTTTTTAACTTATGGGTAAATAAAAAATATTGGTTTAATTTGGTTTTCTAAACTTGTATTAAAATCCCTAAATTATATTATTTTAACCCATCCTTTTCTTATCTATAATATGAATCAATTTTTAGCTATTTGAAATAGAAAATAATTTTATATTTATTTAATAGTATGGATGTTTCCAAAAGTTCCCCTCCCCATCTTATAAATAGATTATCTCATTATGTTTTATTGAAACCTATAAAACCTTTTGTGTCAACCAACCCCAACATACTTCAACTCCAAACTTCCCTCATTTCATCCTTGAGGCTATATTTTTGTTAGAAATCTAACTTATGGAGACCTTTTTTGAAAATCTAAAGGACACACTCAAAGGGGAGGTAATTGTATTACCTATTCTATTGAATTTATTTTCTTCTTCGACTTCAACCACATATTTTTTCCATAATAAAATAAAAAATATTTTATCATATATGTTCTATGATGTAATTAGGTTTATTTGACAATCATATTACTCCTTTTATCTCTCTTGTGAGTAATAATATCCCCATGCATATGTACGTACAACTTACAATCTCCATGCCATAGTGTAACTTATTATTCGAAACTGCAATATTTTGATGTGAAGAATCATTAGTGTTTTGGATATAAATAGTTAACATAACATGATAATGATATTGTAAAATTAATATTCCAATTATTTCTAACCATTAAACCATAAAGGGAATGATTCCATTGTTTTTCCCATACGTACGGCATACTGTCTCCATATTATATAGAATTTTTAATGATATGATTGACTATGCATGTTATATCTTTATTATGAATTTTAATATTATGTTCCACCCATTTCATATATGGAATCAATTAGATAATTTATGTCATGGGTGGGGCCTTATATTGCCCCTTGAAGCAATGATAGGTCACCTAAGACAAACTAGTGTCTTAGCACAAGGGCTTGACAGAATAGTTGTTTGTGGTCTTGGAAAGATCCATTGATCGTATGGTTATGATCTCTGACATTATGAATTCCCTCATTATGAGATTAGTTATAGATATTTCATTTGAATATTTTAAAAGTAGAATTTCTATCTGAATGATTAAATTGAATTATATAATTTATTTCCTTCCATATTATGGTTAGGATTATGTTTTAAAGTCTTCTGTTCCAGTTACATAACTATCCTTAGAAGTCTACTCTTAGTAGTGATAGCTTCCACTATATAGGTTATCCTTACTATGCATCAGTTATAACCCCTCTGTTATGTTTCATTTTGTCCATGGATATAATAAATTATATTATAAATGACCTAGTGGGATATTCCATGTGACATAGGTGATTTTGAAGGATACATTATGATTTTTTCTTTTTACGATAAAATGTAAAAAATATGTTTGTATCTAGTTTTATAAAGGAAACTAAACTGATTGGTCCTTGGGAATTTTATTTCTTTTTATCATTCTAAGGAAATAAAATAATGCATTGACTTTGGGAAACTGTGTTAGGTTGTTATAGATTGTATCAAATAAGCTTTAGTAAAAATCATGGAAACTAGATTTAGAAAAGACGTTAAATATGTTAAACTACCATAAGATGTATGTTGAGTATATGTATTTAAGAACATTCTAGAGTTTTGATCAAATAGATATTGTATATTTATTACTAGAAAATACATCCATGTATAGATACTACACATGGACATGAATCTAAAATAGATGTAACTATAAGTGAAAACTCTAACAAGGTTTTTTAGTCTTAAATCATTGTAACCTAGTACACAAAACACTGGAAATACTGTACACCTTGTTTGATAGTCTTAGGGATTTGATTATTATAATTCATATTTTATTTAATACCAATTATGAATGAATTAGGAGAAAATTTTTCTCCAACGAAACCAATTTTAGGATTATGGATTAGATATGAATTGATTTTATAATTAATGTCATGTATTCTATTAGTTTGGAATTATGAATAATGATTCATACCATAATATGGTTTACTTCATTATTTAAAAATTTTTCCTAGTCGATGCAATGAAAATTTTATCTATATAAGTAATAAATGTATGGATTTCCATCATATAAATGATAATAATAGAAGTGCATGTGATACAACTCATGTTGAACAACATATAACCATACATTAAAAAAAGACTCAGATTATGAATAATAATCCTACCCTAATGGATCAGTCTGATCCAGAATGTGAAGGATCAATGTTAGGACTATTCATGAAACAATATCCCCCAACATTAAATGGGACAAAAAATTCATACGTAGCTATGAAATGGATAAAATCCTAAAAGAAAATATATCATTCATAGGGGAGTAATGAAAGGGAAAATCCTTTTTGTAGTCTATTATCAATATTGAGATTAAGAAAAATGGTGGTCATTAATCCATAACCTAAATAGAGATGAGGATGTTAAATATTTATAATGGATGGAATTTAAATAACTCATACATGAAAAATAATTTTCTCATGATCTACGAGTGGATATGGAGAAGAAATTTCTAATTCTGAGGGTGAATGAGGATGGTAATGTTACATAGTATGAATCTAACTTCACATGGTCAGAAAGTCATGCTGGAGACTACATATGTCACCCAAGAAGTAATATTTTTTGATTACCTGATGGGTTAAAACCATTCATCTGAGGGGAATTGGTCTCATAATCTTTCTAATCTTACTAAAATATATTCTCATGTGCTACCAAAATATAAACTAAATTCTATATGTCTTATGAAATTAATGTAATGAAAGAGAATAAGTGGAAAACTGAACACTCTTGAAAAATAAATATGGGGAAGATTGGAAAAGTTGACTTTACACCCTATAATATTTGTTTGAAGAAACATCTCAGTACCAACCTAAAGGAAATTTGAGTTTTGTATATATGTGGAGAAAAAGGAACTCAAGCTCATTATTTTAAGGGAATGAAAGAAGATACCATAATTCAATTCTAAAATTTTAATGATTTTGGATATTATAAAAATTATTGTCTTAAGCCTCACAAAATACCTTGAAAATCTCAATAGATCAAGGACATTCTTTTATTATCATAACCACTGAGATTCACATTCATAATGATGTGGTGCTAGGTACATTAATTGTTTTCTCAAATTTATCGTAATACTTATTTTATTCTAGATCCTCACATACATATATATCTTCCATGTCTTTATTATAAATTAGATATTTTTAATTCCCATTATAAAGGGAGTTCTTGGTCAATACCCCTCGGGGAAGTCTCTTTGCAAAAGTGATGTGTCGGGAAGTTCCCTTTAATTCATATAAACATTCCTTTTCTACTGACATTATCATGATACATATGGATGAATTTTATATAATCCTTGGTATGGACTAGTTATCAAAATATAATACAAAAATCCATTTCAATAATAAATATGTATAAATTTATGAAGATAATACATAATCAATTATTTTTAGGTCCTAAATTTTAACATCTGATTCTTATTTAGATCCCCCAGTAGCCCATTTGAATGAAATTCATGGAGATAAATAGAAAAAATCATCCATCGGTGAAGAAGGAAATATTCAAATAGAGTATGTACATATTGTACAAGAATACATTGATATACATTTAAAGGATTTATGTGTACATCCTCCATATTTAGAGGTTATGTCTTATATTAATATTATCTATATTGTAAGGAAAATATCAACGAATCCCTAATGAATGGCCACATATGAATTAGATGAACAGAATAAACAACTACGAGAGTTGAGTAATAATGAATTTATTCTCCCTAGTGTTTCTCCATGGGGAGCCCTCATTATTTTTTCTAATAAGTATGATGGATCAAGGAGACTAGGATTTGACTTCAGATAAATCAATTCTATTATAATAATGATCAAGAATCCTCTTCCACCAATTGATGATTTTTTATCATCTTCTTGGAGGTAAATATTTATTGATGATTGGAATTCATTCTAGAAATAGTCAATTGTGTGTAATGAATTAAGATATTCAAAATACAACATTTTTAACTAGGTTTAGGTTTTATGAGTTTATTGTAATGTCATTCAGGATGACTAATTCACCCCATATTTTCATGGATATAATTAATAGAGTGTTCAATTAATATCATTATAATTATTTCGTATTTATTATTAATGATATATTGGTAACCTATAAAATATATGAAGTTTTTGAGAACCACTTGACGATTTATTTAGTATTATCATTGAAGAAATGAACTATATGGGATGTTTAGAATATGTGATTTCTTCCTTCATGAAATCTATTTTTATTGGTCATATTGTCTGCATGGATAGAATCTAAATGGATCCAACAATGAAATAGAAATATATAAATGTCCTTGATGACATTTATAACTGAGGGATGTAGTGTTATTGGTTTACCAGGTTAATATGGACCTTTTCCAAGACTTTTGTTGATTATAAAACTAATTAACCAAGAAAACAAGTAAATGATTTAATTTCATTTGATTAAAAGAGTGTGAAGAATGTTTTGAATTATTTAAGATATGATTATTCAATTATTAAATCTTGAATTTACCTTATGAGAGTGATGGTTTTCTGATTTCCTATGAAGAATCATGGAAAGGAGATGGTTTGGTTATTATGAATAATTAAAGGGTTATTTCATATTCATCAACGTAGTTAAAAATTAAATTATAAAACTGCATTATTCGTTATTTTTTTAAAAAGAATAATATTTCGGTTGAATATATAGAGACACTGTCAATAATGTTACAGATTTTAAATATATACTGATCAAAAGATCTTGAAATATATTTTCTCATAGAAAGAATAAATCATGAGACAAATGAGATGGATTGAGCTACTCAACGATTATGATATCAGAATACAATACCGATTAGGGAAGGAAAATAATATGGAGGACAATTTATTTATGAAGGACCATGGTCTTAAGAACAATACAATATTTTAAAAGTATCATACATTCCATGGTCTAGTAATGAGATGTGTGGGAATTATCATTGAAGGTGAAACATGACTACATTTTCAAATGGTTGTGAAAAAATTGTAACTAAAACAGATAAAATGTTTTGAATATGATGATGAGAAGTTTTAAAAAATAAAATTCATTCTCTGAATGATGTGGGACTTCTTGAATTCATATTTTATGATGGTACATTGAAATTTAGGATGAGTATTTATGTTACCTCTATACTAGAGCTAAAAAGGGAACTATTGGATTATGCTTATAGATTTAATTAATCTACACAACTTGGTGGAACTAAGATGTATAGAGACTTGAAGAAACATTTTTTGGGGGACAAGAACATGAGAGAGATTGCTGATTTGGTGTTTTGATGTATAGTTTTTTAACTTGTCAATGCTGGACGAAAACACCCTAGAGGAGTCATGAAACATCTTCTTATACCTACGTTGAAATGAGATGTAATTATTATTAACATTGGGATTGTGAATCTAAATACACCTAGATTAAATGATGCAATATGAGTTAATATTGATCATCTTACCAAATTAGGAAATTATCATGATATAATATATGATATACAATATTAGTCTTTATTAATAAATTACAATACTAATGGTAAAATACTTCATGATGTATCCATATCGATTTTTTTTGACCGAGATACACATTTTGAATCATTATTCTAGAAATGTATCCCGAAGGCCCATGATACTAAGATTTATTTTATCAAATTGTACCACCCTAAAAATGATGGAAAATCTGAATGGAATATTCAATAATTAGGAGACATGTTGAGATCTTTCTCACATGAAATTCAATGTATATGGGATTTTTATTTACCTCTTGTAGAATTTTTATACAAAAATAGATTCCATTAAAGTATTCAGAGGGTACCATATGAAGCATTATAAGAAAAGAGATTTTGTGAAACTACTTGATTGGATGATTATGGGGAATGAAAATAATAGGTTCAGAACATATTGTAGAAATAATGAAAATTTTATTAATTATCCAATACCATATCAAAATAATCCAATGTAAGAAAAAGATATATACTAATAACCGAAGGATGGATTTGGAATTTAAATATCGAGGTCATGTTTTATTGCATGTATCTCCAGGGAAGGGTGTTATTCAATTCTGAATGAAGGGTAAATTTAGTCCCAGTTATATCTGACCTTTTGATACTATACAATTAATTTGAGCTATGGCTTTCCATTTGGCAATGCCGCAAAGTCTCTCAACTATTCAAGATGTGTTCCATGTAAAATTGTTGAGAGAATTCATTCCAAACCCAACACATGTAATCAAATATTAATAAATAGAAATGTAACTCGACATGTCTTATTATGAATATCCTATCAGTATTATTGATACATTAGAATAGGTATTGATAAATAAAATGACACAACTAGTAAATGTTCTTTTCAAGAACCATAAAATGGATGATGCAATGTGGGAAACTGAAGAACATATGATGAAGAACTAGTTGAATCTTTTTATGAAGTAATATTATAAATATCTCGAGGATGAAATACTTTGAATGATTCATGAATATAACACCACAATATTCCATGATACACTTCTTTTTAAATAATTCAATATCTTGTGTTGCATGTAACATTGAGTTCGAGCACACCATGACCTATAAAACTAGCCATTTAAAAAGATGTTATAAATTGTATTAACCGAATTATAAATTTTATAAATTTTAATTTAAAAAATAGAATTCATTATTTTAATTCAAAACATTAAATTAGTTATGGGTTTTTTTTGATATTCTTATAATTAGTAAATAAAATTTATGAATTGTGAAAAATGCAATATTGCTGTTAAAAATAAACTATTACATTTAAAAATTATTTTACTACAAATATATTTTAAAGACACAATAGTTAAATAATACATATATTATTCCAATATAGTTAATTATAATAATTTTATAAATTAATTTGAAATAAAAAATTATTATTGGTTTAAACACCTCTTTTACATGCCTTCTAACCATATCTACAGGATTTCCATTAAATTTAATTTTAATTCTTCTGTGATTTCAATTTCGATATACAGATATACATGGTTATAATTAATATAGATAATGTAGTGTAATGGGAACAGAATAAATTTTGATGAATACGTTCTTTTGGATTTTATTTTCCACCATTAAAGATAAATAGGATAATTAAAAAAATAAAAATATTACCATTAAACATGTCGTAATTTTAGAGGATAAGTGTTTTTAGAGAAAAATCAATTGTTGGTTAAAAAATTATGACCCCTTTTAAAAATATTTTGTTTGATTAAGATGGTAATTATATTTTAATTAATAATGAGTTAAAAATGTGATATTCAAATTGTAATAACTATATAATTATTATTGTGTTGTTATATAAGTGATACAATCGACTATATGTGTCTTTTACAAACATAAAATGTTAATCTGAATAATTGTAATTTATTTATAATTTTATAAAATCAAGAATTAAATTAAATTATTACACAGTAATATTGTACTATTTGAATTATTAAAAAGAAATAAGTTAAATCATATTAAAATTTTTAGAATAAATAAAATTTAAATAGGTAATGAAATTCAATAATTTTAAAGATAACATAGACTTGTTAATGACATATTGTAAGTATTGTATCGATGTTATCATGAATCTTTTATATTTATTAAAACAAGAATATTGAAAAGTATCAACATCATCATAAATGATTCCATAAAATAAATAAATAAATTTTAAATGATATTAAATTCATTTAAATATTAGATTCATCCCAATAATTAGGGTAATGTTAAATATGTTCTAAATAATTAAATTTGTTTTCTTTTTTCAATATATATAAACTATATTTACCATATATTATATTAATTTAGGTAAACACGGTATGTGTTAAACTATTTAACAAAGGTTTAAATCCAAAAGATTTGGTTAATGTTGAGACCTAATATTCAAAAAAAAAAACATTGGTTGAGAGGATTTTGACAAATCATTTTATTATCCTAGAAATAACTCACAATGGTTCTATTTTAATTTAAAAAAAATTCTAATAATTAAATAGTTTGGGCATTTACAAAAGAGACACTCCCATCTCTTATAGAATAGTGCATCTCCTTATCTTTTATTAACACATAAAAATAAAATTTTCATTGAAAACACATCAATTATTCTATACAAACCATCCCTAAATTCATCCTAGAAGGCATTTGTTAGGAATATCTCTATCATACGTAATCATTATTTGAAAATCAATAGGATACACTCATGGAAGAGGTAATTGTTTTACCAATTCCATTAATTTTTTTCATCTACCTCATCTTCCTATGTTGTTTCCATAAAAAAATAAATCCAGTATAATATAAATTACAAGGTTTTATTATGATTACGGGACCACCACATTCCTCCTTTTATCCATTCAATAAATAATAATATCACTATGTGTGCGTACATATGGCTAACCATCTCCACGTCGTGGTGTAATTTTTTATTCAATAGTACTATATTTGGTTCGGTGTAAAGATGAGGTAATTGTTTTACCAATTCCATAGTATTTATCTGTAACAACCCAAGATTTCATAGTATGTTATTTATTCAAAATATTTCAATAACATTCATTACCGGCAACACTGAGTTGAAGCACACCATGACATACAAAATAAGTCGTTCAAAAGCAGTTATGAATAGTATTAACTGAATTTTGAGATTCATACAATCCTTATAATTTTAGAATCCATATTATGAGTTTCGTAGACATTATGTAAGAACAAATACATTTTTTTCAGGTAAAAGCAGTATTTTTTAAAAAATGAAATTGTACCGCATTTTTATGGAGAACCCTTTTTAAATACAATATTTGAAACATTTATATAATGAATTTGAAAAAATAAAATTCTTTTTTAGAATTGGGACATAATTATTTATTTTCAGTAAATTTTTTTGTGTTTATCAGATAACTTTCATATTTGGTTGAATAGTGAAAAATACTATATTTTAAATCAAAACAACTTTTTTAATCAAAAGAATTTATAGTGTTAAATTATAGATTTTAATGTTTTGGATGTATAAATATATTATATTTTTACCATTTTATCAAATGCTAGTCATTGTCTTTAATTTCACTTTTAAATTAGACATAAACAAGTGTCAATCATTTGATAGTTATTATTTCTTAAAAATACGCCTTTTGGTTCTGACAGGAGGAATTAATTTTAAATTAATAAAACCAACTTCTATGTTTTGAATTTGGTAAAATAGACCTCATTATTGAATTCATATTATCATAATTATCTTCGTGTGATGTTTTTGTATTTTTTCTGAAAACATTTTATTTTTGATGAATAGTGAAAAACACTGAGTAATAGTTTAAATCTAAATTTTTATATAAATAATTATTTATTTTATATAAATTAATTTTAGGTCAAAATAGATACAGAATACCTATATAAGTTCAATTTAATTCATTAGAGTCAGTTTATAATAATTTTAGATATATAAAATTTTTGTTGAACTGTTCACCGTCTTTTACCCACGTACAAGGAGAATTTTTAAATTCACCTAAAACATAATTTTACCACTTCTGTGATTTGAATTTCGAAACTATGAGAGACACGGTTAATATCATGGAGTAAAATGTTGTTCAATAAGATAAAAATAATTTTTATTGAATAGTAACATTTTATTTATATTTACCACGGCTTAAAGTAAATAGGGTAATTTAGGGGAAAATGATATTATTATTACCCTAACACGTGTCCTAATTCTTTTGGATAAATGTAATTAGAGCAAAAACAAACATAGAAATAAAATATGACCCTTTAAGTCCACTTGCATTGGATTAAGACATTTATTATTATTTAATTTAAAGAAGAGTTAAAAGAGTTATAATCCATGTTTAATAACTTAACCATTTTTAATATAGGGTTATACATAAAATAAGTCTGACTATAAATATTCATTAGAAATCAACAAATATTTCCTATATAATGGTTATTTATTTATAATTTTTAGAGATTAAATAATTAAATTTATTTAGGACACAATAATGACTCAGTATTTACCTTATTAATGAATGAATCAAATAAATGATATTGTAAATATTAAAATAAATATAATATCAAATTTTTTATGAAATCCACGAATTTTCTAGGTAAATATTACATGTTAGGTATGATTCAATGTATCTTGTTTTATGTAATGAAGTTGTTATGATTTTAGAAAAAACAAAATACCAACAAGTGTCAAAATTGACATAAAAGGGTTTTTAAAACAAATATTATATTATTAATTGATATTCTATTCCTAAAAATATAAGGATCGGGAAAAGGGCATAAATAATATTATATATGACATTAATGAACAACTTTTGGTTCTCTTGGATGTTTATAGTAATTTTATTATCCACTTAGTGTAAGAATAGAAGAAGCAAGGTAAGAGTTAAACTATTTAACTAATAGTTAAATCTAAAAGATAAGGTTAACATGGTAACCTAAACCTGTTTAAATCATTTTGGGTGAGATTATTTTGACCAATAACCACCTAAGTCTCGAAAAAAACTCATTTTGATCCATTATAATCAGAATATGATTGTATAATAAATTAATACTTTAATCTATTCTTAAAGTGACCCTCACCCCTCTTATAAAAGGTAACATACCCTTCTCTCAAATTATCAGCTCCAAAGCCATTTGGATCGGCCAAAAACTTCCCAAATATCATCTCAATTATCCTAAATTCATCCTAGAGGCCATAATCTAGTCATAAAAAATTTTAAAGAGGCCTTTTGATCATATCAAAAGGACGAACCCGAAAAAGAGGTAATAATTTCACCACCCTCTTTCAAGTTCTTTTCTCCTTCCACTTCTTCTTTATTTGTTATTTCCATTCTAAAATAATAAATCCCATTTCTTATATATATTTTGATGTTATTATAAATATGTTACAGCTATATTCATTATTCTATCCATCATTTGAATGACATTTCTCCATATGTGCGTACGTACGAATTACCGTCTCCACGCCATGGTGTGATTCTTATTCAACACATTATTATTTGGATGGGTATAATAATGATGTAAAATTCATTTAAATATTAAATATAAAATTATAATTATTCTGTATATATGATATACCATCCAATTATATTTTATTTTGATATCATAAAAATGATATTGCCGCTCGTGCATACGTACGGATTACCGTCTCCACGAACACGATAAGATTCATTTCCCATCATATCCATTTAAGAAAAAATTTCATTAGATGATTAAAAATAATTTTTAAAGACTTCATATCTATCTAGATATGAATCAGATACATCCCATACATAATAAATATGACTCACATAATAATGAATATAATGGAAAACGAACCCATTAACACCCAAAACAACGATAATACTAAGATATTATTAACAAAGCAAAGTTAAAAGATAATATATGATATCATATTAATGTATATGATTTTTGTATAATTTAATAACAATTATTTCACCATTATACATGAGGTTAACCTACCCTCAACCAATGAAATGTACATGGTAAGGGTTTAATTCTACAATCTCTTCATTATCCGAGATTGTTTATATGTAATTATCAACTTGGACTTCTTTATCATCCACATCCATGTTTCTTAAAATTGTATTTCAAAACGTTTTTACTATTTACTATACAATGGGTTATATTCATTTTTACCCTTATGTGTTCTGAAAATAATCTTTCTGTCGTTTTCCAAACAAATTACTTTTTGACCTTTTCGACAAATTTAAGGTAAGAATGTTTTTTTAACTTATACAGAGGGTGCGACTATTTCTACCGCTATAACATCATCAAGGATTCCCTTACAACCTTATAAGAATATTTTCAAAATAAATGTTTTCTTTATAAATATGTGACTCTTAAATTATTTCAAAATAGAAAGAGATATTTTACAAAAAAGGGTTTTGATTTCATCAATTTCAAAAACCTGTGATGGATTTTAAGTTTATTTGAAGTTGATTTATTATGATACAAAACTTCAATATTGTACTGAAGGTTTTGAGATATGTTTGACTATGAATGTGCTATTTTTATACCATTCATGGTTTATGGTCAAATTATTGACATTTCGTATGATAGTTTTTATACGAATGCTTATGATATGTTTAATCCTTTTCATATGAAAAATGTATTGGACTAAGTAAGTGACGGGTGGAGCGCGCTATAGCTCCTCGATGCATCGATAGGTATAAGGAGAAAACAAGATGTGGAATTGGCCTGTGCCTTTCCCAATTTGGTATATGGTTTTGGCCAAGGCCTTAATCATTTTTTGACGTCTTGGATGAGGGCGTGACAAAATGATTCAGAATGTCCGACATTATACATTCTATCATTATGGAAATTATATTGAGGGATCATGTGGTCATTTGACTAGTAGAATATCCATGATTATGTTTTATTATGGATTTATTTAATCAGATCATATTCCTACCATAAAAGTATACATGTTTATTATTGTTAAAGGCATGCAGTTTCAATTATTTACCATGCTTAATATTTATGTTATCTTCCACTATATTGATTACCCTTACTGAGCGTTTGAGATCACCCCTTTCATATGTTTAATTTTCCCAGGATTCGAAGAAGTGTATCATGATTGATATTTAGGGTTAAGATAATGGGAACAATGGCGTTCTGAAAGAACTATTTCATTGTATTGTATGTTAGAAAGTTTAATGTAATGTTCAGTTATGCTATCTATTTTCCAAGACTGCTAAACTGATCTGTCTTTCGGGACATGATTTCTTATCATCATGCCAATGTATTAAAATAATGCACCAACTTTGGGAATATAGGGTTATGGAATTACAGTTGGTATCATAGAAGGTTTAGTAATAACCTTGGAAACTAGATAAAGATAAACTCCGATTAGAGCACATTACTGTAAGACAGACTTTGTAGATTTGTATATAAGAACATCCTAGAATTTTGGTAATGTAATGATTTTATGAGTTATCTGAATCAAATACATATATGTCTAGATACGAATAGGTATAGGTGGATCTGGCATAGACTTACCTATGGGTAAAACATGAAATCCCTGCTTTGAGCTAAACTCAAATGGGAAGTGGTGCATGACAATGAGCCTTGCTGCAATCTTGGTTACGACACTCCCGGGGGATATGCTTAGGATAATTCTCATTTTCTTTACAAATCATTATGAAGGATTTACGAGTATATACCTCCTCAATGAAAATATTTTTATTTATTATATCCATAAACTGTTCAATTTACGTTAGGAATTTTACATGTTTGGAATTATGAATTGTGATTCATAAACTAATCTATTGTATCCCATTGTATAGAAATGGTGCCCAGTAGAAGGAATGTGAACTCCAGAAATATGTATGATCCAAAGAGTAATAAGGATCATATCATTCACTGTATTAAGTCAACATTTATAAGAGAAATAGTATCCCATTTATTCTCAAAATATGATTAAATAATATCATGTGTTAATAAGATAAGTAAATAATTCTCTGAGTCCAAGGGCTTTGAAGGGAAGCATGAGTAGAAAAGGATGGAAGAGAGAAAGGTGTGTAAAGGAAATATGGAAAAGAAGAATTTTCCCATATGTGATAACTGTGTGAAGAACCACCCTGGAACTTACTGGAAGGGAATGTGAGTTTGATATAATTGTGGAGAAAAGGGACACCAATTACGTGACTTCAAGGTTAAGAAAAAGGTTTCAAATGTACAATACTTCATCAGCAAGGAGTTGAGAAACAAGGCAATCCAATAATAAAATAATCAGAGTATGACCCAAATGATGCTATTGGATACTTATCATGTAATGATACTACCACACATGAGGAGGAATGATTAGAGTTATTATGTTGTTATTAAAGAATAATGTCATTTGAGTGTTGTATCAATGTTGTACTGGTTATAATAATTATAGAGTATATAAGGATTTTACTATAGTATTATTTCATTAAGGACATCAGATTGTGTTGAACCAATAAAAGTGACTCCATAGCATGTTAATTATTTTTGAAAATATATGGTTCATAGAAATATACACCATAATATTGTTCTGATATTGAGATAGTGATTTTGGAATAATACATGTTTGATTTGGATAAATTATATTTGATAATCATGACTACCTTGAAACTGATTAATGATTTGTATATTCCATCATTATTTGAGTTTCCATCATTTTTGGATAAAAGGAGTATATCCAGTATTCTATAATGAATAAGGGAGCGTGAATTTAATCAATAAGGTTTTATGGAAATTCAGGGTGTTACCATGTTTTAAAATAGTACATGATGACAGTTTTCACAATTTATTAAATGGTAAAAATTATCTTCATTGTGTTTAACTTCCTTTACAATTTTGGACAGTGAGTTTGGATAGAAGTATTTTGGATAAGTCTAAAGGTTGGAATGGATTGAGTTTGAAAGGTTATTTTTGGATTTTTATAAAAGGAAAACACGCAGACCGTGTGATAACTCGTCACGTCAGACAAAGCTACGGGACTCCAACCCACAACCATTGTGTGATTGGGATTTATCGCCTACCACTGGACTACGTGAAGTCTCTGGATTGTATAATGTAGTTTCTTCTTTTAAAGGGTCTGATATTTGAATTATAAATTTATTATTTTTGAAACACTATATGATTTGGATAAATACTTTTTTTAAATCCTTTGGAGTGAAAGATAATTTTGTGGTAGGAATTAGTTGAAGGATGAAACTCTACATGTCAAGTATATATATATATATATATATATATATAATTCTTTCCGCTTATTAAGACTAAATTTTATTAACCCAATTTCAAATGTGGATTTTCCCATTATGGTATTTTCTATTTTCCACCTTTTATTTTCAAACAAAAATTTCAAATCACGAGGATGAAATTTATTGAAGGAGGGAAGAATGTAACACCCCATGATTTCATAGTACGTTATTTTTTCAATGTAATTCAATAACTAGCACTACACGCAACACTGAGTTCAAGTGCACCACGACTTACCAAACTAGCCATTAAAAAGTGTTTAATAATAGTTTTAACTAAATTTTGAAAATTATTTAATACATATAATTTTATAATCCATATTATGATTTTCTTACATATAATTTAAGAGCAAATAACATTTTATTCAGATAAAATATGTATTTATCAAAAAATGCAGTTTTTTCGCATTTAAATAACGAACCCTTTTTAAATCCAATATTTGAAACTTTTATATACATAATTTGACAAAATAAAATTTTTCTTTTCAATCAGGATATAAGAATTTATTTTCATTAAATATTTGGTGTTTTTTTGATAACATTCATATTTGGTTGAATAGTGAAAAATACTACATTTTAACTGAAAACAACTTATTTAATCAAAATAATTTATAATTTTAAATTATAAATTTTAATTGTTTAGAAGTATAAATATATTATAGTTTTAAAATTTAATCCAATGCTAGTCATTTTAAGTAATTTCACTTTGAGATTAGACATAAAGAGGGTCAATATTTTGATATTTATTACATCTTAAAAATACGCCTTTTGGTTCTGACAGCAGGAATTAAATTTTAATTAATAAATGAAACTTATATTTTTTGAAAGTTTGTTTAAATAAACATCATTACTGAATTCATAATATCAATATTAGCTTAGGGTTAATTTTTTTTATTTTTATGAAAGCTTTTAATTTTTGATGAATAGTGAAAAACACTGAGTTATAGTTTAATACTGAATTTTTATTTAAACAATTATTTATTTTATTTAAATTTATTTTAGGTCAAGAAATAAACATAATACCTATATATGTTCAATTTAATTCATTGGAGTCAATTTATAATAATTTTAGATATATAAAAATCTTATTGAACATTTCACCGTCTTTTACCCACCTCCTAGGAGAATTTGTAAATTAAAATAAAACATAATTTAAATACTTATGTGAGTTTAATTTTAAAAATATGAGAGACAAGGTTAATATCTAAGAATAAATTTAGTTCAATAAGATAAGAATATTTTTTGATGAATCGTAACTTTTTGCATTAATTTACCACGGTTAAAAGTAAATAGGGATATATGGGTAAAAATGATATTATTATTACCCTAAAACATGTCCTAATTCAATTTATTAAGTGTAATTCGACCCAAAACAAACTTAAGACTAAAATATGACCATTTAGGTCCTCTTGGATTAGATAAAGACATTGATTATTATTTAATTTAATGAAGAGTTAAAAGAGTTAAAATCAATGTTTAATAACTAAATCTTTTTTAATATAGGGTTATACATAAGATAAAATCGATGATAAATATTGAATATAAATCTAAAAATATTTCCAACATAATGGTATTTTATTTATAATTTTAAGATGTTAAATAATTAATTTTTTTTATGACACAATAATGATGCATTAATTACCTTATTATTGAACGAATCACATAAATGGTATTATAAATATTAAAATAAAAATAATTTCAAATTTGTATGACATAAACGAATTTTCTAGGTGAATATGATATGTTAGGTCTGATTCAATGTATCTTTTTTGAAGTAATAAAGTTATGATTTTAGAAAAAACAAAATACAAAAAAGTGTCAAAATTGACATAAAAGAGTTTTTAAAAAAATACTATATTATTAATTGATATTCTATTCCTAAAAATATAGTGTTCGGCCAAAGGGCATATATAATATTATATATGTCATTAAAGAACCACTTGAGGTTCTCTTGGAATTTTAGTGTATGTTTATTAACAATATAGTGTAAGAATACAAGAATACATGGTAAAAGTTAAACTATTTAACTAAGAGTTAAATTTAATAGATAAGGTTAAAATGGCAACCTAAACTGGTCTAAAACTAATTGGCTGAGATGATATCGACCCATAACATTCTAAGGCTCGAAATAAATTCATTTGGAGCCATTATAAACCTAAAAAGATTGTATAATAAAATAATACTTTAATTTTTTCCTAAAGCTACCCTCACCCCTCTTATAAAAGGGAACTTCCTCTCCTCTCAAATTAACACTTACAAAGACATTTGGATCAGCCAAACCCGGCCCAAATATCCTACCAGATATCATAACTTCGTCCTAGATTCATTCCTTTAGTC
The DNA here is from genome assembly GCA_963277665.1 of Viscum album. Classification (NCBI taxonomy): domain Eukaryota; kingdom Viridiplantae; phylum Streptophyta; class Magnoliopsida; order Santalales; family Viscaceae; genus Viscum; species Viscum album. The sequence goes on along the minus strand of OY728151.1, from coordinate 661,808,490 downwards.
ATAAAGCCATCTCAAGGAGCTCTGTTTATCAAATCAAAATGAAGAACCTGAAGAAGAGGTAATAATTTCACCACCCACTATCATGTTCTTTTCTTCTTCCATTTCTTTTTTCTTTGTTATTTCCATTCTAAAATAATAACTCTAGTATCTTCTATATACTGTGATATTATTATAAATATTTTACATCTATATTCATTATCCTATCCATCCTTTGAATGACATTCCACCATATGTGCGTACGTACGGAATACCGTCTCCCCGTCGTGGTGTAATTGTTATTCAATACATTATTATTTGGATGGGTATAATAATGATTTTTAATTCATGTAAATAATCAATATAACATGATAATGATTCTTTATATATGATATAACATCCAATTATATATTATTTTAATATCAAAATAATGATATTGTCACTCCAGTGTACGTATAGAATACTGTCTTCACGAACACGATAAGATTCATTACCCATCATATCCATTTAAGAATAATTTTCATTAGATGATTAAAAATAATGTTTAAAGACTTGATATCATTCTGGATATGGATAATATACATCCCATACAAGAAAAATATGACCCACATAACAATGAATATAAATAAAAATGAATATGTTAACACCCAAAATGACGATATTACTATGATATTATTAACAAAGCAGTGTTAAAAGAAAATATATGATATCATATTAATATATATGATTATTGTATAATTTAATAACACCTATTTCACAATTATATAGGATGTTAACCTACTCTAGACCAAGTTAAAGTACAAGGTCAGGGTTTAATTCTACAATTTCTTCATTACAAGAGGTTGTTTCTACGTAATTATCTACTGAGACTTCTTTATCATACACATCCATGTTTCTAAAAAATGTATTTCAAAAAATGTTTAATAATTACTAGACAATGGGTTAATTTCATTTATATCCTTATGTGTTTGGAAAAGAATCTTTCCATCGTTTTCTAAACAAGGTACTTATTTGAACTTTTTGACAAATTTAAGGTAATATTTTTAACATATACGGTGGGTGTGGCTATTTTCTGCCGCTATAACATCATCAAAGCTTCACTTACAAGATAATACAAATATTTTCAAAATAAATATTTTCTTTATAATTATGCGAATCTTAAATGATTTCAAAATAGAAAGAGATATTTCTCTAAAAAAGGGTTTTGATTTCATCTATGCCAACATCCTTTGATGGATTTTAAGTTTATTTGAAGTTGATTTATTATTATTCAAAACATCAATATTATATTGAAGGATTTGTGATATGTTTTAATGTGGATGTGCTTTTTTTAAACCATTCATGGTTTATGTATAAAGTATTTTCATTTTATATGCTAGTTTTAATACGAATGTTTATGATATTTTTAAACCTTTTCATATGAGGAATGTATTGGACTTAATAAGTAACAGTTGGAGCCCGCTAAAGCTCATTGATGCATAGGTTGAACCCATGATACAACTAGACTTGGAATTGGCCAAGGCCATTCCAAATTTGATATATGGTTTTGGCAGAGGCCTTAATCATTTTTAGACGTCTTGGCCGAGGCCATGACAAAATGTTTCAGAATGTCCCACATTATACATTCCCTCATTATGGAAATAATATTGATGGTTCATCTGGTCATTTGACTAGTAGAATACCCATGATTATGTTTTATTATGGAATTAATTAATCAACTCATATTCTTTCCATAAAAGTATTCTTGTTTATTATTGGTAAAGGCATGTGGTTTTAATTATTCACCATGCATAATATTTATGTTATCTTCCACTGTATTGATTACACTTACTGGGCGTTTGAGCTCACCACTTTTGTATGTTTCATTTTCCAAGGATTCCAAGAAGTGTATTATGATTGATATGTAGGGTCAAGCTAAAGGGAACAATGGAGTTCTCAAATAACTATTTGTTTTTCTATAGTATGTTAGAATGTGTAATGTAATGTTCATGTATGTAATCTATTTTCCAAGACTGCTAAAAATATCTTTCTTTCGGTACTTGATTCCTTGTCATCATGCCAATGTATTAAAATAATGCACCGACTCTGGGAATCTATTGTCGGGGCATTACATTATCCATTGCTGGAATGATATCGTTGCTCGTGTGTACGTATGACCTACCCTCTCCACGATGCGTAGAGATTCATTCTCTACATTAACCATTCCAGATTGATTATAAAATTTATTTGATATGAAATAAAAAATAATAAAAAATAATATATTATTATATATATGAATAAATTACATTCTATCCATAACAAACATTACTTATAGAACAAAATGTGCATAGGAAAACAAAACAGTTGACACATGAAACAATGGTAACATTGAGATATTATGAAAAACATTTTAGAAAAGGATCATAGATGATATAAAAAATTTCTATTCGGTCTAGGTATAATTTAATATTATTATTTAACTACTATATAGTATCTTAAAACACCCTTGAATGTTGGAATGTAGAGTGTAAGGGTTAATTTCACAATATCATTATTATTGGAGGTTGCATATACTTAAGGTTATACTGAGACATCTTTATCATCCATGTCCAGGTATCATAAAATGTATTTCGAAGTATTATTATTATTTATAGTCTATTTTTAATGTCATTTATAGCCATTTTTTAATATTTATAAAATGGTTTGAAAGGAATATTTCTGTCATTTTAAAAACGAAGTACTTTATGAACATTTCGACAAATTAAGGGAAGAATGTTTTTAATCATATATGGAATGAGGGGATACATTCCACCGTTATAAATACATGAAATTATGAATCATACCTTTTATGATTATATGGTTATTTCCAATTTAAAATTACTTCTTTAATTGTATATATTTTAAATGTTTTCAATGTAAATGTGAAATTTCTCTCAATTATTTTAGTGAATTTATTTGAATATTTTCATCTATGCCAATATCCTTTTTTATATTTATAATTAGGTGATGTTGATTTATTATGATACAATCTTCCATATTATATTAATTTTTTATGATATGTTTCAATATGGATGTGATATTTTTATCCAATTTACGGTTTATAGTTAATGTATTATCATTTCGTATGCTAGTTTTAATAAGAATGATTATGTTATGTTTCATCCTTTTCATATAAAGAATATATTTGTCTTATTAAGTGAATGGTGTGTCCCACTATACCCCCTGATGCATTAGTATGTATCATGAGACAAACTAGTGTCTTTGAACAAGGCATGTATAATATTGTTTTTTATAGTCTTATCACGCAGCCTTGAATGTATGTTTACAATGTCCAACATTATTCATTCCCTCTTTATGAGATTTGTTATTTATATTCAATGTGATTATTTAACTAGTATAATATCGATGTGAATGCATAATTTCCATTAGTTTATTTATTTACAGCCATATTATGTGGAATATTATGTCTAAAAAACTTTTTTTCATTTTTATAATTTATATTAATAGGTTATTCTTATTTAAAATATATATTTTCTATATTGTCTATCCTTACAGAGCATCTGAGCTAACCAATTTCTTATGTTTCATTATTCCCAATGATGTGAAGAAGTATATTATGAGTAACCTCTAAGAATATTTTAAGAGATATGGGTTTTTTTGAACGAGACACCATGTTGGTATTCATTTCATGATGTAATGTAAATTATATGATTGTATCTAGTTTTCAATTTCCACTAAATTGATCAATCCTCTGAGATTTGATTTCTTATGATCCTACAAATGTAAAAAAATAATTCATAGACTATTGGAAACTGGGGTCGGGGTCATACACATTTCGTGTTATTTAAATATAATCTATATTTAGTTATTTACCTCTCTATATTGATTACGATCATTGATTGGTCATCAATTCTGATGTACATAACCATTACTGAGCACTTTAGATCACCCGTATTCTTTTACTTTCCCCTAAACTCTATGAATTTAATAGTGACTTTTACATAAGGATTCTCAAGATAGAATAATTTTAATTTTAGTTAAAATAATGTTTAATTTTTTCATTCCAAATATAATGTAATACTAAGTAAATAATGTATATTAAAAATACTAATACACTAATTGGCGAGTTAAGATGAAATTCCATGTATCTAATTCCAATTAAATGGTGTAAGGAACTAATGCTAGGATTTTTGTGTTGTGTTCTCTAAAAAAATTTGTTAATTAAACAAACCCCAAATTTTCATAATTCTAAAAAATGCACAGGGTCATTGTGAAACACTGAAACCAAATCCAACAACTAATAGAAGATAAACTATATAACTACAACCACATTACAGTCACATTCCTTATGTTGTGATACTAATTTGACTATTAATTAAATTATGTAATTATGAATTGCCTATGAAAAATCACTATATTGTCGTTCCTTGATAAAATTATATAATATTAGGTGCATAGTATTTCATGGGATCTATAATACACATTTCTTCAATTCACCTAATGAGAAACAAATAATTGAACAATTCTCTACTGGAATCACAAAAAAATCATAAAATGAAGAACACAAATATTGGTGTGAAATAATGAGAATAAAAAGGAAACAACTGATTGAGGATAAATTATTTGATATACTATTATATCGATATGATTAGTCCAAAAAATGAATGCATATGTATGATAACGGCAATTATGAACCCCGTGGTTCGTTCACTTCAAATGGGGGATGAATTGAGTAGAACCACCAAATATCCAGATGTGGTATTTTTTTAAAATACCTATTTTTGTGAACTTTTTTTCAACAACATGGTTTGGATACATTGTTTTCCAAAAATATCACTAACCGTATTGTGGAAACAATCCACATCTAGAACCATAGCTTGATTTCAACATACACTTTCCCAAAACGTGTAACAATAATCGAATCCCCACTATCTGATGTCTATGATCCTCGTGATTAGCCTAAATTTTTTCTAAAATCATACTCCAAACATGCATTAAACACTTCCCCCCTCATTCAAAAATCCACACAGATTGTCTTAACACATTCTCAACCCATGCTCCATGACTCAGTCCCTTCTCTATCTTAAATAATTTATCATTTTTCTTGGAATAGTATTCACCAACCATGATGAGTCCATAAATCTCAACCATGTAATGATCCAAATGAACTGAAAACCGCATTAAAATTATGGAGGAAAAAGTTTTCACATAAATGATGCCTAACAACCCACACAACATTGTTAGAAAACAATGAAAACACAAGATACAAAAAATTTTAATATCATTTGAACACCCAATATACCTCTTAAGTACCATTAATCATCTCAAAACACCATTTTGAGAAATTACAACTCATGGAACATAATTTCATGTCTTGAATTAAGATCAATCTTATCTATTAATAAACATTAAAATTACATCATAATTTTTAAGCAATTATAATACAAAATTAAAATTATAGTTTTATATGGAAACATTATTCGTTGATTTTTCTTAAAGTTGTGTTGAAAGCCCCCATTTATTTGTTTTTTATAATAATTTTTTTAATATGTTATCATAATATAATGATGGTACATGTTTCACATCTCACATGTAAACATAATTTGGAAAAATGGTGAAAATTTGGTGATAGGGTTATTATTATATGAAAACTCAACTTGAAAAATGTTTTCAATAAGTTTCAACATATTTACCCCAGGAATTATTAGTTTAATAGTTTTGTCTTTTACTGAGGTATCTATTTTATACCCAAATAATATAAATTTAATTACTAAATTTTTTCCCATTTATATAATTTTAAATTTATGATATCAAATAAGAAATTTATTAATATTATTTAAATTTATTAGCAATAAAAAAATAAATTTATAATTAGAGAGTTTTACTGAGGTGGATGAATTTTTTTCATCCAAATCATACACCAACCAAAGGATGAGATGGATCACATACATTACCAATAACCTTTTTGGTGTGGATTTTTAGATAATTATGACATAATGACACAAAATAATACCCATTTCCCTGAATGATATTATTTTCCAACACAAGTATCTTTTCTAATCTCACATTAAGTCATCATCTTCATCCATATAAAATACCTATAAACCCAATTCATTCGACATAGAAATTAATAACAAGAATAAAATAATAAATATGAAGGGTGAGTTAAATGCTGAATATGGATTAATAGATAAATTAAAAATTGAATTCCATCAATGAAAATTATAATAGAAAAAGGGTTTGATTAAATAATCAGAGTACATGATAGAATTATATAAGAATTCATAACTATAAATACATAAATCAATATTCATGTAACATGATATAAGTATTTAAAACTGTTAGAGTTATAATAAAAAGGAATCCATAAAAATTTGACATTAGTATTGATCAATGGAATCATTATATGCACAATGAATTTAATAAGTTTTTTAACTTATATAATATCATTTATAATAAAATTTAAACCCATTTAATAAGTATATAGATCCCAACTAAATCTATATGAGAAAACAATTGATAACTCCTTACCTATTCATTATTAATATAACTAACTATACCCATTTATTCGTTGCACTATATGGACAGGACCCTCATATAATATATAATAGGACCACTAAGTTCTATTATGGTTAAGACAACATATAAGATATCATGGTCTCACTTGACATATTCTGGGTACACCCATATATAATTTATAAGTGGATCAACTGATGATAACATTGTGAACTCATCATATAATCTATAATGGGATCATGTGACAGTATCTGGGAACACCCATAATATAAGTTATAACATCAAGACTTGGGGATATCTTGGTGCACCCGTCATATATGAAATATCGGACTCACCTAGAGTTATCTGGGTTCACCCATAATTTAAAAAATATCATTGTCACCCAATGAAATCTGGGAGCACCAATTTAATAAGTAATTTCTACGATCCATAATAAGAATAATTAAAAAAAATATCATTCATTTCACTATAAATACCATAAAAAGAATCATTATTCCAATTGATGCATTGTAAAATCGGGGAATGAAAACACATTCCATGAAAATATCATTGAATCAGGATTATCTTTTGGTAATAAGCTGGTCTTATAAAAATATGCTTGAAACATTCCTAATTCATCCAGATTTATAATGTAATGACCTGTAAAATTCAAGGGAAATTTTTTCTAATTTTTTTTTGAGATTTTACAAGAACGTAGTTTCTGACAGAACCAGATTCTGAGGCCCGGTGTGCCCGGAATCAATTTACGATGTTTAGCTTGGGTATGTTCAGTGAACGAACGAGTGAGTTTTCCTAACTTTTGAACCGGTGCTCGAAACCGAAATCTAAGGGCACCAATTAAACCGCACCACCAGTAATTTCTTAAGAACACCTTATTCGGAGTTGCGTTTTCTCGGGTGAGGTTATTAATTAAATGGGTTAACTAAAGAATAAAATAAAAAATTGTGCTATAAATTTTATTTCTATTCTAGGTAGTTGAAACCTATGCTTGGTGGTTGGAGTGGGAACCACTAATATCCTAACTCCACTAGGTGGGATATTAGTGAAGTGGGGCCCACACGAGCCCCACCCCTTCAATCCCTTTTTAACCTCCCTCTCATGATTTTAATATGTAACTCCCCCACACCCCGAATTAATGACCAGTCAACCCTCAAAATTAATTTGAATATTAAATGCTACTCAATTAATGTAACGCCCCGGCCCCAGTTACCTAGAGTCGGTGCATTATTACATAACATTGGCATGATCACGAGAAAGATCAAGTCTCGAAAGACAGATTAGTTTAGTAGCCTTGGAATAACTAGATACATCCATAAAGTTTTACATTACATCATAAAAAAAATCTTGTCTTCATATCCCCTCATACTATCCCTACAGGTCATTCATAAATTACTTCTTCATAATCCTGGGAAAAATAAAACATTGAAAGGGGTGAGCTCAGATGCTTAGTAAGGATAACATTATAGCCGAATCTTTTATAGATAAGAATAAACACTTAAGGTAGTTTATAACTAAAACAAAACCCTTTTAAACATGAAATTCAGCATAAAATGGAAAAGATAAAATAAAATAATGCCATTTACTTACTCACATGGATATTCTACTAGTCGAACAATCCCATGCAATATCAATAACAACTTTCATAATGATGGAATTCATAATGCCAGACTATCATAACCACATAGCCAAGGCCTCGTGCCAAGACTACAAATAAGATTTTGCCAAGGCCTTGTGCCAAGACACTAGTTTGTCTCATGAGACCTACCGATGCATCGAGGAGCTATAGCGGGATCCACCCGTCACTTATTAAGTCCAATGAATTCCTCATATGAACAGGTTTAATCATAACATAAACATTTGTATTAAAACTAGCATACGAAATGTCAATACTTTAACCACAAACCATGAATGGTATAAAATAGCACATCCACAGTCAAACATAACTCATTTGATACAATATGGAAGATTGTATTGTATCACATTAACCTTAATCAACAATAATGAAGGATGTTGACCTAGATGAAAATAATCATCAAAACTATTTGAGAGAAATATCCCCCTTTTTCTTGAAATAATTTAAAAATCACACTATTTATCAAGAATACATTTAAAATAGATTTTAGAATAAAAGTGTCCCATACCACTTTGAAACTTTTAAAAGGAATTTTGATTTTAAAACGTTAATTTCCATATAAATAAATCTTTAAAACCATTTTTAAAACATGGACATTAATGAGAATGATTTAGAAGATTATGTCTTTAAAACATTTAAAAAATGGTATTTTAGTTAGAGTTTCTAACCAAAAGAGAGACACATGAATACAAATAATTGAGGTATCAAAAATTTGTAATATCATGAGAATAAAGGGATTCATGATACACTATGTCAAAGTACATTATATACACCACATAAAAGTGATTTGGTGTATAACAACAAAGAAGTCTCAATGGAATGTAAATTGAGATGAAATCTCTCATAAAGCTGTATCCTTAGGTTAAGGATAGATCAACGACATAGTTATGTGTGACAGATATAAATACACTAAATATGATTGTATATTTAGTGTAAAACAATCAAAGTACATTCACACATAATCTTGTAAAAACAACACCAATGAATTGGATGTTTAACTCAACAAATGGAGAATGAGTTAAAATTACTCTTATCAAATTCTTATCAATGACTTGAGAAATTATCAATGGAGTGATTATGTGTATCAAATGTATATCCACAGGAAGGGGAGTGGAAATTATGACATAATCCAATGAATAGTGATTCCACACCTAATCTTGGAGTAATATAATCAATGAAATATGCGTAAATCCAAATGAGTGGAAATTGAAATTTCAAACTCCCTTATCGATTAGGTAACTTACGAAACATACAACCATGAAAGAATGATCATACCATGATGATGTAAATACCCATTAATTAATGTATATTACAAAATGAATACAATCATGGGCAGTACACATACACCACTTGCAATAATTAAGTGGTGAACAATGAAATTCTCACGGAATTAAAAGTGAGATAAGAAACCCCTTACTTTGTACTTTTTCCTTGGTCGACGATAGGTTTACCTCCTGTATAATGGTTAAATAATTGTTATTGAATTATACAAGAATCATTTACTTTAATATGATATCATATATGATCTTTTAACATTGATTTGTTAATAATATCCTAGAATTATCGTCATTTCGGGTGTTAACGGGTTCATTTTACTTTATATTCTTTGTTATGTGAGCCATATTCATTATTAATGGTATGTATATTATTAATATCCATAATGATATCAAGTCCTTAGATACTATTTTTAAATCATCAAATTATAATTATACTTGAATGGATATGATGGAGAATGAATCTCATCGCGTTCGTGGAGACGGTAGTCCGTACGTACGCACGAGCGACAATATCATTCTTTTGATATTAAAATAATATATAATTGGATGGTATATAATATATAAAGAATCATTATCATGTTATATTTATTATTTACATGAGTTACACATCATTATTATACCCATCCAAATAATAATATATTGAATAACAATTACACCACGACGTGGAGACGGTAAGCCGTACGTACGCACGTATGGTGACATGTTATTCAAAGGATGGATAGAATACTGAATATGGTTGTACCATATTTATAATAACATCACAGTATATATATGATACTGGAGTTATTATTTTATAATGGTAATAACAAAGAAATAAGAAGTGGAAGAAGAAAGGAACTTGAAAAGGGGTGGTGAAAACATTACCTCTTCTTCAGGTTCTTCCTTTTGATTTGATCAAAAGGGCTCCTTAGGTTGGCTTTCTGATCAAACTAAGGCCTCTAGGTTGTAATGAGGGAAGTTGAGAGAGTATTTGGTCAGGGGTTGGCCGAACCAAAAGGCTTCAAAGGTGTGATGAAATGAGAAGGAGGAGTGCCCTTTTATAAGAGGGGTGAGGGGAACCTTTGGAAAAGCTTGAAATATTAATTTATAATAAATTCATATTCGGTTTATAATTGCTCCAAAGTTTATTATTTAAATTTTAAGGTGGGGATGGGTCAAAAACAACTCAACCAATAGAATTTAGACAGGTTTGGGCATTATATTAACCTTATCATTAAGTATTAACTCTTAGTTAATTAGTTTTACTTTTACAATGTCTCTTTGTATTTTTATATTATATGGTTAATAAACTTACTATATACATCAAAGAGACCCCAAAGTGGTCCATTAATGATATAAATATCATGATATAAGTCTCTTGGACGAACCTTAGATTTTTATAAATTTAATATCAATTAATAATATAATATTTGTTTTAAAAACTCTTTTATGTCAATTTTGACACTATTCAATAGTTGATTTTTGTTAAACACAGAACAGAATTATCACATCGAAAGAAGTTCATTAAATCAATTATAATATGTCATATTAACCTATTAAATTAGTGTAATTCAATAAAAGTTTCAAATTATATTTATTTGGGTATTTATAATATCAATTATTCTAATTTTTCACTATTATGGTAACTACTGCATCACCATTGTGTCATAAATAAATTAACTTATTTAATGTCTAAAAATTATAAATAAACTATCATTATGTAGGAAAGATTTTTATCTTTCTAATGAATTTTTATAGTCTAAAATACAACATATATAACCCTATGTAACAATTGTTTTTCTAAAAGATATATGCTTGTGTCATTTTTGTATTTATTTTAACTTAATTAAAATAAAGTGTCATTATCACTTACAAGTGGATCCATGAGGTCCCAAAATCGACCCAAAGATGCCCATGGTCGACCATGTATCAACAAATAGGGTTAAGACACGTTTTAGGGTAATTTAGTATTATTATAATATTATTTTTAACCTTTGCTTACCGGATTTACCCTTTAACCATGGTAAATAAAATATTTACCGAGATAATTATCCAAAATGTTTAAAAATAAAAGTTACCTATTTACACAATTTGAACATCCTGATTCCAAATATGGAATCCATTTTTCCAAATTCAAAACACAGAAGTGGCAGAAATTAATTTAAAATTAATTCCCGTTGTTAAAACCAAAAGCGTGTTTTTAAGAGATAATAACCATCAAAAGACTGGCACTTGTTTATGTCTGGCTTAAATGTGAAATTATTTTAAATGACCCACATTTTATTACATGGTAAAAATATATTCTAAATATACTTTAAACCCACTCAAATTCATAATTTATCACTATTAATTATTTTGATTAAAAAAGTTGTATTTAATTAAAATTTATTAATTTTCACTATTCATCAAAATATGAAAGTTATCCGAAAAGTACCAAAATTTCACCCTAGGCTAATTTCGATATTCCAAATCCAAAAATGAAGTCCATTTTGAGAGATAGAATTTATAAAATTTCAAAAAGTAGGTATTACTATTCATAACGGCTAGTTTGATTGGTTATGGTGTGTTAAAATCTCGAAGTTGCGTACAATGCACACCATTGCATTATTCGAAAGGAAACGTACCGTGGAAGCTTGGGGTGTTACATTCTCCCCTCCTTCAATAAATTTCGTCCTCACAATTTTTAAAATTGTGCTTGGGAATATAATGGAAAGTCCCACATCAGAAAAAGAGTCAATAAAACTATCACTTTAAAAGAAAGAAAGAGAGGTATAAAGGTCATCAAAGATAACCCATACTCGGATTTCATGTAGGAAAACATGGATATGGATGATAAACTAAGTGTCAAGTTCTAATGGAGAGGGATAGAAATCATGATCAGGAGAATGTTAACAATAAGAAAACCACAAACTTGTGTTGGGACAAACGGTCATTAGTCTCCTAGCAGGAAAGTAAACAGACAACATTTTTTGTTTTAAGTTAAATTACATAAGGATGAGGAATTCATTTATGATATTGACTAAGAATATAAAGATATATACTTACATTTTAAGTAGAGTTTCATTCTTTAATAAATTTCCACCACTAACTCATTTTTTTAAACGATGAGTATTCAAGAAGAGTGGGTCACAATAAAAGAGCTAGAATAAACTTCTATAGAAATACATGATCCATTTAGGATAAACTATATATTTAACTTTTCTTCAGAGATTAATCAAAACCAAAATGGTTAGTATAAGATCTGATGATCCCCCAAATTTATATTCCATTAGAGAAAAAAAATACTAATATTAATTTCTAAAATTAAACCAATAATACCCCAAAGTTAAATAAATACCATTCAATAATAAATTCTCCTTAAAATCCATCAATATAATCCAAACTAATATTGAAACCCAAAAATTATAAGAATGTAGTCTTCCACGTTAAATTGTATCTCCAAATGACATCATCTACTCTTAAAGTCACATACTTAAATGTAATTAACCTAGTCACATATTCTTTATTATAGGTTATCCATTTACATAAATAACCCAAATCACTATAGATCCACAATAAAAACATAGATAAAAATACACCATTACTACTCTAATGACATCCCATAGTATTCTATTTTCCTTGGACATATAGTGTTCCCAACAAAGTGAACATCTTCCAAAATAACATTTTTTCACTTAATCACCAAATCATTTTCCTATACTAAGGGTATTCATTTGATAAGACATAAGAACCTAAATCAACATATTATTGATCAATAAAATCATTTAACTAAGTAAAATAGTCACACTAACTTGGGACTTCACTTAGTCCAGTGGTAGGCGATAAATCCCAATCGCACTTTGGTTGTGGGTTCGATTCCCACAGCATTGTCCGACGTGACGGGTTGTCACACGGTCTACGTGTTGTCCTTTTTCAAAAACTTTATTTTATAATATTACCAAAATGAGATAAATTCCTCAAAATAACATAATTTAACCACAAATGTTATATCATACCTTGAATTTTCATCCCAAATTATAATAACTTATAATTTTCTCAAACCCCAATGATCATATAAAACCAAATGGTTATTTATACCTATATCCACAAGAGAAGAGACAATTCTTCCTCAGGTATCATTCTCACATAGTAAACTGCGGGGTTAAAAATACAAGAGAAAATTATTCCAAAGTAAACCCATCAACAAGGAGCGCTAATATTTTTTAAACATTTCTCCAACCATTTATTTCCACATAGCTTCTTCTTTGACCAAGAAAATATCCTATTGAATAGGACATTCACTCGGGTAATGGCCAGGTCCCCTGCATTTACAGAAAATTACTGTAAATGGACTCTTGGGACCATTTTTATCTTCTTCCATAGTACTCTTCATTTTTCTTCGGAAATTCTTCACTTTATGTCCTTCCTTCCCACATGTAAAGAATTTCGTTGTCCCATTGAGACACTTTCCTGGGTGTCTCCTTCCACATTTCCTGCATGATGAAAATTGATGGTTCTTTTCTCCATGGTCTCCATTGCTGGAGCTCTTATCATTTATCACCTTTATCTTCCTTGTTGAGTCTGGGAGTTGGTTAATATATATGTTGTTGATCATATTTTTGGAAAAATGACTTGGAATAAAGACGATATATTTTACGCCTATCAACATTCCATTTTTTTGCTCATTTCCACCATCGTTACCACATTGTACATCATTCTCAAAGTCACTATGACTTCCTTGGAATCCAGCCATTGACTAAAACCAGAAAGCATTGTGTGAGTAACAGTAGTCGTAAAATAATTTAGAGATTTAAATATCACCATATTCTCAATTTGAAACATATTAGGATTAACCAAGGTAATTTACTCTCATCTTATATATATATTACTTAAATCGGTTTTTAAAGAAAATGTAAATTATCCTAAGCATATCCCCTGGGAGTGTCGTAACCAAGAGTGCAGCAAGGCCCGTTGTCATGGACCAGTTCCCGTTCGAGTCTAGCTCAAAGCGGTGTTTTCGGGTTCTACCCCTAGGTACTTCTATTCCAGAGCCGCCTCTACCTGCTCGTATCCAGACAGTGATGTATTTCTCGGAAAACTCACAAAATCTCTACAATACCAAAATTCTAGGAAGTTCTTCTATACTAATCCTCAAAGTTCATCTTAGGTCTACGTGCTCTAATCAGAGTTTATCTAAATCTAGCTTCCAAGGTTTGTACTAAACTTCCTCTAATACCAACTATAACACCACGACCCTAGTTACCTAGAGTAGGTGCATTATTACATAACATTGGCATGATCATGAGAAAGATCAAGTCTCAAAAGACCCATTAGTTTAGTAGCCTTGGAATAACTAGATACATCCATAAAGTTTTACATTACATCATAAAAATAAATCTTGTCTTCATATCCCCTCATACTATCCCTACAGGTCATTCATAAATTACTTCTTCATAATCCTGGGAAAAATAAAACATTGAAAGGGGTGAGCTCAGATGCACAGTAAGGATAACATTATAGCAGAAGCTTTCATAGATAATCATAAACACTTAAGGCAGTTTATAACTAAAACAAAAGCCTTTTAAACTTGAACTTCAGCATAAAATGGAAAAGATAAAATAAAATAATTCCATTTAATTACTCACATGGATATTCTACTAGTCGAACAATCCCATTCAATATAAATAACCACTTTCATAATGATGGAATGCATAATGCCAGACTATCATAACCACATAGCCAAGGCCTCGTGCCAAGACGACAAATAAGATTTTGCCAAGGCCTTATGCCAAGACACTAGTTTGTCTCATGAGACCTACCGATGCATCGAGGAGCTATAGCGGGCTCCACCCGTCACTTATTAAGTCCAATGCATTCTTCATATGAACAGGTTTAAACATAACATAAACATTCATATTAAAACTAGCATACGAAATGTCAATACTTTAACCACAAACCATGAATGGTATAAAAATAGCACACCCACATCCAAACATAACTCATTTTATACAATATGAAAGATTGTATTGTATCACATTAACCTCAATCAAGAATAATGAAGGATGTTGACATAGATGAAAATAATCATCAAAACTATTTGAGAGAAATATCCCCCTTTTTCTTGAAATCATTTAAAAATCAGACTATTTATCAAGAATACATTTAAAATAGATTTTAGAATCAAAGTGTCCCATACCACTTTGAAACATTTAAAAGTAATTTTGATTTTAAAACGTTAATGTCCATATAAATAAATCTTTAAAACCATTTTTAAAACATGGACATTAATGAGAAATATTTAGAAGATTAAGTCTTTAAAACATTTAAAAAATGGTATTTTAGTTAGAGTTTCTAACCAAAGGAGAGACACATGAATAAAAATAATTGAGGTAATCAAAACTTTGTAATATCATGAGAATAAATGGATTCATGATATACTATGTCAAAGTACATTATATACACCACATAAAAGTGATTTGGTGTATAACAACAAAGAAGTCTCAATGGAATGTAAATTGAGATGAAATCTCTCATAAAGCTGTATCCTTAGTTTAAGGATAGATCAACGACATAGTTATGTGTGAAAAATATAAATACACTAAATATGATTGGATATTTAGTGTAAAACAATCAAAGGACATTCGCACATAATCTTGTAAAAACAACACCAATTAATTGGATGTTTAACTCAACAAATGGAGAATGAGTTAAAATTACTCTTATCAAATTCTTATCGATGACTTGAGAAATTATCAATGGAGTGATTATGTGTATCAAAAGTATATCCACAGGAAGGGGAGTGGAAATTATGACATAATCAAATGAATAGTGATTCCACACATAATCTTGGAGTAATATAATCAATGAAATATGCGTAAAGCCAAATGAGTGGAAATTGAAATTTCAAACTCCCTTATCGATTAGGTAACTTATGAAACATACACCAATGAAAGAAGGATAATACCATGATGATGTAAATACCCATAAATTAAAGTATATTACACAATGAATACAATCATGGGCATTACAGATACACCACTTGCAATAAATAAGTGGTGAACAATGAAATTCTCACGGAATTAAAAGTGAGATACGAAACCCCTTACTTTGAACTTTTTCCTTGGTCGACGGTAGGTTTACCTCCTGTATAATGGTGAAATAATTGTTATTTAATTATACAAGAATCATTTACTTTAATATGATATCATATATGATCTTTTAACATTGATTTGTTAATAATATCTTAGAATTATCGTCATTTCGGGTGTTAACGGGTTCATTTTACTTTATATTCTTTATTATGTGAGCCATATTTGTTATTAATGGGATGTATATTATTCATATCCAGAATGATATCAATTCCTTAGATACTATTTTTAAATCATCAAATTATAATTATACATGAATGGATATGATGGAGAATGAATCTTATCGCGTTCGTGGAGACGGTAGTCCGTACGTACACACGAGCGACAATATCATTCTTTTGATATTAAAATAATATATAATTGGATGGTATATCATATATAAAGAATCATTATCATGTTATATTTATTATTTACATGAGTTACACATCATTATTATACCCATCCAAATAATAATATAATGAATAACAATTACACCACGACGTGGAGACGGTAATCCGTACGTACGCACGTATGGTGAAATGTTATTCAAAGGATGGATAGAATACTGAATATGGTTGTACCATATTTATAATAACATCACAGTATATATATGATACTGGAGTTATTATTTTATAATGGTAATAAAAAAGAAATAAGAAGTGGAAGAAGAAAGGAACTTGAAAAGGGGTGGTGAAAACATTACCTCTTCTTCGAGTTCTTCCTTTTGATTTGATCAAAAGGGCTTCTTAGGTTGGATTTCTGATCAAACTATGGCATCTATGTTGTAGTTAGGTAAGTTTAGAGAGTATTTGGGCAGGGGTTGGCCAAACCAAAATCCTTTGAAGGTGTGAAGAAATGAGAAGGAGGAGTGCCCTTTTATAAGAGGGGTGAGGGGCACCTTTGGAAAAGCTAGAAATATTAATTTATAATAAATTCATATTCGGCTTCTAATGGCTCCAAAGTTTATTATTTAAATTTTAAGGTGGGGATGGGTCGAAAAAAACTCAACCAATAGAATTTAGACAGGTTTGGGTCATTATATTAACCTTATCTTTAAGTATTAACTCTTAGTTAATTAGTTTCACTTTTACAATGTCTCTTTGTATTTTTATATTATATGGTTAATAAACTTACTATATACATCCAAGAGACCCCCAAGTGGTCCATTAATGATATAACTATCATTATATAAGTCTCTTGGCAGAACATTAGATTTTTATGAATTTAATATCAATTAATAATATAAAATTTGTTTTAAAAACTCTTTTATGTCAATTTTGACACTATTCAATTGTTGATTTTTTTGAAACAAATAACAGAATGATTACTTCGAAAAACGTTAACTAAATCAATTAAAATATGTCATATTAACCTAGAAAATTAGTTTAATTCAATAAAAGTCTCAAATTATATTTATTTGGGTATTTATAATATCAATTATTCTAATTTTTCACTATTATGGTAATTACTGCATCACCATTGTGTCATAAATAAATTAACTTATTTAATGTCTAAAAATTATAAATAAAATATCATTATGTAGGAAATAGGTTTAGATTTCTAATTAATATTTATAGTCTAAATTCAAACATATATAACCCTATTTAAAAATTGTGTTTCTAAAAGATATATGCTTGTGTCATTTTTGTATTTATTTTAACTTAATTAAAATAAAGTGTCGTTATCACTTACAAGTGGATCCATGGGGTCCCAAAATCGACCCAAAGATTCCCATGGTAGACCATGTATCAACCAATAGGGTTAAGTCACGTTTTGGGGTAATTTAGTATTATTATAATATTATTTTTTAACCATTGTCTACCGGATTTACCCTTTAACCATGGTAAATAAAATATTTACCGAAGTAATTATCCAAAATGTTTTAAAATAAAAGTTACCTATTTACACAATTTGAACATCCTGATTCCAAATATGGAATCCATTTTTCCAAATTCAAAACACAGAAGTGGCAAAAATTAATTTAAAATTAATTCCCGTTGTTAAAACAAAAAGCGTGTTTTTAAGAGATAATAACTATCAAAAGATTGGAACTTGTTTATGTCTGGTTTAAATGTGAAATTATGTTCAATGACCCAAATTGTATTACATGGTAAAAATATATTCTAAATATACTTTAAAACCACTCAAATTCATAATTTATCACTATTAATTATTTTGATTAAAAAAAGGTGTTTTTAATTAAAATTTAGTAATTTTCACTATTCATCAAAATAAGAAAGTAATCCAAAAAGTAACAAAATTTCACCCTAGGCTAATTTCGATATTCTGAATCCAAAAATAAAGTCCATTATGAGAGATAGAATTTATAAAATTTCAAAAAGTAGTTATTACTATTCATAACAGCTAGTTTGATTGGTTATGGTGTGTTAAAATCTCGAAGTTGCGTACAATGCACGCCATTGCATTATTCGAAAGGAAACGTACCGTGGAAGCTTGGGGTGTTAAAATTAATTGAATTAATGGAATGAGATATGTATGATTTTCAAATTAATGGCTTGCGTGTGTATTAATAAAATAAGACAATACTTATTTTATTAGGGGTAGATTCATTGTGCGAAAGGAAAGGAGGACTCTTGCGCTCTTGAGGAATATCTTCTTCCTCTTTAAAGAACGAGAAGAACACACTGTCACCGATGAAGAACGCCGACCTCCGACGAAGCACGATGAATAACGATGATTCCTCAGAGATCGACGATGCGACATCATGTACCACGATGCCGACTGTCCTCTTCTCCGCGACACCGTGTACCGCGACGCTATGTACCGCGATGCCGACAATCCTCCTTCCGCGACGTCATCTTCTGTGATGTCCCTTTCCGGCGACAAACCTCGTTCGATGACTTCATCGAGGTAGGGGTTTGATTTTTGGTTCATGAATTTTCTTGACCGTCCAAATGTCTTTTTCTTAGCGGCTTGATATCGGATTAATGGGAGGGGGCCAGACCGCACAAACTCAGTCGACCCTCCTCCCCCTTTTTTTGATGATGTGTTTGTCACGACACGAACAAAGGTAGTGCAGTGCAATGGAGTGACACAGAAACAAAGAAGAACGGGCGAAGAAGCGCGGCGCCTTCACACCTTCTTGTTGAGGCCGAACGAAACCACAACCGGAGTCGGGGCCGCAGAGGCTATTCAAAGACTCCGGAAAATGTTTATTTAACGTGCGGATCGGCAGGCGATGATGGAACAGACCACAGAGGCGATTTAATGATTCTGCTGTAAAGTAAGAGACCTGAGATGAACAATGTCATAGACAGATTTGAAAACGGACCACCGGAGTAACTCCGGTGGCCCGCAGACATCACCGGTGGTGCGAGTCGCCGGCGCTGCGGCGCCGGTAGCGGCCGGCCGCCCGGAGGCTGTGGCGCCCTAGCACACCGCTAGAAGGAACCGCCGCAACTGAAACCGCGGCGGCAGGGGGCCTGATCCCGCGACTGCCCGGGATCCAGGGGAGCCGGAAGCGGCGGTCGCCTCGTCCGCCGAGCATGAAGGCCTCGGGGGACAGCGTCCCCCGCTCAGCTCTCTGGCCGAGCCAGCGCACCCCCCGGCCGGGCCAGGCCGCGCCCAGCCGGGTCTGACCCGAACCTGGGTCCTGTTGACCTAGTTTGGGCCGACCCAGGGGGGTTGGACCGGGTCAGGCTGGGCCCGGACCCCCATTTTCTGACCACTTTTGGTCTTTTGACCATATCTTGGGCTATAGACCTCCGATCGATGCACCATCATTTGCGATGTGATCCTTGGACCGAGTCAGTCATTTCATTATATTACACTCAAGGTTTCGGAGAACGTTGTGTATGGTCTGGTTGGATTGAACATGAAACTAACCAGGCCCTAGGAGCGGAAACACTTATAACTTGAGCTCCAGACGTCCGATCGACGTGCCGTCGAGTTTGTTGTATTCCTCTTAGTGAGACAGACCTTTTGGCTTACTCCGCTCGAAGTTTGGATGCATTTGGAGTGCGGACGGTTTGGTTTTGACATAAAATCCAACCAGGCCCCTGGAACGAAAAAGCCAATAACTCTTAGACCGAGCATCTGATTGACGCGTCGTCTGTCACGTTGAGTTCTTTTTGTTGAGACGGAACATTGGGATACATCAACTCAAGACTATGTTTCAGTTGATGTATCGACCCCCTTTGACTCATGGAGAGGATCCTCCCAGAAACGAGCATGCTGTGTGCAGGAACCCTAGAGCTGGCTGTGACTGCGATGAAGACTGCAATGAAATCCTCTGTGGGTTCGGCAGCGATGAAGACCATACTGAAATCCTCCGTGGGTTCGACGGCGATGAAGACTGCACTGAAATCCTTCGTGGGTTTAGCAGCGATGAAGACCGTACTGAAATCCTTCGTGGGTTCGACGACAATGAAGACTGTGAAGGATCGAAATAATGATGTAGAAGCTCAAAATACAAGAGGGGGGTGGGGTGGGTGAATTGTATACTTTAAAAATTCCTTTGGAACATTTAAAGTTAGTTACAATTAACTATGTTTTCCTTAAGCAAAGGAAAAGGCTAAGTTTAACAAAGTTAAACTTAAGAAAATTCACAACACCTCTAACACCAAATAAAAACTTGGAAAGAGATTCCAAAAGTAGGTTCAGGAAATATGGTTCTAGAAATTGAAGCTTAACAAAAGATTACAAAATGAGATTCTACCTTAAAGAGTATAGAATCTAAAAGAAACAGAGTACAAGTAAGGAAGTATAAGAAAGTTATACTTTCCTTATAATAGAAAATGCAACAGAATCAAACAATTAGTAAAACTACAAGTAACAAGATATACTTTTTTTAACCCAAAGAGTAGGGTATCCAACAACCTTGGATAAAGGTCCCTTGATTTTTACTTTCAAGCAAGTCTGTCTTACCTAGACCAGGGTAAGCCCTCGATACGAAGATTGGAGTCTTGTCTTGCTATCCCCGCAAGCCCTCAACTTCAAGGTAGTTGGCAACCTCTGTCTTCCTCAGCAAGGAAGACCTCAACTTTAAGGTGTTGGAAAACTCTGTCTTCCTATCCCCAGAAGTCCTTGAATGTAATCACCAACATTCGGAGTCGCACGAAGCAAGAAACTGAACGAGCAGTTCAGTACGCACAAGGCATGAAAAGATTTCTCTCTCTAGAAATCACCTTAGCAGCGTGTGGTTTGTAGATTGATCAATTTCCTTGTATATGGAGATCTTTAAAATGAGCTCATATTTATAGGAAAATTTCCAATGGTCTGCTCCCTCCTCAAACGGTCATATTTTCCATGAAACTCGGAGGCACCTATACACGTGTAACTCAACCAATGAATAATTAGAAATAGAAAAGATGACATCGTTTTATAACAAACTATATATAACTGAATGCACGAAATCGTTTTGAAACAAAGATTTGTGAGTAAAAGCTAATCAATAGTTTGGAGTATAAGAAAGTCAAACGTTTGGAGTCTAATCAAAATGAAGTTTGGAGTCTTTGTTAAGAAATGTTCAGATTCTGTTTTATAGGAATTCGGGGTCTGGTTTCACCAGGGATCGGATTCTGAACCTGTAGAGTTCGGAGTCGAACTTCTTAAGAGTTTGGAGTCGAACTGCTTAAAAGTTCGGAGTCGAACTTCTTAAGAGTTTGGAATCCAGAATTCAGATTAGAACTACATTACAGATCACTTCCAGAATTCGGATCCTAAAAACAGAATGCTCCAAATCTTTTCATTATATGGCTCCGGAAATTTGGTTATGAATCCGGTTTTTGAAATTAAGAAAAAATATTGCTATGTATAAGTAAATCTCGGTTAAGTTATATTTCCATAAAGAAGTAAATTTTCCTTATGGGGGTAAAAATAATATTTTCTTAAATATAAGGTGTTTGTGATTTTCAAAACAAGAAGGAATGGAAAATTCATAAGGAAAACCTTATTGACTCAACAATCTCCCCCTTTTTGGAAAGCACAAACATCCTTACGAGAAAGCATATAAGGATCTTGAAAAATTTTATTAGACTTTGAAAATAAAACTTATCTCTCTTTGTTTATGGATATAAACGAATACAACTAACTCCCCCATATGCATTGAAACTCTAAGGATTGTATTCTGAGTTTCCGGAGTGGAGTTTTCAATAATATAAGAGTAAAAAACATCATAGTGGGAAACTCCCCCTTTCATTAAAGATATTTCTCTTAGAAATTTTTTCCCTTAATCCTCATTAGGAGTAGTTCTTTTTCCTTCTCCTCCTTTGTGATTTTCAAAAATAATTGAAGGGAATGGAAAACAAAGTATGCTACCTGAAACATTAGTATATAACAAGATACAAACCAACCAGATAACCATTTCATTAGAGTTAGGAAAAAATACAATGAAAGAAAACTACAACAAAAGATCGGAGTGGGTTCATTTGTCTTCCTTTTCCTTCGGAATGAGATGCTTCAACAAGGCTTTGAGTTTCTTCAAGTCTCTTTGATCTTCCTCTCTTTGCCTCTCCAAGGATTTTACCTTATCTTCTTGAGCTTTTAAATACTCTGCCTAATCCTCCAAGGCTTCTTTCTTCAACTTCAACAACTCTTCTTGCTTTTCCATCTTTTGCTGAAACTCAATCCGGAAATCTCTTTCAGTTTTCCAATTTTGAGATACTGAGTTAAGCTTCCCATTCAGATCCCTGACCTGTTGATTCCGGAAATTTTTCTCCTGGGTCAACTTCTCAGAAATCTCATTAACCTTTTTATCCTCCATTTCAAAGGCATTTTGAACTTAATCCTGAAAATTATCCTATTGAACTAAATCTTCATCAACTCTCTTAGACCACTTGGTTACTTTACTGCAGGACTTTCTATGCATGTCATAGTCGATCAAAAAACTTTCTTGTTCAGCTTCCAACTTCATAAACTTATCCATTACCATAGATAAAGAATCTGAATTTTGATTCATAGATTGTTGCAGAAAATGGCATCTAGAATCTACTATTGGAAGAATCGGAATTGTGTCCACTAACTTTTTTAGAGATTGAACCACAAAATCATGCCCGTGGGATGATGATTCCGAATCAGAAACTTCTTTTTGAGATTCCTCTTCTTCAACTGGCATCAGCTTCCTTCTAGAGGTACCACTAACCTCTTTCCTTCTGATGACATCTTTAATGGGTGTCCCCATTAGAGTTTTCTTCCGTTTATTTGATTTCAGAATGGATTGAACATTTGGAGATACTTCCTCAGATTCAGAAATTTGTACAATATGATCCTCATCTGGTTTCTGTCTTACTTGTCCTTCCTCAAGAAAGTTCCTCTCATAGGATTCTTCTTCATCAAACAACTCATTCACTTCTTCTTCTTCTTCTTCTGGATGTTGCTTGCTAGCTTCCTCTTCTCCCTTGACTAAGGTAACTATCTTTGCAGATTCAGCCTTATCTTTGTAGTCCTATACTTTCTTGATCAAGGTATCTGGATCTTCACTCTCCTCTTCTTCTTCTTCCTCTGCTGCAGCAACAACTTCCTTCTCAGCTTCTAAAACTATTCCTTTACCCTTGTCCATTTTGGGAGTGACATAGTTTTTTGCTGGAGTTTCTGGTAAAGAAGGTTCAACACCGAAGGTTTCTGTAACTAGAAGCCTTTCAGAAGCTAAATCTGAATCTTTTAGCAAAGATTGCACTAGTTCAACTTCATACATCTTCTTTCTCAACTTCTTTTCCTTCTCTTGCCTTTCTAGCTCCTCAGCAGCTTTTTCTTTTAATGCCTTAGCCTCAGCAGGGTCAAGTCCGAATTGAGGATCCCCTTCATTCCTCATTTCTTTATCTTTCCTCCACTTTGCTGCTACTTCATCTGTATAGATTTTTTGCTTCTTCGGCTCGAGAGGTGCAGATTCAGTTTCCTTAGGCTGAGGAACTTCTTCATCAGTAACTAATTCCTTATCCTTTCTCTTCTTCCTTTTTTTTGAAGGTTCTAGAGATTCTTTTTCAGCTGTTTCAAATTCCTCCACGGATAGGGGGTAAAATTCTCCGGATTCACAAGAAAATCCCATCTTAATTATTTTAAGCGTATCATCACTGACAAGCATGAGCTTGCAATTCCGGATCATTGATTTGCAGGCAACTTTGAAAGATTCTAAGCATCGAACAATCAACTTAGATAGTAAGGCATGAAACATCATAATATGAGCTCTAAGATTTCCTTCTTTAATATTCTTGATTGTAACCAAGACATGCCTTATCAGATTTATCTTTCTTAGATTTAACAAAAAATCTAAGACATAGATATCACTTTTCATCAGATTGTTTTTATCTCCTCTTCTCGGAACCAGAAAACCTTGCACCCATAGTTGAAGTATTCTATTATTCAGAGTGATCTGAGCAATCTTAGTTGTTGAATCATCCTTAAGCCCAAGACACTTCAGTGCCTTCTCCTTATTGAAACTTCCTTGCACATCGGGAAGTTTGTGAGAACAGAATTCAGCTTCTCCCTCATATGTTATACCAACCAGGCTTGCTGCCTTAGTGTAAGAAAGTTTATAAGTCTTCCCATAAGACATAAAAGAAAACCTTTCTCTGCCATCTTCCACCAGGAAGGAAACAGACTCATAAAACTCTATCAACAAGTCAGTATAAACTGGATCCTGTTTAGCTAACTTATCTATGCATACATCTTCCCATCCATTGAGTCTAATATTCATTGAAATAAGAGAATCATGTTTATAAAAATCCGGATGAACTAACCTTTCTCTGTAAACTAACCACTTTGAAATTGGTTTGATAGTTGAAATATCTTGAGAGGTTGCTTCAACAGACATTCGGAATGAAATAAACTGTAAGATTCAGATTGGATTCACAAGATTCGGAACCGGCCTTAAGAGGAGCAGCAGAGCTTCGAGACGCAAAAGCTTGAAAAATAGATGTGGGACGAGTCTCGGGGTCCCCTTATTATAGGCAAAGAATTTGAAAGTTTCTCTTCCAAAAGTCATCCGATTGTTGAAAATACTTTGATCTGATCTGACGGTTGAGAATAATTCCGTAAGGAAATAAAATTTGACTCCGATCTTTTGAGGTTTTTTAAAGAAAACATTTGGATTTTAGGAAAAACTAGAATCCGAACTAAACAAGGAAGATACCAGTAAGAAAAAGTTGACTACAAAACTATAAGTAGGAAAATAATTACTTACGGATTGACAAGAAATATTATTCGAAATTGGTAATATTCTTCTTGAAGAAAAACTTCATTACGAAAGTTGCAGAAGAAAAACTTTGTTACGAAAACCCCAGTCTGAAAATCTCCATTCTGGAAATTTCATTAAAAATTATTAGTACGAAAATTCCATTCTGGAAGTCTTCAGTACAAATTCATTCATTCCT
Source organism: Viscum album (assembly GCA_963277665.1). Lineage (NCBI taxonomy): Eukaryota > Viridiplantae > Streptophyta > Magnoliopsida > Santalales > Viscaceae > Viscum > Viscum album. Next base: position 661,782,695 of record OY728151.1, on the reverse strand, counting down.
GATGTTTTCATTCCGAGAATTTCAGTCCTGAAAATTTTAGTTCTGGAAATTCCCATTCCGGAAATTTTAGTTTCAGAAAATTTCATTCCGGAAGTTAAGTTCCGGAAGTTTAAAAAAAAAACTAAAAACCAAATGTACTCCCCCTATGAAGAGGAGTTTATTACTATTAGGAGAACTTTTCAACAAGAAGTTAATAAAGAATTATTACCTTACAATTATCATTCCTAAATTTTGTTTAATGTATTCAAATATATCGGAGGGTAATGATTTTGTGAAAATATCAGCAAGTTGATCTTGCGTTCCGATAAACTGAAGAATGATATCTCTTTTTTTGTGTGTGATCCCTAAGAAAGTGATGCCTTATATCTATGTGTTTTGCACGAGAGTGATGTGCAGGGTTGTTACTTAAGGAAATATCACTTGTGTTATCACACAAAATATGAGTTTTAGTAAAGCTCAAGCCATAGTTTGTGAGTGTGTGTTGCATCCACAATACTTGAGCACAAAAACTTCCATCTGCAACATATTCAGCTTCAGCAGTGGAGAGTGCTACATAATGTTTCTTCTTGCAAGACCAAGAAACTAATAAATCTCCTAAGAAATTACAAGTTCCAGATGTACTTTTTATATCCACTCTACACCCACCAAAGTCAACATCAGAAAAGCTTTTTAGAACAAAATCATTTCCAGAAGTATAATATAATCCTAGATCCATGGTTCCCTTAAGGTAGAAAAAAATTATTTTTATTGCCTTTAAGTGAGATTCCTTAGGATTAGATTAACATATTGCACATAATCATACTGAGAACATTAATTCTGGTCGAATAGCTGTTAAGTAAAGTAAACTTCCTATCATACCTCTAAAAGATGTTTGATCTACTGGTTTCCCAGCTTCATCAAGATCTAAAGAGTTTGAGGTACCAATAGGAGTACTTATACTCTTAGTGTTTTCATAACCATACTTTTTGAGAATATCTTTAATGTACTTATGTTGAGATATGTAGGTTCCTTCTTGTTTTTGAGAAATTTGAAAACCAAGGAAAAAATTAACTCACCCATCATGCTCATTTCAAACTCAGATTTCATTAGACTTGCAAAAGAGTCGGTTAAAGATTGCTGAGTTGAACCAAATATGATGTCATCAACATAAATTTAAACAATCTAAACATTTTTCTTCTCATTCTTTATAAAAAGAGTTGGATCTGCATTTCCCTTAACATAGTTATTTTGAAGCAAAAATCCAGTGAGTCTATCATACCATGTTCGTGGGGATTGTTTAAGACCATACAAAGCTTTGGTAAGTCTAAAAACGCGATTAGGATGTTTTGTATCTTCAAAGCCAGGAGGTTGTTCAACAAAAACATCCTCTTGGACATAACCGTTAAGAAAAGCACATTTCACATCCATTTGGAGAAGTTTGAAATTAAATAATGTTGCAAAGGAAAGTAGAATACAGATAGGTTCAAGTCTAGCTACCGGAGCATAGGTTTCTTCATAGTCTATTCCCTCTTGCCGATTATAATCTTTATCAACAATTATATCTTTATTTCTTACTATGACTCCATTTTCATCACATTTATTTCTGAAAACACATTTTACTCCAATAACAGAAGTTTCCTTAGGTCTTTCAACCAAGGTCCAGACTTTATTCCATTCGAATTCATTTAGTTCATCTTGCAAAGCTTTGATCCAATCATCATCACCTAAAGCTTCATCAGTGCTTTGAGGTTCTAATTGGGAAATAAATGCTAGATGTTCTACATAATTTCTTAAGGAACTTCTAGTCCCTACAGGTTGATTTACGTCACCAATGATACTATCACTGGGATGATTCTTAAGGAACACCTGATTTGGGTTTTGTAAAACCTGTTCATCAACATAGGGTAGAAAATCTTCTGGAGTAAATGTTTCAGAAGTATCTTCTTGAACATTATCTTTATCTGAAGGTTCTTCTATCAAAGGTTGACAATCAGTTTTTGAAAACACATCCGAGGATGTAGGCTGGGATGGTTTAAAAACAAAAGGATCAGTCTCATCAAATTTTATATGTACTGTTTCTTCAACAGTACAAGTATTTTTATTAAAAACTCTATAATCCTTAGAAGTTGTGGAATAACCTAATAAAATTCCTTCATCAGATTTTGGTGAGAATTTATGTAGGTTATCTTTAGTATTCAGAATGAATAATTTGCAACCAAAAACCTTGAAGTAGGATAGTCTTTGTTTTCTACCATTGCATAACTCATAAGGAGTTTTATTAAGAAAAGGTCTAATCAAAACTTGATTTATAGTATAGCAAGCAGTACTTACAGCTTCAGCCCAGAAATGTCTAGCTATAGAATATTCACTCAACATGGTTGTAGTTATCTCTTGAATAATTCTATTTCTTCTCTCAGCTACACCATTTTGTTGAGGAGTTCTAGGTTCTGAAAAATTGTGAGTAATACCTTTTTTACTACAAAAAGTTTCAAAATAAGAATTTTGAAATTCTCCTCCATGATCACTATGAATAGTTTTCAATAGAAGTTTTTTCTCATTTTTAACTTGAGCTCTAAAACTTTTGAAATAATAAAAAGCTTCAGATTTCGTTGCTAGAAAATAAACCCAAGTAAATCTAGTGTAATCATCAACTAGAACAAACACATAGTATTTTCCTCCAATACTTCCAGTTTGTGTTGGACCAAAAATATCCATGTGAACTAACTGAATTGCATCAGTTGTCGAGACTTCACCGATTGATTTAATACTAGATTTATGTTTCTTTCCATATTGACAAGGATCAAAAACTTTAGAAGAATCAAATCTAAGCTCCAGTAAATCCTTAACTAGTTTCTTCTTAGAGAGTTTGCATAAGTTCCTAAGGTTACAATGACCTAGTCTTCTATTCCATAACTAGGAATGATCTTCCATTGCACATAGACAAGGTAAATCTTGACTCCTGAGGTCTTCTAAGTTTAAGGTGTAAACATTCTCATGCCTATTGGCAGACAGAATAAATTCTTCCTTGGAATTGTGAACTAAGCACTTATCATTCCTAAAATTCACAAGGTAACCTTCATCACATAATTGACTTATGCTAATGAAGTTGTGCTTAAGATCCTTAACAAAAAGAACATTTTAAATCAATGTTTTACCTAAAAGAACAATATTACCAATACCAACAATTTCTCCCTTAGCATTATCTCCGAAAGTTACCTTTCCTTCTTTCGTTTTGATAATCTTTTCAAAATAGCTTTTGTTACCAGTCATGTGCTGGGAACATCCACTATCCATGTACCATGTATTGTTACTGGTATTCTCTTTATTTTCCTGAATACAAGAAGAGAATTAGACATTCGGAATCCAAACTTGCTTGGATATGAGATTTCCAGACAAAAATTATTTAGGAACCCACATCTTTTTTGGGAAATAAGCTTTATGAAACCTAATGATTGGGTTTTGTTTAAGGAACAATTCTTTTCCCAGTGACCACCACATTGACACTTAGTAAAAAATGGGGCACTTTGAGGAACAAAATAATTGTTAGTAAAAATTGGTTTTGCATGGGTATAACAAAATCCGGATTTATTTCTTAAAGGTCGTATTTGGGAATACATTTTATCAAAATTTTCTTTACCATGGGTAAAGTTTTATAAAAACTTCTTTAAGGAAAAAATTTCGGACTTGAGTTTTATCACAAAGTTTTTATCTTCAAAATCATTAGATTTAGAACTAGAGCTAGGATCGAAAACATTTTTATTAGAAAATACTTTTTCTAATTCTTTGGAATGTTTGTTCTTCTCAGAACATACTTCCTCAAGATTTTTTGAAATACTTTCAAAATCGGCATTTGTCCTATCAAGATCTTTAGAAAGATCTGATATCTCTTTTGTAAGAATACAATTCCTAGAGTTTTCCTTATCAAGTTTCTTATTGAGTTTGGAATTCTCAATTTCAAGAAGTTCAGCAAACCTAGAGACTTCTTCATAAGTAGGTAAAGCATTTTCTTCATTAGAAGAGGATTCTTCATCAGAAGAGTTATAATAATTACTATCATTAGAATTTAATGACACATTGGTCAATGATTCATCATTTCATACCTTAGCCATAAAACAATGATTATCAATAGGTAATCTGGCTATAAGACCAAAATTCTTCTATCCTGAAGATTCATAATCAGAAGATTCATCTGAAGAGTCACCACCACTAGCACTCTAGGTATCATTTGCTTTCAAAACCTTCTTAGCTTTGGATTTATAATACTTCTTTCTGTTTCTGTCTGAATGCCTTTCTTTCCTTTATTTATTTTTGAGCAAAGGGTAATCTGGTCTAATATGTCCATCTCTCTTGCATTCATAACAAGTGCCTTCTCCATCATTCCTATTTTTCTTGTCCTTTTTCTTATACATGGATTGGAAATTTCTCTGGCCAGCTATCTTGTTCATTTTTCGAGCAAGATTTGCTAACACACTTTCAGAGATTTCACTCTCACTAGATTCAGATTGGAAAATAACATTCTTAGACTTGGATCTGGTTACTCTCTCAGGAGTCTTATCTTTCATCTGATTTGATGTTGTTGTAAAATCAACAGTACCATTCCCATTTTTCTTTTTGATGTTGTCAGCATCTCTCTTCATTCTTGTTTCATGTTGAAGAAGAGTTCCAAATAATTCATCAAGAGAGATTTGAGTGACCTTCCTATTCTCATCTATAGCGGTTCTTTTGGATTCCCACTCATTGGGCATAATATCAATTATCTTGTCCACAAGTGCTTCATCATCTAACCCTTTTCTCCCATAGACTGTAGGCTATTGACAATAGTCATAAATCACTGTTGAACTTTACAAATTGGTTCACCATAAGGAATATTGAAGCCATGATATTCAGATCTAAGAATTACTCTCCTAGTCTCAATAACTTTAGATGTTCCAAAATGTGTAACCTCTAACTTCTTGCAGATACAATTAGCTGCTTCACAAGAAGAAATTTGGCTATATATATTTCTAGTCATTGAACAAAGTAGAGTATTGCGTACCTTATAGTTGAGTTGATACTCTAGCATTTCTTGGTTAGTAAAAGTTCTAACTTTTTTATCAGGAATTTTATAATCACCAGTAAGCATAACAAAGTTGTCTACTCCAGTATTGATAACAAAAGTCTTCATTCGATCTCTCCAGTATTCATAGTCATTACCATCAAAGATTGGTGGTCTTGTAGGATTTATATTATCAATATAACCAACATTAATTCCCGCCATACTTAAAAACCTTTGGTACACAAACTTGTTAGTAGAAAAAGTTCATAATCACAAAGTTCGGAAAGAAAAAATTCGGAATGGGAAAGTTCGGAATGACAAAGTTCGGAATGATAAAGTTAGGAATGATAAAGTGAGCAAGAAAAACTTATACGCGAGTACAAGTATTTCAGATACCTCCTCTGATACCTATTGTAGGATCGAAATAATGATGTAGATGATCAAAATACAAGATGGGGGGTGAATTGTATACTTTAAAAATTCCTTTAGAACCTTTAAATTTAGTTACAATTAACTATGTTTTCCTTAAGAAAAGGAAAGGGCTCGGTTTAACAATGTTAAACTTAAGAAAATTCACAACACCTCTAACACCAAATGAAAACATGGAAAGAGATTCCGAAAGTAGGTTCTGGAAATATGGTTCCGGAAATTAAAGCTTAACAAAAGATTACCAAATGAGATTCTACCTTAAAGCGTATAGAATCTAAAAGAAACAGAATACAAGTAAAGAAGTATAAGAAAGTTATACTTTCCTTATATTACAAAATGCAGCGGAATCAAACAAGTAGTAAAACTACAAGTAACAAGATATAAGTCTTTTAACCTAAAGAGAAGGGTATCCAACAACATTTGATAAAGGTCCCTTGATTTATACTTTCAAGAAAGTCTATCTTACCCACACTGGGGTAAGCCCTCAATACGAAGATCAGAGTCTCTGTCTTGCTATCCCCGCAAGCCCTCAACTTCAAGGTAGTTGGAAACCTCTGTCTTCCTCATCAAAGAAGCCCTCAACTTGAAGGTGTTGGAAACCTCTGTCTTCCTATCCCCGGAAGTCCTCGAATGTAATCACCAACATTCGGAGTCGCACGAAGCAAGAAACTGAATGAGCGGTTCAGTACGCACAAGGCATGAAAAGATTTCTCTCTCTAGAAATCACCTTAGCAGTGTGTGGTTTCTATATTGATCAATTTCATTGTATATGGAGCTCTTTGAAATGAGCTTCTATTTATAGGCAAATTTCCAATGGTATGCTCCCTCCACCAATGGTAATATTTTCCATGAAACTCGGAGGGACCTGTACACGTGTAACTCAACCAACGGTTAATTAGAAACAGAAAAGACGACATCGTTTTATAACAAACTATGTATAACTGAATGCACAACATCGTTTTGAAACAAAGATTTTTCAGTAAAAGCTAATCAATTGTTCGGAGTGTAAGCAAGTCAAAAGTTTGGAGTCTAATCAAAATGAAGTTTGGAGTCATTGTTAAGAAATGTTCGGATTCCGTTTTATAGGAATTCGGAGTCTGGTTTCACCAGGGATCGGATTCTGAACCTGTAGAGTTCGGAGTTGAACTTCTTAAAAGTTCGGAGTCTAACTGCTTAAAAGTTCGGAGTCGAACTTCTTAAGAGTTCGGAGTCGAACTGCTTCAATGTTCAGAGTCGAACTTCTTAAGAGTTCGGAGTTGAACTACTTAAAAGTTGGGAGTCAAACTTCTTAAGAGCTCGGAGTCGAACTGCTTAAAAGTTTGGAGTCGAACTTCTTAAGAGTTTAGAATCCAGAATTCAGATTAGAACTACATTACAGATCACTTCCAGAATTCGGATCCTAAAAACAGAATGCTCCAAATATTTTCATTATATGGATCCGGAAATTTGGTTATGAATCCGGTTATTGAAATTAAGAAAAAATATTGCTATGTATAAGAAAATCTAAGTTAAGGTATATTTCCTTAATGAAGTAAATTTTCTTTATGGGGGTAAAAATAATATTTGCATAAGTATAACGTGTTTGTGATTTTCAAAAGAAGAAGGAATGGAAAAGTCATTAGGAAAACCTTATTGACTCTACAGACTGCACTGAAATCCTCCATGGGTTCGGCAATGATGAAGACCGTACTGAAATCCTCCGTGGATTCGATGGCGATGAAGACTACACTGAAATCCTCCATGGTTTTGACAGCGATGAAGACCGTACTAAAATCCTTGGGGGGTTCGACGACGATGACTACTGTTCTTGTATCCTACGTGGGTCTGGCAGTGTTTGACTCTATTCTTGCTATCCTACGTGGGTCTGGAAGAGTAGCTAGTCTGTATCCTATGTGGGTCCAACAACTTATCTGGTTTAGTATCCTACGTGGGTCCTAGATTAGATTAATCAGTGGCTATATCTGATCATCTCTATCACCTTACGAAGAAGTATACATGTGTGAGATGAGTCTTGACTTTCAATCACTATCCTCGATATTATTGACTTGTTTTCCTATGTGGATTGGGTTGTGTTATCCTATGTGGATTGGGTTGTACTCTTATGTGGATGTGATTGAACTTGGGCTCGGATGTTGGAGCCGAATGGGAATTGATGAATTAGGTGTATGTATGGCCATATACCTAAGTAGTGTTGGTTGTTACTTCATGATTGTATCATTCCTTTGTGGATTATCCTTTGTTGATTATGGGAGACCTTCGGGGGTCTCGGGGTCCCTACTGCATAGTGTATACTCACCTCTGCATGGGCTATGCCCGCACTACGTTGTGTTGGCTGCAGACGACGGACATCACTGATTATGGTTGAGGCTTGTGGAGCAAGTCGGTACCCGGAGGTGGACCACTGGGCGGAACGTACACGGAGTAGACGGCTGGAGTCGAGGGGCTGAGGAGGCTATCTGTACCCACCCTTCAGGTGGGACTTCCAGTGGATGGCTCGACATTGCTGCTTTACTTTCAGTGGATGTACTTTCTTTCCAGTTGTACTTTACTTTCAGTTTGGGTTTGTATTCTAGCCCACTTACTTTTCTGCACTACTTTTGTACCCATTTTTACTTAGTGTTTACTTCTGTTTGCTTACTCTGTGGTGTTTGTTTTCTTTATAAAGGCAATACCTTCCCTTTTTGTCGGGATTTTCACCTTGGTGCTAGTCACCAGCCCCTGGCTTATGGGAGGCGAGCATGGAGTAGTCACGGCACGAATCCCGAGGATGGGTCGTGACAAATTGGTATCAGAGGAGTTCGGTTCTACCACAGAACTCTGGACTCTCTTCTATGTGAAGCAATAGTGTTAAGGGTATTGAGTGTGGTTATCAGTCCATGGAGTCCAGTGTTGGTGCGGCGACTGACATATCCGTACAACATGACCCTGACTTCTGATTTCCGACTCAATGTACAAAAACATTTATTGCATGGGTGTTTCAAAAGTTTCATTTTTGATTACTTTGTGTCAGCTCACTAGGTATACTGTTTTGACCATGTCACTCCTGTTTCTTTTCAGGTTGGCCCTACGACGGCAGCTAACTAGGGTTCCGAGCATTGAGCGAGACGACAGCCCACCGAGTGACAAGGCCTCCATGCAGGGCCCTTTGATAGTGGAGGCACCAGCGGTACCTCTACCCGCCGAGCCACCGATGCTACCAGCCCTAGCTGTTGATAGTGCACGTCGCCTTAGTGCACTGCACATGTTTCAGCATTAGAGACTGCCCAGGATCCATAGGGAGACAGACCCTCAGGCAGCCAAGGATTGGCTGGAAGCGGTTGTGCGAGTTTTCAGGTCAGTGGGGACACTAGCTGACCTCATGGTGATCCTCGCAGCGAGCCTCCTGCACGCGGTAGCAGGAAGATGGTGGAGCTTGATGCTCCAGGTGCACGACGATGAATCACTCCTCTGGACGGACATTGAGAGCCTCTTCCACTCGGAGTTCTTCCCAGCCACCCTCCATGCGGTGTGCATCCAGGAGCTTCTACAGCCGTGGCAGGGAAGCATGACGGTCGCCCAGTACTCAACGAGATTTACCGATCTCTCGCACTATTTGACGGACATGGTACATGACCCATTCTTCCGGGCCCAGACCATCGAGCAGGGACTGAGTCATGAGATCAGGGCGTCGGTGATCTCCCTCAGCATTCTGACGCAGGCAAGCATACTGGAGTGAGCCCTTCTCATTGTGAGATTTCTTGTTGAGCGTACACCAGCAGCGATACCTACCGTAGGGCGGCATGTAGCAGAGTCGTCAGCAGCTGGTAGTCGACGGATGTCACAGGGGTCCAGGTGGACCAGACCATCAGGCGGACTTCCTCAGGACACTGGGACAGAGGTTCACAAAACCTCGCATATGGACAACCTTCTGAGGAGCAAACCATGCTACGCATGCGGCGGGCAGGGCCACATGGCTCGTGACTGCCCGACCCGCTATGCAGAGGAGCAATAGACAGTTTAGGGGCCACCCAGGCAGAGGCAGACAGTTGACCGTGGCGGTCCGCCGAGAGCAGGCGGACGAGGCAGGGGAGCTGGCCGAGCAGTAGGTGGTGGGCGATGCTTTGAGCCTTTACCAACACCACCACCAGGAGGTCCACCCCCGACAACAGGGAGCTGGTGGGTAGAGAAAGGCTCAGCTTCAGGCAGCGGAGACCTACGACCATGGCACGCCAAAGATGATTCGAGGTACTATCTGTGTCTACTCCACCCTTCCTATAGTTCTTATAGACACAGAAGCGAGTCATTCATTTATTTCCGCTGCCCTTGTTCGGAGCTCAGAGATTCTGACAGAGCCATTGGCTCGATCCGTATGGCTAGAGAATCCTACGGGAGTAGACTCGATGATTACGCACTGGTTCCGGTAGTGTGAGCTTACTCTAGGAGGCAAGTGCTTCAGATGGGATGTTATTGTAACAGTGTTGAGTCCTTACGACATCATCTTGGGCATGGATTGGTTATTTACAGTTCATGCTCAGATCGATTGTTTTAGGCGCAAGGTGCAGTGTGTACGCACCAACGAGAGCAGGTTCACCTTCACTGGTGAGAAGGGAGCCTTTGTGACACAGGATGGACTCACACATAGGAGAGGACATCCCATCACTCATCAGTTGTCTAGCCTCATCCTAGTAGTAGTTGACGTGAAGAGTCCTAGTTTTCCGGTAGTGGTGGATCAATATGCAGACATTTTCCCTGACGACATTCTAGGACTACCTCCTCGCAGAGAGGTAGACTTTTATATTGACCTGTACCCCAGGACATCCCCGATATCAACTCTAGCATATCAGAGGGCCCCCGATGAGCTTCGAGAGCTATAGGTATAGCTGGAGGACTTGCAGGGAAAGGGATTCATCTGACCGAGTGTTTCACCCTGGGTTTCCCCGATATTGTTCGCCAAGAAGGCGGACGAGAGCTTGCGAATTTGTGTCAACTATCATCAAATGATCCAGGTGACCATGAGAAACAAGTATCCTCTATAGAGTATTGATGACCTCTTTGATCATCTTAAGGGATCATGGTGGTTCTCGAAGATAGAGCTCAAGTCAGGCTATCATCAGCTCAGAGTTCGAGAGGAGGACGTGCAGAAGATGACTTTCAGATGTCGGTATGGCCACTATGAGTTCTTGGTTATGACTTTCGGCAAAACCAACTCTCCATCAGTGTTCATGGGTCTCATGAATAGGATTATTCAGCCATACCTCGATCGATTTGTCATGGACATCATCGACGACATTTTGATATACTCAATAACTAAGGAGGAGCACACCTACCACTTGCGGGTTGTACTACAAACACTCCGAGAGCACCATATTTATGGAAAGATCTCGAAGTGTCAATTCTGGTTATGTGAGGTCCACTTCTTGGGACATGTCATCTCTGAGGCGGGAGTTGTAGTGGATCCTGTGAAGATCGAGGCAGTGCTAGCTTGGGAGCCACCCAGGAGAGTGACAGAGGTGTGGAGTTTCTTGGGGCTAGCTGGGTACTACCGGAGGTTTTTTCCAGACTTTTCCAGATTTGCGACACCACTCTCAGCTTTGAAGAAGAAGGGGAAACCCTTCGTGTGGTCAGACAGATGTCATCAGAGCTTCCAGAAGCTGAGATAGAGATTGACCAGCGCGCCTATCTTGAGGCTACCGGAGGAGGGAGTGGGGTATGTAGTCTTCTGAAATGCATCAGGGACCGGACTCGGATGTGTCCTGATGCAGGAGTGTGCAGTGATCGCCTATGGATCACGTTAGTTTAGGCACCATGAGAAGAACTACGCTACCCATGACCTAGAGTTAGCAGTAGTGGATTTCGCTCTAATGATGTGGTGACACTATCTGATGGGTGAGTGCTTTACAGTCTACTCTGACCACCAGAGTCATAGGTACATCTTCTCGTAGAAGGACCTGAATCTGAGACAATGATGATGGCTCGAGTTCTTCCAGGACTATGAATTTGAGATAGTATATACTCCTGGAAATGGGAACGTAGTAGCCGATGCTCTCAGTAGGAGGACGGGAATTCATCTACTCGGGGAGGCGACAGAGAATCTTTCCGCTTTGCAGATAACCTTCATGGACAGAGATGGAGTAGCCTTTCTTCCGTCACTCATAGTCACTCCTCCACTTTTAAATAGGGTCAGAGAGGCACAGCTTCCGAACACTGACTGTTAGACGCAACGTGCGCAGATATCCTCAGGACAGTCACCTGATGGATTCTCTGTAGTAGGAGAGCACGTCATCAATTTCAGAGGACGTACAATGGTACCAGATGCTTTATATGAGGAGGTGCTGAGAGATTTTCACACTTCCCATTTAGAGGTACATCTAGGAGTGGAGAAGATGTACCGGGACCTCAAACGACAACACTGGTGGCCGGGTATGAAGAAGGCGGTGGCAGAGCTCATTTCTTGATGCCTCACCTACCAGTAGGTGAAGGCGGAGCACCAGGTACCAGCAATATTGTTACAGCCCTTGGAGGTCCCGGAGTGGAAGTGGGATGGGATATCTATGCATTTCGTGACTGGACTTCCACGTACTTCTAGAGGTTATGACTCCATTTAGGTGATTGTCGACCGACTCACCACGTCGGCTCACTTCTTACCCATCAGAGAGCAGGGCTTAGTGGAGATCCTGGGACGTATCTACATTCAAGAGATTGTACGGCTTCATGCTATACCATCATCTATCGTCTTTGATCTAGATGCTCGCTTTACTTCCTGGCTTTGGAAGGGGTTGCAGGAGGCATTCGGGACGTAGCTACGTCTGAGCACCACCTTTCACCCTCAGACGTATGGTCAGATAGAAATGACCATTCAGACTCTCGAGGACATGCTCTGTGCATGTGTCCTCGACATTGGTCGCTTCTGGGAGGACCACCTACCCTTGGGGGAGTTCGCGTACAACAATAGCTACCACTCCACCATCGGGATGGCACCATACGAGGCATTGTATGACCGGCCATGCAGATCACCTCTGTGCTGGACAGACCCTGGGGAGTCAGCACTGGTGGGACCAGAGATGGTCCAGGACATGACAGAGAAGGTCCAGGACATCCAAGAGTGGATTAGTACAGATTAGAGCCAGTAGAAGTCTTATGTTGATAGGAGGAGAAGACCACTAGAGTACAAGGATGGTGACCACATTTTCTTACGGGTCTCACCTCAACGTGGATTACAGAGATTTGGTCGTGGCGGAAAGTTTTCTCCGTGCTTCATCAGCCCTTTTGAGGTCCTCAGAAGGGTAGGCGAGGTTGCTTACCACCTAGCTCTACCACCTCAGTTGCACTGGGAGCAAGACTTCTTCCATGTATCTTAGATGAGGAGATACGTGCACGACCCGACACATATCATCGACCATGAGGAGTTAGACCTTGACAATTGGGAGACTTTTCCAGAGGTCCCGATGGAGATCGAGGATCGATAGGTGCGAGTCCTATGTGGGCTGTCGATTCCTTTAGTGCATATTAGATGGCAGCACAGGAACCTCCAAGAGAGCACTTCGGAGCGGGAGGCTCAGATGCGTGCTCAGTACCCTAATTTGTTCCCATAGTTTATGATGTATCTTTACGGGGACATAAATCATGGAGGTGGGAGTAATGTAGTGACCTGTAAAATTCAAGGGAAATTTTTTATTAATTTTATTTGGGATTTTACAAGAACGTAGTTTCTGACAGAACCTGATTCCAAGGCCAGGTGTCCCCGAAATCAATTTCTGAAGAATAGCTCGGGTACGTTCAGTGAACGAATGAGCGGGTATTCATAACTTTTGAACCGGTGTTTGGAATCAAAATCTGAGGGCACCAATGAAACCACAGTGCCGGTAATTGCATAAGAACACCTTTTTTAGAGTTGCGTTTGGTCGGGTGAGGTTATTAATTAAACGGGTTAACTAAAATATAAAATAAAATATTGTGCTACAAATTTTATTTCTATTCATGGTAGTTTTATCCTATGCTTGGTGGTTAGAGTGGGACCCACTAATATCCTAACTCCACTAGGTAGGATATTAGTGAAGTGGGGCCCACACGATTTCCACCCCTTCAATCGCTTTTTAACCTCCCTCTCGTGCTTTTAATATGTAACTCACCCGCACCCTGAATTAATCACAAGTCAAACCTCAAAATTAATATGAATATTAAACACTCCTCAATTAATTCAATTAATTGAATGAGATCTGTTTGATTTTCAAATTAATGGCTTGTGTGTGAATTAATAAAATAAGACAAGACTTATATTATTAGGGGTTGATTAGTTGTGCGAAAGGAAAGGAGGACTCTTGCACTCTTGAGGAAAATCTTCTTCCTCCTTATAGAATGTGAAGAACACACCGTCACCGATGAAGAATGCCGACCTCCGATGAAAGATGGCGAATAATTCTGATTCCTCGGAGATCGACGACACAAAGTCGTGTACTACGGCGCCGACCATCCTCTTCTCCGCGAAACCGTGTACCGCGACGCCGTGTACCGTGACGCTGGCGATCCTACTTCCGCGACGCCGTCTTCCGCGACGTCCCTTTCCCACGAAAAACCTCATTCGACGACTTCATCAATGTAGGGGTTTGATATTTGGTTCATGAATTTTCATGACGGTCCAAACATATTTTTCTTAGATGCTTGATATCGGATTAACGGGAGGGGGCCGGACCGCATGAACACAGTCGACCCTCCTCCCCCTTTTTTGATGATGTGTTTGTCGCTGCCTGAAAAACGGTAGCGCGGTGAAACGACACTGCGCGGAAACAAAGAAGAACTGGAAAAGAAGCGCCATGCTGTCGTGCCGCGCCGTTGAGGCCAAACGAAACCGCGGCTGGAGTCGGGGCCACAGATGCGATTCGAAGACTCTGCAGATTGTTTATTTGACGTGTGGATTGACAGGAGATGATGGAACAGGCCGCAGAGGAAATTTGATGATTCCGCAGTAAAGTACGGGTCCCGAGAAGAACAGCGGCGCATACAGATTTGAAAACGGACCACCACAGCAACTCCGGTGGCCCGCAGACATCACCGGCAGGGTCAGCGGCCAGAGGCGGCAACCCCTTGGCGCACCGCCAGGAGGAACCGCCGTGGATGAAGCCGTGGCGGCAGGCGGCCAGATCCCTCGACCACGCAGGATCCGGGGGAGCAGGACGCGACGGTCGCCGTGTCCGCGGAGCGCGAAGGCCGCGGGGGACTGCATCCCCCGGTCAGCTCGCTGGCCGAGGCAGCGCACCATCCGGCCGGGCCGAGCCGTGTTGGGTGGACCAAACCAGGCCGCGCATAGCCGGGTCAGGCCACGCCTAGCCGGGTCGGACCCGAACCCGGGTCGGGTCGCCCTGGTTTGGGCCGACCTGGGGGGGGGGGGGTGGGGTCGGGTTAGGCCGGGCCCAGACCCCCCATTTTCGGACCACTTTTGGTCTTTTCCCCATGTCTTGGGGTACAGACCTCCGATCGACGCACCGTCAGTTGAGATGCGAACCTTGGATCGAGAAAATAATTTTGGTATATTACACTCCAGGTTTCAGAGACCTTTGTGTATGGCCAGGTTGGTTCGAACATGAAAACAGCCGGGCCCTCGGAGCGGAAGCGCTTATAACTTGAGCTCCGGACGTCCGATTGACGTGCCGTCGACTTTGTTGGATTCCTCTTAGTGAGACGGACCTTTTGTCTTACTCTGCCCAAGGTTTGGACACATTTGGAATGCGGTCGGGTTGGTTTTTACTTAAAAACTAGCTAGGCCCCTGGAACGAAAAAGCAAATAACTCTCAGACTGGGTGTCCGATTGGCGCGCCGTCTGTTGCGTTGAGTTCCATTTGTTGAGACAGAACTTTGGGATACATCAAATCCAGACTACATGTCAGATGATGTATCGACCACCTTTGACTCGTGGAGCGGACCCTCTCGGAAATGGGCATGTTGTGTGCGGGAACCCTAGAGCTTCCTGCGACTGCGATGAAGACTGCACTGAAATCCTCCGTGGGTTCGGTAGTGATGATGACCGTACTGAAATCCCCTGTGGGTTCAACGGTGATGAAGACTGAACTGAAGTCCTCCGTGGGTTCGACGACGATGAAGACCATACTGAAATCCTCCATGGGTTCGACGACGATGAAGAATACACTGAAACCCTCCATGGGTTCGGTAGTGATGAAGACCGGAGTGAAATCCTCCATGGGTTCGACGGTGATGAAGACTGCACTAAAATCCTTTGTGGGTTCGGCAACGATGAAGACCGTACTGAAATCCTCTATGGGTTCGATGGCGATGAATACTATTTATGAATCCTACATGGGTCTGGCAGTGTTTGACACTGTTCTTGCTATCCTATGTGGGTCTGGCAGTGTAGCTGGTCTGTATCCAATGTGGGTCCGACCGCTTAGCTGGTTTAGTATCCTACGTGGGTCCCATCTAAGATGAATCAGTGGCTATATCTAATCATCTCTATCACCTTACGAAGAAGTATACCTGTGTGAGATGAGTCTTGACTTTCAATCATTATCTCTGATACGATTGACTTGCTTTCCTATGTGGATTGGGTTATGTTATCCGGTGTGGATTTAGTTGTACTTCTATGTGGACGTGATCAAACATTGGCTTGGATGTGGGAGCCGAACGGGAATTGATGATGTAGGTGTATGTATGGGCATATACCTAAGTAGTGCTGGTTGTTATTTTGTGATTGTATCATTCCTTTGTGGATTATCCTTTGTGGATTCTGGGAGACCTTCAGGGGTCTCGGGGTTCCTACTGAGTTGCGTACACTCACCCTTGCACGGGCTATGCCCGCACTACATTGTGTTGGATGCAGACGACGGACAACGCTGATCGTGGTTGAGGCATGTGGAGCAAGTCGGTACCTGGAGGTGGACCACTGGGCGAAATGTACATGGAGCGGACGGCTGGACTCGAGTGGCTGAGGATGTAACATCCCAAGTATGTAATTAATAATAGATATTTTTATCTATGTCTATTAATGAATTAGATCGTGTTTTAAATGCTTAAAATGAAAATAAATCCAATCTTATGCATGGAATACACTAATATTTTTAAAAGATTGTTTTACTGCCATTTGATGGAAAACCATTTTTAAATCTATCTTTTGACAATTTTATAATCTATGTTTGTCAAAGTAAACTTATTCTTTATTATTGGGACATCAAAATTTACTTTGTGTGAATTTTTGGTATTTTTCCGATAAAGTTCATTTTTTTAATGAATACTGAAAATGTTGTATTTTAATTCAAAATATATTTTTAATCTAATTTATTTATATGATTAGATTATCTTTTGAATTGGTTTTTAAGTGAAATTAGAATATATTTTTACCATTTAATCTAATGGTGGTCATTGGAATCAATTTAACTTTGAAATTGGACTTAAACTGGTGTCAATCTTTTGATACTTATTGTTTCATAAAAACACGCTATTTGTCATGACAGCGGGAAGTAATTAATAAATTAAATAATGAAACTTATATGTTATGAATATTGTAAAATAGAAAACATTTTTTAATTCATAATATCAAATATATATTAGGGTGAAGTATTTGTATTTTTCTAAAAAACATCAATTTTTGATGAATAGTGAAACCACTAAGTGGTACTTAAAAAACTGATTTTTCGTTTAAATGAAAATTTACTACCTCTGTGTTTTGAATTTCAAAAATCCAACATACATAGTTTCCATTAAGAAGTAAAATGTTGTTCAATGGGATTAAAATAATTTTTTGGTGAATAGTTACTTTTATGTTTTTAATCGCAATTAGAGGTAATTAGTGTAGTTTAAGGCAAAAATAATGTTTTAATAATATAAGATGAGCATGATACATGTCCTACCCTCATTGGATGTGTAATGGCCGACCAAGAAAATCCATGGGTCAACTTGGGGACCCCATGGAGCCACTTTGTTTGGGAAATGACATAAATAACTTGTTATTTAAAGTAAAAGTAAAAATGACACAAACATGAAATGTTTTACTAAAACAATTTTTACATGGGGTTATACAAGTCATATTTTTGACTATAAATATTAATTATAAATCTAAAATTATTTCATACATACTGATATTTTTTTATAATTTTTAGACATTAAATATATTAAATTATTTATGACATCATGATGAAGCAGCGATTACCTCATTAATAAAGGATTTAAATAAAATGAAAAGATAATGTAAAATCTATGACCTACACATGTACAAAACCTATTTTATGGGTATATTTCGAACCCTTATCACCTTATACTCTAATTATATCAATTTGGGACATTTTCAATCCGAAACTCATTTTACAATAAAGTAACAGTTCTTTACTTTCCAAGAGTGCCCCTCCTCTCCTCTTATAAAAAGCCCCCACCTCTACCTCCTTACCCACACTTCCAAAGACTTTGTCTCGGCCAACACCTGCCCATTTTTTCTCTCCACTTCCCTCTATTACTCCTTGAAGACTCACTTTGGGATGAAGTCTTCCCAAGGAAGCCTTTGAGCTCAAACCAAAGGGAGTTACCCGATTTTAAGGTAATGTCTTCACTTGAGTCCTTTTGTTTTATTTTGCTTCTCCAACCACCTAAAATCTTTTTATTCATTTCTTTTGTAACAACTCCAGTATCGTAAATATACTAGGATGTTATTATAAGAAGGATTAGAGCTACACTTACACACACCTACATCTAATGGTTAAAGAACATACTGTTTCTATGGATGGTGAATTTCTGCCTCCCGAAACGATGATAGTTCAAAATTCTTTTAACACCTTCAAAGGTGGACATTAAGATGAAACTATATTTATATATGATATATAATATGTTTATGTTTTCCTTAATCTTCTGTATTTTTTATTTTGGGCATACCTTTATGGTTTCCATTATGGGTAAACGCAATATCTTCATTTAAGGAAGTGCGGACTACCGCCCCCTCAAAGTGATTTGATTTGTTAATACCATATGTGGGACGTATAAAGGATGGATTTATGATATTATATATGATATTACAATGGAATTATAATATACCTTTATATCATTATGATTCCATTCTATAAAATACGAAATAGAAATGAAAGTAGCGTTCATGCGTACGTACGGCTTACTGTCTCCATGAACGGTGCATTTCATTTCTTACCTCTAAATGATTATGTAATATTATAAATGCATGCATGTACTGGATATATATGATATATATGATATCTACATCATGAATACCATTCTGGATATAATGGATACATGAACAACTTGTAATTAGAAAGGTTTTATTTTTTACTCAAGTACCAATGATCGTTAAAATGACCGTTATTAACATAAATAAATACATAGTGTTCATGACATGACAATAAGTGATATAAAAGGAATAATGAACTTGAAAAAGGTTCTTAAACAAGTACAAATTAACTCATGTTCATTATTCAGGAGATTAAAGAACGACCGAGTCAAGTCGGACCCGAGGTATGGGACTTCGTCTCAATCTCCTTTCATTGAGGCATATTTTGTTTTATACAAAACCTTCTATTATACGGTGTATAAAACCCTTTGACTTTTAATTTTATTCAAAAGGAATCTTTTTTATACTAAGCATTTACTAAATGACAAAAGGAAATGTTTTTGTCATACGTATGCGGCGACAACGACTTCTCTGCCGCCGTGACCATTATTTGAGTTTCGGCTTCCTCTATAAGACATACCTTTTTTTAAAAGAAAAATAAATACCATGTTTAACTTTTCTTTTGTTTTGGTATTGAAAATGGTTTTCATAATGTTTTTATATCAATGTGTTGTATTGATATCTTGTGATTGAAAGGTGGAAATGTTATGTTTCCTTTATGCATGTTTTATGTGATACGATTATGTTGAGGTTCTTGGGCATTATTATGAAGACGGGTGGTTCCGTGATAATCTAAGCGCGGTTGAGCCCGATATAGCTCTCCAATGCATTGGGTAACACAAATGAGTGAAACGTTAAGGTTTTTCTGAAGATATTTAGGGAATATACTGTGATGGGTATTCCAAACATAACCAAGAGGGTTACTCCCTACGTAAGAATGTTATGAATGCCACAAGTTACCTTTATGTCTTATGATTTCTATGATTTATTCCTGATTTGATGAGGTATGTTAAAGTTCTTATGTTTTATTGGTAATGTATGATTTCATTCTTATGTATATATGAACTCATGTTTCCTTTCCATATTTTTATAACCCATACTGTGCTTTTTATGCTCATCCCAAGTTTTTTTTGAAATGTTTTTCACATGTCAAGGGAAAGGTACATGATATGATGATAGTGTCAAGGAAGTGACAAGAAAGAATCCATGTTTTATTTTAAATATGTTCCGTTTATGGGAAAAAATGAATACTATCTTTATGTAACCACTTTGATTAAATGTGGAATGTTATGCATGTTTTATGATCTAATTCTCTAAAACTCTAAACCCGAAAAGATCCTCAATGTGTAATATTGTAATAACTCAAGATTAAGTAAGGTTTAAGGCTGGGGACTTATAGTTGGTATCAAAGGTCGGTTTAGATAACTTTAGGAGTTAGAATTATATTAAATGATTATCCAAAAAAAATTTATGGTCAAATTGAAATGATATAGCATTTGAAGATTACCATGTTGCATCATCAAAGACATGTTTGTTCAGAATGGTTTTCCGTAGAGGAAACAGGGAAGCAGTGGTAGGAAGGCATACAGAAGGAAATAACATTTTGAATCAGCATCTTGAGATGGTCGGAATTGGAACTGAACAGTTTGTTGCAGTAATGGCAAAATTGACTCAAGCGATAAATGGTGGTGGTATCCATGCACGAGATCAGCCGGATCAACCGTAGAGGAACATGTCAGTGGTGGAACATTTAATGAGCCAACATCCCCCATCATTCAGAGGATCATCTGACCCTATGTTAGCTGAAGGGTGGATTATAGTACTGGAGATCATTTTCGATGTCATGGGGTGTTCAGACAATCAAAAGGTTAGTCTTGCTATTTACCGTTTGGAGGGTGAAGCAGATCAGTGGTGGCCGATGGTTAAAAATATTAGGGACACCGATGAGATTGATTCTCTTGACTGGGATGAATTCAAAGGTAGGTTTCTTGAGATGTATTTTCCTATGGCTGTTCGACTTAGGATGGAAAATCAATTCTTGGAATTAAGGCAAGAGGAAGACTTAGTGGCTGCCTATGAAGAAAGGTTCACTCGATTGGCAAGGTATGCTCCAAATTTTATCCGAGACCTTGATAGTAAAATCAATTGTTTTTACTCAGGATTAAAGCCAAAATATCAAAGGGCATTAGTTTATTGTGATTTTAAAAGTTATGAAAAACTTGTTCGATGTGATGAGAAGGTGGAAATGGAGTTTGCCTATGATCAAGTGTTCTATAACAACTGGCAGAAGAAGAGACTGAGGTGACAGGAGAAAGGGAAGAATTCATCAAAAAAGTATGATGGTAAGAAAACTAAGATTCCAGTTTGTGATTAGTGTGGTAAAAGGCATGCTGGGGAATGTGTTCTGAATTCTGGAAAGTGCTACCGATGTGGTAATATGGGACATAAGGCTCGTGATTACACTGAAAAATATCAAGGTGATGGTAAGTTCAAATTTGATTTACAGTTATTGAAATGTTTTAAGTGCAATGAGATGGGTCACTATGAAATGAGTGTCTGACAAAGAGCTTCAGTGATGGGAAGCAGTTAGACTATAAGTAGAAAGGGGTGGTGAAATCCTTTGCAACTACTTTTGTAGATGTCGGGCCATCAAATGATGTTGTATCAGGTACGTTGTTTGTTTTTTCAGATTATGCCAGTGTGTTGTTTGATTCAGGGTCTACACATTCTTTCATCTCTAAAAACGTTTCTAGTAAAATGGGAATACCATCTCATGAAATGACTTCTGAACTTTTGGTAAAAACACCTGGGGGAAATGTTGAGGCAAAAAGAATTTATAAGAATCTTCCTATCCTTATCTGTGGAAAGAACCTACTTGCAACTCTTATTTTTCTACCTCTAGTAGAGTTTGATGTTATCCTGGGTATTGATTGGCTCTATATTTACCATGCTAAGATTGACTGTAGAGCTAAAGAAGTTTCTTTTCAGAAAGAATTTCTATTTTTGTACAAGAATGAACCCTTAATTTTGATAACATATCAAGAGGCTGAGAAACTTGTAAAAGATGGAAATGAATGTTACTTTGCACATATTGTTGAAAATAAAGGAACTGTTCAGATTAATGATGTGCCAGTGGTAAATGAGTATCCTGATGTTTTTCCTAATGAGTTGCCTTGAATAATACCACATTGGGATGTTGAATTTACTGTTAAATTAGTTCCTAATGCTAAGCCAATTTTGAAACCCCCTTATCGAATGGCTAAAATTGAACTTTTGGAGTTGAAGGAGCAATTGAAAGATTTATTAGAGAAAGGTTTCATTCGACCTAGCACATCACCACGGGGTTCTCCTATTTTATTTTTTAAAAAGAAAGATGGTTCTATGTGACTTTGAATTGATTATAGAGCCTTGAATAACATCACTGTTAAGAACAAATATCCTTTGCCTCATATCGATAATTTGTTTGATCAGCTCCAGGGAGCTCAGTATTTTTCAAAGATTGACCTGAGATCGGGGGTACCATCAGCTGAAGGTAAAGGAAGTAGAGGTTCCGAAGACTGCATTTCGTACAAGATATGGCCATTATGAATTTGTAGTAATGCCTTTTGGGCTAACCAATTCACCTGCTGTATTCATGGACTTAAGGAATAGAATTTTCCATGAGTTCTTGGATAAGTTTTTGGTGGTTTCAATTGATGATATTTTGGTGTTTTCTAAAAGTAAATAGGAGCATGAAAGACATTTAATGGTTATTTTGAAAACCTTAAAAGAAAATAAATTGTATGACAAATTCAGCAAGTGTGAGTTTTGGTTGCAACAAATTTCATTCCTTGGTCACATTGTTTCTAAAGATGGGACAACCGTTGATCCTGGAAAAACAAAGGTTGTTGAAGAATGGCCAAGACCCACAAATGTAACCGAGATTCATAGTTTCCATGGTTTGGCAGGCTATTACCGAAGGTTTGTTAGAAAATTTTCACGGTTATCTAGTCCAATGACTAAGCTAAATCGGAAGGGTGTTAAGTTTATCTGGACAAAAGAATGTGATGATTGTTTTCAAAAATTGAAAAGAATATTGGTGAATGCTCCAGTTTTGGCACTTCCTTCCAGGAATGGTGAGTTTGTTATATACAGTGATGCTTCATTGAAAGGACTTGGTTGCGTCCTAATCCAGAATGATCAGGTAATTGATTATGCTTCACGATAGTTGAAAACTCATGAGGTAAATTACCCTACACATGATTTAGAATTAGCTGTTGTTGTTTTCGCTTTAAAATTTTGGAGGCATAATTTGTATGGAGTAAAGTGTGAAATATATACTGATCACAAAAGTTTAAAGTATATATTCACTCAGAAAGAGTTAAACATGAGATAGAGGAGATGGCTGGAATTAATCAAGGATTATGATTGTACAATTCATTACCATCCAGGAAAAGAAAATAAAGTGGTTTATGCTTTGAGTCGAAAAAGTAATGCTTCATTAGAAATGTTGCGTTTGGAACGTGATTATTTGGCTAAGGATTGGATGAAATTTGGAATAGAAGTTGTTGGTGTAGGATGTTCTTCTGTTTTGTTTCAGGTATCAGTGAATTATTCTCTATCAGACAGAATCAAGCAAACACAGAAGCAAGACAGTGAGTTCCAGAAAAAGGTAGAGCTGGTTCAGAAAGGTAAGTTTCCTGAATTCAACATTGATAATGATTGTGTTTTGAGATTTGGGAAGAGATTGTGTGTGTCTTGTGATTCATAGTTGAAGAGAGAGTTGTTATGTGAAGCTCATAGTTCCTCGTTTTCAGTTCATCCTGGCAGTACTAAGATGTACAGAGATCTACGGGAGTATTAATGGTGGGATGGAATGAAAAGAGATATTGCTGATTTTAGTGTGAAGTGTTTGACATGTCAACAGGTTAAAGTAGAGCGGAAGTTACCGAAAGGGTTGCTTCAGCCTTTACCAGTGCCAGAGTGGAAATGAGAGAAATTATCCATGGACTTCATTGTGGGATTTCCAAAGACCCCTCGAGGTAATAATGCAATCTGGGTTATTGTTGATCGCTTGACTAAATCTGCTAATTTACTTGCTACACGAGATACTTTTTACCTAGATCAAATTTCCAGTTTGTATATTAAAGAGATAGTCAGGTTACATGGATTTCCTCTCTCCATTGTATCTGACCGTGATCCCAGGTTCACTTATAACGTTTGGAAAGGCTTTCAGAAGTCGTTGGGTACTGAATTAAATTTTAGTACAGCTTTTCATCCTCAATCAGATGGGAAGTCAGAATGAACAATTCAGACCTTTGAGGAAATGAACGACCTTGTTCGATGAATTATCAGGGAATTTTGGACCAACATCTTTCTTTGGTTGATTTTTCTTATAATAACAGTTTTCATTCCTGTATATAGATAGCACCATTTGAGGCGTTATATGGGAAGCAGTGTCGAACTCCAGCTTTTTGGGATGAAGTGGGTCAAAGAAAGCTGATGGGACCAGAAATGGTAGAAGATTTGGCAGAAAAAGTTCAGCTGATATAGAAACACATGAGAACAGCTCAGAGCAGGAAGAAGAGTTATGCGGACAACAAGAGGAAGGATCTCTCTTTTGAGGTAGGTGATCATGTTTTTCTCAAAGTCTCACCATGGAAAAGTGTGATGAGATTTGGTAAGAAAGGAAAGCTGAGTCCAGGGTTCATTGGACCATATGAAATTCTGGATAGAGTTGGATTAGTTGCATACCAGGTGGCTTTACCTCCGAGTTTATCTCAGTTACACAATGTTTTTCATGTTTCGATGCTGAAAAAGTACATGCCCGATCCATCTCATGTTTTGAGTCCAGAGGTAGTTCAGCTAGAAGAGAACCTATCATATGAGGAACAACCGGTCCAGATTCTTGACCACATGGAGCAAGTGTTACAGAATAAGGTGATTAATCAGGTAAAGGTTTTGTGAAAAAACCACATGATGGAAGAGCAACATGGGAATCTGAAAATGCAATGAGGGATAAGTACCCCCATTTATTCGATATGTAAATAAATTGTGGGGACAAAATTTTCTAATGGGGGGAGGGATGTAACATCCCAAGTAAGTAATGAATAATAGATATTTTTATCTATGTCTAGTAATGAATTAGATAGTGTTTTAGAGGCTTAAAATGAAAATAAATCCAATCTTAAGCATTGAATAGACGAATATTTTTAAAAGATTGTTTTACTGCCTTTTGATGGCAAACCATTTTTAAATCTATCTTTTGACTATTTTATAAGCTATGTTTGTCAAAATAAACTTATTCTTTATGATTGGGACATCAAAATTTACTTTGTGTGAATTTTTGGTATTTTTCCGATAAAGTTCATTTTTAATGAATAGTGAAAATGTTGTATTTTAATTCAAAACCTCTTTTTAATATAATTTATTTATATGATTAGATTATCTTTTGAATTGATTTTGAAGTGAAATTAGAATATATTTTTACCATTTAATCCAATGGTGGTCATTGGAATCAATTTTACTTTGAAATTGGACTTAAACTGGTGTCAATCTTTTGATACTTATTGTTTCATAAAAACACGCTATTTATCATGACAGCGGGAATTGATTATTAAATTAATCAATTCAACTTATATGTTTTGAATTTTGTAAAATAGAAAACATTTTTTGAATTCATAATATCAAATATAGCTTAGGGTGAAGTTTTGGTATTTTTCTAAAAAACTTCAATTTTTGATGAATAGTGAAACCACTAAGTGGTACTTAAAAAACTGATTTTTCGTTTAAATGAAAATTTACCACCTCTGTATTTTGAATTTAAAAAATCTGACAAACATGGTTGTTATTAAGAAGTAAAATTTTGTTCAATGGGATTAAAATAATTTTTTGGTGAATAGTATCTTTTAGGTTTTTATTCGAGATTAGAGGTAATTAGTGTAGTTTAAGGTAAAAATAATGTTTTAATAATTTGAGATGAGCTTGACACACGTCCTACCCTCATTAGATGTGTCATGGCCGACCAATACAATCCATGGGTCATCTTGGGGACCCCATGGAGCCACTTTGTTTGGGAAATGACATAAATAATGTTTTATTTAATGTAAATGTAAAAATGACACAAACATGTGATGTTTTACTAAAACAATTTTTACATGGGGTTATACAAGTCATATTTTTGACTATAAATATCCAATATAAATCTAAAAATATTTCCTACATCATGATATTTTTTATAATTTTTAGACATTAAATATATTAAATTAGTTATGACATCATGATGATGCAACGATTACCTCATTAATAAAGGATTTAAATAAAATGAAAAGATAATGAAACATATATGAACTACACATGTCCAAAACCTATTGGATGGGTATATTTCGAACCCTTATCACCTTAGACTCTAATTATATCAATGTGGGACCTTTTTAATCCGAAACTCATTTTAAAATAAAGTAACATTTCTTTACTTTCCAAGAGTACCCCTCCTCTCCTCTTATAAAAGGCCCCCACCTCTACCTCCTTACCCTCACTTCCAAAGCCTTTGGCTCGGACAAACCCTGCCCATTTTGTCTCTCCACTTCCTTCTCTTACTCATTGAAGCCTAACTTTGGGCATAAGTCTTCCCAAGGATGCTTTTGACCTCAAACCAATGGGAGTTACCCGATTTTAAGGTAATGTCTTCACTTGAGTCCTTAGGATTTATTTTTCTTCTCCAACACCCTAAACTCTTTTTATTAATTTATTTTGTAACAAATCCAGTATCATCAATATACTAGGATGTTGTTATAAGAAGGATTCGAGCTACACTTACACACACCTACATCTAATGGTTAAAGAACATACTGTTTCCGTGGATGGTGAATTTATGCCTCCCGAAACGATGATTGTTCAACATTATTTTAAAATCATCAAAGGTGGCCATTAAGATGACACTATATTTATATATGATATATAATATGTTTATGTTTTCCTTATGCTTCTGTATTTTTCATTTTATACATACCTTTATGGTTTCCATTATGAGTAAATGTGATATCTTCATTTAGGGAAGTGCGGACTACCGCCCCCTCAAAGTGATTTGATACGTTAATACCATATGTGGGATGCATAAAGGATGGAGTTATGATATTATATATTATATTACACTGGAATTATAATATACCTTTATATCATTATGATTTCATTATATAAAATACAAAATAGAAATGAAAGTAGCGTTCATGCGTATGTACGACTTACCGTCTCCATGAACGGTGCATTTCATTTTCTTACCTCTAAATGATTATGTAATATTATAAATGCGTGCATGTACTGGATATATATGACATATATGATATCTACATCATTATTACAATTCTGGATATAATGGATAAATGAACAACTTGTAATTATAAAGGGTTTCTTTTTTACACAAGTCCCAATGATCGTTAAAACGACCGTTATTAACTTAAATAATTACATATTGTTCATGACATGGAAATAAGTGATATAAAAGGAATAATGAACTTGAAAAAGGTTATTAAACAAGTAGAAATTAACTCAAGTTTATTATTCAGGAGATTAAAGAACAACCGAGTCAAGTCGGACCTGAGGTATGGGACTTCGTCTCAATCTCCTTTCATTGAGGCATATTTTGTTTTATACACAACCTTCTTTTATATGGTGTATAAACCCCTTTGACTTTTATGTTTATTAAAAAGGAATATTTCTTATATGAAGCATTTACTAAATGACAAAAGGGAATGTTTTTGTCAAATGTATGTGGCGACAATGACTTCTCCGCCGCCGTGACCATTATTTGAGTTTCGGCTTCCTCTACAAGCCATACGTTTTTTAAAAGAAAAATAAATACCATGTTTTACTTTTCTTTTGTTTTTGTATTGAAAATGGGTTTCATAATGTTTTTATATCAATGTGTTGTATTGATATCTTTTGATTGAAAGGTGGATATGTTATGTTTCCTTTATGCATTTTTTATGTGATACGATTATGTTGAGGTTCTTGGGGATTATTATGAAGACGGGTGGTTCCGTGATAAACTAAGGGTGGGTGAGCCCGATATAGCTCTCCAATGCATTTGGCATTGCAAAGGAGTGAAACGTTAAGGTTTCTCCGAAAAGATTTAGGGAATATACTGTGATGGGTATTCCAAACATAACCAAGAGGGTTACTCCCTACGTAAGAATGTTATGAATGCCTCAAGTTACCTTTATATATTATGATTTCTATGATTTATTCTTGATTTGATGAGGTATGTTAAAGTGCTTATGTTTTATGGGTAAAGTATGAATTCATTCTTATGTATATATAAACTCATGTTTATTTTCAGTATTTTTATAACCCATACTGAGATTTTTATGCTCATCCCAAGTTTTTTCTGAACTTTTTTTCACAGGTCAAGGGAATGGTACATGATATGATGATAGTGTCAAGGAAGTGTCAAGAAAGAATCCATGTTTTATTTTAAATATGTTCTGTTGATGGGAAAAAATTAATACTATATTTATGTAACCACTTTGTTCAAATGTGGAATATAATGAATGTTTTATGATCTAATTCTCTAAAACTCTAAACCCGAAAGGATCCTCAATGTGTAATCTTGTAATAACTCAAGATTAAGTAAGGTTTAAGGCTGGGGCCTTATAGAGGAGGCAATCTGTACCCACCTTTTAGGTGGGACTTACAGTGGATGGCTCGACGTTGCTGCATTACTTTCAGTTGATGTACTTTCTTTCCAATTGTACTTTACTTTTAGTTTGGGTTTCTATTATGGCCCACTTACTTTTCCGCACAACTTTTGTACCCATTTTTACGTAGTGTTTACTTATGCTTTCTTACTCTGTGGTGTTTTTTTACTTTATAAAGGCAATGCCTTCCCCTTTTGTCAGGATTTACGCCTTGGTGCTTGTTGCCAGCCCCTGGCATATATGAGGTGGGCTTGGGGTAGTCACGACATGGGTCCCGAGGACGGGTCATGAAAAATAATGATTATGATATCACAAAAAAATATTCCCATAGGATCATATTTATCAATATGGTTTGTTGAATGTGATATATATAAATACTATAAAATTAACGTTAAATAAATTTTAAGGAAAATAATGTCTTATTTTTGAAATCCACATTTTATAATAACTAATACTTCAAAATATGTTTTCAAAATAATTTCCATTCAAAAAAACCTTGTGAACAAATAATGAAAGATTAAATAATGATTTAAAACAAATATTGATTAGAATATAATTTCAATTATGAAAAAAACTAATCAATTATAAAATATATTTTAACTAAAAATAACCGTGGAATTATAAAATTAATTATTCAATTTAAATAATGGTTATATGATTAGAAACAACCATTTATGTTGTATATATTAAAACAATGATTTTTGACACATATACATTAAATTACAAAATGGAATTATATATAAAAAAAAATATAGATTCTAGAAAATTTTATTTCATAGATAAACATGGGTAAAATTTTCAACAATAAAATATTTTAATAATTCAAAAAAAAATCGACAACATTTTTATGAAACATAATTTTCGAAGAAAATGTTTTTTCAACCGAAGAGTTAAATTACATTATTTTTTCATAAAATTATTTAATCTTTTATATTCTATAATAAAGAGTGTAAATATGATACTCTTAATTTAGAAATACAATTAAAATCTTCATGAGAAAAAAATTATTATAATTCATGAGATATTGATTATAATTATAAGGCCCCATCCTTAAACATCACTTAATATTGAATTAAATGAATAATTCACATTGAGGATCTTTTCAGGTTTAGAGTTTTAGAGAATTTGATCATAAATCATGAATTATATTCCACATTTAAACAAAGTGGTTACGTAAAATATAATAATCGTTTTTTCCAATCAACAAAATCATATTTAAAATAAAACATGGATTCTTTCTTGACACTTCCTTGACACTATCATCACGTCATGTACCCTTCCCTTGGCCTGTGAAAAACATTTCAAAAACATGGTATGATCATAAAAAGCTCAGTAAGGGATATAAAAGTACGAAATGAAAACATTATTCCATGTATGAAATCATACTTTACTCATAAAACATAATCAATTTAACATACCTCATCAAATGATGAATAAATCATAGAAATCATAATGCATAAAGGTAAATTGAGGAATTCATAACATTATAACATAGGGAGTAACCCTCTTGGTTACGTTTGGAATACCCATCATAGTATATTCCCTAAATCTCTTTGGAGAAACCTCAATGTTTAACTCCTTCGCGTTACCCAATGCATTGGAGAGCTATATCGGGATCACCCACCCTTATTTTATCACGAAACCACCCGTCTTCATAATAATGCCCAAGAACCATAACACAATCGTATCACATACAACATGCATAAAGGAAACATAACATTTCCATTTTTCAATCACAAGATATCAATACAACACATTGATATAAAAACATTATGAAAACAATTTTCAATAACAAAATAAAAGAAAAGTAAAACAGGGTATTTATTTTTATTTTAAATAAATGTATGGCTTGTAGAGGAAGTCGAAACTCAAATAATGGTCACGGTGGCGGAGAAGTTGTTGTCGCCGCATACGTACAACAAAAACATTCCCTTTTGTCATTTAGTAAAACTCTTCGTATAAAAAAATATTCCTTTTGGTTAAACATAAAAGTCAAAGGGGTTTATACATCGTATAAAAGAAGGTTGTGTATAAAACAAAATATGCCTCAATGAAAGGAGATTGAGACGAAGTCCCATACCTCGAGTCTGACTTGACTCGATCGTTCTTTAACCTCCAGAATAATAAACTTGAGTTAATTTCTACTTGCTTAAGAACCCTTTTCAAGTTCATTATTCCTTTTATATCACTTATTACCATGTCATGAGCACTATGTAATTATTTTAGTTAATAACGGTCGTTTTAACGATCATTGGTATTTGAGTAAAAAATAAACTCTTTATAATTACAAGTTGTTCATGTATCCATTATATACAGAGTTATGATCATGATCTAGATATCATATATATCATATATATCCAGTATATACATTCATTTATAATATTACATAACATTTAGAGGTACGAAATGAAATGCACCGTTCATGGAGACGGTAAGCTGTACGTACGCATGAACGCTAATTTCATTTATATTTCGTATTTTAGGGAATGGAATCATAATGATATAAATGTATATTATAATTCCAGTATTTTATAATATATAATATCATTAATTAAATCCTTTATACGTCCCACATATGGCATTAACGAATCAAATCACTTTGAGGGGGCGGTAGTCCGCACTTCCTAAAATGAAGATATTGCGTTTACCCATAATGGAAACCATAATGGTATGACATAAATGAAAAATACAGAAGTTTAAGTAAAACATAAACATATTATATATCATATATAAATACAGTGTCATCTTAATGGTCAACATTTAAGGTGTTAAAATAAAAATGAACAATCATCATTTTGTGAGGCATAAATTCGCCATCCACGGAAATAGTATGGTCTTTAACCATTACATGTAGGTGTGTGTATGTGTAGCTCGATTACTTGTTATAACAACATCCTAGTATATGTAAGATAATGGTTTTTTTACAAAAGAAATGAATAAAAAGTGTTTAGGGGGTTGGAGAAGCAAAAGAAAACATAAGAACACAATTGAAGACACTACCTTTAAATCAGGTAACTCTTTTTGATTTGAGCTCAAAGGCTTCCTTAGGAAGACATCTGCCCAAAGTGAGGCTTGTAGAAGTTATAGAGGGATGTGTAGAGACAAAATGGGCAGGGGTTGTCTGAGTAAAAGGCTTTGGATGTGTGGGTAAGGTGGTAGAGGTGGGGGACTTTTATAAGAGGAGAGGAGGGGCACTCTTGGAAAGTTATAAAAGGATACATTATTATAAAATGATTTTCGGATTTAAAAGGTCCTAAAATTATATATTTCTAGGATAAGGTGATAATAGTTCCAAATCCACCCATACAATAATGTTTGACATGTGTAGGTCTTAGATTTTACATTATCTTTTCATTTTTTCAAATCGTTAAATATTGAGGTAATCGCTGTATCATCATTATGTCATAAATAATTTAATTTTTTAATGTCTAAAAATTATAAAAAATATATCATGATGTAGTAAATCATCGTAGCTTCATAATTAATATTTATAGTCAAAAATATGACTTGTATAACCCCATGTAAAAATTGTTTTAGTAAAACAACTCATGTTTGTGTCATTTTTACTTTTACATTAGATAAAAAGCATTAATGTGTTTATCTTACCCAAGTGGCTCCATGGGGTCTCAAAAATCAACCCATGGGTTTCCATGGTCGGCCATGACACATCCAATAATGGTAGGACATGTTTCTAGGTATTTTCATTTTTTTATAATATCATTTTTTCCTTAAATTGCAATAATTACCTCTAATCGCGATTAAAAACATAAAAGTTACTATTTACAAAAAAATTATTTTAGTCCAATTGAACCACATTTTACTTCATAATTACAACCATGTATGTCATATTTTTGAAATTCAAAATATAGAGGTGGTAAATTTTCATTTAAACGAAAAATCAGTTGTTTAAGTACCACTTAGTGGTTTCACTATTAATAAAAAATTGATGTTTTTCAGAAAAATACAAAAACATCACCCGAAGCTATATTTGATATTCCGAATATAAAAATGATGTCTATTTTAAAAAAATTCAAAACATATAAGTTACAATAATTAATTTAATAATTAATTCCCGATGTCAGAACGAATAGCGTGTTTTTATGAAACAATATATATCAAAAGATTGACACTAGTTTAAGTCCAATTTCATGGTGAAATTAATTCCAATGACCACTATTGGATTAAATGGTAAAAATATATTCTAATTTCACTTTAAAACCAATTGAAAAGATAATATAATCATATAAATAAATTAGATTAAAAAGAGATTTTGAATTAAAATACAACATTTTTCACTATTCATTAAAAAATGAACTTTATCGGAAAAATACCAAAAATTTACACAAAGAAAATTTTGATGTCCCAATTATAAAGAAGAATGTTATTTGGTCTAATAGAATTTATAAGAGTGAACAAAAATAAATTTAACAAGGGTTCGCCATCAAAAGGTGATAGTTCGACGTTTTAGTAAATATTAGAGTATCTATGCGTAAAATTGAATTCTTTTCGTATTTTAAGCCTTTATCCTTTATTGGATAAACATAAAAACAGGTAACAAACATATATAATAATATTTTAGGTATTTATATTCATTCCCTCCAATACAATGGCTACATGTTAACTACCATATAAAATAATATTATTATATTACTAGTGTGCAACGTAAGATTTCAAAGAATCTCGTTGTTGCGTATCGGGCACGCTATCGAACATACCAACCCCTTTAAAGTAAAAATAATATTTAATTCGTAAATATTAATAAATATGAAAATTCTTTATTCTTTATTTACCTAGGATGTTACATCCTTCCCCCCTTTTTGGAATTGCATCCTCGCAATTTTA
Source organism: Viscum album (assembly GCA_963277665.1). Classification (NCBI taxonomy): domain Eukaryota; kingdom Viridiplantae; phylum Streptophyta; class Magnoliopsida; order Santalales; family Viscaceae; genus Viscum; species Viscum album. Next base: position 661,749,646 of record OY728151.1, on the reverse strand, counting down.
TTCACATTCAAAATAAGTGGGGGTATTTTTCCCTCATAGCATTTTCAGATTCCCATGTTTCCTCTTCAAACATATGGTTTTTTCATTTAACCTTTACCTAGTTAATTACCTTATTCTGCAACACTTGATCTCTATGGTCAAGAATTTGGACTGGTTGTTCTTCATAAGAGAGATTCTCTTCCAACTGAACTACCTCTGGACTCAAAACATGAGATAGATCTTCCATGTACTTCTTTAACATTGAAACATGAAAATCATTGTGTACGTGAGATAAAATCGAAGGTAAAGACACTCTGTAAGAAACTGATCTAACTCTCTCCAGAATTTCATATGGTCCAATGAACCTTGGACTCAGATTTCCTTTCTTACCAAATCGCATCACACAATTCCATGGTGAAACTTTCAGAAAAACATGATCACCTACCTCTAAAGATAGATCCTTCCTTCGGTTATTCGCATAACTCTTCTACCTGCTCTGAGCTATTCTCATGTGTTTCTGTATCAGCTGAACTTTTTCTGCCAACTCTTCTACCAATTATGGTCCCATGAGCTTCCTTTCACCCACTTTATCCTAGAAAGCTGGAGTTCGACACCGCTTCCCATATAATGCGTCAAATGGTTCCATCAGTATATTGGAATGAAAATGGTTATTATATGAAAATTCAACCAAAGAAAGATGTTGGCCCCAAATTCCCTAATAATACATCGAACAAGCATGTAGCATATCTTCCAATGTCTAAATTGTTCGTTCTGACTGCCTATCTGATTGAGGATGAAAAGCTGTACTAAAATTTAATTCAGTACCCAACGAATTCTGAACTCCCTTCCAAAAGTTAGAAGTAAACCTGGGATCACGATCAGATATAATGGAGAGAGGAACTCCATGTAACCTAACTATCTATTTAAGATACAAACGGGAAAGTTGATCTAGGGAAAAATTATCTCGTAAAGCAAGGAAATGAGTAGATTTAGTCAAGCGATCAAAAATAACCCAGATTGCAATATTACCTCGAGATGTCTTCGGTAATCCCACAACAAAGTCCATAGATATATTTTCCCATTTTTACTCTGGCACTGGTAAAGGCTGAAGCATCCCTTTCGGTAACTGTCGCTCTTCTTTAACCTGTTGACAAGTCAAACACTTCACTATAAAATCAGCAATGTCAATTTTCATTCCATCCCACCAGTAATACTCTTGAAGATCTCTATACATCTTAGTACTGCCATGATGGAATAAAAACGGATAACTATGAGCTTCACATAACAAATCACTCTTAAACTTTGAATCACAAGGCACACACAATCTCTTCCAAAATCTCAAAACACCATCATTATCAATGTTGAATTCAGGAAACATACCCTTCTGAACCAGATCTTCCTTTTTCCGCAACTCGTTGTCTTGCTTCTATGCTTGCTTAATTCTGTCTGATAGAGAAGATTTCACTGATACCTGAAACAAAACAGAAGAACATCCCACACCAAAAACTTTTATGCCAAATTTCATCAAATCCTTAACCAAATTATCACGTTCCAAATGCAACATTGTTAATGAAGCATTACTTTTACGACTCAAAGCATCAACCACTTTATTTGCTTTTCCGGATGGTAATGAATTGTACAATCATAATTCTTGATTAATCCTATCCATCTCCTCTATCTCATGTTCAATTCTTTCTAAGTGAATATATGCTTTAAACATTTGTGATCGGTATATATTTCACACTTTACTCCGTACAAATGATGCCTTCAAATTTTTAAAGCGAAAAAACAGCAGCTAATGTCAAATCATGTGTAGGGTAATTTACCTCATGAGTTTTCAACTTTCGTGAAGCATAAGCAATTTCCGGATCATTCTGCAATAGGATGCAAACAAGTCCTTTCAATGAAGCATTACTATAGATAACAAACTCCCCATTCCTGGAAGGTAGTGCAAAAATAAGAGCATTCACCAATCTTCTTTTCAGTTCCTGAAAACAATCATCACATTCTTTTGTCCAGATAAACTTAACAGCCTTCCAAGTTAGCTTAGTCATTGGACTAGATAACCGTGAAAAATTTCTAACAAACCTTCGGTAATAGCCTTCCAAACCAAGGAAGCTACGAATATCAGTTACACTTGTGGGTCTTGGCCATTCTTCCACAACCTTTTCTTTTGCAGGATCAACAGTTATTCCATCTTTAGAAACAATATGACCAAGGAATGAAATTTGTTGCAACCAAAACTCACACTTTCTGAATTTCCCATACAATTTCATTTCTTTCAAGGTTTTAAAAATAACACTTAAATGTCTTTCATGATCCTCTTTAATTTTAGAAAACACCAAAATATCATCAATGAAAACAACCAAAAACTTATCCAAGAACTCATGGAAAATTATATTAATTAAGTCCATGAATACAGCAGGTGCATTGGTTAGCCCAAAAGGCATTACTACAATTTCATAATAGCAATATCTTGTATGAAAATCAGTCTTCAGAATATCTACTTCCTTTACCTTCAACTGATGGTACCCTGATCTCAGGTCAATCTTTGAAAAATACTGAGCTCCTTGGAGCTGATCAAACAAATCATCGATATGAGGCAAATGATATTTGTTCATAACAGTGATGTTATTCAAGGCTCTATAATCAATGAAAAGTCTCATAGAACCATCATTCTTTTTAACAAATAAAATAGGAGCACCCCATGGAGATGTTCTAGGTCGAATGAAACATTTCTTTAATAAATCTTGAAATTGCTCCTTTAAATCTAAAAGTTCAGTTTGAGCCATTTGATAAGGGGGTTTTGAAATTGGATTAGCATCATGAACTAAGTCAACAGTAAATTCAACTTCCCGGTCTGGTTTTATTCCAGGCAAGTCATCATGAAAAACATCAGGATATTCATTTACCACTGGCACATCATTAATCTAAAATGTTACTTTGTTTTCGACGATGTGTGCAAGGTAACATTCATTTCCATATTTTACAAGTTTCTCGGCCTCTTGATAAGTTATCAATAGTAAGGGTTCATTCATGTACACAAACTGAAAGTATTTCTGAAAATAAACTTCTTTAGCTCTATAGTCAATCTTTTCATGGTAAATAGAGAGCCAATCTATACCTAGGATAACATCAAACTCTACTAGAGGTAAAACAATAAGGTTTGAAAGTCAGTTCTTTCCACAGATAAGGATAGGAAGATTCTTATAAATTCTTTTTGCCTCAACATTTCTCCCAGGTGTTTTTACATCAAGTTCAGGAGTCATTTCTTGAGATGGTATTCCCATTTTACTAGAAAATGTTTCAGATATGAATGAATGTGTAGACCCCGAATCAAACAACACACTGGCGTAATCTGAAAAAACAAACAAAGTACCTGATACAACTTCATTTGATGGACCGACATCTACTGAAGTAGTTACAAAGGATTTCACCACCCCTTTCTACTTGTAGTCTAACTACTTCCCATCACTCAAGCTCTTTGTCGGACACTCGTTTGCATAGTGACCCATCTCATTGCACTTAAATCATTTCACTAACTGTAAATCAAATTTGGACTTACCATCACCTTGATCTTTTTCAGTGCAATCACGAGCCTTATGTCCCATATTACCACATCAGTAGGACTTTCCAGAATTCAGAAGACATTCCCAAATATTCCTTTTACCACATATATCACAAATGGGAAACTTAGTTTTCCTACTGTCAGACCTTTTTCAAGAATTATTTCCTTTCTCCTGCCACCTCGGTCTCTTCTTCTATTGGTTGTTATAGAACACTTGATCATCGGAAAACTCCATTTCCACATTCTCAGCACATCAAACAATCTTTTCATAACTTTTGAACTCACAAGAATCTAATTCCCTTCAATATTTTGGCTTTAATACTGATTAAAAATGATTGATTTTACTATCAATGTCTCGGGTAAAATTCGGAGCATACCATGCCAATCGAGTGAACCTCTCTTCATATGCAGCCACTGAGTCTTCCTCTTGCCTCAATTCCAAGAATTGTTTGTCCATCCTAAGTCAAACAGCTTAGGAAAATACTTCTCATGAAACATACCTTTGAATTCATCCCAGTCGAGAGAATCAATCTCATCAGCGTCCCTGGTATTTTTAACCATCGACCACCACTGATCTGCTTCACCCTCCAAACAGTAAATAACAAGACTAACCTTTTGATTGCCTGAACACCCCATTACATCAAAAATCTTATCCCGTGCTTTAATCCACCCTTCAGCTAGAACATGTTCCAACGATCCTCTAAATGATGGGGGGTGTTGCCTCATGAAATGTTCCACCACTGACATGTTCCTCAGCGGTTGATCTAGCTGATCTTGTGCATTGATACGACCACCATTTATCACATGAGTCAACTTCGCCATTACTACAACAAACTATTCAGTTCCAATTCCGACCATCTCAGGATGCTGACTCGGAAGGTTATTTCCTTCTCTATTCCTTCCTAGCAATACTTCCCTGTTTACTCTGCGGAAAACCATTCTGAAAAAAAATTTCTTAGATGAAGCAACATGGTAATCTTCAAATGCTATATCATTTCCATTTGCCATAATAAAAATATTTTTGGATAATAATTTAATAGAATTATAACTCCTAATGTTATCTACACCGACCTATGATACCAACTATAAGGCCCCAGCCTTAAACATCACTTAATATTGAATTAAATGAATAATTTACATTGAGGATATTTTCAGGTTTAGAATTTTAGAGAATTAGATCATAAATCATGAATTATATTCCATATTTAAACAAAGTGGTTACATAAAAGATAGTATTCGTTTTTTCCCATCAACAGAATCATATTTAAAATAAAACATGGATTCTTTCTTGACACTACCTTGACACTATCATCACATCATGTACCTTTTCCTTGACCTATGAAAAACATTTCAAAAACATGGGATGAGCATAAAAAGGTCAGTAAAGGATATAAAAGTACTAAATGAAAGCATTAGTCCATGTATGAAATCATACATTACTCATAAAACATAATCAATTTAACATAACTCCTCAAATCATGAATAAATCATAGAAATCATATACATAAAAGTAACTTGATGCATACATAACATTCTTACATAGGGAGTAACCCTCTTGGTTACGTTTGGAATACCCATCACAGAATATTACCTAAATCTCTTCAGAGAAACCTCAATGTTTAACTCCTTCGCGTTACCCAATGCATTGGAGAGCTATATCGGGCTCACCCACCGGTAGTTTATCACGGAACCACCCGTCTTCATAATAATGCCCATGAACCATAACATAATCGTATCACATAAAACATGCATAATGGAAACATAACATTTCCACTTTCCAATCACAAGATATCAATACTACACATTGATATAAAAAAATTTTGAAAACCATTTTCAATACCAAATTAAAAGAAAAGTAAAATAGGGTATTTATTTTCCTTTTAAAAAAATGTATGTCTTGTAGAGGAAGCCGAAGCTCAAATAATGGTCACGGCGGCTGAGAAGTCATTGTCACCGCATACGTACGACAAAAACATTCCCATTTGTCATTTAGTAAAAAGCTTTGTATAAAAAAAGATTCATTTCGGATAAACATAAAAGTCAAATGGGTTTATACACCGTATAAAAGAAGGTTGTCTATAAAACAAAATATGCCTCAATGAAAGGAGATTGACACGAAGTCCCATACCTCGGGTCCGACTTGACTCGATCATTCTTTAACCTCCTGAATAATAAACATGAGTTAATTTCTACTTGCATAAGAACCTTTTTAAAGTTCATTATTCTTTTTATATCACTTATTACCACGTCATTAACACTATGTAATTATTTATGTTAATAACGGTCGTTTTAACGGTAACTGGTACTTGAGTCAAAAATAAAATCTTAATAATTACAAGTTGTTCATGTATCCATTATATCCAGAGTTATACTTATGATGTAGATATCATATATATCATATATATCTAGTATATACATGCATTTATAATACTACAAAGCGTTTAGAGGTAAGAAATGAAATGCACCGTTCATGGAGTCGGTAAGCCGTACGTACACATGAATGCTACATTCATCTCTATTTCATATTTAATGGAATGGAATCATAATGATATAATGGTATGTTATAATTCCAGTATTGTATCTTATATAATATCATTAATTACATCCTTTATACGTGCCACATATGGCATTAACGAATCAAATCACCTTGAGGGGGCCGCAATCCGCACTTCCTAAAACGAAGATATCACGTTTACCCATAATGGAAACCATAAAGGTATGCCGTAAATAAAAAATAAAGAATCTTAAGTAAAACATAAAAATATTTTATATCATATATAAATATAGTGTCATTATAATGGCCACCTTTGAAGGTGTTAAAAGAATATTGAACAATCATCGTTTTGTGAGGCAGAAATTCTCCATCCATGGAAACAGTATGTTCTTTAACCATTAGATGTAGGTGTGTGTAAGTTTATCTCGAATACTTCTTATAACAACATCCTAGTATATCGAAGATACTGGTGTTGTTACAAAATAAATGAATAAAAAGAGTTTAGGGGGTTGGAGAAGCAAAATAAAACATAAGAACACAATAGAAGACACTACCTTTAAATCAGGTAACTCTTTTTAATTTGAGCTCAAAGGCTTCCTTGGGAAGACTTCTGCCAAATGTGAGGCTTCTAGAAGTTAGAGAGGTATGTGGAGAGTCAAGATGGGCAGGGTTTGGCCGAGAAAAAGGCTATGGAAGTGTGGGTACGGTGGTAGAGTTGGGGGCCTTTTATAAGAGGAGAGGAGGGGAACTCTTGGAAAGTTATAAAAGGATACATTATTATAAAATGATCTTCAGATTTAAAAGGTCCAAAAATAATATATTTCTAGGATAAGGTGATAATAGTTCTAAACCACCCATCCAATAAGTTTTTTACATGTGTAGTTCTTAGATTTTACATTATCATTTCATTTTTTAAATCATTAAATAATGAGGTAATCGCTGCATCATCATTATGTCATAAATAATTTAATTTATTTAATGTATAAAAATTATAAAAATTTTATCATAATTTAGGAAATATTCTTATATTTATATCGAATATTTATAGTCAAAATTCGGACTTTTATATCCCCATGTAAAAATTGTTTTAGTAAAACCACTCATGTTTGTGTCATTTTTACTTTTACATTAAATAAAAAGCATTAATGTCTTTATATTACCCAAGTGGCTCCATGGGGTCCCAAAAATATACCCATGGGTTGTCTTGGTTGGCCATTACACATCCAATAAGGGTAGGACATGTGTCTAGATATTTTCATTTTATTATAATATCAATTTTTCCTTAAATTGCACTAATTACCTCTAATCGCGATTAAAAATATAAAAGTTACTATTTCACAAAAAATTATTTTAATCCCATTGAACCACATTTTACTTCCTAATGAAAAACATGTATGTCGGATTTTTCAAAATCAAAACACAGAGGCGGTAAATTTTCATTTAAACAAAAAATCCGTTTTTAAGTACCACTTAGTGGTTTCACTATTTATCAAAAATTGAACTTTTTCAGAAAAATACCAAAACATCGCCCTAAGATATATTTCATATTCCAAATTTAAAAATGGTGTCTATTTTAAAAAATTAAAAACATATAAGTTACAATAATTAATTTAATAATTAATTTCCGCTGTCAGAACAAATAGCATGTTTTTATGAAAGAATATATATCAAAAGATTGACACTAGTTTAAGTCCAATTTCAAGGTGAAATTAATTCCAATGACCACTATTGGATTAAATGGTAAAAATATATTCTAATTTCAATTTAAAACCAATTGAAAAGAAAATATAATCATATAAATAAATTATATTAAAAAGTGGTTTTGTATTAAAATACAACATTTTTCACTATTCATTAAAAAATGAACATTATCGAAAAAATACCAAAAATTTACACAAATAAAATTTTGATATCGCAATTCTAAAGAAGAAATTTATTTGGTCCAATAGAATTTATAAGAGTGACCAAAAATAAATTTAAATAGGGTTCACCATCAAAAGGCGACAGTTCAACATTTTAGTAAATATTAGAGTATCTATGCCTAAAATTGAATTCTTCTCATATTTTAAGCCTTTATCCTTTATTGGATAAACGTAAAAACAGTTAACAAACATATATAATCATATTTTAGTTATTTATATTCATTTCCGCCAATACAACGGCTACGTGTTAACTACCATTTAAAATAATATTATTTTATTACTAGTGTGCAATGTAAGATTTCAAAGAAACTCGTTGTTGCGTATGGGGCATGCTATCGAACATAGCAACCCCTTTAGTGTAAAATTAATATTTAATTCGTAAATATTAATAAATTTGAAAATGATTTATTCTTTATTTACCTAGGATGTTACAACAATACATTGATATTGGAATCATATTCATAAATAATAATGATAAACAATGATATTATAAAAAAACTATTACCACATTGGTGACATTTAATAAATTCCCAATGAATTATTTTTTTAAATGGAAACTAATAATATCATTTTATAAATAAATTCATGACATGACATATAAAATAGGTTATGTACACACATCATATTAGATGTTAGCAAAATAGGATATAAGTCTTAATGAAGGAAAATGAGACAATATTACATTACCTATATAATATATTTTGATTCATAATCCAAAATAAATTATAAAATGAAATTAAACACATGATATCATGTAAAATTGTGATTAATAATATAATGTATCATAACATATGTATATTCACCACACAAAAAAAGAAATGAGTGTTGAATTTTAATATGTCTCTAATAAATTAATGGGAGACCAATATTCCCATATCTATACCCATTAAATACATCATTTAAATTTTGTCCTCATGTATAATATATATATGTTTATTTAAAACCTAATAAATAACCATAATAAAAAATTATTATGAAAATCATATATTGTTATTACATGTTAATAAACAATTACTTATTAAATACCCGTTGTAGTTAATAATTGCATTATTTTTGTATAGGATTTTATATTTTTATTCTTCATTGTCTTAATTTGATAATTATCAAATCATATCTATAATAAAAATATGGGCATATAAACACTTTTATAAATCAATTACAATTATAGGTCAAATCATGAAATAAGGTTTTTAAAAATGAAGTATGATGTGATTATTCAAATGGTATGCCATACGTACGCTTGAGTAAATTTTAAATAATAATACATTCAAAACAATTTATAATATAATAGATTTTTATTAATAATTTAATTAATTAATAATTCATTTAAAATTTTTTAGTTTTCAGTATTTATAAAAAATTAAACATTTTCATAAATATTCCAAAAAATAAATAATTTTTTTTTATAATATTAAGATTTCAGAAATGAATTTATTATTCCAAAATAAAGTTTCTACAAGTGGAAAAAATTGAGTATTAATTATGTATGAATGAGAAACAAAACCAAATTTTAGAAAAATAATACTGTTTATCATAAAAAAATTATTTTAAGTAGAAATGATTCTTTTTTTATTTCAAATAAACAAGAAAAAAAATACTTTTTTTATATATGATTATACTATGTAATTTTCATAAATTATATTTTATTATTCAAAAATTAAAATTAAAATTCTAGGTTATAATGGAAATATTTAAATAATAATATTTTATTTGACCATATATTATTATACCTAGTGTTAGGTGCATTACATGAAATTAAAAGTGTTGTATTAGAATATAGTAATATCATAGGGTGTTAAATTATATTGTATAATTTGTTTTTGTGTAAAATATTCTATGAAAAATGATTATTTTATTTTAAAATATCATGATGTTACACCCTCCCCTAACATTAAGAATTTATTTCATCACATTTTTAACATTATCTCAGTAATAAAATCATTGTCATCTGAAAATACATTTTATATAAACTGACATTGTAAGAATGGGTAAAAAAACATACTCTTGATAGTATTGAAAGGTATGTTCATATTTTATCAAGAACAATACATATTATGATTCCAAACTAGTGAAAATTGATCTTATGTGTTTATTTTTACATGGAAGTAATGAGTAATGAATTGGGGATTGTTATAGGGAACATTGATCATATAAAATTGAATATTAAATAAAATTTTAAGGATATAAAAACAAAAAATTATCTAGGACTTGAAACATGAAAAGTTCATCATAAATGAAGATAATATAATAATTTTTTGAAAATATTTTCCTTGATTTTAGATATTTTTTCACAATCATGATTAAAATCATATTATCATATACAAACTTGACATGTATTATAGAATCCTTTATCAAATTTTCACAAGAATGTCATCTTTTTCTCCAAAATATGACTGTTGAAAATGATTCTTTTATAACTATTTAACTTAAAATGAACTTTTAATTAATCTCATAACCATAATGGGAAAAAAATACATTCCACCTATATTTTGAAATTAACCAAATCTAAAATTTTCAGAATAGGGTAAGATAATTAAGTTAATGATTATAAATTATTATGAAACATTAATATTCATGATTCAATATTATAACATACTTATAAAAAAACATCATTGTTATATAAAAAACAAAATTGTTCATTAACATCAAATGTTTTTACAAATAATTTATTATTGAGGCCCACATATATAGAAATATCATTTATTAAAAATTAAATTAATCAAGTATTAAGTCTGTAAATTCTCAATATATTGTTATATATATGAAAATAAATGTGTTCCCATAAATACCATGGTTTATATTATTATATAACCCTATAAATATATCATAACCATTAAATTTATGTGAAAAACATATTGGAAAATATTGCAAGAAACTGACGTTTTACATTTATTTCATCCAAGTAATGCATCTCCAAAAGTGTCATTAATCACATTAAGAAACAATGCATTGAAACTCAAAATTAATTTCTATAAAATTTAAATTATTATTATCCTTAATCCCATTATCCTAATATGGTGTCCATAAATCTTATGAAAACATTATATGAGGACAACCTAATCACCAATGTTATCAAAATCGACCTATGATACCGACTATAATAGCACTAAAGTAGCACTCCTAGATCTTGTTCTGAAATCATAAATGTTATATTTATATAATTGATTATAATTATGGTGACCTAATTTGTTATATCCAAACCATGAAACATAAAAATGAAATTTTGGATCAATTACATTCTCAATCAAAATTTTGGTTTTGAGTTATATAAAATTTGAAAAAACTCATACACATGAAATAACCAAATCAAATAATGAGAATATATCACACCCAATAATAATTTTATTATTTCACATTTTGTCTTCATTGTCATCCATATGAAAACCATATTGAAATAAATCATTCAACAATATTCTCGAAAACCTAGGATAAAGAAAACATAAGAAGTGTGGGCTCAAAGACTCAGAAAGGGGATCATAAAAAATAATAATTTAATACCATCAATGATAAAATGAACTAAAAAAGGTTATGAACACAAAATCATAGTGATGGAGAGTATCATAATACGACTCCTAGCCATCAAAACATTAGTCATTAATCATTAAACAATACATTTTGATTTACAAAAAGAATGATTTATACGAATCCATAATAATAGGATATTTGATATCAATATCAGTAAATAGAAACATTATTAACCCATATAAATCAATGTAAAACTATTTTTTTGTATCATAGATCATCATTTTCATAAACCATTATAAACATGTTGAAGAAATAACTGGGGACTAGTTCAATCTATAAGACAAAACCATTAGTTATTATCTTATTCATTATTATTAATAAAATTAACATTACCAAATGAATTTGAGTTATAAATGGGGACAAGCATTATATTAGTTATAATGGACTCACCTGGAACAATCTATCTGCACCAATCATATAAGATATAATTATCTCCCCTATTGTTTTGTAGGTTCCCGATCATGTTATTTATTATGAGATCACCTAATGAAATCTTTGTGTACCATTCATATAAACATTAATTAGATAATGAGTCCCTATTTGGGTTAACCCATCATATAATATAAAATATACTCACCTAGAACAATATTGGAAAGCCCATCATATCAGTAATATTGGTCTCACCCCATGGTATCTTAATATACCACTCATAAAATCTATTACATGACCCCAAGGTGCTATATTGGTGAAATAACCACACACGTAATTTACCAGAAGAAAATCATAATTAATTTAAAAATAGAATGCATTTCACTCTAAAAATAATATTAACAATAATTATTTCAATCAATTATTGTTTAACAAATGGAATACAAACGTGTTCCATGAAATCAACTTTGAAACTTGATTAAATTTTTTTTAAAAAATTTGTTTTCACAACAATCTCTTTAAAAAATACTAATCTATCTAGAGAAAATTTGAGTATGATATCAACACAAAATTATCTCATTGGATTATTGCTAAAAACTGATTTTTTCAATTTATCAATGTATAACGATTAAAATACTAGAAATAATTTTTTTTAAATATTAATATTTTTATTTTAAAAATTATTTAAAAAAAAAACTAAAAAATCTCAACATATTTTGAAAATAATTTTAAATGAAAATAGTACTAGAAACATATAGGTGAATCTCTAAAAGTAAGTTCGAATCATTATTAATGAATATATCATCTACATATTTCATTAAATTGTTTAAAAAAATAATAATATTTATAAAAAATATTTCATTAGATAAAAACATTGAAAATATACAATAGAAACTTTGATATATGTAGTGGTCATTATGGTGGGAACTTTATTCTTGTTATACACTCTAAAATAATGATACCATTCTGATTTTATTTATAATACAAAAAGTAATTGTTTAAGAAAAAATAATCACATAATAAAATAAAAAATTTAAACATAAAAAAATTGGTTTATAAATACTTTAATGATTTTCAAAAACATTTTTGAAAAAAATATATAACATGGCCTTGTAAGAGAATGGATTATCAAATTAAGAGGGAGACAAATATATTATTTTATAAAAATACGTTCCCCATAATTTCATATAATAGATATTTCAGAAAAATTCATTTCATAAAATTATTTGTAAAGCTCGCCATAGAATGGATTTCATGAGATTTATTTAGTTTTAGTTCATATAATTTCTTCCTTGGTGACTTAATCCTAAAATATTCGAATAAATTATGATATTGTAATATAAAAACCATACTATATTACTATCATTGAATAAAAAAATCCATGAATGGAAAAAATTAAATGAATCTCAAAATATCATGATAATAAATAAATTCAAAATATTACCTATCAAATGGTGTATGTATACACCATATAAATATGATAGGTTCAAAACATGATATAGTTCCCAATGTATGAAAATTGAGAAAAATTACCTTAATACATTAATAATATTCTAAATCGTAATACAAAATAGAAAATAACATAAAATATAATATAAAATATCTAAAAATATTAATATTAATGATATAAAATATAAAAGTAGAATTATATAAACCACATAAAAGAAGTGGGTGGTGAATAATCATGTGTTTCCCCGAAATAATATAGAGACTAGAAATCACATTCCTTAGGTCAAGAGTTACATCGTACAAATTGTAACCTAAAGTATAATTATTATTATTATTTTTATTATACATTGATTTCAAAAAAATAATAATACATATAATACTATATATTATTTAGGCATGAAAATTCATTACATATTTATAATCATTCCTTATTCAATAAATGTTTTAGGTAAAAACACTCTGTTTATCTTATAAGATTTAAATTTTTTATCTTATAAAATTTATCATGGTTACATAATGTCAATTATAATAATAGTAAAATATTAATAATATTTATTAATTATTTTTATTTTTAACACCAATTATTATTGAAGGTTTTTATAAATGAAATATGTTACGATCATGGAGATGGAATGCTTAACGTACACATGAGAATCGTTTCTATTTTTCAATGATAATAATTTTAAAGTGATTTGTAGTATTCGAACATTATAAAATCATAAAAACAGTATATATAAAATATTATTTCACAAAATAAGAATATATTTATCTTCCATGTGGTGTGGGGATCCATGTATTAAGTTATATAACCTCATGAATGAAGTAGTCTACATGTACGAGAATGATATTGTTCTCTTTTTGTGAGTGAAAATGTAACATGAAAAATGATATATAATGTTTTAAAATTAAAATATTTTTTATGAATATCATACATAGGATATTTTTATCACATATTTTCATTATATTTATTGTTATTGAGATCTATATAAATAATTCTTCAATAATGAATGACATCTCTAACTATGGAATAAGTTTGTCGTACATGCAAGTGACATTGTGGAATCACCTAGAAAATGGAAATAAAAACATGATATCTATATGATATAATTATGTTATAACTAAAATAATTTTATATATATCATATATATATATATATATTGCCATTATCATACCTACTGGTGAGTGGTTGTAAGGGAATAATGTATGACATATGTTCTCACGTTGGTAGTCCAATGTAGACAATAACAATTATTTTGTAACCCATCTTATGGAAGTGGATAAGTGAAAATATTATACCATAATCATAATAACAAAATATGTTTTTATAATAATAAATTACTTATATTTTATGTGTTAATAAATAATTGAATGTGTAAAAATAACAAATAAAATGAAAGTGATTTGTTAATAAAAATACATTCTCTAATAGAAACTGCTTTTGGATCTCCCCTAAAAGAAACTATGGTTGGAAATTTAGCCTAAATTTAACACCTATAACATGGATAAGGATGTTGAGGAATATAAGGACCCAGCCTTAAAACATTACTTAATCTTGAATTAAATGAATAATTCAAATTGAAGATCTGTTCAGGTTTAGAGTTTTATTGAATTTGGACATAACCATTACATCTCAAAAGATTACAATGTAAACACTTCTACACAGTTTCCATTTTTTTACAAAACATGAAATCTTGAAAAAGAGTCATGTCAAGTTCCATGTTTAAGATAGCATGGATTTTCCTTGATCCCATCCTTGACCCTATTCCACATTATGTCCTTTGAAAAACATTTCAAAAACATGGGGTGAGCATAAAAAGCTCAGTAAGGGATACACAAAGAATGAAAATGGTTAGTTTTCTTCAAAACAACGGGTAAACCATGAATAATTTATCATAAGTAATAATTTTGACCTTTATGAAGTAGAAAATACACTTCACTAAATAAAAGATCATTACTCACCCTTTTGTAACCAAAAGATTACCATAAAACCCATCTAAAGAACACATAACATATAAAGGTAACAGGGACATAAACATACATAAATTGAATAACCATACAGTTTACTTCCACACATATCACTAAATGGAATAGCCATACGGTTGACTTCCATACCCAATGCATTGGTGGTTATAACGTAACCATGTGTCCTGGTATTCATAGCACCACCCGTCATTTGATATATCACGTAACCACCCATCCAATGTCTAAGTACCATTATAAAATACTAACACATAAAATAGTTATAAAGGAAAGAAAAAATTTCCACATTTCAATCAAAATATATCACATAAATATATTGAAATAACAAATCCTTTATCAAAACCATTTTAAATACCAAAATACATAAATGAGTATATGGTATTTATTTACTCTTAAAAACATTGCGGCTTATTGAAGAAGCCCAAGATCAAATAATACACGCGACGACAGAAAAGGTCATTGTCACCACGTACGTTAAAAGAAACATTCCTTTTGGTCATTTAGAAAAACTAATTTTAGAAAAATATTCCCTTTGAAAAGTCAAGGGTGTTTATACAACGTGTAAAAGAAAGTCTGGTATTAGAACAAAATATGCCTCAATGAAAGGAGATTGATACGAAGTCCCATACCTCGTGTCCAACCTAACTCGACCATTCATTAATCTCATGAAGAATAAAATAATTTTTATTTCTACTTGAATAAGAAACTTTTTCATGTTTATTATTCCATTTATATAACTTGTTACCATGTTATAAAAATTATGTAATCATTTAAGTTAATAATGTTCGTTTTGTTGATAATTGGAACTTGAGTTAAAAATGGACTTCTTATAATTGCATGTTTTTCATGCAGTCAAATGTTAATTATATCCAGAATTATATTCACAATTTGGATATCCAATATATTATATATATCCAGCATATATATGTATTTATAATAGAACATAACATTTAGAGGTAAGAAATTAAATGTACCATTCATGGAGACGGTAAGTTGTACGTACGCATGAACACTACTTTCATTACTATTTCTTATTTTAATGGAATTAAAACATAATGATACATCGGTATATAATAATTACAGTATAATATCCTATATAATATCATTAACTCTATCCTTTATATATCCCACATATGTCATTAACGAGTCACATCAATTTAATGGGGCAGCCGTCCGCACTTCCTAAAATTAAATAATCGCGCTTATCCATTATCAAAACCATAAAAGTATGTCATAAATAAAATATACAGAAGAATAAGTAAAAAATAAACATAATATATATCATATATAAATTCTGTTATATCTTAATGGCCACCACGAAATGTGTTAATAGAAGATTGAACAATCATCATTTTGTGAGGCAGTGATTCACCATCCACAGAAACAGTATGTTCTTTAACCATTAGATAGAGGTGTGTGTAAGTGTATCTCGAATAATTCTCATAAAAACATCCTAGTATTTTGAAGATACTGGTGTTGTTTCATAATAAAAGAATAAAAATATTTTAGGGGTTTGGAGAAGCAAAATAAAACAAAAGAACCAAAGATAATACATTACTTTTAAATTGGGTAACTCCCCTTTGTTTGAACCAAAAGGGTTTCATTAAGAGCATTCTGCCTAAGAAAGGATTCTATGATGAATAGAGGGATATTGGGGTCTTATGTTAGTAGATGTTGGAAAAGCCAAATGACTTGAGAAGTGTGAGAAATGGGTATGAAGTGGGTCCATTTTATAAGGGAGAGGAGGGGATCTTTTGGAAAGCATGAAAATATTATATTATTATATAATTATTTTCGGTTAATAAAGGTAAAAAAAATATTAAAGTCAAATATAAGGTTTACCATGTTCAAAATAAAATCATCCAATAAGAATAAGACACGTTTTGGATATTATTTTAAACATTATTTTCTTATTTATTTAAATCAATCATTAATGACATAAACACTTCATCATCATTCTGTCATAATTAATTTTTTTTATTTGATGTCTAAATATTATAAAACAAATTACCATGTAGTAGGAATTTTTTTTTAGATTTTTAATGAATATTTATTTTAAAATATATCAATTATATTACCCTGTGAAAATATTGATTTAGTAAAAAAAAATACATATTTGTTACATTTTTAATTTTTACATTAAATAAAAAGTTATTAATGTCATTTTCTTACCCAAGTGGCTCCATGGGGTCCCCAAGTTGACACAAAGATTGTCATGGTCGGTCATGAATCACCTAATAAGTGCAGGACATGTGTCACATAGATTTCATATTATTATAACACTATTTTTACATTAAATTACACTAATTACCTTTAATCGCGATTAAAAAAAACTTAAATGTTTCTATTCACCAATTTTTTTTCATCCCATTAAACCACATTTTACTTAATAATGAAATCCATGTATGTCAGATTTTTGAAATTCAATTCATAGATGTGTTAATGTTTAATTTAAACGAAAAATCAGTTTTATTAATACCACTTAATGGTTTCACTATTAATCAAAAATTGATGTTTTTCAGAAAGATACAAAAAATTCACCCTAATATATTTTTGATATTCCAAATTCAAAAATGATTTATATTTTACAAAATTAAAAACATAAAAGTTGCATTAATTAATATAATAATAAATTCTTGTTGTCAAAACAAATAGCGTGTTTAAAAAAAATAATATCTATCAAAAGATTGGCACTTGTTTAAGTCCGATTTCAAAGTGAAATTAATTCCAATGACCACCATTGGATTAGATGGTAAAAATATATTCTAATTGAAATTTAAAACCAATTCAAAAAATAATATAATCATATAAATAAATTAGATTAAAATGAGGTTTTGAATTAAAATACAACTTTTTTCACTTATTCATTAAAAAATGAAATTTATTGGAAAAATACCAAAAAACAAACAAAAAGTAAATTCTGATGCCCCAATTCTAAAGATGGATTTTATTTGGTCCAATAGAATGTATAAGAGTGATTAAAACTTTATTTAATGGGGGTTCTCCATCAAAAGGCGATAAATCATCCTTTTAGTGAATATTAGAGTATCTATGCCTAAAATTGAATTCTTTTCTTATTTTAAGCCTTTATATTTTATTGGATAAATGTAAAAACATTTAACAAACATATATAATCGTGTTTTAGTTATTTCTATTCATTTCCTCCAATACAACGGCTACGTTTTAACTACCATTTAAAATAATATGATTATACTATTATTGTGCAATGTAATATTTCAAAAAAAACTCGTTGTTGCGTATCAGGTACACTATCGAACAAAGCAACCCCTTTAAAGTAAAAATAATATTTAATTCAAAAATGGTAATAAATATGAAAATGTATTATTCTTTATTTACCTGGGATGTTACATCCTTCCCCCATTTTGGGAATTGTTTCCTCGCAATTTTATTCACTTATAAAAATAGGTGTGGGTATTTATCCCTCATAGAATTTTCAGATTCCCACGATGCCTCTTCAACCATATAGTTTTTCCATAAAACCATCACCTGAGAAATTACCTTATTTAAAAACACTTGATCTCTTTGGTCAATAATCTAGACTGGTTGTTCTTCATAAGAGAAATTCTATTCCAACTGAACTACCTCTGGGCTCAAAACATGAGATAGATCTGGCATATACTTTCTCAACATCGAAAAATGAAAAACATTGTGTGCCTGGGATAAAATTGGAGGCAAAGCCACTTTTTATGAAACTGATCCAACATTCTCCATGATTTCATAAGGTCCAATTAACCTCGGACTTAGCATTCCTTTCTTTTCAAAATGCATCACACTTTTCCATAGAGAAACTGTGAGAAAAACATGATCACAAACCTCGATAGATAGATCCTTCCTTCAGTTATCAGCATAACGTTTCTACTTGCTCTTAGCTGTTCTCATGTGCTTCTGAATAAAATGAACATTTTCTTCCATCTCTTCTACCAATTATGGTCCCATCAACCTTCTTTTCCCCTACTTCATCCCAAAAAGCTAGAGTTCGACATCGTTTACCATATAATGACTTAAACAGAGCCATTTGTATACTGGAATGAAAACTTTTATTATAATAAAATTCAACAAAAGAATGATGTTGGTCCCAACTTCCCTTGTAATCCATCGTGCAAGCACGTAACATATCCTTCAAGGTATGAATTGTTCATTTTGCCTGCCCATCTGATTGCGGATGAAATGCTGTAATAAAATTTAATTCCGTACCCAAAAACATCTGAAGGCCTTTCTAAAAGATAAAAGTAAACCTGGGATCATGATCAGGTAAAATGGAGATGGAAATATGTGTAGCCTAAAAATCTCTTTAAGATACAATCAATAAAGTTGATCTAGAGACAATGTATCTCGAATAAGAAATAAATGAACAGATTTAGTCAAGCGATCAACAATAACCCAGATTTCATTAGAACCTCGAGATGTCTTTGTTAATCCCACAACGAAGTCCGTGGATATATTTTCCCATTTCCACTCTAGCGCTGGTAATGACTGAAACATCCCTTTTGGTAACTACAACTCTACTTTAACATGTTGAAAATTCAAACACTTCATAGTAAAATCAACAATATCTCTTTTCATTCCATCCCTCTTGTAACGCCCCAACCCCAGCTACCCAGAGCCGGTGCGTTACTTCGTAACATTGGCATGATCACAAAAGATCAAGTCTCGAAAGACCGATTAGTTTAGTTGCCTTGGAAAGACTAGATACATTCATAAAGTGAGAAACTAATAACAAAGTCTTCATAGTCCACACTAATATCCTCTTCTGACTATCCCTACAGGTCATTCATAAAATACTTCTTCACATCCTGGAAAATATTAAAACATTGAAAGGGGTGATCTTAGATGCTCAGTAAGGATAACAATATTGCGGAAGCTTTCATAAATAAACATTAACATTTAAGGCAATGTATAGCTAAAACAAAAGCCTTTTTAAACTTGAACTTCAGAATAATATGGCAAAAATAAAATGAGATAATGCCATTTACTTATTCACATGGATATTCTACTGGTCGAATAATCACATGCAATATCAATAACCACTTTCATAATGATGGAATGCATAATGCCAGACTATCATAACCACGTAGTCAAGGCCTCGTGCCAAGACCACAAATAAGATTTTGTCAAGGCCTTGTGCCAAGACACTAGTTTGTCTCATGAGACCTGCCGATGCATCGAGGAGCTATAGCGGGCTCCACCCGTCACTTATTAAGTCCAATGCATTCCTCATATGAATAGGTTTAAACATATCATAAACCATAACATAATCATATCACATAAAACATGCATAAAGGAAACATAACAGTTCCACATTTCAATCACAAGATATAAATACAACACATTGATATAATAAAAACGTTTTCAAAACCATTTCCAATACCAAAATAAAAGAAAGTTAAAACTTTGTATTTATTTTTCATTAAAAAAGTGATGGCTTGTAGAGGAAGCCGAAACTCAAATAATGGTCATGGCGGCGGAGAAGTCGTTGTCGCCGCATATGTACGGAAAGAAAAACATTCCCTTTTTGTCGTTTAGTAAAACGCTTTGTATAAAAAAGATTCCTTTTGAATAAACATAAAAGTCAAAGGGGTTTATACACCGTATAAAAGAAAGTTGTGTATAAAACCAAATATGACTCAATGAAAGGAGATTGAGACCAAGTCCTTAAAAATATCATTTTTAAAATAAAATAGGTCTATTATGTGTATTCACTATAGGTACACATAAAGAAAGTAAAAATACAAGATAATACATAATAATATCATGACATAATTGGAAAGTAGGAGATTAACCCAAAGAATGGAAGTTGGGTTAAGAAGTTCCCTTACCTCGTGTCTGACATGACTCAACCGTTCTTTAACCTCCTGAATAATAAACTAGAGTTAATATATACCTTATTAAGAACCATTTTCAATTTCATTATCCTTATTATATCACTTATTACAATGATATGAACATTATGTAATTATTTAAGTTAATAACGGTTGTTTTGCCGATCTTTGGTACATGAGTCAACAATAAACTTCTTATAATTACAAGTTTTTTATGTGGTAGAATATCCATTATCTCCAGAATTATATTCATGATTTAGATATTATATATATGTCATATATATACAGTATATACATTCATTCATAATGTCACGTAACATTTAGAGGTATGAAATGAAATGCACCGTTCATGGAGACGGTAAACCGTACGTACGCATGAACGCTACTTTCATTTCTATTTCGTATTTAATGGAATGAAATCATAATGATATAAATGTATAATATAATTCCAGTATAATATAGTGTATAATAACATTTACTCCATCCTTTATACATCCCACATATGGCATTAACGATTCATATCACTTTGAGGGGGCGGTAGTCCGCACTTCCAAAAATGAAATTATCTCGTTTTACCCATAATGGA
Organism: Viscum album; assembly: GCA_963277665.1. Classification (NCBI taxonomy): domain Eukaryota; kingdom Viridiplantae; phylum Streptophyta; class Magnoliopsida; order Santalales; family Viscaceae; genus Viscum; species Viscum album. Next base: position 661,727,934 of record OY728151.1, on the reverse strand, counting down.
AATCATAAAGTATGACATAAATGAGAAATACGGAAGCATAAGTAAAACATAAACATATTATATATCATATATAAAAATAGTGACATCTTAATGGCCACCTTTGAAGGTGTTATATGAGTGTTGAACAATCATCGTTTCGTGAGGCAGAAATTCGCCATCCACAGAAACCGTATGTTCTTTAACCATTAGATGTAGGTGTGTGTAAGTGTAGCTCGAATACTTCTTATAACAGCATCCTAGTATATTTAGGATACTGGTGTTGTTACAAAAGAAATGAATAAAAAGAGTTTAGGGGGTTGGAGAAGAAAAATAAAACAAAACAACATTAGAGAAGACATTAACTCAAAATCGGGTAACTCTTTTTTGATTTGAGCCAAAGGCTTCGTTGAGAAGAGTTCTGCCCAAAGTGAGGCTTCTAGGAGTAATAGAGGGATGTTGGGAGAGTATTTGGGCAGAGGTTGGCCGATCCAAATGGCTTTAAGGTGTGAATAAGGTGGGAGAGGTGTGGGCCTTTTATAAGTGGAGAGGAGGGGCTCTTTTGGAAAGATTGAAATGTTACATTATTACACAATGATTTTAGGATTATAAAGGTCCCACACTTATATAATTCGTGGATAAGGTGATAAGGGTTCGAAATATCTTCATCCAATAGGCTTTGGACAAGTTTAAGCCTTGGATTTTGCATTATCTTCTCATTTTATCTAAATCGTTAAATAATGAGGTCATCGCCACATCATAATGATGTCATAAATAATTTAATTTATTTAATGTCTAAAAATTATAAAAAAAATACTATGATGTAGGAAATCTTTTTATCCTTCTAATTAATATTTATAATCAAAATTTTGACTTGTGTAACCCCACGTAAAAATTGTTTTAATAAAACATTTTATGTTTGTGTCATTTTTTTACTTTAACATTAAATAAAAGGTGTTTATGTCATTTTCTAACTAAAGTGGCTCCATGGGGTCCCCAAGTTGACCCATGGGTTGTCTTGGTCGGCCATGACTCATACAATAGGAGTAGGACAAGTTTCAAGCTCATATCATATTATTAAAACATTATTTTTACCTTAAACTACACTAATTACCTCTAATCGCGATTAAGAACTTAAAAGTTACTGTTCTCCAAAAATTATTTTAATCCCATTAAACCACATTTTACTTCTTAATGACAACCATGTATGTAGGATTTTTTAAAATCAAATCACATAAGTGGTAATATTTCATTTAAACAAAAAATCAGTTATTTAACTACCACTTAGTGGTTTCACTATTCATCAAAAATTGAAGTTTTTCAGAACAAGGCCAAAATTTCACCATATGCTACAATTGATATTCTGAATTCAAAAATGATGTCTATTTTAAAAAATTCCAAACATATAAGTTGCATTAATTAATTTTATAATTAATTTCCGCTGTTATGACAAATAGCGTGTTTTTAAGAAACAATTTATATCAAAAGATTGGCAATTGTTTATGTCCAATTTCGATGTTAAATTAATTATAATGACCACCATTGGATAAAGTGGTAAAAATATATTCTAATTATACTTTAAAACCACTAAATAGTATAATTTATCACTATAAATTATTTTGATTAAAAAAGTTGTTTTTAAGTAATTTTCACTATTCATAAAAAGTTAGAAGTTCTCAGAAAAATACCAAAAATTCAACATAGGCTAATTTCGATATTACGAATACAAAAATGAAGTCCATTTTGAAATATAAAATTTCTATAATTTTAAAAAGTGGTTATTACTATTCATAACGGCTACTTTGATTAGTCACGGTGTTTTAGAACTCGAACTTGCGTACAATGCAAGCTATTGCATTATTGAATGAGAAGCATATCGTGGAAGCTCGGGGTGTTACATTCTCCCCTCATTAAATAAATTGCGTCCTCACAATTTGAAATTTTTCTTTGAAAATAAAAGGTTGAAAAGAGAAAATACCTTTGAGGAAAACCCACATCGGAAATATGATTAATAAAATTTAGCCTTAATAAGAGGGAAACAGAAATAAGAAAGTCACCACCAAATTATGATCTCGATAAGGAGAACATTGGTGGCAATTAGAGACATATAATTGGAGGAAAAACGTAAATATTTGTAGGGAGTGATTGAGGTCATCAATCACAATCAACTGTCAAATTGAGGGCCTCAAAGCCTTCAATCTATGTTGATTTAAAATATCATCAGTTCAACAAGACATAAGGTATTAGGATAACACATTTTTTTTGTTTTAATATCCCTTTACTAAAGTTTAAGAATTAATTTATTCATTGAATAAGAGATAGGTATATATATATTTATTCTTGACAATTAGAGTTTCAACCTTCAACTCATCTTTCACTCAAAAAGATAATAGAACTCAAAAATATTATACTTATCCTAATTGTATAAGGTTCCAAATATTAACACATACCATTTAGATTAGTAAAATTATTTTGTAATAACCAGGGACTTCCTGTAGGCTAGTGGTAGGAAATAAAGGCTTGTCGCATTATGGTTGTGGGTTCGATTCCTGCAGCTTTGTCCGACACGACGGGTTATTCCCCACCCTGCAGGTTGTCCTTTTCCTAAAACTATAGTATTATAATATTCCAAAAATAATCTTCAGAAAAGATTTAACCTTAAACAATACTATCCATGGTTCAACTTAATCCATTCCAACCTTAATAGTTATCCAAAATACTTTTGTCCAACTCACAGTCCAGATTTTATGAGGAAGGTAAACATAATGAAGCTCCTTTTTTTTCTGCGTAACAACATGTGAACACCTTCATCATGCATTCTTTTAAAACACTACAACATACTGAATTACCATAAATCCTTATTGATTACATTCATGATCCCTTATTCCTTATAGAAAACTATATATACTCCTTCTATCCAAAAATGTATACAAATCATTAATCAGTTTCAAGGATGTTAAGAATATCCAACATAATTTATCTGAATCAATCATGTCTTATTCCAAAATCACTAACTCGGTATCAGAACCATATTATGGTTTATCTTTCTCTCAACCATATATTTTCCAAAAATTTAACCTACTGTGGAGTCACTTTTCTTGGTTCCACACAATCTCAAGTCCTATATGAAATAGTACTGCAGTACAATCCTTATATACTCCATAATTATTATAACAAGTACATCATTGATACAACACTCAAATTAAAAAATTCTTTAATAACAACATAAGAACTCTAATCATTCCTCCTCATATGTGGTAGTATCATAACTTGATTATTATCCAATAACATCATTTGGGGCATACTCTGATGATTTGAACATTGGTTTGCGTAGTGTCCCCACTCCTTGCAGATGAAGCATTGTACATTTGAAACCTTTTTCTTACCCCTACAGTCACGCACTCGGTGTCCTTTTTCTCCACACTTATAACAAACTCCCATTCCCTTCAGGAAAATTCCAAGGTGTTTCTTCCCACAGTTATCACATATTGGAAAATTCTTCTTTTCCCTCGTCCCTTTATCCATCATTCTCTCTTCCATCCTTTTCTTCTCTTTCATCCCTTCAAATCCATAAGACTCAGAGAATTCTCTACTTATATTATTAACACATGATACTATTTCTTCATATGTTGATAACACATGGGAGAATATTTCCCTTCTAAATGTTGGCTTAATACCATGAAAGATATGATCATTCTTACTCTTTGGATCATACGTATTGATGGAGTTCACATTCCTTCTACTGGGCGCCATTTCTATACAATGCCATAAACTAGATTAGTTTATGAATCAAAATACATAATTCCATACTTATAAAATACTTAACATAAATTGAACTATTTATGGATATAATACATAATCATAAAAAGGTTTTCTTTGAGGAAGTATATACTAATAACCGTTCATAGTGGTTTGTAAAGAAAACGAGAATTATCCTAAGCATATCCCCCGGGAGTGTCGTAACCAAGAGTGCAGCAAGGCCCGTTGTCGTGCACCAGTTCCCGTTCGAGTCTAGCTCAAAGCGGTGTTTTTGGGTTTTACCCCTAGGTACATCTGTGCCAGAGCCGCCCCTACCTGCTCATATCCAGACAGAGATGTATTGCTCAGAAAACTCACAACATCTCTACAATAACAAAATTCTAGGAAGTTCTTCTATACTAATCCTCAAAGTCTATCTTTGGGCTATGTGCTCTAATCAGAGTTTATCTAAATCTAACTTCCAAGGTTAGTACTAAACTGCCTCTGATACCAACTGTAACGCCCCGACCCCAGCTACCCAGAGCCGGTGCGTTACTTCGTAACATTGGCATGATCACAAAAGATCAAGTCTCGAAAGACCGATTAGTTTAGTAGCCTTGGAAACACTAGATACATTCATAAATGTTACATTACATCATAAAGTGAGAAACTAATAACAAATTCTTCATAGTCCACACTAATATCCTCTTCTGACAATCCCTGCAGGTCATTCATAAAATACTTCTTCACATCCTGGAAAATATTAAAACATTGAAAGGGGTGAGCTCAGATGCTCAGTAAGGATAACAATATTGCGGAAGCTTTCATAAATAAAAATTAACATTTAAGGAAATGTATAGCTAAAACAAAAGCCTTTTTAAACTTGAACTTCAGAATAATATGGCAAAAATAAAATGAGATAATGCCATTTACTTATTCACATGGATATTCTACTGGTAGAATAATCACATGCAATATCAATAACCACTTTCATAATGATGGAATGCATAATTCCAGACTATCATAACCACGTAGTCAAGGCCTCGTGCCAAGACCACAAATAAGATTTTGTCAAGGCCTTGTGCCAAGACACTAGTTTGTCTCATGAGACCTGCCGATGCATCGAGGAGCTATAGCGGGCTACACCCGTCACTTATTAAGTCCAATGCATTCCTCATATGAATAGGTTTAAACATATCATAAACCATAACATAATCATATCACATAAAACATGCATAAAGGAAACATAACAGTTCCACATTTCAATCACAAGATATAAATACAACACATTGATATAATAAAAACGTTTTCAAAACCATTTCCAATACCAATATAAAAGAAAGATAAAACATTGTATTTATTTTTCATTAAAAAAGTGATGGCTTGTAGAGGAAGCCGAAACTCAAATAATGGTCATGGCGGCGGAGAAGTCGTTGTCGCCGCATATGTACGGAAAGAAAAACATTCCCTTTTTGTCGTTTAGTAAAACGCTTCGTATAAAAAAGATTTCTTTTGAATAAACATAAAAGTCAAAGGGTTTTATACACCGTATAAAAGAAAGTTGTGTATAAAACCAAATATGACTCAATGAAAGGAGATTGAGACCAAGTCCTTAAAAAGATCATTTTTAAAATAAAATAGGTCTATTATGTGTATTCACTATAGGTACACATAAAGAAAGTAAAAATACAAGATAATACATAATAATATCATGACATAATTGGAAAGTAGGAGATTAACCCAAAGAATGGAAGTTGGGTTAAGAAGTTCCCTTACCTCGTTTCTGACTTGACTCAACCGTTATTTAACCTCCTGAATAATAAACTAGAGTTAATATATACCTTATTAAGAACCATTTTCAATTTCATTATCCTTATTATATCACTTATTACAATGATATGAACATTATGTAATTATTTAAGTTAATAACGGTTGTTTTGCCGATCTTTGGTACTTGAGTCAACAATAAACTTCTTATAATTACAAGTTGTTTATGTGGTAGAATATCCATTATCTCCAGAATTATATTCATGATTTAGATATTATATATATATCATATATATACTGTATATACATTCATTCATAATGTCACATAACATTTAGAGGTATGAAATGAAATGCACCGTTCATGGAGACGGTAAGCCGTACGTACGCATGAACGCTACTTTCATTTCTATTTCGTATTTAATGGAATGAAATCATAATGATATAAATGTATAATATAATTCCAGTATAATATAGTGTATAATACCATTTACTCCATCCTTTATACATCCCACATATGGCATTAACGATTCAAATCACTTTGAGGGCGCGGTAGTCCGCACTTCCAAAAATGAAATTATCGCGTTTTACCCATAATGGAAATCATAAAGTATTCCATAAATGAGAAATACAAAAGCATAAGTAAAACATAAACTTATTATATATCATATATAAAAATAGTGACATCTTAATGGCCACCTTTGGAGGTGTTATATGAGTGTTGAACAATCATCGTTTCGTGAGGCAGAAATTCGCCATCCACAGAAACTGTATGTTCTTTAACCATTAGATGTAGGTGTGTGTAAGTGTAGCTCGAATACTTCTTATAACAACATCCTAGTATATTTAGGATACTGGTGTTGTTACAAAAGAAATGAATAAAAAGAGTTTAGGGGGTTGTAGAAGAAAAATAATACAAAACAACATTAGAGAAGACATTACCTCAAAATCGGGTAACTCTTTTTGATTTGAGCCAAAGGCTTCGTTGAGAAGAGTTCTGCCCAAAGTGAGGCTTCTAGGAGTAATAGGGGGAAGTTGGGAGAGTATTTGGAGAGAGGTTGGCCGATCCAAATGGCTTTATGGTGTGAATAAGGTGGGAGAGTTGGGGGCCTTTTATAAGTGGAGAGGAGGGGCTCTTTTGGAAAGATTGAAATGTTACATTATTACACAATGATTTTCGGATTCTAAAGGTCCCACACTTATATAATTCGTGGATAAGGTGATAAGGGTTCGAAATATCTTCATCCAATAGGCTTTGGACAAGTGTAAGCCTTGGATTTTTCATTATCTTCTCATTTTATTTAAATCGTTACATAATGAGGTCATCGCCACATCATAATGATGTCATAAATAATTTAATTTATTTAATGTCTAAAAATTATAAAAAAAATACTATGATTTAGTAAATCTTTTTATCTTTCTAATTAATATTTATAATCAAAATTGTGACTTGTGTAACCCCACGTAAAAATTGTTTTAATAAAACAATTTATGTTTGTATCATTTTTTTACTTTAAAATTAAATAAAAGGTGTTTATGTCATTTTCTAACTAAAGTGGCTCCATGGGGTCCCCAAGTTGACCCATGGGTTGTCTTGGTCGGCAATGACTCATAAAATAGGAGTAGGACAAGTGTCAAGCTCATATCATATTATTAAAACATTATTTTTACCTTAAACTACACTAATTACCTCTAATCGCGATTAAGAACTTAAAAGTTACTATTTACCAAAAATTATTTTAATCACATTAAACCACATTTTACTTCTTAATGACAACCATGTATGTCGGATTTTTGAAAATCAAATCACAGAAGTGGTAATATTTCATTTAAACGAAAAATCAGTTATTTAACTACCACTTAGTGGTTTCACTATTCATCAAAAATTGAAGTTTTTCAGAACAAGGCCAAAATTTCACCCTATGCTACAATTGATATTCCTAATTCAAAAATGATGTCTATTTTAAAAAATTCCAAACATATAAGTTGCATTAATTAATTTTATAATTAATTCCCGCTGTTACGACAAATAGCGTGTTTTTAAGAAACAATTTATATCAAAAGATTGGCAATTGTTTATGTCCAATTTCGATGTTAAATTAATTCTAATGACCACCATTGGATAAAATGGTAAAAATATATTCTAATTATACTTTAAAACCACTAAATAGTATAATTTATCACTATAAATTATTTTGATTTAAAAAGTTGTTTTTAAGTAATTTTCACTATTCATAAAAAATTAGAAGTTCTCAAAAAAATACCAAAAATTCAACATAGGCTAATTTCGATATTACGAATACAAAAATGAAGTCCATTTTGAAATATAAGATTTCTATAATTTTAAAAAATGGTTATTACTATTCATAACGGCTACTTTGATTAGTCACAGTGTTTTAGAACTCGAACTTGTGTACAATGCAAGCTATTGCATTATTGAATGAGAAGCGTATCGTGGAAGCTCGGGGTGTTACACCTCTAATAATAATCTCGTTGATCTCTGTACATCTTAGTACTACATGGATGAACTGAAAACTGGGAACTATGAGCCCCACATAACAAATCATTCTTCAATTGTGAATAATAAGGCACACATAATCTCTTCCCAGACCTCAAAACACAATCATTACCAATGTTAAATTCAGGCAACTTACCCTTCTAAACCAGCTCTACCTTTTTCTACAACCCACTGACTTTCTTCTGTACTGGATTAATTCTGTCTGATAGAGATGATCTCACTGACAACTGAAACAAAATATAAGAACTTCATACACCAAAAACATCTATGACAAAGTTCATCAAATCAAAAACCAAAGGACCTCATTCCAAATGTAGTATGTTTAATGAAGCATTACTTTTTTGACTCAAAGCACCATCCACTTTGTTTTCTTTTCACAGATGGTAATGAATTGTACAATCATAATCCTTAATTAATTCTAGCCATCTCTTCTGTCTCATGTTCATTTCTTTCTGAGTGAATATATACTTTAATCTTTTTTGATCATTATATATTTTACACTTTACTCCATACAAATTATGCTCCCAAATTTTTAGAGAAAAAACAACAGGAGCTGATTCAAATCATATGTACGGTAATTTAACTCTTGTATTTTCAACTGACATGAAGCATAAGAAATTACCTGATCATTATGCATAAGGACACAACCATGTCCCTTCAACGAAGCATCACTGTAGATAGAAAATGCACCATTTATGGAAGGAAGTTCAAGAAACTGGAGAATTTATCAATATTATTTTCAATTCCTTAAAAAATAATCACATTTTGTTTCCAGATGAACATAACACCTTTTTGAGTTTAATTGGTCATTGGACTAGATAACGTTGAAAATTATTCCCCAAACCTCTGGTAATAACCTTACAAACAAAGAAAAATATGGATATCATTTATATTTGTGGGTCTGGGCCATTCTTCAACAACTTTTGTTTTAGCAGGATCAACAGTAATGCCATTTTTTGAAAAAATGTGACCAAGGAAATAATTTTTTTGTAACCAAATCTCACACTTTCGGAATTTTCCATACAGTTTCTTTTCATTTATGGTTTGTAAGACATCCCTTAAATGACTTTCATGATCCTCTTTAGTTTTATAAAACACCAAAATATCATCAGTGAACACAACCACAAACTTATCCAGGAACTCATGAAATATTCTATTCATTAGATCAATGAATACTACAGGGGAATTGGATAACCAATATGGCATAACTAAAAAATCTTAATGGCCATATATAGTATGAAACACAGTCTTCGAAACTTCTGCTTATTTTACTTTCAACTGATGGTACCCTGAAATCATGTCAATCTTCGAAAAATACTGAGCTCCCTAGAGCTTATCAAACATATCATCGATATGAGGCAAAGGATACTTGTTCTTAACAGTTATGTTATTCAAAGCTCTATAATCAATGAAAAGACTCATTGAACCATCATTCTTTTTAACAAACAAGACATGAGAACCCCATGGTGATGTTCTAGGTCGAATGAAACCATTATCTAATAACTCCTACAATTGCTTCTTTAACTCTAAAAGTTCAACTTTAGCCATTAGATAAAGGGGTTTTGAAATTGGCATAGAACCAGGAACTAAGTAAACAGTAAATTATACTTCCCGATCATGAATAATACCAGGCAACTCATCTGGAAAAATATCGAGATACTAATTTACCACTGGCACATCATTAATCTGAATTTTTCTTTTGTTTTCAACAATATGTTCAAGGTAACATTGATTTACATCTTTTACTGGTTTCTCAACTTCTTGATATGTTATCAAAATCAAGGGTTCATTCTTGTACACAAACTGAAAATATTTCTAAAAAGAACCCTATTTAGCTCTACAATCTATCTTAGAATGATAAACAGAAATCCAATCTTTTCCCAAAATAATATAAAACTCTACTAGAGGCAAAAAAATTAGGTTTTCAGGTAGATTCTTTCTACACACAAGGATATGAAGGTTTTTATAATTTCTTTTTGTCTCAACGTTTCCTCCCGGTGTTTTTCCCATAAGTTCAGGATTCTTATGTTGATATGGAATTCCCAATTTACATGATAAATTTTCAGAAATGAATGAATGTGTAGGCCCTAAGTCAAACAACACATTGGCATAATCTGAACAAACAAACAGTGTACCTGATACTACTTCATTCGATGGCCCAACATCTGCTGAAGTAGTTACAATGGATTTCACCACACCTTTCTTCTTGTATTCTAGAAGCTTTCCCTCAGTTGAGTTCTTCATTAGACACTCATTTGAATAATGACCAATTTCATTACACTTAAAACATCTTACCATTGGTTTTTCATTTCCCGCTTGATCATCTTATTTACAGTTACGAGCAATATGACCAGACTAACCACATCGAAAGAACCTTCCAAACATGGATAAACATTCTATAGGATTCATTTTACCTCAATTCTCATAGGATAGATATATGGTTTTCTTACCTCCAGGCTTCTTTGATGAATTCATTCCCTTTGCTTTCCAACTGGACATCTTAATATGTTGTTGGTCAAAGGACACTTGATCATAGGCAAACTCTATTTCAACCTTCTCCGCACATCGAACAAGTTTTTCATAACTTTTGAACTCATGAGAAGAAAAATCCCTTTGATACTTTGGATTTAACCTTGATTAAAAATGGTTTATTTTACTATCAAGATATCGTATAAAATTTGGAGCATACCTTTCCAGTCGAGTGAACTTTTCTTCATAAGAAGCCATTGAGTCCACCTCCTACCTCAATTATTGGAATTGTTTTTTCATCCTAAGACGAACCACCTTAGGAAAATATTTCTCACGAAACATACCATTGAATTAATCACAGTGAAGATCATCAATCTCATCACTATACCTCATATTTTTCACCATTGACCACCACTGATCAGATTCACCTTCAAAATGGTAAACATAAAGACTAACCTTTTTATGTTCTAAACACCCCCATGACATCAAAAATCTTCTCCAGTGATTTAATCCACCCTTCTTCTTGCACATGATAATATGGTCCTCTGAATTATGGGGGATGTTGCCTCATGAAATGTTCCACCACATACATGTTCCTCTGTGGTTGATCTGGCTGATCTCGTGCATTGATACCACCACCATTTATAGCCTGAGTCAATTGTGACATCACTACAACAAATTGTTCTATTCCGATTCGGACTATCTCAGGTTGCTGGTTTGGAAGGTTGTCTTCCTCCTGATGTCATCCCAACATTGCTGCCTTGTTTCCTCTGCGGAAAACCATTTTGATCACAAAAATATCATAGGTGAAGCAACATGGTAATCTTTAAATGCTATATGATTTAAATCAAACCATAAATTAAATTACGTATATGAATTTAACAATTTTCTAACTCCTATAGTTGTCTAAACCGACCATTTATACAACTATAATGACCCATCCTAAAAACATTACATAATCTTGAATGAAATGAATAATTCACATAGAGGATCATTTCAGTTTTAGAGTTTTTCAAAATTATTACATAACTATTACATCTCAAAAGATTACAAATTTGACACTTCTACACAATTTCCATTTTTTACAAAACATGAAATCTTGAAATAAAGTGTCCTGTCAGTTCCATGATTAAGATAGCATGAATTTTCCTTGATCACATCCTTAACCCTATTCCACATTATGTCCTGTGAAAATCATTTCAAAAACATGGGGTGAGCATAAAAAGTTCAATAAAGGATAGACAAAGAAAGAAAACGATTAGTTTTCTTCAAAACAACAGGTAAACAATGAATACTATATCATAACTAATTCTTTTCATCATTAAAAAGTAGTAAATATCCTTCACTAAATAAAAGATCATTACATACCCTTTTGTAACCAAAATACTACCATAAAACCCATATAAAGAACACATAACATATAAAGGTAACTTGGGACATAAACATACTTAAATGGAATAACCATACAGTCAGCTTCCACACATATCACTTAATGGAATAGCCATACGGATGACTTCCATACCCAATGCATTGGAGGTTATAATGTAACCACCTGTCCTGGTATTCACGACACCACCCTTCATTTGGATTATCATGTAACCACCCGTCAAATTTCCATGTAGAATTATAAAATCATAACACCTAATACATTTATAAAAGAAAGAAAAAAATTCCACATTTCCATCACAATATATCACTTAAATATATTAAAATAAAAAATCCATTATTAAACCAATTTTCAAAACCAAAATATATAAAATATTATATGGTATTTATTTACTTTTAAAAACATTACGTCTTGGTTAGGTAGGAAAAGATCAAATAATACTCGGGGTGGTGGAAAAGGTCATTGTTACCGCTTATGTTAAAAGAAACATTCCTTTTTTTCATTTAGTAAAACGCTTCGTAGAAAAGTATTCCCATTGAAAATTCAAGGGTGCTTATACAGCGTAAAAAATAAAGTCTTGTATTAGAACAAAATATGCCTCAATGAAAGGCGATTGAGATGAAGTCCCTTACCTCATGTCCAACTTGACTCGATCGTTCTTTAATGTCCCGAATAATAGACTAAAATTAATTTCTAATTTTTTAAGATCCTTTTTACAGTTTATTATTACTTTTATATAACTCGTTACCATGTCATATACATTATGTAATCATTTATCTTAAATAGTTTGTTTGGTCGATAATTGGTACTTGAGTCAAAAATGGAATTCTTATAATTGCATGTTGTTCATGCAGTCAAATGTTCATTATATCCATAATTATATTCATGATTTAGATATCCTATATATCATATATATATCCATCATATTCTTGTATTTATAATAGTACATAACATTTGGAGGTAAGAAATGAAATGTAGCGTTCATGGAGATGGTAAGCCGTACTTACGCATGAACCCTACTTTCATTTCTATTTTTTATTTTAATGGAATTGAAAAATAATGATAAATTGGTATATCAAAATTCTAGTATAATATCATATATAATATCATTAAATCTATCTTTTATACATCCCACATAAGGTATTAACGAGTCACATCACATTAAGGGGGTGGTAGTCCGCACTTATTAAAATAAAATTATCACGTTTATCCATTATGGAAACAATAAAGGTATGCCATAAATGATAAATATAGAATCATAAAGAAAACATAAACATAATTTATATCATATATAAATATAGCAACATCTTAATGGCCACCATGAAATGTGTTAAGAGATGATTAAACATTCATCGTTTCGTGTGTCAGTAATTCTCTATCAACAGAAACAATATGTTCTTTAACCATTAAACGGAGGTGTGTGTAAGTGTAGCTCGAATCCTTATCATAAAAAAATCCTAGTATATTGAAGATACTGGTTTTGTTACAATATAAAGGAATAAAAATAGTTTAGGGGGTTGGAGAAACAAAAGGGTTTCTTGAATATCTTTCTGCCTAAGGTAAGGCTTCAATGATGAAGAGAGGGACATTTGAATCTTATGTGAGTAGAGGTTGGAGGATCGAAAGGGCTTGAGAAGTGCGAGAAATGGGTAGGAAGTGGGGTCTTTTTATAAGGGAGAGGTGGGGCTCTTTTGGAAAGCACGAAACTATTATTTTATTATATAATGCTTTTCAGTTTCTAAAGGTCCAAAAATTATTATAGTCGAAGATAAGGTTTCCCATGTTCGAAATAAAATCATCCAATAAGAATTGGACAAGTGTTGGATGTTATTTTAAACATTATCTTCAGATTTATTTAAATCATTCATTTATGATGTAAACACTACATCATCTTGGTGTCATAATTAATATTATTTATTTGATTCCTAACAATTATAAAAAAAACATTCCGTATTGTAGGAAATAGTTAAATTGTTATAAGGAATATTTATAGGCAAATATATCAATTATATAACCCCATGTAAAAAATTTTATTAGTAAAATAATACATGTTTGTGACATTTTTTTACTTTAAATAAAAAGTTACTACTGTCATTTTCTTACCCATGTGGTTCCATGGGGTCCCCATGTTGACCCAGGGATTTTCATGGTCGGCCATGACTTATCCAATATTTTTAGGACATGTTTCATGGTGATTTCATATTATTATAACACTATTTTTACCTTAAATTACACTAATTACCTTTAATCAGGATTAATAAAACATAAAAGTTACTATTCACTAAAAAATATTTTCATCCCATTGAACCAAATTTTACTTACTAATGAAACCATGTATATCGGATTTTTTAAATTCAATTCACAGATGTGGTATTCTTTCATTTAAATGAAAAATCAGTTTTTTTATCTTCCACTTAGTGGTTTCACTATTCATCAAAAATTGATGTTTTTCAGAAAAATACCAAAAATTCACTATAAGCTACATTTGATATTACGAATTCGAAAATGATGTATATTTTAGAAAATTAAAAACATATAAGTTTCATTAATTAATTTAATAATTAATTCCCATTGTAAAAACAAATAGCGTGTTTTTAAGAAACATTATCTATCAAAAGATTGACACTTGTTTAAGTCTAATTTCAAAGTGAAATTAATTCCAATGACCACCATTGGATTAAATGATAAAAATATATAATAATTTCAATTTAAAACCAATTAAAATGATAATCTAATCATATTAATAAATTACATTAAAATGAAGTTTGGAATTAAAATATAACATTTTTCACTTATTTATTAAAAAAATGAACATTATTGGAAAAATACCAAAAAACATACATAACATAAATTTTGATGTCTAGATTGAAAAGAAGGATTTTATTTGGTCCAATAGAATGTATAAGAGTGACCAAAACTATATTTAATGAGGTTTCTCCATCAAAAGGTGATAAATCAACCTTTTATTGAATATTAGAGTATTTGTGCCTAAAATTAAATTTTTTTCTTATTTTAAGCCTTTATCTTTTATTGGATAAATGTGAAAACATTTAACAAACATATATAATCATATTTTAGTAATTTATATTCATTCCTGCCAATATCGAGACTACGTGTTAACTACCATTCAAAAAAATATTATTATAGTTTTAGTGTTCAATGTACGATTTCAAAGAAACTGGTTGTTGCATATCGAGTACGCTATTGAACATAGCAACCCCTTTAAAGTAAAATTAATATTTAATTCACAAATATTAATAAATATGAAAATGTATTATTCTTTATTTACATGGGATGTAACAATTAATGTGTTCTTTAGAGGGTTTTCAATACAAATATATTTATAGCCGTGATGATCTGAGGGGTGTGAGTGCCCTTTTACAATTGAGGAGAGGTGGAATTTTTCTATAAACCCAATTGTATTAAATTATGGGGGGTCACTATCACCTCCTTTTGATCCAAAATTGACATATAATTATTGGTAGAGGCCGTTTTTTCAAGAAACACATACACGAAACAACAAAACATTTCCATATTATGTAATTAACTTGGCTTTATCTTGAATAAATATTATCATTTTAATTTTTTAAACATTAATACTTTTATATTTTTATTTAAATAGTTAAACAATTCATTACGAAAACAATTAAAAAGATATTCATTAGATAATATAGAATTATTATTTCTAAATATGATATCCAATTTATTATCTAAGAATTATATTTTTGGAGAATATTATTTTAATCATAGGAACATGTAATGTAGAAAACCTCATTTTAATCTTTATCACAATAATCAATTTTTTACTAAATTCAACAATATTAATTATGAAATTTTAATTTTCCATTTTAATATAATATAATATATTCTTATCCAACTATGAAATATATTTCTTAAAATATCATTAAAAAATTGGAATATTTTAATTTAATGTTAATCCTACAGACTTGACTTGAATGTATGTTTTTAAATAGCCAATTTTCAAACGATTAAAATGTTTTTTATATAATAAATAATAAATAAAATGATTCCAATGATGTAAATAGTATTAATTGGGATATATATATTTAATATATATTATATTTATCTTAAAACCATTTCAAAATATAATTTAAAATTATAAATAAATTTAACGAAATGGTATTTTTCAATTAAAATGTTGATTTTATAACTATTGATCATAAAATGAAACCCTTCATTAAATTTTTTAAAATTAAACATAAATTATAATTTATATTCATGTTTGGAAAATAATTCTATCTATTTAGAATATTTTTTAAAACATATAAAATATTATTCTTAAATTATGAGCACAATGCATAACTAATATTAAATTAAGAAAAAATTACAATATTCAAGAATAATATTATTTTAATTTTAAATTATACTTACTCTATATCAAATAAATAGGTATATATTTAAATTTTCTTATACATTTATATTCCAAACAATTTTAATAAATTATATATCACTAATCATACCATAAATTTTATTACATGTTTAAAACAACCGTGTTTAATTAATTTTTTTTAACTTAATATCATATTTCATTTAAAACAGGCGTTTTATGCATTAAAAACTATTGAACGGATTCAATAAAAATATTTTAAAGCTTGAAGGATTTATATTATCATTTAATATTCTAGTTTTGGGTCATGTATTATATTGAAAATGATTTTCTTCTTTAAATATCTCTCAAAATACATTTTTATTATAAATAACACATATTTTATGTTTTTTCAACCAAAAAATAAGTTTTACCTATAAAATATTAAAATGAAATGATACACTAAAAAACCTTTTTGTACAATATTACAAATGATTTTAAAATTTCAAATACTGGTTTTATGAATTCATTATAATATATTTAAAATCAATAATTTTACAGAATTAAAAAAATATATAACTTAAAAGGTTATCTAGGCATGAATTGATTTTTAAATTACAGTCATAATATTGACTATTTTTAGAGAAACTGGAATTTTAATTTTTTTTCCCAAAAATAATAATTTGGAAAAAATTTTAAATTTCCAAATGAAATAAATTTTACATTAAAAATTCCAAAATTATATTAATTTTATCTAATTTAATTTATATTATTTATTGAATTAGTTAATAACATAAAATATAATACATAATAAAAATATATACTGTTAAAAATAATGATAGATTCTAGATTTGAGTACATCTATTTATAATTTATTATTATATAAAATATACTATGTGATTCATTATTTGGATAATTTTCTTATCTATGAATTCAATGATTATTTTAGTTCATTTTATCATGAATGAAAAGTCAATAAAGAATATTTCATTAAGTATATTTATATATCAAAATCATGGTTATTTATATTCTACCCATATTAAAAGGTATTTAATCCTTAAACATTATTATTAATAATAAATTATCTGGGTGTACTTCTCTCTAATTATATCCCTATGTTATATTTTTTCATTGTTAGACATATTATTCCACTTTATATATAAGACTGTATGATTTTTATTTTTCTAAAACACACTTTATCATCAATCAAAAATATATAACGGCCTTTCCTCAAATGAGTGATCATTTTCTATTTTAAAAGTATACATGTTTTGTACATGTGATAGATAATGAATGTAAATCCTCCAAATAAATATATTAATACAAAATGAACATGGAAGATACCTACAAATAGTTCTATGTGATAATTTTTTACACTTAATTGATTAATGTTGTAAAATGAATATATATTCTGAAGACAATTCTTCTGTTTATCTTAAACATAAAAACCAACTTCTAGGTAGATATACATATTGGAAAGTGTTTAATAAATTAAAATATATCATCTCATTGATTATTATCAACAATATTGTTTTCTATATTGTGCAGGTTTAATAGGCCACAAAATGGTTTGAATATTCTCTCCATTTTAATGAATATAGTCTTCTCCTATCAGCTTAATCTCTCGATCTTAAACATGGAATCTTATTGTACTGATTATTTTTCCAAGAATGTTCTCATATGTTACCATCTGAATGTAATAATAGGAAAACAATTATAAAATCAATACTAGTGGAAGATATTCATATTGACATCCTTGAATGAAAAATAAATAATATGCCAACATATCTATAGATGTTTTTATGAATCATTTTAACAAGAGATATTACTATTAGTTATAGGGGGTTTTGATAATCATAATTAGCTCCATTTAACTATTTCTAATTTTTACAAATTTGAGGTAAACCATTGTTCTTGATAAGATGAAATTTATATTTGTAATATATAATGACCTACCACATTCCCTAACTATATCATGGTGAGTTTTTCATCAAAAAAATCTTATTTGGATGAAATGAAATTACCATACATTATAAGGTCATATAATACTACCAAAATGAAATTATGTAATTTACATTTTCATTAGTGTACTATAGTGAAATCTAGAGTTTTTCCCATTCAATTCAGAGGTTGTTAATTACATTATATTACCCTCAATATTATATGATATATACACAACTTGTTGGAATACCATGGTAATAGATACATATTTTTGTTTCTCAAACTTTATATAATCCAACTAAATGTTTTTTTTATCTCAATAAATATTTATAATTCATCGATAAATAGTAAATTATTATATATTTGAATCATTTATTTTTTTAATCATTGTTTTTATTGGACACATATCCATTTCCAAATCCATATAAATATATCATCATAAATATTCATCTAAAAAATAATCCTTAATTATTTTATCATTACATTATATATTAATTATTTATTCATATATAATATGATTTATGTTTGAGATATTGTATGGAAAATTTACGATTTCCAAACCAATAATAAAATCATGACTTAACCTCCTGTAAAACATGATTATTGGGTAATTCTCAGTACAAATCATTGATGTTGTTACATGGAATTCAACTTTGCATCATCAATATTATTTTCATCCATATTTTTGTAATTTATTGAGATGATATTATATTTTTTTGTTCCCAACACATCCATTTGAATCTATTCAACTCCTTCTGTGAATACATATTTATTTTATTATAAATATATATATATATATTCTGTGATGTTGTAATTTTATTAATATTTACTCAGAAGACCACCACATCCCAATCCACATAATCATTTGTAATAATTTTCTCATAAATAAATAATTTTTGTGTGGTATATGTAATAACATTATAATATTTCATGACGAGGAAAAATAATTCCTTTCAAAAACCATGATTTTATATTTTATATCATTTCACAATGTACGATATTATATATGGAGGCGAAGTGACCAACCTTATTTTTATTTCCATAAATCATCATTCAAATTTTTATATCAAATGAAATTTTAAACACCTCTATGAAAAAATGGCTTTTGGATTTTATTTATTATAGAAATTTCGATGAAATAATTAACATCACCCATCAATTCCAGAAAACATTTCTTCTTAGTTACTTTGTTTAGTTTGGTAAATTTTTTGATAACAACCATATTTTAAAGATACATATATTTAAATATATAAATACCCATTCTTGGTGAGGTTGTGGCCCATAAATTCTATAATTATCCTACAAAAATAAAACATACAAAACTATTCATGCATTTTGTCCAATTAAATTTCATTAGAAACTATCTTCTAATGATCTTCATTCTCATCCACATTCTAGAAATAAATTTAATTGTATAATTTATAAAGAAAATAAAATTTTATCATGGTATCCTATAATAAAAATTTTCATTAGAACATTTATGATTGTGGGAGAATTTTTATATCAAAACAGAATCACTACAAATTCAATGATTCCATTACATTTGTTGAGAAGTAACTTTGGAGTAACCTCAATTTTTACAAATATATGATTATTTATATATTTTAAATTAATCATTGAGATGTATAAAATCAATTTACATGATTAAAAATATCATATATACAATATTTGGGTTACCTACATTTGATGACGATTATATTAAGTGCATAATAATCAATACAAATATTTATAAAACCATAATAATTTTTGAAAAATAGTAACTATAAACCCCATGGTGATGTACTAGGGAAAATGAAACCATTTTCATATTCTCATTTCGGTACATATTTAATTCCCTCAAATTCAATGGGAGTCATTCTATATAATCTATTTTATATGTAAAGGCATCAAGTTATGAGTTTGATTAAATGTTTTTACCACCCTTTTGGAGAATGAAATGCAGTTCATATAGAAATACATTAGTAAAATCCCATAAAATAAGAATTCTATCTATTTTAACTTCATCCAAAATCATTTGAGACCAGATTCCACAATTATTGGATATCATAGCTTTAAGGAACCTACATTAAACTTTACATAATATTTAATGAAATGAATAATTCACATTGGGGATCGTTTCCGGTTTAGAGTTTTAGAAAATTAGGCCATAACTATTACATAACAATTTGAATATTACAAGTAGACACTACTAATCAGTATCCATTTTTTTTCAAAAAATAATAACTTTTAAAAATACACATGTCTAGTTCCATGTTTTAGAGAACATGACTTTTCCATGATCCCATCCTTGAACCTATTCATCTTTAGGTTTTTTGGAAAACTATAACGTCCCAGTTCTGGAATCCACCCAGAGGCGCCCCATACCCGGTTGGTCATATGGCCTCAATCGCATTTCCCCAAACGCCAAAAGCTGCCGACTAGCCGTGAGGGCCTTGGGTGTGATAGTGGGGAAACTATGCCCTCATTAGAATAGTACACAATGGAAGAGAAAACAAATAACAACAATAGAGGAAACAGTAGACATCCATACAAGAGTAAACAGCGGAAGACTGATAAATAAAAAACCAGAGTTGAAATATATGTAAATGATGCATGATACATATTTGTCTAGGAAAACAGTCAAACAAGTCACAATGCTAAATATAGTACTAAACGAAAGTGAAAAAGAAAAAAACACATGAGAAACTCCTCATCATCGCTAGCCTCGGCTCGGTCCCATGCTCTCAATCTTCAGTGCAATCAAGAACTTGAAGTAGAAGGGTGATTTACCTTTTCTATACCTACCACAATATAATCTATTTGGGCTCAAAAGCATGACCCAAACAGGATGTGAGACAAAGTCCCAATAGGCAACCACCCAATGATCTGTGCCTAACAGTCAGTGAATATATGGCAGCTAAAGTACGGTAAGTAGTGAACAGTAAGGAGTGAACAAGATAACACATAGCAGTAACAATCAATAGATTCTAGCATATATTCTACAAACAAGAAACAGCTACTCAAGCATGTAGAAGAAAAAGGTATCCTTTGGGTAGTTCTCACAGTCTATCACCTAAGGTTCAACCTACAAGTACTATAAACCCTCTGGGAGGCACACACAGTCTCATCCCTTTGGTTAAGCTAAAGAATAGACTCTCTAGGGAATCACTCACCATCAATTCCCCCTATAGTCTCGTATCATTATAAAGGCTCTATAGGTAAGCACTCAACATCATTCCCCCTGTGGCCCATGTTGAGGAACTACAGACTCTCTGAGGAAGCACTCAACCTCAATTCCCCCTATGGTCTCGCATCGTAATAAAAGACACTCTCGAGAAGCCCTTACGTCCATTCTACCTATGGTCCACTACACTAGGTTCACGCAGCCCTGTGTAAAATAAACATGCATAGCGCGCATGTATCTTCCAAGTAAACCTCATGAATTACTTGGCAATCCTTCTAAGGCTCAACAGCATAACAGAACAATAGTTCCACTATACTATAACTAGGCATGGAAACCGGAAAACGCAGAACAAGAAAACAAGCATGGAAAAGAATCCAGAACACAACACAATTTACCATATTCACAAGAAATGACCACTATACAGGCATATTAGCAAGGCAAGAAAAGGACAAGGGAAAAACTGGATTCATGCAAAATCCCGTTCAAGGGTATTGGTTGAAATTGCACATAATATTCAACGACTTCCTACATAAAGGCACAAACCACCTACCTCGATCCTAGGAGATTGATATACGTTAACCAAGATGACAGATTCTATTTATAACAACGGAGATCTAAGAAAACGTCAAAAAATCTCAACCCACTATAACTTGAGAAAAATGAGTAATTGGAAAACAAGGCTTGAGGAGAACGGGGAACTCACCACTGCGATTCAAATTCAATCGATGATGATCGATTTGGAGAAAGGATGGGGGATCACGGGCTCATCGAAGATCTGCAGATTCCCAGGCCTCTCGGACAAAGAAGCTGGAGAAGAATACCTTTCTGAGGATTAGGCGCGACCCCGATCCATTTAATGAAAAAAAGTGCACGGCTTGTACTTTTAGGGTACACAGAGTTTACTAGGTTTTTCCGTACATCTATTTAACCAACCTCCACCTCACCCCTACACACCGTATGTGTGGCCCAGACACGACCAACACATGGCTTCGAGCGGGAAAAGAGTACACTGTGTGTACACAGAAAGTACACGGAGTGAACTTCAAAAATTTACAGAAACTCCATTTTTCGTAAAAACTCCAGAATAAGGAAAGACATTCCTAAAACAAATATCCAAGTTCTTACAAACTCCCCCTTAATTAAATTCATCCTCAAATTTCCCTAACGATGCGGAGAAGAAGAAACCACAAACAGCTTCGGCCACTATGATCGTACATCGACCTCCCTTTTCTCAGGTCTCATCCTATACTCACTTGTGTTTCCATATCACCCGTACTAGAGGAACATACCGCCCACAGAGAACCTTCGTACTATGATCGACAATCCAGATAGGATTCTCCTCAAACGATGCATCCACTTCGAGCTCAACTTACTCAGGAAGAAAGACATGAGACGGGTCTGAAATGTAACGTCGGAGCTGAGAGACTTGGAAGACTTAATGCATGGCCCGTTACCTTTGAGGTAACTAAAACCGATAGGCAACCGGCCCAACTCTCTCTAATACCTCAAATGGCCAGACGTACCATGGTGAGAACTTACCCTGTCTATGAATCCTCTTGTGTCCCAACCTCGGTGAGACACGCAGGAAAACCAGATCCCCGACCTCGAACTCCAAATGTCATCTCTGCTGATCAGCATAAGACTTCTGTCGAGATTATGTTGTATCCATCCTCTTCTGAATCAACTCTATCTGCTCCAAAGTCTCCTAAACAAGATGAGGTCCCAGTAAAGATTCCTCTCCTGCCTCCATCCAGCAAAAGGGTGATCGGCATGATCTACCGTACAAAGCATCATAAGGTGCCATCTATATTGTCACCTAAAAACTATTGTTGTAGTCAGACTCCACAAGAGAAATATTCTTCTCCCATGAACTGTAAAAGTCTAGAATGAAAGCTCAGAGAATATCCTCAAGAACCTATATCATACGCTTGGACTTTCCATCTTTCTGGGGCTGGTATGCTGCACTCAAAAGTACTTATGTATGCAAAGCCTCCTGAAGTCCTAGCCAGAACCGAGAAGTAATGCACGCATCCCTGTCTGAAACAATGGAGTGTGGAAATCCATGAAGACGTACGATATCTCTAATTTATAGTCATCCCAGATCATCAACACTGAAGGTCTCGTTGATCGGGAAGAAGTGAGAAACCATCATAAGCCGGTCGACGACAACCCAAACAACATCGTTCCCTCAAGGAGACCTCGGCAATCCGGTCACGAAGTCCATCGCGACATCGTTCCATTTCTACTACGGAATGGGTTACTGCTATAAAAGGCCAGTTGGTCGCCGATTCCCCTCCTTCACCTGCTGAAAAGTAGAACACCGCAAGATGAAACCAGCAACATCCCTTTTCATACCTGTCCACTGGTACTGTCGATGAAGATCCCGATACATCTTGGTGACGCCAGGATGAACTTCCCAAACTGAAGAATTAAAGTCTCGCATCAGCTCCTCGCATATGTCTGTTAGAACCCATACACATCCCTGGAAACGCAAGATCTAATCCTCGCCGACTTTTCATCTAGGAAGAGAGTCCTCTCCTGAAACACTCTTTCACAGGACTAAGCCACATGAGTCTAATAGCTACCTCATCCGTACCCAATCAAGTATTATAGAGGTAACAGCTATAGAAGATAGGAATGTCTGTTTCTGTCTGTCATGCAGCTTCAGGTGCATCTTAGAGAAGAGATCCATAAGCTTCCACTCACTGCTGGCCTCCTAAACTCAATGAATTTGAGTTCTCCTGCTCAACACATCTGCCAATGCATTGTCCTTTCCCAGCATATAGAAAAGATCGAAATCAAAAGACTGAAGATACTCGACCCACCAGCGCAACTTCAGATTCAGATCACGCTGAGTGAGAATATACATGAGACTCTTGTGGTCGGTGAAGACCACAATGTGCTCTCCCAGAAGGTAGTGTCTCCAATAGCGTAAGGCATGAACAACAGCCCCAACTCCAGATCGTATGTCGGGTAGTTCCTCTCATGTGGCCTCAACTGCCAAGATCCGTACGCAATGAGTCCATCTCTCTGCATAAGCACAACTCCTAGCCCGATACCTGAATCATTACAATAGACTGTATAGCTCTTTCCTGACTCTGGAAATACTAGTATCGGTGCTGATGTAATCCTTCCCTTCAGCTCCTGAAAGGCTGACTCAGAAGAATCTGACCATAAGAACATCGACCCCTTCTTATTCAGAACATTCAATGGTGCTACTAGGCGTGATAAGTCTTGAATTAAGTATCTGTAGTATCCATCCAACCTGAGAAAACTCCATACCTCAAAAACATTCTTTGGCTACTCCCAGGAGACTATAGGTCTCACTTTCTCTAGGTCCACAGATACTCCTTCATCTGAGATGACGTGACTCAAGAAGTGAATCTGTTCCATCCAAAAGTGGCACTTCGAGAGTTTAGCATAAAGCCGATACTCTCTCAGTGTACTCAAAATGATCTCAAGATGTGTGGCATGGTCATGTCGAGTGTGAGAGTGAAACGAGATATCACCCATGAATACCACGACAAAGGAGTCTAAGTAAGGATGGAACACTCATTTCACCAGTTCCATGAAAACTGTTGGCGCATTCGTTAGTCCGAATAGTAGGATTGTATACTCGTATAGACCATACCTACTCCTGAAGGCTGTCAGAGGTATATCTGATGGTCTAACGTGCAACTAATGATAACCGGATCACAAGTCGATCTTCGAGGACACCCAGGATCCTCAAAGCTGATAAAAGAGGTCATTGATCCTCGGAAAGGGATATCGGTTCTTGACCATCAACTAGTTCAGCTCTTGATAATCCGCACAAAGACTAAGGGTACCATCTGCTTTCTTCACAAACAAGATAGGTGAACTCCAAAGAGATGTACTGGGTTGGATGAAACCCTTTTCCTGTAAATCCTCCAACTACTTCTTGAGCTCCTGTAACTCAAGTGTAGCCATCCTATAAGGAGGAATGGACACCGGTGCTGCTCTTGCCAACAGCTCAATAGAGAAGTCTACCTCAAGCATAGGTGGAAAACCTGAAAAGTACTCTGGAAATACATCCTTGAAGTGTTCCACCACTAGAGGAAAAACCAACTATGATGTCCCCTGGGCTTCCAGATAAAGACTAGAAATATGGGCTTTCACCCTTCTTATCCCATGGTGCTCAAGTCCTGCTTGACTCTCCTGAACAACCCATTCGCCTATATGATGAAAAGATTCACCCTCTGGTAAAATGAAACACACTCTGAGGTGATAACAGTCGATGAATTTCTGAAAGGAAACTAACCAGTTCATCTTGAGGATAACATCATAGCCTGTCAACTCTAGGACATAGAGATCCCATAAGAAATGATACCCTGAAACCTCGAGAGGGCACACTCTACACTGGCGTACACTAGATGTCCTCGTCCCCAATTTTTTTTCTGGTGTCAACGAGTCAATTGAAGAAAATATATAAAGACCAAGGATCTCGACAACAGAAACAAAGATAAATCTATGCGTAGCATGAGTATCGAAAAGTGATAAAGACAACTCTGAGGCTACTAAAATCGTACCTCGACATGTAGAAGGTCCATGATCCTTCTCCTGATAGGACTGATCTACCGAAAAATTCTGGCATGCCCCGCAGCCCTTTGACCCTGCGTGACCACTCTAAGCGGTACCTACCTGTTGGCGCTGAAGGACTGGTGACTGACTACCACGTCCTCGACCTCCACCTTGGCCCGAACAGCCGGAAGAACTCAAGTTCCCCGGCTGGTGTGAAACTGGTGGTGCTTCTCCTGAACGTGGATTCATGGAAGCACCCCCATCACTAGCTACTGGTGAGAACACCTGAAAGAAACATTGAAGGTAACCCATCTTGCCGCATGATCGTTTCTCCACTGGGTCTCTCTGGCACTGTGGCCTCATGTGCCTTGTCATTCCAAACTGGTAGCATACGACCTGGCTACCTGAATATGTATACAGCCTCCTCGGACCACCGTGCGTAGGCTCTCTACGATACTTCCTGTTGTCAACTGGAGGAACACTAGATCTGGAAGCAGAACCGCCCTAGATCATAGCTCTGGAGTCTTTTAGATTGCGCTCTGCAATCAGTTCCTGGTTGACGATGGAAATGATGGAAGGCAACTGGATGATATTCACCTGTGAGCATATCTCCTGCCTGAGACCATTCTCAAACTTCCTTTCTAAGAACACCCCACTTCCATCTCGGACGGGTGTGAAGCATTGCAGCTCGGTAAAATGAGAGGAATACTCCATAACAGATAGAGTACCCTGCTCTAGACTCAGGAACTCACAGGCTCGATTGTCCCTCAGGGTCTCCGTGTAGAAGTAGTTGTAGAACACACACTAGAACTACTCCCAAGCAATAACCTGCTGATGAACCGCCTGTGAGATCACGTCCCACCACCTCTTTTCTGAGTCTCGGGGCATGTAGGTAGAGAGCTTGACCTGCCTCTCTGGAGGTGTCTCCAGATGCACGATGATAGTCAGCATGGCTTCCAGCCATGACTCTGTAGCTTGTGGTCCACCTTCCCCTGAGGAATTAGGATTATGATGCTTCTGGGAAACTCGCATCAGGTCTTCCATAGTCATGGAAGGAGGCAATGCTCCTTGAAAGGTCTGCATCATCCTCATAAATCCTTCCCTGAACTGTGCATCCGCGCCTGCAACTGGTATGACGGCCGGTGCCAAGGCTGGCCCGACTGAAGGATCAGCAGGAAGTCCTTGATCAGCCATATCTGGCATTTAATCACTGCCTGAAAACTGACGTACAACTGGAGGACATCTTGGAGGGATAGCTCTGAAAGATCAAAAGCATACCCTAG
The DNA here is from genome assembly GCA_963277665.1 of Viscum album. Taxonomy (NCBI): domain Eukaryota; kingdom Viridiplantae; phylum Streptophyta; class Magnoliopsida; order Santalales; family Viscaceae; genus Viscum; species Viscum album. The sequence continues at coordinate 661,700,829 of OY728151.1, read as the reverse complement.
ATCAGTAAAACAAGGACATAGAACAAAGGAGTACAAAACGGGAATAGGAGAATGAAACATTCAAGTTTACAAAACATGACTACATGGAGTGTATAAAAACTACACGACTTGTCTTCTTAAGCCACTGAAATGGGCGTGAACTCCTGCCCTACAGGTCATGTAACACCCCATACTACACGGCGTGTTGTCCTAATACACGGTGTGTACTTGAACTCTCTTCCCATTCCCGAGTCTCTTTGCACGGCTATCCCACACGGTCTTATTAAACTGAGACTACACGACGTGTTCCTTGAGGACATGTCATTTAGTAGACAAGGATTCAATGACCTATGTTGTTAGTTACACGGCCGACTACACGGTTGAGACTACACGACGTGTTCCCAATAAACACGGCGTGTACTTGAAGACTTTCCCGACCCGTGTTGTTGGCGACACAGACAAGTACACGGCTGATCTTTACACGGCGTGTTCCAAACAAACACGGCATGTATAGGAGAAGAGAACATCGTCCGTGTTGTTAATGACACGGTCGGGTTCCTAGGACAACACTACAGGGTGTGTTCGTTACCCACATGGCATGTTCTACTCGAGCTTCCCTGTCCCGTGTTGTTAGTGACACGGCCGGTTACACGGCTCAAAACTACACCGTGTGTTCCTACCATAAACGGTGTGTTCCTGAAGGAATTTCTACAACAGTGTGTCCCTGCTCACACGGTTAGTGACACGGTCTAAAAACTACATTAAATGTAGTCAAAATGTACACTCTGTGTATTCTGGGTTTTTCTGGGAAGTAGCTCAGAAACTGCACAGAATCCCAGAAAACACAAAAAACAAGGCAAAGTGGTGCCAATTTCCGATTCCTGAGGGCCCATAATCCCCGCGAATCAATGCTTGGCATCTTCTATAGTCATAGAAATGAGAAAACAGGATCATGATCCACCAATTTCTGATTCAATAGGGACCAAAACACCTCAAGAATCAAAATTTGGTGATCATTTTATCAAAGTAGAATACAAACAATCCTCTAACAAGGAAGAAAATATTCAATCAAGAATCTATCACAACAACATGCATAATCTACACAAAGTCTATCACAACAGCATGCAATCGCTAATGCACCGTAGATGACATGGAAAAAATGCATGGCATGTGATTTCTACAAGTTCCTATATGATACAGGATATGGAATACCCTCATCTCATCGGGTTTCATTAGAAATAGAACCACAATAGTCAAAACAATAACAACACAAATCATGTGAATCACTCTAGGTGAAATCATATCATCTGTAAAATCTCAAAACAAGAAAACTGCAATTAACCAGGTAGTATGGCTTTTCCCTGTACACGGGTTAGCTACTCCTGAGCACAGCTTAATACCAAGTACGGAATGCATCTTATCCCTGGCTAAAGGCACCAAACCGTAAATCAAGAGAAAATAAACCTCCCTCTGATACCATATTGTAATGTATCGATTCCAAAAGCCACCCAGAGGCGCCCCGTACCCAGTTGGTCACATGGCCTCAAGCGCATTTCCCCAAACGTCAGAGGCTAACGACTAGCAGCGAGGGACTTAGGTGTGATAGTGGGGAAATTATGCCCTCATTGGCAGAGTACATAGAGAAAGAGAAAACAAATAACAACAATAGCAGAAACAGTAGACATACATACAAGAGTAAACTGTGGAAGACTAATAAATAAACAACTGGAGATGAAATATATGTAAATAATGCATGATACATATGTGTCTAGGAAAACATCCAAACATGTCACAATGCTGAATACATTACTAAACCAAATTGAAAAAGAAAAAAAACAGATGAGCAACTTCTCAGTATCACAAGCCTCAGCTCGGTTTTATGCTCTCTAGCTCCAATGCAATCAAGAACCTGAAGTAGAATGGATCTTTCCCTTATCTATAACTGCAACAATATAATCTTTTTAGGCCCAAAAGCATGACAGAAATATGGTGTGAGAAAAATTTCTAATAGGCAATGATCCAATGATCTGTGCCAAATATTCAGTGAATATATGGCAGGTAAAGTACAGTAAACAGTGAACAGTATCCAGTAATCAAGATAATACACAGAAGTAACAATCCACAGATTCTTGCATACATTATATAAATAAAAAACATCAACTCAAGCAAGTAGAACAAAAAGGTAACCTCTGGGTAGTTCTCACTGTCTAACCTATAAGGTTCAACCTACAAGTACTAGAAACCCTATGGGAGGCACACATAGTCTTACCCATCTGATTAAGCTAAATAATAGACTCTATGGGGAAGCACACAACGTCAATTCCCCCTGTGGCCTGTGTTGAGGAACTACAGACTCTCTGAGGAAGCACTCAACGTCAATTCCCCCTGTGTTCTCACGTCGTAATTAAAGACACTTTGGAGAACCCCTTACATCCATTCTCTCTATGGTCCACTACAATAGGTTCTCACAGGCTTGTGTAAAATAAACATGCATAGCGCGCGTGTATCATCCAAGTAAACCTCAAGAACTACATGGCTTTCATTTTAAGGCTCAACAGCATAACAGATCAACAGTTCCACTATCCTACAACTAGGCATGGAAACCAGCAAACGCCGAACAAGAAAACAAGCATGGAAAAGAATAATGAACACAAAATAATTTACCCTATTCACAAGCAATGACCACTACACCGGCATATCATCAAGGCACGAAAACGAAAAGGGAAAAACAGGGAACATGCAATACCTTGTTCAAGGGTATTAGTGGAAATTGCACATAATATTCAATGAAATCCTATATAAAGTCAAAAACCACCTACATAGATCCTAGGAGATCAATATACGTGAACCAAAATGACAGATTCTCTTTAGAATGACAAAGATCTGAGAAAACGTCAAAAAACGCTCAACCCACGATAACTTGAGATAAATGTGCAATTAGAAAACAAGGATCAAAGAGAAAGGAGAAATCAGCGCTGTGATTCCAACAGAATCGACAAAGATCGATTTGGAGAAAAGACGGAGGAATGGGGGCTCGTCGAAGATCTGTGGATTCCTGGCACTCGCAGATGAAGAAGCTGGAGTAGATGACCTTTCTGTCGATTAGGCATGACCCGAGTCAATTTAATGAAAAAAAACAAGAAAGTATGCTGCGTGTACATTTAGAGTAAACATCATGTACTAGGTTTTTCCATACTCTGCTTTAACCATCCTCCACCTTACCCCTACACACCATGTGTTTGGCCCGGGCATGGCCAGCACATGGCTTCAATCGGGAAAATAGTACACAACGTGTACTCAGAAAGTACATGGCGTGTACTTCAAAAATTTCCAGAAACTCCATTTTTCTTAAAAACTCCAGAAAAAGGAATGACATACCTAAAAGAAAGATCTGGGCTCTTACAAAAACATTTCAAAAACATGGGATGAGGATAAAAAGCTCAGTAAGGGTTATAAAATAATGAAGGAAAACATTAGCCCAACAATAAATACAAATCAATGAAACCATACTTTTCAATCATAACATACCTTATGAAATCATAAGATTTATGAATAACACACACAAATCATAAATCATAAAGGTTACTTATGGTATACATATCAAACATACATTGTAGCTATAACATATATGTATGGAGTTACACATGGAATACCCATAACAATATTTTTCCTAAATCTCTTAGGAGAAACATCACGTTTACCTCCGTCACATTACCCAATGCATTGGAGATCTATCTCGGGCTCAACCGCCCAAGGTTTATCACGGAACCACCCGTATACGTAAACAATGCCCCATAACCATAACATAATCATAACATATGACACATGTGTAATGAAATGATAACATTTCCAAATTCCAATATATCAAATCAAGATATTGAATGAAAAAATGTTTTATGAAGTCATTTTCAAAACCATATAAAAAGAGATTTTTGAATCAAAGTGTCCCATAAAACATTGAATATTTTAACAGAATTATCATTTGAAAACATTAATATACATATAAATAAATCCTAAAACCTACTTTGAATAATGGAAATCAATGGGAAATATTTAGAAGAATAAATCATTAAAACATTTAAAAAGATGTTTTAGTTAAAGCATTTTTTTACAAAAAGGGAGACGCTTGAATACAAATAAATGAGGAATAACATTTAATAGGAACTTAATAATATCATAAGAATAAAGGGATTCATGATATTATTTGTCAAATTATAGTATATACACCATATAAGAGTTAATTTGTGCATAACAACAATGAAGTCTCAATGGAAATGTAAATTGAGATAAAATACCTTATAATGATGGTATCCTTAAATTAAGGATAAATCAATCAAATAATTATCTGTGACAAATATAACTAAACCCAATATAAGTGGATATTAAGTGTAAATAAATCAGAGGTCATTCACACATATTCATAGGATGACATATTCAAGAAGTACAAATTGATCCCTAAGAATTGAAATTGGGTTAAGAGGTTCCTAGTAAAAAATCGACAGCCTAACAACATCACATTAAAATTTTGAAAATGAGTTGATGAGATAAAAAGGGAATCTCATCACTTTGATATAATGTTTAAATCAATAAGGATACAGAACAACATATCCCACCATAATAGGATTTAAATTAAAAGTAATAACAAAAAGAAGTCTTTTATAAAGAGGAGGGTTAATGGTTCCCTTATAGATTTTGTAATTTACATATAATATGCCTCATGAAACAAGGACCATACAATGAAGATGTAAATACTCATAAATGAAAGTGTATTATATAAATAGTACAATCATGGGCATTAAATACACCACACAAAACTAAATAGTGGCAAATATAGCATTAATCTCACGAGAATAAAATGTGAGACGAAACCCTTTACCATCTTGTAATCAAATGAGTTGTATGACCAAAAGTTAATAAACACCAAATGAATCATAGAATACCATGAATATAATGAGAATAATTATAATATATATCAAATTTTAGTACACTATACACCACATGAAATAAAGAAGTGGTGAATAATGGAAATCTCACAGAATTAAATGTGAGATAAGAAAATCCCTTACCTCATGTCCGACTTGCCTCGATCGTTCTTTATTCCCTTGAATAATAAACTAAAGTTAATTTTTTAATTACATAAAAATATTTTCAAGTTTATTATTTCTTTTATATCACTTATTACAATGTTATAATCATTATGTATTCATTTAAGGTAATAATGTTTGTTCTGTCGATATTTGGTACTTGAGTCGAAAATGTACTTCTTATAATTACATGTTGTTCATATGGTCAATGGTTCATTATATCCAGAATTATATTCATGATTTAGATATCAGATATATCATATATATACAGTAAATACATGTATTTATAATAGTACATAACATTTAGAGGTATGAAATGAAATGCACTGTTCATGGAGACGGTAAGCAGTACATACACATGAACGCTCCTTTCATTTCTATTTATTATTTTAATAGAATTAAAACATAATGATGCATATGTATATTATAATTCTGGTATAATATCATATATAATATCATTAACACTATCTTTTATAAATCCCACACAAGGCATTAACAAGTTGCATCACTTTGAGGGGGCGGTAGTCCACAGTTCCTCTAATGTGATTATCGTATTTACCCACTATAGAAACCATAAAGGTATGATATAAATAGAAAATACAGAAGAATAATGAAAACATAAAAATAATAAATATCATATATTAATACAGTGTCATCATAATGGCCACCATGAGAGGCGGTAGGAGGTAATTGAACAATCATCGTTTCGTGAGGCGTTAGTTTTCCATACACAGAAACATTATGTTCTTCACCCATTAGATGTAGATGTGTGTTAGTGTAGTTCGAATACTTCTCATAACAACATCCTAGTATATTAAGGATACTGGTGTTGTTACAAAATAAAGGAATAAAAGAGTTTAGGGTTTGGAGAAATAAAATAAAAGAAAAAAAACTAAGAGAAACTATTACCTTAAATTTGGGTAATTCCATTTGTTTTGAACCAAAGGACTTCTTGAAGTGCCTTCTACATAAGGTAAGGCTTCTAGGAGGAGGAGAGGGACGTAGGGAGATTAATTGGGCAGAGTTTGGACAAGCCAAAAGGCTTTAGAGGTGTGTTTAATTTCATATATGTGGTATCCTTTTATAAGTGGGAGGACGAGTTCTTTACGAAAGTGTGAGAACATTATTTTATTATAAACATATCTTCTGTTTCAAAAGGTCCAAAACACATTAATTTCAACGATAAGATGACTCATATTCGAAATAAAATCATCCAATAATAATATGATAGGTTGTGGATATAATTTTAGTCTCTATAATCTTATTTATTTAAATCATTTATTAATGAGGTAAACACTGCATCATTATTGTGTTAATATTAATTTAAATTATTTGATGTCTAAAAATTATAAAAAAAATACTATCATATAGGAAATCTTTTTAGATTTCTAAGTAATTTTTATAGTAAAAAATATTACTTATATAACACCATATAAAAATCACATTACTAAAAGATATTTTCTTTTTTCATTTTTTCCCATGGTTGTAAATGACTCAACCAATATGGTTTGGACAAGTGTTAAGGTAATTTTGAATTATTATATTATTTTTTTATCTTGAATTGCCTTATTTAACTTTAACCGTGGTAAATTAAAGTCAAAAGTTACTATTCAGCAAAAATTATTTTAATCTTATTAATCCAAATTTTACTTCTTGATAACAACCATGTTTTTCGGATTTTCAAAATTCAATTCACAATAGTTGTAAAATTTCATTTAACTTAAAAAGTCAGTTTTTAAACTACAACTATGTGGTTTCAATATTCATCAAAAATTGATGTTTTCCAGAAAAATACAAAAAATTCAGCCTAAGCTATATTTGATATTCCGAATTCAAAAATGATGTTTATTTTTTCAAATTGAAAACATAGAAGTGGCATTAATTAATTTTAAAATTAATTCCCGTTATCAAAACAAATATGTTGTTTTTAAGAAACAACAACTATCAAAAGATTGATACATGTTGATGTCCAATTTCAAAGGGAAATTAATTATAATGATCATCATTGGATTTAATGGTAAAAATATATTTTAATTTCACTTTAAAACCAATTAAAAAGGTAACCTAACAATATAAATAAATTATATTAAAAATCACTTTGGAATTAAAATACAATATTTTTCACTATTTATTAAAAAATTACTTTATCGGAAAAATTCCAAAAATTTACACAAATTAAATTTTGATGTCTCCATTCTAAAGAAGGATTTTATTTGCTCATATAGAATTTATTAAATTGAACAAATTATATTTAAAAATGGTTCACAATTAAAAGGTGATAAATCACCTTTTTAATGTAAATTATGCTTAAAAATATATTCATTCTCATTTTAAGACTCTAACTTTTATTAGATAAATGTAAATACATTTAACAAACATGTATAATATTATTGAAGTTTTTTTCGTTCATTCCAGCCAATACAAAGGCTAGGAGTTAAATATCTTTTAAGATAATAATATATTATTAGTGTGCAATGTATGATTTCAAAGAAACATGTTGTTGCATATTGGGTACGCTATCGAACATAGCAACCGTTTTAATGAAAAATTAATATTTAATTAAGAAATTAATAAATATGAAAAAGTCATATTCTTTATTTACCTGGGATGTTACATCCTTCCCCCCTTTTGGAAATTGCATCCTCGCAATTTAAAAATTGGGGCTCGGAATCATTATTGAATGTCCCATATCAGAAAAAAGATTTCGTATAACTATCACTTTAAAAGAAAGAAAGAGAAGTACAATGGTAATCCGAGTTAACCCATACTAAGATTCCATGAAAACCTGGATATGGAGGAGAAAACAAGGGGTCATGTTCTGATGGAGAGTGATAGAAACATGATTAGGAGAAAGTTAACCACAAGATAATCACATACAAATGATGTGTGTAAACGGTCTTTGATTACCCAGTAGGAAACGTAAACCAACAACATTTTTGTATTACGTTCCTTTTCATAATGTTGAGAAATTAATGTTCTACATATAATAAAAACATAACGAAATATATGTACCTTTAAGTAGATTTTCATCTTTTAAAAATTTTCTACGAAAATTAATCATTCCTCTAAACGATGAGCATTCAAAAATACTTGGTCACATCAAAAGCACAAGAATCATCTTCTAGGGAATCAAATAACCCACAAAAGGAGAACTATCTATTTCTCTTGTATTTAGACATCAACTAAAACCAAAATTGTTAGTACAAGATCCGATAATCACCAAAAGGATAATCCTTTATAAAGGGAAATACTACTCTTAAGGTCCATAATTCAACAAAAACAACCCAAGGTTCAAGAAAGAACATTAAATAAACATTTATCCTTAAAATTATTCAAAGTAATACAAAATAAGATTGAAACCCAAATATCTCAAGGATTTAATCCCATAGTCTTCCAAGATAAATCATAACATTTATCACCAAATAACATTAGTTACCCTTAATGTCTCATACTGAAAAGTAATTAACCTAATCACATATCCTCGATGATGGGTAAATAATTTCCATAGATAACCGAAAATGAACTTATTCATGATTCATAAGATCATATAACTAAGAAGAATTAGTCATACTAACTTGGGACTTCATGTAGTCCAGTGGTAGGCGAAAAATACCAGTTGCACTTTGGTTGTAGGTTCGATTCCCACAGCTTCGTTTGATGCAATGGGTTGTCACACGGTTTGTGTGTTGTCTCGTTTCAAAAAAAAAACATAATTTTATAACATTCCCAAAAAGAGATAAATTTATCAAAAAACCCAAAACATAATTTAACCATGAAAGGTTTCAAATAACTTTCATTTTTCATCCCAAAAATGTATTAACCTATAATTTCCTCAAATTCAAGGATCATATAAACCCAAATGGTTCATTATTACTATATCCACAAAAGAAAATATAATTATTCCTTGAATAAAATTTTTATATATCAATCATCAAGGTTACATATACTATTAAAATTATTCTAAATTAATCCCATCATCAGAAGAGCCTTAATACTTTAAAGCATTTCACCATCCTAAATTCTACCATATCTCTTGAATCCCTTATATGTTGAATTCTTACTCATTCGACATTATTCATGATCCAATAACCCTTCCATTACAAATTATTCTGAAAAACATCTTCCCTACAATAAAAATCATGAATCATATGCTATGATTCAATAATGTCAAAGAAAATGTTAAGAAATAATCCATATATTTCATTGGTCATTGTCAGTTTCTTCATCCTCAATCTGAATGGCATTAGGTATTGGTAAACAAATATTTGTACGATTCTAGTGATCCCATTCACAAAATTTCTTCCTAGGACATGTCTTTGTATAATAACCATGCATACCACATTTAAAACATTCAATTGATCCCTCAGAAAGAACTTCTTTTCCATTCCTAGAGTAAATTGGATGCTTCCTTTTTCCATAGCAGGTTCTTGATTTATGACCTTCATTTCCACATCAATAGCATGTTCTCATCCCTTTGAAGAATTTTTCTAGGTGTTTCTTTCCACATCCTTGACACAAAGGTTTTTTTAACATACATACCTTTATGATTATTATGAGAACTTTCGTAGGGATTTGTTTCTCGCAGATATGATGCCTTATAAAGATCACTAAGGTTCAGGTGGTCAATCATGACTCCAAATTGTTGGTTGAGAATAAACATAAGTGTTCTCATTGTAGCTCCCGTATCATCAAGTTTCTCTTTCAAAAAACCGTCACAGTTTTCTTCACATCCATTGTTACTTTGGTTTCTACTAGATCGAGCCATTTACTAAAAAAAGGTCAGTGTGAATATATCAGTAAAATCTCTATATAATATCTTATAAAGAGGGTAAACACTAAGTAATACTTATTCATGTGATATTAAACTCATTGACTTTATCTAAAAAAACTATGACTCTTTCTGAAATCCTAACCATTATGGTAATGTCACTTATGCTTAAAGAATTACCTAACCTCTAATGTTATCTAAACCGACCTTTGATACCAACTATAAGGACCCGGCCTTAGACATTACATAATCATGAATTAAATGAATAATTCACATCGGGGAGATTTTCAGGTTTAGAGTTTTAAAATATTAGTCCATAAATATTACATAACAATTTGAATATTACAAGTAGACACTACTACTCAGTATCCGTTTTTTTTCAAAAAAAAAACTCTTAAAATTACACAAGGCTAGTTCCATGTTTTAGACAACAAGACTTTTCCTTGATCCCAACCTTGAACATATTCATCTTTATGGCTTGTGGAAAACATTTCAAAAACTTGGGATGAGCATAAAAAGCTCAGTAAGGGTTATAAAATAATGAATGAAAATATTAGCCCAACCATAAATACAAATCCATGAAACCATACATTTCAATCATAACATACCTTATGAAATCATAAGATTTATGAATAACACACACAAATCATAAATCATAAAGGTTACTTATGGCATCCATATAAAACATACATTGTAGCTATCATAGCTACGTAGGGAGTTACACATTTAATACCCATTACAGTATATTCCCTAAATCTCTTAGTAGAAACATCATGTTTACCTCCGTCATATTACCTAATGCATTGGAGAGCTATCTCGGGCTCACCTTCCCTAGGTTTTTCATGTAACCACCCGTATACATAAACAATGCCCAATAACCATAACATGATCATAACATATAACACATGCCTAATGGAATGATAACATTTCCACATTCAAATATATCAAATTAAGATTTTTAAATAAACAATGTTTTATCAAGTCATTTTCAAAACCATTTAAAAATAGATTTTTGAATCAAAGTGTCCCATACCACTTTGTTGATTTTAATTGAATTATCATTTGAAAAATTTAATGTCCATATAAATAAATTCTAATTTCCATTTTGAAAACATGTACATTAATGAGAAATATTTAGAAGAATAAATCATTAAAACATTTAAAATGATTTTTTAGGTAAAGGGTTTTTTAAAAAAAAGGAGACGCTTGAATACAAATAAATGAGGAATAACATTTAATAGGAACATAATAATATCCAGAGAATAAAGGGATTCATGATATTATATGTCAAAGGACATTATATACACCATATAAGATTGAAATGGTGCATAACAACAATGACGTCTCAATGGAAATGGAAATTGAGATAAAATCCCTTATAAAGATTTTATATTTATAATAAGGATAAATCTATCTCATAATTATGTGTGAAAAATATAAATACACATAATATAAGTGTATATTTAAGTGTAAAACAATCAGATGTCATTCACCCATATTCATAGGATGACATATTCAAGAATTACAAGTTGAACCCGAAGAATTGAAATTGGGTTAAGAGGTTCCTTGAAAAAATTCGATAGCCTA